>CM033473.1:238000697-238600697 GCA_019447015.1 Hymenochirus boettgeri | reverse complement strand
CGATGCAGAGAGATTTTAAAGGTGACAGCCCATAGGAACAGTTCATAAGCAGCATACTGTAAGTCTGTATCAATTGGAGCATGTTACCTTGGTTACCTTTCTAGAGGTAACTTATCTAAAACATCATTTATACCGTTTGCTTGTGTATTCTGTTGTCTGCAATTGGAGGGTTTAAGAATAGTCCATGTCAGGTGTAGAGAGGGTTATGGATATTATTCTAGCTGACAGTATTCCTTACTCACTCCAGAATCGGAGCCCAGCCTCCACTGCTGAAAGAGCCCACCCCGAGAGGTACATGCCTCACCCCTTTTAAATCTAGCACATATAAAAAGGCAGAGCAGATCCAGCTGTGAAATGGCCACTTGGTGGAGCCTGAGTCTTGCACAGACTAAATCCTGCTCTGTTCACTGAGCCATCTTTAACCCCTCAGAGGATTTAAGTCTTTAAAACAATCCCAGGAAAGTAAAATAAACAAAGCAGCATGCTGTTGTGTGTTTGAGAAGCTGCCTTTCCATCCCAGAGCAGGTTCTTCTTAGGGCGCACATGGCTTTTCATACCTCAAATCCCAGCTGCAGTGACAGTAGCAGTGTCAGCTGCAAGAGTAACATCCACCACTATGGGCCAGAGGATCACCCAAACTTGTCCCCAAATGGCCACCTTCTGGTAGCTGTTTTCTTAGGAGTTATTGGAAGTCTGGGCTTTTTCAATAACCTTCTGGTGCTTGTGCTTTTCTGCAAGTACAAAGTCCTGCGCTCACCAATTAACATGCTGCTGATGAACATCTCTCTGAGTGACCTGATGGTCTGCATCCTGGGGACACCATTTAGCTTTGCAGCCAGTACACAGGGGCGCTGGCTCCTAGGAGAGGCTGGATGTATTTGGTATGGATTTGCCAACACACTTTTTGGTGAGTTTTTTTCCTCATTCATTCTGTATTAACTTGTTGATCATGTTACTTTAGACCATTACAGCACAAAATAACAAAGCAAAGTGAAATTATAGAATAAGTAGGCATCCATCTATGTGTATTTTACTATGATGATACTGCCAAGTCAGTGTGTTTGCTTGTTTTTTAAAAAGTAAATGTAGATGCACCTTGTGGTCTCTTTTAATGACCAGAACTAACATCCCCTGGAAGAGTAATTAAATTGTGTTTAAAAATAAATATATTTCTATAGGGCTACAGGATGAACAAAAATATATGTGCAGTGTGATTGGTTGAAAGGAATAGCTAACTTCCAGACACAGTAGAAAAAGACACAAGTTCAGTGACTTACTTTGTCATTAGAGACGTTCCATGCAATAGAGTTCTGTAAGGGGTCTGATTAAGATGTTCGATTTACTCTTCCACATGCACAGAAGGATTAGTCAAGGAAACAATTGGAAACAATATCCACAGCAGGTCTGTATTACAGTATACGCATCTAAGCATTCAGAGAGTTAACAAAGCATGTGTTCCCAGATCAGGCACTTGGCAGAACAGAATCTGTGTCAGAGAAGGATTCTCTTTAGTACTCACAGTCTGTATAACCTGGTGCTTCCAAGTGATTGTCACAAGTCAAACAGCACAATGACAGGCTTGTCTACCACCAAGCTGTGCTATGATTGGATTTTTGCATTTGTCAGCAGGGAACAGTAAGCTGGACAAAAGTGAGAAGTGAATGCATCATACCAGTACAATATCCCTGCCTGATATGGCTGTAGAGTTAATATTAGGGATGGTTTCCCAAATATAGTGCAAATCTGTTCATATGTCCCAAAAAATAAAAATACATAAAGTTCTGTGTTCATCCTTTACAATAAATGATTGTATTACAGTACATTCTGATTTTGTTTTTATTTAGCTGCCCCATGGTTTATATCTTATGGTAATAATCCACAGTTTGGGACATAAATCTACCCCCACTAAAATGCTTTTACTTTATAAAACTTTCTGTCCCTAAAGCATTTCATCAAAACGAAGTCTTAATGGTAACTGAAATAGATCTTTATAATCCACCTTCCAATTGCAATAATTCAGATGTTACAACTCCCTTGTGTAGGTTTATAAAACATTTTATATAATGTGTAATATCCTCTGCATTGTACAGTATACAACTTACACCAGGTTTTATATCAATTAAAAACACACTGATAAAATGCACCTGAAACAGTAAGTAAAGTTTTCTATGGTTAGACTTGAAAAAGTGGCATTATGTAAAAGTAATAATGATCAGAAAATAGATGCAGCTAATCTCACCTCTTTCCAGTCTACTCCATTCCGTCACTGGTGGTCAGCATACAACCAAAAAATAAATGTTTGTAGAGGATCCACAGGCAGATATAATCTGCAAACATTTATTGTGTATTCAAGCTTGATAAAGACGCACACAGCTCCGAAACATGTTGCTGAATTCACAATAAAAGTTTTGCAGATTATATACTGCCCGGGGCTCGTCTACAAAATATATATTTTTTTTTATTACACAAGTCCGATGTGGTGAATGAAGCACAACACACGAGCGTGTGCACATACGCGGCGAATGGGCATTTTGCCCGCTAATCATACGCTCAACCATCATTTGTCCAATCCGCCATGGCGGATCAATAAACAATGCTAAGCGGACGTATACACAAATGCGACTATCGACCAAAACGCCCATTGACTAAACAGTAGGGGCTACTGACATGTATATATTAATAGATTGGAAAAGTCATTTTTTCAGTTTACATATATTTTTATTTTCTAGAGAACAGTTTCATCTTTAACTCATATGGGAATTATAATTTGGTCAGATTACACAATACAGTAGATAAGGAGGTCTGACCAGTAGCCTTGAATTGCTCTGCATGTAGATTTCTCACAATAGTTATATAAAATGCTGATAGCCAGGTATTACAAAAAGGGAGATGTATAGATTTGCCTCTGTATACCTGCCATAAGGAGAGTATGAAGCAAGTCCCTACACTGGGCAGACAATCTAATGGGATAGTGAGGAAAATTCAGAATTCATTTTCAAGGTATTAAGTGCTGCAATTCACATGGCTAGCAAGTATAGAGAGTTGAGTAAGTGCAAGATATATGTGAAAGGCTATTATGGTGCTAATGCTTCAAAAGGCAAGCTTTGAAATTGGTTTTAAATGGAGGGGCAGTTCTTGATGGAGAAAGATTGTAAGAGAACAGCAGAGCAATGATTACAGGCAATTGTAGCAGATAGGATTGGCATTCAAATTAACAAAATAATTCGGGTCAAAGTAAAGCAATATGAAGAAGACAAGGTCAAAGCAGTGGTCATCCTAGTAAATTCTCAAACTCACTAAGTGAGAAAGGAAAGAAACCCAAGCTACAGAAGGATCATTAATGTGTCACAGAAAAGTCGCATAGAATGAGAGAAGAACATCACAGAAATAAACTAGAAAGTCACTTGGAAATTGGCCTTTAATATTCTCAGTCAGTTTTATATTTGTTCCGTGTTGTATTCAATTCACTTACATATTCTACCATAATGCAGAATTACACAAACATTGTTTCCTTGGACAGTATCTTCCTATAGACAATGATGTTCTCCTTAAAATGTGTTTATAGTTTATTTCTTTATCACAATAAAATTTAGTTCCTCTGTAGTCTAAATCACAAAATGTTCCACTTTCCAGTGCTTGGCTTTGTGAATCTATGTTGTATACTTAAAGGGACACTATACTGAAAAAATTACTTTGCCTCATGTTAATCTATAATTGAATACATGTAAGTAGCACTTACTATGATTTGCATGTGTTGCTGCATGCCTTCAATCCAGAACACATCTTTTTAGGAGCAGTATCCCGTCTCCCTCTTTTAACCACTCCCACTTCCATCCAACCTGACTTTTTCCCCACAATCCAACTGTCAAGCCTGCACACAGCATTCCAACTGTCAAAACTCTGTCACCATTCCAGCTACAGTAAAAATACTCACAGAAGAATAGTTTTTGAGAGCAAGTAATTTGATTGACAGCTGAAATATAAGAAGTTTTAGATTGGATATCTAAAGAAATAGGGGGCAGATCAACAAAAAAATGATACAGTGATGGTTGGGAAACATTATAGTTTTCAGTACCTATTTTTTGGTATAGATACCCTTTAAGAAAGGGTCCATGTGACCCAAAACATGTCAGATTAAAGGGGAAGTTCAGTGTGAATACATATGCTTTTCAGAAAAAAGATCAGTATTTTTTCATTCCAATTACCTTAATCTGCCCCTTCAGCATTGTGTCTGTGTATAAATAAATGCAACCGAAGTACTGACTCCTGTTTGCAGGACCCCTAATAGAGACCTTTATGGTCTTGTCCTTGACCCAGCGCCTGGGTTGATTCAGTTGCTCAGTAGAGATCTGAGCATGTTTGACCCATCCAACAGCCAATCAGTACAAATTACTGTTAGGAACATTCCAAGAATGTGGTGCATCCTGGGAAGAAGAAGGACCATTAGAACTTGAAATGGTAGCTCACTAATGTCAACAGCAGGGAACAGCAAAGGGTATGAAATCAACTGATTTTTCAAAATGGGAGAGAATATGTAGAATAACTAAGTATGCATTACACAAACTAACAATTTAACAAATGTTTGAGCAGGAATTCTGCTTGATTGCCTGTCTTACTTCAAACAAACACCAATATTTATAGTAATTCAATTCCTCTGTATGGTAGATAAACAATTTAAAGAGCAACTGTGGTCTCCAAACAAGTTAGAGTTAAAATTACCTGCTTTCAGTTGGTTGAGAGACATCACCTAATCTCTGACCTGCCCCAGGGAGAAGCATGCTCAGTCAAGAATTAAAAGGCAAGTCCAGCCCTAAAATGAAAACTTACATACAGGTAAATCACCCCACAAAACCCTAAACTGTAATAGTTTGAAATCTGAAATATAAAAGTCTAATCTGAAATCCTGCACAATGTCCTGTTTCCCCTGTTTCTGCTTCCTGGTTCTTCCAGTTAGCAACTGTCAGTTATGGATTTGACATAACAGCCAATGACTGAATGTTAATCCACTGTCTGCCTCTTCTGAGCATGCCCAGGCTCAGTAAAGGCTCAGTACAAGTTTCTAAATTGCTCAGTTTCCATGACACATCCAGAAGCATAGTAGGCATACAGTAAAGAATTTGTAGGACATGATATATGATATATCAACATATTTTAAAGAGGCCATTCTTTCTAAAAGATGTTCTTATAAGGGGGGGAGTTGTTCTTTAATCCTGGGAAAAACATTGAAAGTTGAGAGGGGGAGACTATTAATGCAGACAGAGGCTGGTCACATGGATAAAAATACAATAGTAAGTGTTCAAGCAGGAATTAATATTGCTGAACCTTTCTAACAATAACTTCTCACAAATTTTACCTAGAAATGTGATTTAGGTTTATTTTATTTTGAAGGTACGATAGCAGGCTTTTTATATATGGTAATCTAGTTTGGAAGAATTGGAGATCACAGTTACGCTTTAACATTTGTATACAGCCGGTAGCTTATTCTTATTGTGTTATAGGATTGAAATGTGAATTGTAGTGTCACATACGTTTCTTGTTGTCTGATTTCCATATAGTTGGCAGTAGGGCTATTATTGCAGCTTGAGTGGAGCTTGATAAAGGTGTCAGTTTCCTCCCTGCTAGGTTTCGTTCCGTTTTCGATTTTTAGAGCTTGGGAAAATCACGAAGATCCATATCCCCGAAAACGGAACTTACAATCTGGACTTTGGAGCGTGTTTTTTTAAATTTTTATCGCTCAAGGCTACTTTTGAAAATAGCCTAGAACATTCGATAATCCCCAATAATACGATTGAAAACTATTTCTGAGTTTCCGATCGTATTTTTGAGGATTATCGAATGTTCGATGATTATCGAAAATAGCCTTGAACGTTCTATAAAAATCGAAAACGTGCTCCGAAGTCCCGAAATCCAAAACATTTCGGACAGAACATTCAGATTTCAGAACTTAGTGGTTTCATGTTGGATCTGGGTTCAAGTCAGACCCGAATCCCATCTCTACCCATCTGGTAGAAAAGTGTGAATAAAACTATGAAAACAAATTGAGTACTTCCTTAATCTGGGCTAGAATAATTCATAATGTAGCTATCTGTAGAGCAGCAAACCCACAATTGCAGGAGATACTTGGGATAAACACAGGATCAGAATTTTATATAACAAATACCATTCTCTCCCCAACTGAAACATTGTGATCCTCAGGATATCAATGAATCTCATGAGAATAACCAGAGATCAGAGTGCAAATCCCTTCAAAGTGATTTACAAATCAATTTGAACTTTGTACATATACATTATGCAAACAAACATGGAAGCTGCTCTCTCAAAAATAGCAATGTACCTTAAGTCTTGTAATTCATACATTTTTAAAAGAGAATTCAATCTCTGTAGATTAACTGCAAACATCAGCTGCAGCCTGAGGACACTTCTCTTTGTTAAGGATTTGTTAACAACCCCTGTGCATAGAGGTCGGAGCCAGAGTGTGGCACTGCTGTTAGTGCTACCCACAAAGACCATGACATTAACAATTTCTTATTCTTGTCTTTAAATAAACTGTAAGAAAAGCCTGATTCTCTTAAAGCAATAATTCACTCTCAAAGTGAACTATTCTTTTAATATATTGATTGAAGCCCGGGAGGTTAAGGAGCTATGCCTTACCTCCCATTCTTCAATCAATAAAGCCAGGTCCAAGAATGAAGATACGATGGAACTTAACTTTTACGCGATCCACCGTGGCCAAGCTAAAATCTCCAACTGCTTTCCCTTTCCTGTACAGTTATAGCGTGCATTAAGTGCATGCGTGTGAAAGTTCCATTGTATCTTCTTCTTGTATCTTCTTCTCAGACCCTGCTTTATTGATTGAAGATTGGGAGGTAAGGCTTAACCTTAACCTCCTTAACCTCCCAGGCTTCAATCAATATATTAAAGGAATAGTTCACTTTGAGAGTGAACTATTCCTTTAATATAAACATATTATGCTCTGAATGCAAACGAATAGTATATATTCAAGGAAATGCAATATTTTTAAGTAAAGCCCACGCTACCCAATGTAATATCAGACTAGAGGGAGGGCCTGCATGAAGATTTTACAGACTTTGCACTGGGCACCAGATGCAATACGGATTTTGGTAATGGTTTGCGCTACTTAGTAGTGTGAAACTTAACTTGTAACCCAGCATGACATAACACCTGATGTTTTATCACAATCTCAAGCTTAAAGGGCATGTCCACCCCCAAAACTATAATCCCCCCCACTAATGGCCCAACCATGTAGTGTGATAAAATCCTTACCTCACATCCCAGCTCCATATGGTTCTCCTGTAGACCCCCCCCAAAGTCCCAAAAACTGCCCACCAGGAGGATAGCAGAGTCCATATAGGACTCTGTCTCCTGTCTCGCCTCAGGGAGAAGTTTGGCATGCGCACTGCAGCCCTTCTCCCCCTCCCTCCCCCTCCCTCTTCCTCCCATTTCGCGATCCCTCCCCCTACCATAGAAACCCTTAGCCATGTATTAGGTTTCCTTTCCCCAGCCCCAACCAAGTCCCCCGAACTCTACTTACCTTCCCTCTCTCCCCCGGCATTCTGAGAAGCCGGCAGCCGAGTCCGTGAGTCCAAGTCCGTGAGTCCAAGGCTGGGCAGTGTGTCGGAGGAGAGAGGGAAGGTAAGTAAAGATCGGGGCACTTTCTTAAAATTCTTTTATAGCGGTTGGGGGTGGGGGAAGGCAACCTATTATATGTGAAAAGTTTATTATAAGGGTGGACATGCCCTTTATTAGGGTTTATGTCTGGAGACATGTTTAGAATGTCGAGGGCCTTTACCCTTTGTGGAAGTGAGTTTGGGGTTGTTATCTGAAGGGAAGGGATCAAGCTCTGTTGCAGTATGTCTGCACACTGGAATACTTTATAAACAAAGGGGTTTTAGTATACATTACTGTGATCACATGAATGAAAAGCCTTCCAACCATGTCAAGGTAACCCCAGCTTGGAAGGTCCTAACTTCTAACCTTTTTTAAAATATATATAAATATATATATACATACACAAACATGCACACACCACATCTTTCCATCTGTAATTTGTATCTTGTATTAGCATGTACTATATTTTCCTTTCTGTCTTTATCTGTGGAGGTGAGTTTGGAGTTGTTATCATGTTGGAATACTGCCTTGTCAGTCAGTTTTTGAAGGGAGGGGATCAAGCTCTGTTGTAGTATGTCACATTACATGTTGGCATTTATGATTCCCTCAACTGTAGTAGCCTGTAGCTCCCCAGTGCTGGCAGTATCATGCATGACTATACATATATATATATATATATATATATATATATATATATATATCTTTCCATCTGTAATTTGTATCTTGTATTACCATATACTATATTTTCCTTTCTGCAAGTCTATGTAACTGTCTTTATCTTTATTTCCACTAGGAACTGTCTCTCTGGTGTCATTGGCCGTTCTATCTTACGAGAGATATTGCACCATGCTGCGTAGCACAGAGGCAGATATGACAAATTACAGGAAGGCCTGGATTGGGATATTAGTTTCATGGGTATACTCATTGTTCTGGACTCTTCCTCCACTCTTTGGATGGAGCAAATATGGCCCAGAAGGACCTGGCACAACTTGCTCAGTTAACTGGCATTCTCGTGATCTCAATAACACATCTTACATTGTGTGCCTCTTTGTCTTCTGCCTGGCTTTGCCTTTTGCTGTCATTGTTTACTGTTACGGGAGACTACTTTTTGCTATTAAACAGGTAAGGTTCATTACTCTTAAAGTGTATGATTTAGCCATGCCTTTTATGTTGTGGATTTAATACTTCTCCAGGGAAATCTTTGTTTCTGACAATACTGGATAATCTAAACCATATCAATGTGGAATCTCTCATACAAAGGCAGAGATATTGAAATGAATCCTTAGTGTGTACTCAATACTGCATGTCTGTTTCATCCAGCTATTGAAATCCTTTCCCCTTTCACATCCTAATATTAGCAGCTATGACAGGATCATCTTTAAGTTACATCAAATATGATTTTTTTTGCTAAGATATTGGGATATTTTTACCAAACTTCGTGTCTCTAACTCAAAAATGCACAAAAAACGAGGAAGAAGAAATTGAAAGAACAGCAATTTGGCTTTTTGAAGTGAAATCATTAATTTAAAGTATTACTTGGTAATAAATAATACTTAAAACTGACACATTTGCCCTAAAGGACATCTATACTGGGAAAATAGTTTTTTTTATTGCTCGTTATAGGAAACTATAAATTCTTCCTATACACTATTCCATCCACTATTGTTGACCTGTCCTTTATTTCTTTAAGCTGGGTGCACATGGTAACATTTTCTCGCTAGTGGCAAACGGTCAGCCTGGGCGAATCACTGTGGGTTGCAGCAAAAGTAACTGTGGCTGACAATTAACCACAACCGATCGTGTGGTCTCATAGTAGACCACATGATCGGCCATTATTTACTGGCATGTCTGATCATACAATCCAGATTAATGGGTGACCGACAATTGCCATGGCTGGGCTCAAAACCACTTCTGATTTCTCGGGATGACTGACCAATACATATAAATATCAGTTGGTCTACCTAAAACATTGCATGGTGTGTAATCAGCCTTAGATATCGAATATGAAGCATTTTCAGACATTTCAGATGTCATTCAACTGCTCTGTTATCAAAACTTTTCTGCTGTGTACCATTATGCTGTAACAACTGGCTGGATGAGTTAAGGCAAGAGAATGTCATAAGTGTAAATTGCAGGTTTGGAAACTCTCTATGGTAATGCTGGCTAACAATGATTACAGATCTAATCTAAGGATAGTCAAGACAGATAAAATGAGGAATTGGTTAAGAAAAGGAGGGACACTGAGTAAAACAAGTATTGATGGCATTCATTTATAGAAATGAGGTAATGTCATAATTTCGGTATAGAAACCCTTTAATCTGAGTACAAATAAACATAAATCCCAACATTACTTCGTATAGCCAGCTAAATCTAGTCATAAATAGTGACAAATCCTGGTTTCAATTTTCGGTTTAGAAAATCCTCGGATCTGACAGATTTTCAAAATTTTTGAAACTCTGAACTTTTTATCAGAAATTCTATTTGTAATTTTTTTTTTAAAAACTTTGAAAATCCCATCCAAAACTTTTAAAATCCCATCCAAAACTTTGAAAATCCCATCCAAAACTTTGAAAATTCCATCCAAAACTTTGAAAATTCCATTCAAAACTATGAAAATTCCATTTGACTGAATAAAAGGGGTAAGGTTATAGGTATGTGAGGTGTGGTAAAGTGTGAGAGACCTTGAATGAAACTGATTGCACAAGAGGATTCATGTTATGGGGTTCAGGGCTTTATTTCTTATTACTTTAAAGTTACTATTACTTTAGTGAGAATATTAATTTAACCACCATAGAGAAATCAAAAGGATTGTTTGTTTGTTTTTACATTCAATAAGGAGTATATTTTTTAAAAAAAGATTTAGTAGGTGTAGTTTCTAAATGTAAATCTTTCTATTTTTCCAATGTAACCATGTAACATATCTGATATATCCATTTTATTATCTGTAGATGTTCAATGTCTTCTTTAAGACTATTGTTAAAAAAATTGGCCAGTTTGACCTCAAGGTGCTATAACAAGGATAATAAGAAAAACTAATTGAATCCTTCGATTGGAAGGAGTATCCCATTATAAAATAATTATGTTAAATAGACATTATACATTCTTAGAAAACTAAGATAAGTAATGTTATTTGAGGGAGAAGTTTAGTATTCAGGATGAATCCAAAGACAATGAAAGCTCTGTGTGCTAAGGAAATGGGAATATATCAGACCAGGCTTAATTAAATCTAGGAGCATGCTGCAGGCAATGCAATGAACAGGAAATGTTACATAAAAAGGAACCAAACACTATTTATTTGGCAAAATGAGGGAGGAATTAGGTAAATTTAGTTTTATTTCATCAGAAACCAAAGGCATATTGTCTCCCCCCTAAAAGCATTTCCAGATTTACATATTTTAAAATGAATTTAGCCTGCTGTTAAGTGTAGCTCTGATTTTACAAAAGGTCTGGCATAGTTTTGGTCAATCTGGCTGATCCAGTAAATCTGTGGTGTCCAGTTGGGTGATGGCTGCAGACAGAATCTGTTTTGTGATGCATTTAAATTATGGTGTCCAGTTAAGGTGGCCACACACTATTACGATCGTAATTACGATCTTAAACCGACCGATACTTTGAAAGACAGATGTACAATGTTAGTTGTACCAAGATGTACAATAAATATTGTTCGACATTCAATTTGTTTTGTGATTAATGTCGAATGTCGTCCATTGTGAGGTTACATTACATTGACATTTAATCGGAACTTTAGAAAACACTACAATCATTCTACCAATCGACTTAAAAACCGACTTTCCCTATCGTAATTACGATCGATTTTACGATCTAATTTCGTGTGATAAGATTGGGAAAATGTACAATTTTTTGGCCAATCGATGGAAATATCGGATTGTATATTGGATTGTACATAAATCGGCCTAATGTATGGTCACCTTTACCCAGAGTCCACTGCAATCTGTTTTCCTTACGTATGCGTTCACACACAAACATGGGAGTTATCCACCACTCTTCTTTATCTACATTAAATCCTGGGTGCTTTAATACCTAGTATGTAAAGAAGGGTCAGTTGGTTGGGCCATTTACATATGTGTCAAATATCTAATAGTAATAGAATAATAGAGACAAATGAGCATGTAGAGAGCAGATAACTCTAGATAACCTATTATTATGTTGGAAACGCCAACATACATAGATTAAAATATATAATGTGTGAGCAGCAAAATCAATATCCACTCCTCTACTTAGGCACCCATCCAGCAGTGACTGGATGGTTATGATATATTCTTTAGATATAAACCAGGGAGATAATATCTTTAGTGTTTAGAAGAAAGTAATTCATGAAAAAATACACTTATATTTGGATACCAATGGCTTAATTATTTCAGGTTGCTATTAAATTGGCTCCTTCACAATGATAGAAATATCTGTTTAGTTATGTATCATCCTTGGAAACTATGGTACCAGGACATTGGGTCAGAACAAAAAACAGAGGACCCTATATCAGTCTGGTGGGACAATAATCCTGTTAATCACATCAAGCCTATAAATGGTTCCCCAGAAATGCTGGTTCATTTACTGAAGTACCTGTTTTCATTGAAACCCTGAAAATATGTTTTTCTATTAGGATGGGACATATTTATTGCCTAAAATTTTGCAATAACATTTTATAGTGACTTATATATACATTTCAAAATGAAACATTCATAATAATAGTTTTAAAAATAGATAATAAACAGGGAGATTCAATAAAAGTTCTTATTGTTTAAAATGGTGCTAATTTTGCACTAACCAATCAGAACTTATTTAACATTTGAAAGCTAACATCTGATTGGTTAGGGCAAAATTAATGCCAACTTATATTTCTCCTTTAAACATGATGAAACAAAAGTTCAGTTTAAAACATAAAGGGGAATGTACCAACAACAAAAAATGTTCCTCTGCTTTTCAAGTTCTCTTTTGCCCCTGGTAACACCTTTCAGCCAGTCAATACTATTTTGCTAATGTTACTACAGGCTTGTACAATCACCAGAAGGGGAGAAGGTTAAATTGCATATAGGGGTTGTTTAATGTCCACTTTCTAGTTACATAGGAGCTTCATTTCTTGGGACGATATTTCGAATTTCTTTGCTTTCCTAAAATATATCACCTTCTCGTACAGACGATGTTGTCGGCATAAGCAGCAGCATAACTAGAAATCACAGATTCCCCCTGCAAAACTATAATGGGTCCCTTATCCCTGCTTCTTCAACAGTGTTTTCTGGAAGTAGGCTATATCTGTCATAGGAAAAATAAGAAGATGGGGCCTCCGTGGCTCCCTCCCCCCTGGTTTACTACCCTGGCCATAAGGGGATACTACAAATGGTCGAAACCCCCCAATTCGCCCAACAATGTTTAGTTTGTGGCAGGCCCTGTCGCCGTTCTGTTGGAGTAATATGTGATCCGGATCAATGAACAACACGCAAACCTCCACACACATAAGTCCCAGCCAAAGTAATATAAAGTCTGTAACCAAAGTCTTTCAACACTTTCAATCAGTATAAATCAGTATTTCAATTTATACACTGCGGAAATTCTGCAATTATTTATTCATTTTATTAATATGCACATCTTTTTCGAATTCAATCCAGCGTATTGATTTTATGTACATGTTTTCTTTAAAATGCCTTTAACAAAGATTTACACTGTAACTACACTGTAGTATAGAAAAACTACATTGCATCCCACTTTGTATTTATTACAAAGGTCAGAAATTATTATTTTTCCCCAGGTGACCCTGTGGAAAACTTTTCTTGTTGAGTTTGCATATTAATTGTTGCTATGTAAGGTCATTTGTGTAATAACATATCAGAAGTGAAATTCTGAGTTTTAAATGGCAATGTATCGATTTAAAGAACCCAAGTGAATTATTCTTTGTTTAAAGGTTTCATAGAAGAAGCTTATTTCGATAAAATGGCTTCTTTATTTTAATGCATGCTTGACATAGTTTGTATGGCCAATGCATTTATTTTCTAGTGTCATTGAATAAAAACACATAAAGTGTGATTTTAGCAAAAGTTTTCTAGACTGACTTGCTGTTTGAATTTATTATTACATGGGAACTGATATATATTAACCTGAAAGTATCTAAATCATGAAAGTACCTGCAGGTCTCAATATCTCTGTGCTGATCCCCCTTTGGGAAGGATCCACCATGAACAGACTTATGCAGGTTAGTTTTATTAAGATCCCACGAAGTAAGTGAATAAAGCAATAGGAAAAGATTAAAGGGATTGCATACTAAAGAACCATACGACATATATCTATAAATTTTGGGGCTTATTTATAAACCATTTTGAGCATTTAACAAACAGTATTTTATTTCTAGTGTTAAACTGTTCTGGATAACTAATTCCCAAAACTGGAAAACATTTTGCAGGCTAAACATATTTAAGTTCATGAATTACGCAATAAATATTTCAAATAAAATAGCCAATCAAACTATATTAATAAAACTATTAGAGAAACTACCATCTTTTTTTTTTTCTCAAAAAATTATCGAAAATAGCTCCGTACATTCGAAACTCTTTAGATTTTTGTTCCCAAGTCCTGAAATTCAGAGGATCCGTCCGGATTTGGACGGATCTTTGGGATTTCAGAACCGAGGTGTTCCATGTCGGATCCGGGTTCGTGTTGGACCCGGATTCCATCTCTAAAAACTATACAAACAGCATAGGTTAATATAAATGGCTTCATTTTTTTTTTGTTGTTGTTGCCTAAGCTTTCTTACCTCACTTTGACCATTTCCGCTTCGGTCCAACACTAATTCAAATAGATCCTTCCACATTGAAGTCAGTTTGGTCTATGTCTGTTATTGGGATTTTATTGTTTTAAAAACGTGTAAAATAAGGCCCTAGAACGGCTATCACTATAAACCATTTGTGCTGATGTATCAGAGGTTACCAGTTTTTATGTGGTGTGTGAATAGTATCACAAATATGAGTCTTCAATGAAGAAGGGAAATTTATGAGTTTTGCAGGACTTTTAAAAAGCCATCAAATACGTGGTCTTTAGGCCCGTACACACATGCCATATTGGTTGGCAACAAGTGGTCAATGAATAAGAGATGATGATTGTTGATCTGCCGAATTTTTTTTCTATTATAATCTTTAGTTTGCACAGCAAAAGTTGAATAGACTAATGAATCTGTAGCAAAGATGAAAGAAACAAAACTTTTTTTTACAGTAAAAAAAACTGAACTGGAATAAAACAAAACTCAACATAGGAAAAGTGGAGGCCAAGGGTCCTTAGTTCTAAATAGTGTAATTTGTAAAGAAGAAAGAAATGGAGAAACACATTTCACAAATCTTTCTGTACCAGGGACAGACCTCTCTTATGTCCCCAACTTTCCAGCACAATAAATTACGACCTACCAAAATCGTTAAAGAACCTAAGTTAGCTGTAATTGGGAATGGGCGCGCGCACACCATTAGCAAACGTATACGTAAAGATTAGGTGTGAACTGGGTTTTCAACCTGAACCTGCTTTCGGGTCCGAACTACCTGTTTCACCATGGACATTTCGACTATTGAAACTAACAATAAAATTAACGTAGCATTTTTACCTGGGACATTGCCTATGGGGGCAGTTGTGGGGCTTTATCTATGATAAAATACATGAACTTGCAGCAATCAATAAGTATTATTTTTAGAATGAAACAAGCTCAGATGTAATACTATAAAAAGACAAAGCATTGTAAGGGAAGTTCTACAACTGTTATTGCAATCGCAATGGGGTTTTCAAAACAAAGATTTATAAGATTTACTATATCCATTAGGTTTTATCAATTATAAACAGGATGATGGAACCTCATGGCGCACAAAAATTGTTTTGCAGAGTTCTACAGCCATAAAAATCTTCTTAATGTCTTTCTAAAGGTTACAGCTAGTTTGTAATAATTCAGTAGTTTAGGGTGTTATTGATTTTTTTTGTTTGTGCTATTTTTGGTGGAATACAAGGTGATATCAAATTATTAATTTAAAACAAGGTACAGAACAATTAATTTCCAAGAACAAAGAAAATCTATATAATAAAGTAGAGCATACAGTATCTTACCTAAGGAATACTTGATAAATAAAAGTATATATTCCTTGTGTGTCATGCCTTGAATGCCCAAGAACATTTGAGAGGACCCTAATGCTAATTTTTCTCCAAACTATTTATGGCTGGTTTTTTTTTTTTGCAAAGTTAGTTGGTCCAAATGATCATACGACAAATATAATGGTCAGTCATTGGGTTGGCAGCAGAGCATTTTGCTTAAAGTATCAAAGATGTAACCATGGGCTTTCAAATACATTGATCTTAAAATGAGAACTTAACAAGGCTATGTGTCTACCTGCTAACGTTAGAGTTTACGTCTTAAGAGATGCTATCTGCTCAGTACATTGGTTTCAGCAGCTGTGCAACAAGTTTTAAACTAGGAAGTGATTGTAATGTTAATGGCCCCCTTTGCTTTGCCCTATTCTTGCTGTGATGGTGTTATCTCAGCACAAATACAGGGGAGTATCTGGTTCTGGAGTTGTAGGAGATATGCTGGTCAGACACTACAAACTTACCTCTCGATGTTCGAGTGATGTTCCGAATAAACCGCCTGGACGGATCATTTTTTGATCGCCACAAACTTGATCTAGCCTGACATGGAACGTCGGCAGGTAAAACTTCTGCTCCACTCTAGAAATGACCAAATTCACTGAAATCTGTTCCACTTGCAAATTTGCAGATTTCGGAACAAATCCGAAAATTCTAAAACCTGCAAGCGGACCCATTGAAGTCCATGGGAATCAAGGTATAAATATCAAAGTTAAAGGGCATGTCCACCCCCAAAAACTATAATCCCCCAACTACTGGCCCCACCATGTAGTGTAGTTTAATCCTTACCTCACATCCCAGCTCCATAGGGTTTGTAGTCCCCCCCCAAAGTCCCAAAAAATGACCACCAGGAGGCTGCAGGTCCATATAGGACACTGCCTGCT
Organism: Hymenochirus boettgeri; assembly: GCA_019447015.1. Lineage (NCBI taxonomy): Eukaryota > Metazoa > Chordata > Amphibia > Anura > Pipidae > Hymenochirus > Hymenochirus boettgeri. The sequence goes on along the minus strand of CM033473.1, from coordinate 238,584,063 downwards.
ACCTGGCCTCCCGGAGATCATTGCCATGCGTACTGCAGCCCTTCTCCCCTCCCTCCCCCTCCCTCCTCTCCCTCCCGTTCTGCTATCCCTCCCCCTAGCAAAATCCCCTTCAGTCAGCCTTCCCCCATGTCCCCCAGCCCCAACCGCATGATTTTTATTTTTATACAGCTCCCCAAACTTTAACTTACCTCTCTGCTTTCCTACGCTGGAGTGAGCTGCCGGCAGTCGCGTCCGTGATTGGCTGCCGCTCAGCCAATCACAGACGCGGCTGCCGGTCCCGCCCCTCTGCTTGCATTTCCTCGCAAGCAGAGGGCCGGGAGCGCGTCGGAGGAAAGAGGGGAGGTAAGTAGAGTTTGGGGGGCTTAAAAAAAAAAAATTAATGCGGTTGGGGCTGGGAGCCCATGGGGAATAGCATAGCAAAAATTTACATTTAGGGTGGACATGCTCTTTAACTTACTTTTAATGGCTCAGGGGCCTGGGAAATGGTCTGGGGAACATGTATCAATGCCCAAAATCAATAAAAATATTGTCCATTACTGGAAACTTTGTTGGAATCCCGCATAGTATTTTCAAGATCCCTGGAAATTTTGAAAATTTTTGATTTGGAAAATTTAAATATCTAGAAATATCAAAAACTTTCAGTTTTTAAATTAGAAAATTCTCAAACCTTCGAGTATTTTCAAAAATAGTTCCGTGGTTCAGAAAGTCTGAAATCTGCAAGGTTCCGGTGAATCCATGAAATCCAGTTTGGAACAGGGTCCAGGTCCATCACTACTCCACTCGACAGACAATTGATTCAACATTCATGTCAGATCAATGGTCAGATCAGTGTAATGTTGGGAGCGTGTGGCTGGTTTTATCCTTTAACAGGTTCTAGTTTAAAATAACTTCACTCTAAGGAGATATTTTTATCATAGTTTAAGCCAAAAATATCAAAGCACAAAGAAGCTACTCAACTCACCCCCGGTAATCCCATAGATCTGTGTTATTATCTTTATGTAGAGCACAGTGACAATAGTTCTTATTCCTATGAGACAAATCTTTTCAAATATTTCATTTTATTTACTAGATTTTCACTGTATGATTTATATTCAATCCAGGTAAGCTTTAGATGTTTTACAACAATTCATCAAAGTGATTTATTGCAGAAATATAGTGGTTGTGCTCTCTTTGTATGAAAATAGAATGTACATTTTGTGCAGTAATATTGAAAGATAATTGTTAACAATCTGTTTATTACAAACCCCAGAGTCAGCATTTCATTAAAATAGCAGGAGAGTTTCCATTCATTCCTAGTGTTAAAGAAAACAACTTCTATTCCTAGATTCTCATACAAACATGCGTCCCTTTTCCTTTTTATAGGGAGATTAGCAGGTTTAGTATAATAGACTAAAACCAGTATGTATTTAAACTACATTTTACATGTTAGTTACTCTCCTATGATACATTAACCACCATAAGGCTGGGTACACACGGGACGGCATTTGTCCAGGCCTACCGTTCGCCACTAGCGAGCGGTTGGCCAGGACAAATCACTGTCCTGCGGAAAAAATAGCCATGACAATTCGCCGCCACTAGAGATGGCTGAACTTACTGAAGTTCGTTTCTTAGCTCCACTAAAAGTTTGGAAGTTTATAAAAAAGCCCATTAAAGTCACTGGGGAAATAATAGTTTGAAAAGTTCGAATCAATAACAGATTAACTATCAATGGTAGAACTATCAATGGTAACTTACTGTAAATGGCTGTGGCACCTGGGAAATGGACTGGAGAACATGTCACTGTCACCAAAACCTGTTTGTCGGGTTTGCGCAAGCTACGTTCGAGGGTTACGGCCAATTCGAGGGTTACCAAACGCTACATTCGAAGGTTACCAAAAAAATATAGCTATACATTCGAGGGTTATTGAAACTGAACGATAAATTAGAGGGTTACCGAAAGACGAAGGCTACATTCGAGGGTTAGCAAAAGGTAAGACTCATTCTAGGGTTACTGAAAGTTGAAGGCTACATTTGAGGGTTAGTGAAAATGAACTTTACATGTTGCGAAAAAAACGGCGCAAAATTTATTGCATCGCTTTGCACTGCACAAAGAAAAAAGAATTGCGACATGGTGCAGGCAGTGCAAAACCTTCGCTAACACGTTAGTACATAGGTTAGCGTGATTTTAGCACTTATTTTCTCGTTAGCGTGGGATATTGCATCTCCCTGCTTGTGTCTGTACTTACCTTAGGAAGTTTCAGGTGATATCTACCTAAATAAATAAAACTAATTTCCAGTATAAGAAAGATAGCGGGAGCTGAGAGAGGAAAGCTAAAGTGTTTATATCCCCTGTAAAACCTCACCTTACATGTATGTATAAAGTTTAAAAGAATAAAAAATTAAATGAAAAGAACTTGATACAGGAATATAGAACTAATAATTCCTACCTCCCAATATTGTTTCTGTAAGGAGTAGGGATGGACTAGAACTCGAACCCGAGTTCGAGCAGAACTTTATGAGTTCAGATGAACTCAAACTATTCGAACTAGTTCGGGTTCAAACCAGATTTTCCAGATTCTCTGGACTATTTTAGAAAATCCTCAAACATTCGAGAATTCTCGAATGTACGAGGATTTTTGAACATTTGGCAGGCCTCAAACGGCCGCTTCCAAAAACCCCAGGATGGCCGGACATTCCTGAAAACGTCCCCGGATTGCCAAACGGCCAACAATCCCGCGGCCGGACGTTTGGGGATTCCATAGCTCGAAACTGGGACCCCCTCCCAGCCCCTGACAAGGGCTCTTTCGGGCTTAAGGGGTCCTTACCCCCCTCCCCGGCCCTTGTAAGGGCCCTTGCGGCTCTTAAAAGAGCCCTTGGGCAGCGTCTTCTGTCTTCCATTCGGTGACACCAGCTGTGCTGAGGTCACTGACCCCGAGAAGTACCCCTGCGGCCTCCAGGGGTACCCCCGGCGCTGTTGGCCTCAACGAGGCCGATGTTACCGGCGTCTTGATCCGATGTCTTCTTTTTTCTGCCATCTACTGCGATGACTTTGAGCTCCACGGAGGTTTGCACCTCTTTATACAGGTTTGCATAAAACCCTAATCCGTTTCTGATTGGTCAATTTTTTAATGCTTGGTTTACATGGTTTACATTAACCAATCAGATTTCAGAAAATGTAAACCATGTAAACCAAGCATTGAAAAATTGACAAATCAGAAATGGATTAGGGTTTTTTGCAAACCTATATAAAGAGGTGCAAACCTCCATGGAGCTCATAAGCAGTAGAAGAAAGAAGACGTCGGATCAAGACACCGGTAACATCAGCCTTGTTGAGGTCACCGGCACCGGAGGTACCCCTGGCAGCCGCAGGGGCACTTCTCAGGGTTGGTGGCCTCAGTGGAGCTGGTGTCACCGGATGTAAGACAGAAGACGCCGCTCAAGGGCTCTATTAAGAGCTGACGGGGGTCCCGGTTTGAGCTGCGGGACCCCCGATAAAGGCACTTCTCAGTGCTGTAAGAGCCCTTATAAGGGTTGGGGAGTGGGGGTCTCGGTTTGAGCTGTGGGACCCCTTAAGCCCCAAAGGGTCCTTGTCAGGGCCGCTGCAGGACCCCTGAATGTCCGGCCGGATTGTCGGCCGTCCAGAAATCCGATTTCAGGAATCTCCGGCCGTTCGGGGATTTTTGGAAGCGGCCGTTCGAGTTTTACCCAACGTTCGAGGATTACTGAAAGCGGCACGCGGAAACTACTCTGTTCCCCGTGCACGGAAGTATAAAAAAAAACATATTTAGTTTAATATAAAGGTGCATTTAATAGTAACCAGGGCTAAATTTGTTATTTATTGAACTCAGCTCTTGTGTCTCGGTTGACTTAATGGTCTTGATTTAGTGCTCTTATTTTGCTAAGAATAAGCGTTAGATACAGTATTATGCCAGTCTGGTCTTTGAAATAAAGATGTGAAACAAATTACACACTGGCAGGTGCTATGATATATCAGGGAGACAGAAATGTGACACTTCCGTGTAGGTGCTAGAGGTTAGTAAAACTAAAGTAAACAGAAGGCAATAAATACCCCACAGGCAGGGTTTAAAAAGTACAACCTCCATTGCACCTTAAAGGGGTGGGCACAAGTTATCTAAAATCCCTCAAAAATTATTATCTGGTTATAAAACCCTAATAAATACAACATGGTGATCCAAATATAATTAGCTTTATTTACAAAAAATCTAATTACTCATAGCGCAATATTAGAATAAGATAAAAACATTGAAATTGCAATAGTGATACCACAGGGTTAATTCCTGAAATCTAAGCAGCATTTAAATGGATATTTAGCACAGTAAGATAAATAGATACCCCTATAAAAAGTTCAAAATAATTTTGGAAAAATAACCGAACATCAGGCTTCATCCTGTCCATACCACCACTTCAAAGTCCAGTGTGTCTAAAAGGTAAAAGCTTGGTAAAATATTAATTGTATAGAGGTAAGTGTGCATAAGCTGTGTAAGTTGTAAAGGGGAGTTAGGCAGCGAAGCATGGATGGAGAATAAGTATGTGTAAAGCAGGCAGCATCTTCTCAGTTAGTAAATAGCGGCAGAGTTTCAGATAAAACAATACTCCACACTGCATATACGGATGAAAGACATGTGCAAATGGAACAATCTCACCCCTTCGATGGTAGCGTCCTCTCACAACGCTCTTCTGATACGTTAATCTGGCAATTGCTCAATCCCTCCTCACAACAGAATAACCATATAGGGGCAGACTTTATATTTACCGCATTTATAGTTACCAATGCATTTACCCATTCCTTCCTCCAACCATGTTTGTTGGATGGTTGGTTGGAAAAAACTGTGGACCAACTTTTGTCCAATAGTGTGGGCTCTTTGTGCGGTTATTCTTGGGACAGGGGACAGACATGGATCCCTATATATAATATACCAATGTTTCTTAAGTAAGGCAGCAATAACATTCCAATCACTATTATACTCAGTTATTAATCTGATTGTTCCATCAGAAGTTTGTGGTTTTTCCTTAAAAATAAGATCTTCTCTTATGGAATGCTTTTCTTTTTTATAAGCCTTATGCAGCCAAAATTTGGGGTATCCACTTTCATAAAATCTGCTATTTAAGTTGTTAGCCTCTTTTTCAAAATCCTCCAAATTGGAGCAATTTCGACGGGTTCTAATAAACTGCCATGTTGGAATCCCCTTTAAAAATGGGGTGGGGTACATACTAGAAGCTTGCAAAAGAGTGTTACCTGCCGTGGGTTTATGGTAAATGTATGTAATGTCATTTATGTACTTATGTACTTTGGGAAGCCAATACATACACAGTGTTACCGTTTTTTTTACAAATAGATAATCAAGTTCTTTGTTATCAATTATTCCTTTTCCCATGGCATCCTTCAAGACCATTAGAATCTGCGCATTTAAATTAGGGATAGGGCTACCTTCAACCTTCTCATATTGGGACTTATCATTTAGTTGTTTTAATGCCTCTCTCTGATACAAGTCAGTGTTCATTATTACAATTTTACCCCCTTTGTCAGCAGGTTTTATTGTTATTTCATTATTAGCAGAAAGATCTTTAAGTGCTAGTTTTTCCTTTAATTCTAAGTTAGATTGACTTTTAGAACCAATAAAGTTCCTTATCTCATCTTCCATTAGTTCAACAAACAGTTTATTATTAGGGAAAGTAGATACTGCTGGATAGAACTTAGATTTAGGTTTAAAGCTGGGTACACACAGCACAGATTTCTGAAAGATGACAGACAGGATCTGCAAGATCCTGTCTGCCATCTTTCAAAGATCTGCATACACACAGTCCTGAGCATTCTCCCTGAACTTCATAAGGAGAACGCTCGGGACTGTGTGTTCCCATCGGCCACGCTAGACTCCTCTATAGGGAGTCTAGCGCGGCCGATGGAAATTTTCAGCCTTTCCCGAACGAGCATTCGGCCGACCCGATCGTTTGGCGGCCGCGCGCTTGTTTGGGAAACGAGCGTACACACATAACGATAAAGCCCCGATACCGTCGGCTTTATAGTTAGTGTGTGTACCCAGCTTTAGTCCTGAACCCACTACCTGATCCATCTCTATATCCTGGAGAAGGGATTCCAGATTATTAATGGGGTGTTCGTGGTCTCCTTCCATATCCTGCAGATCAATATTCTTATATTGTGCTATATCTGTTGTATTCAATTAGATCAACTGAACTTGAAGTTTAGTTCTTGAAGACGTTTCGCTAGTCATCCGACTGGCTTTCTCAATTCAGAATGACTTGTACAAGAATCTGTGGTAATTATGTACCCTGGAAAATCCCAATTAGCATATCACAGCCAGGTGTTAAGGGCGTGGTTGGATAGTGGCTAAGAGGTACTTTTTTAACCCTGCCTGTGGGGTATTTTTTGCCTTCAGTCTAGTATTTCTAGTGCACGTAAGTGTCCAGGTCTATACCTAAAAAAATGTATTGGTCTATGTCAATTTTCATAAATTTGTATATGGCATAGTGGTTTAGTATGATACTTGTAGATAGATAAGCAACTTTTTCAGTGTGTGGTTAGTATATTACTGGCTCAGAGTTGTTCACTATTGGCACCACATCCACATTTAAAAATAGATACCATAGATTAAGAGATTATACAGTAACAGACACATCTCATCCCAACCATGTTTTTTTTTTTTTTACATTACCGCAGGTATTTCTTTAATAAAACTAGTTGTTTTAGGAATAGTTTATACGTTCCTGCACTGACCTTTTTCAATTCTGTTTTGTCATTTTATACTGTGTTACTGCTTTGTTATAATCTGTATAATGCTAAATACTGTGTTAATAAACTGAATTTTAAGGTGGGTACACAGGGGACGATATTTCCTCCCAACAGAGCAATTGCCAATTTTGGCCGGTCGGAACTTTACCACCCAATCCTGATCCAGATTCATCAGAATCAGATGAATTTTCAACTAACATTGGTCCATTTCAGACAAAAATGACCTCTGATATTAATTTAAAGACCAATTGACTGATATTTCAGAAACGTTAGGTCGATTGGACCGAAATATCAGACCGCGTATCTACAGCTTTCAATGCCTTTGGGTAGCATAGCTAGGGGGATGTCATAACAAGTCTTTTGGCCAATAATATCTAATGCTGATATTTTTTTTCTGCCAGTTACTAGAGATGTCCGAACTTCGCAAAATCCGGTCCGCTCGAGGATCCTCGGATTTTCGAAAAAATCCGAAAATTCGAAAATCCGCGAGCGGACCCGTTAAAACATATTAAAAGGAAAGTTCGGCAAAATCTGCATTAAAAGTGGTCTAAATAGCCTTGGTAACGTACACTTAATCACTCAGGGACCTGGGTAATGACCTTGGAAACACGTATCAATGCCTACAATACCTAAAAATTACAGTCCGCTAGCGTGAATTTAAAAATATGGTATTCTTTGAAATACGAGGATTTCCGTGAAAGCGAGGATTTTCGTAAAACCGAGGATTTTCGTAAAACCGAGGATTTTCGTAAAAATGAGGATTTCCGTAAATACGGACCCGAACCGGAACTTCGATGATTCATTGCTTTTTACTACATCCTGCCTGCAAAATGTCTAGCTCTGCCAGGCAGCTCTATGCCACCCAATACCTCCTGGCTAGGGGGTATGACAATTTTGCGCCAGGTACCCGGCATGTGCGGCGCAGGAAGCGGGCAATAATGGAGGGCCTGCAGCGCCGGCTTGCGCGCCGCTTCAACTTCCAGACCACTGTCTCTACCCTCCAGAGACAGTGGTCTGATCTTAAGAGGCAAAGGCCTCATTATGTGGAAGCCATACGGCAATTTATGGAAGGCAAGTATACTTTTTATTATATTACTGTATTGTAATAAGTAGTAAAATATTTTAATTCACTTCTGACAAAATGTATTTATATATATATTTTTAAAAACATCAATAATCCATAAATTTGGCTTGAGAGAGAGAGATATCCAAGTTCTTTGTATTTCTCATTCACTGGTTACTATTACATTATTATTATTCTTATATTATTCAATATCAGCCCTATTTAAAGGGAAGTAAATTCAAAAAATAAATCACTGAAAAGTGACTTTATTTAACATAACACCTATAAATTCAAAATGATACCCACACATAGACACAGGTAAACACACTTGGTGGCCCACCCTTCCATTTCCATGGCAGCCTTATTTAAAGGCTAAGTAAAGTTAAAAATGAAATCGATCATTAAAAATTGATTTCTTTTTACCTTATAAATGCACACTGATACCCACACATAGACACAGTTAAACACACTTTACTGACCCACCCTTTTAGTTACATGGCAGCCCTATTTAAAGGGAAAGTAAAGTCAAAAATGAAATTTTGATCAATTATTAAAAATTAATTTTGTCTTTCAAAAATGTCATCTTCAAATATTTATTTTTACACTCCAAAATTAAAAATGTTGTGTTACCCACAAAATCTATACAAATACAAGTACACACAGCTACTGATTCTCCCCTACACCCAACCAAATTTCCCCTTTCCATGGCTACAATACACACAATAAAAATATAAGTACTTAGCCAGAATAAGGTATGAAATCATTGCCATAGAAATATGATTGACTTTTAAAGAAACTATAACATATTGCCTTACTTAATCTGTATTTTCAAGCAGAATTCAAAGTATATAATTAAATATATCCTTTAGATATATAATTCATTATGTATTTTTTTATTTTAATTTGCAGCGGAATCATCCTGCGATACGCCACCACCACCACCGTCCCCGCCAGAGGAAGCACCAGGGGAGGCTCCTGGTGCCAGTGAAGAATGCAAGTGCAGCCTATTGAAAAAAAAAAAAAATTCTAAATTTTTCATTTGACCAAGGCCACATTACAGCGCACACTCCAGAAACAAGCATACAAGCGCGTGTTTCCGGTGCGCTCATGTGTATTGCCGTGCGAGTGCAGTACAATTGCGCAATTGTGCAAAAATTGAGGATCACATTAATTGTGCCACACTATTGTGTGCTTTTTAACACGTTGATGTGGCCAAGCCCTTTATCCAAATGTTAGCATATTTTTTGACAACTTCTCCGAGAAATGTTTTAGTAAATGTATTTGAAGATTTAATAACAGTGAGAGTTAAAATAAATTTCCTTTATTTTAGCACTACCACCAACTACCCCTCCGGGCAGTCCATTGCCCCCTCTGGGCAGTCCATCGCCCCAAGTAGAGGCACCTGGAATCAGCCAGACACGTAAGTGCATCCTAAGCAATTTTTTTTATTTTTTTATTGACCTTGATTGTCTGCAAATAATTAGTGAAATTATCAGTCATAATTAAGTGAATTTTATTATTTCATTGATAAAAATTTTTGTAAAAAAAATGCAACAAATCTATTAATTTGGCTTGAGAGACAGATCACAGTTCTTCTCATTCCCATTCCCATTTATTGTCCCCGACTACCCATTGTTTGGGCTGTATCTTGTCCCTCAGTTTTTGAGCTTAAGTCACGAAATTCGGTCCAAACGTCCAAAATTATCCAAGAAATATTCACTACATAGCCTTTTAGGAAATGTTCTTATACATGTAATATTACTAATGGATTGGACAGTGATTGTTGAAATAAAACATTTTTTTTCTAGAAGCAGGACCAGCCTCTACAGGCCCTCCACCCTCTCCAGGCCCTCCACCCTCTACAGGCCCTCCACCCTCTCCAGCTCCTCCAGGCCCTTCACCCTCTCCAGCCCCTCCAACCCCACCAGCCTCTCCAGTCCCTCCAGTCCCTCTGGTGGCCATGATTGAAAATCGTAAGTAAATCATATGCAACGTTAATGAAATGTTATATACAAGACTATTAATATCTGTATTTTCCCAGTGTAAAATCCACGCTACATGATGCAACATTGGGTACTGTGGGTTTGACAATGCTTTTATGGGGGCTGCACCACTTCCAAAAAAATTTGTATGTAGCACAGTCCTAGTGATACAAAACCAAGAATGTTCTGATACAATTTAGCAATAAACGTAATGTTTTATGCCAGCATTACCTCCTGCTGTTTATCAGTGATCCCCCACGATGCAATAATATCGCTTTAAGTGGAAGTTCAGTGATAATATATATACTTTTAAGAAAAAAAGAGCAGCATTTATCCATCCCAATGACCTTAATCTGCCCATTCAGCATTGTGTCTGTGTATAAATAAATGCAACGGAAATACTGACTTCCTGTTTGCAGGACCCCTAATAGAGATCGTTATGGTCTTGCCCTTGACCCAGTCCCTGGGTTGATTCAGTTGCTCAGTAGAGATCTGAGCATGTGCAACCCATCCAACAGCCAATCAGTTGAAATCACTGTTACCATAACTAGGTATGCATAATATAAACTAAGAATTTTAGAAATAATGAAATTTTATACTGAGCTTTCCTTTTTATGACATACCGCAACATTATTGCATTGCAGTACCATGTATGTGTAAGTAGCTGTTAGGTGCAAATTGCATCACCCGCATGGTGATTTAGGAAATGTGCTTGAACATCTTCAACACAATTCTCTCAATATCTTCCTCCACAGATTTCCAGAGCATACAGCGTGATATCCGCCACATGGGGTGGCGCCTGGACCGCCGCCTGACCAGACTGGAGAGGAGGGTATCCAGGCTGGAACCCCAGTGATTTTTTTATTATTTTTTTTATTTATATTGTTTAAAAAAAAAAAAAAAAATTATTATATTCTTATATATAAAAACTGTTATTGAAAAAAAATGTTTTTGGGCTTTATTTTTCGATATATCAAATTATTCAGATAGATTCATAATCAATTTTTATTTGAAAAATTAAAATACACATATCTATTTAGCCAGCTATATGTCTGGTACTTATAATTGTATATACCTTACCATTAATGCCATTACACACACCACATTGGCCACATTCCCCTATATAGTAGTTTGCACACAACAAGGGAAAGAAGGCAATGGGGGATACTGGGTTACATAATGTCCACTGTGGTTTGCCACCATTGTTGTGGGGCCAGGCAGGCTTGGCCCCACTGGACATACCCCTCACCCCATTGGCTTCTCTCCCTCAGAGTATGCTTCGTGCAAGGGAAAGCTTGTGAACTGGTAGGAACAGCACTATTGAGTTACAGCAGGCCCACTGCAGTTTGCCACCATTGTTGAAAAGCCAGGCAGGCTTGGCTCCACTGGACATACCCCTCACCCCATTGACTTCTCTCCCTCAGAGTATGCTTCATGCAAGGGAAAGCAGGTGAAAGGGTGAGGCTTCGTAGTAACAGCACCATTGAGTTACAGCAGGCCCACACTTTGTAATAGGGAGTACTGCTCTCAGGCCAGGCAGGATTGACCCAGAGCTGAAAACATTAGCCACAGAGTAGCTGTTGCGGCTGTATGAGATGGTCAGAGTAGGTGACACCACAAAGGTGCCTCGTGGAGAGAGCTGTTGAGCTGTTGTTTTCAACATTAGCCACAGAGTAGCTGTTGCGGCTGTATGAGATGGTCAGAGTAGGTCACACCACAAAGGTGCCTCGTGGAGAGAGAAGGAAGAACAAATATGGAATACTGCTCTCGGGCCAGGCAGGATGACCCAGAGCTGAAAACATTAGCCACAGAGTAGCTGTTGTGGCTGTATGAGATGGTCAGAGTAAGTGACACCACAAAGGTGCCTTGTGGAGAGAGAAGGAAGAACAAATTTGGAGTACTGCTCTCGGGCCAGGCAGGATTGACCCAGAGCTGAAAAAATTAGCCACAGAGTAGCTGTTGCGGCTGTATGAGATGGTCAGAGTAGGTGACACCACAAAGGTGCCTCGTGGAGAGAGAAGGAAGAACAAAAATGGAGTACTGCTCTCGGGCCAGGCAGGATTGACCCAGAGCTGAAAATAGCCACAGAGTAGGTGACACCACAAAGGTGCCTCGTGGAGAGAGCTGTTGAGCTGTTGTTTTCAACATTAGCCACAGAGTAGCTGTTGCGGCTGTATGAGATGGTCAGAGTAGGTCACACCACAAAGGTGCCTCGTGGAGAGAGAAGGAAGAACAAATATGGAATACTGCTCTCGGGCCAGGCAGTATCTGTTGTGGCTGCCACTGTGGTGTTGCAATGGCCACAAACTCCCTGAACGCTGCACTGTCTACCAGGCTGAAAGGTAGCAGCTGCACCGCCAGGAGTTTTGCTAAGCCGGCAGTGAGACGCTGGGCTTGGGGGTGACTGGGGGACAGTTTCTGCCTCCGCTCCAACAACTGGGGAAGAGAGACCTGCCTTTTAGCTGATGCTTCAGCAGCAGTGTCAAGAGACCTCTTAACACCGCATGCTGGGGCCAAAGGCTGCCTCTCCTCCCTAACTTCCACTGAGGAAGCAGCTGATGGGGCCGGAGGGGAAGGAGGAACGGTGGCTACCTGGGCACGAGGTAGGGAACGTGTGGGTGCCTGCACGTTCCCTGTCCGCTGCTCCCACCGGGCAAAGTGGTGCAGTATCATATGTCTCCTTATAGAGGAGGTGCCCAAATGTGATGTGGTCTTCCCACGGCTAACACGTTTCAGGCACAACTTGCACACTGCAACAGTGCTGTCACCTGGAGCCAGTGAGAAGAACTCCCACACCGCTGAGCCACCGGCATGACTCAGAGCAGAGGTCACCTGCTGCTGTGGGGCACTGGCACCAGATCTCATTGGTGCTGTACCTCCACGTGCACCACTAGGTGCACTGCATCCTGCCCCCAGTCCTGCCTCTGGGTTCAGGATCGTGCTCATGCTCTGAGGGACATCCCTCAGAGACACTATCCTCCTCCTCTCTCACAGAGGGCACCCATGGATGATTAGTGACCTCATTGTCCACTTCCACCTCCTCAATACTGGAGGCTGCGTCACTAACAGCAGCAGCATCTGGAACCTCACCCCCTGCATTAGTTCCCTGGCTGCTCATAGACTGCTGTGTGACATCGTCAGCCTCCTGTCCCCCTGTGCACTGAGCACTTTCCTCCGCCTCGGGCGACAGGAAAGATTGTGCATCAGTGCACGGCTCCTCCTCAAGCACACTAGCCCCACACATAGTGTGCGAAAACAGATCCTGAGACTCCTCCTCCGGATTCCCGAAGGTACAGGCCATGTGGGCAACGAACTCCTGATAGAGAGGATCATGGTCCATGCCCACAGTAGGAGCCTCAGGTGAGGAAGGAGCAGGCACAGTATCTACAGTAGCAGCTCGGCTGCTCTGTGCCTGTGAGGAGGTGGATGAGGAAGGCTGGTTAATCCAGTCTACTACCCGCCTTCCTTGATCAGAAGGGATAGCCCTAGCATGGCTACCCCTAAACATATCGGGTACAGTTACCCGGATGCCCTGCGAAGGGCCAGGTAGCTCATGGCCAGAGCCTTCAGTAGGCTCTTCCCTGCCTCTCCCTCTCCCTCCATGTGCAGAAGCACCCCTGCTCCTGGCTCTCCCTCTTGCCCTGCCAGGCATTTCCCTCTCCCAAATTTAAAAAAAAAAAAAAAAAAAAAAAAAAAAAAATATATATATATATATATATAGATAAATGAGGACAGCACTCACGGGACTTCGCTAAAGCATTTCAAATAGATATTTTATTCATCAATATATATATATATATATATATATATATATATATATACGCATACACAAACACAAAAGACAAAGCAACAAAACAACACAGAAGCAAACAAATAAACACAAAGCTTTTTTTATTTTTTACACTAAAAGCACAAATAGGACACAGACACAACTGACAGCAAACAGCAGATCAGACAGCAAAAGCTGCTGATTGCTGCTAAAGGCAGCACTGTCAGCTACAAAAAACACACAGACACTGACACACAGATACAGAAAGACAAACAAAAAAACAGGACACCTAGACCTCTAAAAGGTCTAACACAAAATTTGTCCAAAGGACTTATAGGGGGGTTAGTCCTTAAAAGGACTTTTGGGTCTCACAAGGAAGGTTAGTCCTTAAAAGGACTGTTGGGTCTCAAGATGTGTGAATACAGGGGTGGTTAACAACAAGTGCTAAACCACCACACTGAAATTCACACACAGAAAGCTCAAAAAGCACAAAAATCTCTCTCCAACTCCTACACTGTCAGGTCTCCACTAAACACACTCCAACACACTGACAAAATGGTGCCTGTGAAGTAGCCTTTTATACCCGGGGGGCTGGCAATAATCATGTTAGCTGCCATTGGATAATTTGGGACATGTGACATGCTCCGTCTTGACATGCTTCCCAAAATGTGGAAAATCCGTGAATTTTCGAAAATTTTCTAAATTACGAGGTTTCCCGTATTTTCGAAAATACGGGAAACCTCGTAATTTAGAAAATTTTCGAAAATACGAGAAATCTGCGGTTCGGAAGTTCGGAAGGCGGAAAATCCGGAAAAATCCGCTATTCGCGGACGGGATAAATCCGTGGCGGATCCGGGTTCGGATCCGCGAACCGGCCATCCCTACCAGTTACTTGAACCCCTCTTATTCAGCTAGAATCCCTTTAGCTACAGAAGTTTTAATTAGACCATTATAGTCTATTGCCATCATAAAGTTTAGTTCAAGAACAGCTGCAATGAAACAGGTGACAATTCTGCCCCACATTGTACAAGTCTATGACATTGTATCATCTATGACAAACATCATGTCACAATTGACATTTGCTGTATGAAGGTGAACTTCAGCAATGCTTTTATCATTAGACACAAAGATTTGTATATTATATCACACATGGTTGCAACAGTAAGATAACTTAAATGTATCTTACTGATTTCAGATGATCACAACAATGTTATTACTGAACTGATGAACCAGTTCCTATTATAGACTTATTGTAACTAAAATAATCAAAGTAATCTATCTATTGAGTTTCTGAGGGAGCTGACTTCATATTTTGTAAGCAGGAAACCCCAGCAGTACGGAATTAGCCAGTGGCTAGCTGTGTATTGCAGACTCACACCAAGGTAATCTGTTTACCTTGAACTACATTAGCTGTTGAACGAGTTTGTATAACAGAAGTAAATATCAGGTCAGTCTATTTTAACACTTTGGAACTGTGACAGGAGAATCCATTTTACATTACACTTCTTTAATAAAAAGTCTTGACATCTATTTTACTAATGCAGAGACTACAATTTAAAAAAACAACAATAAAATAAAACTTACAGGGATATTAAATTACTTCCCAGATCCCTGACCTATCTAAAAGCACTCAGCGTTCGTCCTCATGGAATTCCCTGGTAACTTCTATAACAGTAAAGGCTCGTATACACGCTCAATTTTAGAGCAAGGCACGACCCCCGACAGCATAGTGGTACACCCGACGAACGGCCATTTCGTCTGAGAATCGTCTGTGTGTATGTGCTCGGTCAGGGGTCGTTTGTTGATCTGCCTGGTGGATGCACTCTGCATGCAGCACGTCTTCCCATTGGTTGAATACCTGGAAGTGAAGTGTCCAGAGCCAGCTTTGGAGGGAGCATTCTGAGTTATAAGGAAAGGTGGGTATTATCACTGGGAAAGGGGTGTATATGGGGGCCATAATTGCACCTCAGAACATGCCTGTCCTCAAAGTGACCAGACTAATAATTTATAAAAAGTACAAAGCTCTGAACACTGTTGCTGTTTAACACCTCTAATCAATAAATTGTGGTTTAGTAGCACTAAATAACTATATATATCTGTGCAAATGTCAATCTCAATTGGCCCAGTGCTACCATTTTAATTCTCACATATACCATCAAGACCCTGGGTCTTGTTTAATGTGCCTTTGCAAACAAGACCCAGAGTACAATGATATAAATATAATACTGTATCAGTATCATAATCCAAAAAACTTGGCTGCCAAAGCCAACAAGCAGATATAACATGTTTCTCCTTTGGGCACTCAACCAATATATTGTGCTTTAAGCTGTCTTTATGGACCCTGATGACAGCCTGGAGCATGGCTGCAACATGTCAGTTGAGGTTAGGACACTTTTTTTCTATAATAATATTGGCGTGGAAGATCTCTAAGTGCTCCAAGGAGAAACATGCTATTTATACCTGTACAAATTGTGTTCTACACCTCCAGGCACAGGACAAGGACTAAACAAGCTAATGTATTTTCTTTAAAATGGTAATCTACACCAGAATAAATATGGGTTGCAATAATTGTCCTTTAAAGGGGACCAAGACATTTACAGGGCATGTCCATCTCCAAAACTAAAATTTAACCCACTGCTGGCCTAACTGTGTAGTGCTAAAAACCATTACCTTACTCCTCTGCTCCTTATGGTTGTCCTGCAGTGCCTGTCCAAAGTCCAGCAATCCTTAAATGGAACATTATAATAGATCAGGGAAGTCTTATCTCATAGGCCATCTTAAGGAACTGATAGCAACAACCAAGGAGCTAAAAGTTTCCCTCAAAAGGTTAGTACACATGTGCGATCATGGGTCCCGACCCGCAATGCACGATGTGTCTGAACATTCGTTTCGGCTGATAATCGGCCCGTGTATGGGCACTTTATCGGCCAAAATGGCAGTTTGGTTGGGGATTGTTGCCCGACTGACCGGGGGGATCTCCGAACAACCGGCCACTTTGGCCGACAAAGGGCCTATACACAGGCCGTATATCGGCCGAAACGAACGTTCGGACACATCGTGCATTGCAGATGGGGACCCGCAATCGCATGTGTGTACGAGGCTTAAGACAAAAAAACAGCAAAGGAGGAAATTAAAAGTCTTATTAGAACCAAATTTACCACTGCCCTGCTTTGGACAAGAAACATTTATCAGCTACTTCCAGTCCTGTGCTTGGAGGCCGGGGTTAACCCATTAGTGACCACTGTGTACGGACCAGGAAATGTATTTGTGGGAGCTCCATGTTTGAGCAGCAGATAAAAGTTTCAGGAAAATTTACTTTTCACAGTTTAACAAATGACATTTAAAACTGCTCATTGGGATGTGAATCCGAGGTTTCACTGAGAGACACCTGTACATTTATAGCAGGAGAGGAGGAGTCAGTTTTCTACCTTTAAATAATGAGCAATTATAGCCCAGGCCTTAGTTGGTACTAAAATAACCCAGCACACAGTCCCATGGCTCAGACAGTAATATACAGTATTACAGATGCTCATAGTGTGACACCAGCATTTCCTTCCACATTACTAAGATAGTCAGTGGGACTGGACTGATTATTGGGCATTGCCATGACCTGCTAATTTACCTTATTTCCAAACTCGAGCTATTGATTCCCCTATTTCCAAACCTACAATTTCAATTATAAAAGAAAGTTAGCTGAGGACAATTAATTAAAAGCTTCCCAATGCCTTATGTGATTCTTCATTTAATGTATATCAACGCGGCCTTCCGTTTAAATAAAATGTGCCGTAATAGTTCATTAATATAAGAAATGTCATTCTCCATAGAAAGACATTTTTTAATGTTTTTGTGTTTGTTCCACCCCCACGTATTCAATAATAATATGGTAGGAACCAGTGTAAAATCTGTATAATACAAGAAAACTCAATCATTGAAGGAGAGGTGGTATGAGGGGGATATGGGGGAGGTGCAAACAACTAACAAGTGATCAGTAAACAACAGCAAGAAGCACTCAAGTAATCAGCACCAAGGAAAGCGAATAATTAGCGCATCTTTACTGTGATCTGATGGCCTCACCTTCTCAGGATAAAAAGCACAAGGTGTTCTGTAATGTACTGCACATCTATTCTAAACAAATAATTACACATTTTTATAATAACATTATATACAAAGAAGCATTTCTAATAGTCAGGCTCAAATGCTGTACTACTTTACGCCAAGGTATAACTGAAACGCTTTTCCATTTTCTGCCATTTGTTAAAAAATCAACAACAATTCCTACAGGGGAATTCACCCAGAAGTGCAAGAGCTCCGGGCAAATTACCAGTAGCAGTAGCAAAGGCTGCGCGACTCTGGGTGAATCTCACCCGCACAGACTGTATTTATGCCAGCTATTAGCGGACGTTAAATACTTACGCGCAGCCTCTGGTAAATTGGTTTGCGACGGCTGAGCAAGTGTCTTTTGTCTCCGGTAATCACGCAGCCGCCGCAAAGCGAAACTTAATGTTGCGCTAACAGATCGTAAATCGGTTATCACGACTTTAAAAAAGCGCATCTATACCGAAAAATAGGTTATTTTAAATTGACCATAACTGGAAGCCATCATTTTTCTCAACCACCTGTTAATCTGCCCCCTATTTCTTTAGAAATCCTATCTAAAACTTCTTATACTTCAGCTGTCAATCAAGTTCCTTGCTCTCAAAAACTATTCTTCTGTGAGTAGTTTTACTGTAGCTGGAATGGTGACAGAGTTTTGACAGTTGGAAGGCTGTATGATGTGGGCAGGTTTGACAGTTGGTTTGTGGGGAAAAAGTCAGGTCAGATGGAAGTGGGAGTGGTTAAAAGAGGGAAGGGGGATACTGCTCCTAAACAAAATGTGTGCTGGATTGAAGACATGCAGCAACACATGCAAATCAGAGTAAGTGCTACTTACATGTATTCAATTATAGATTAAGAGCAGAGAGGAGCGTTCCCCAGTAAATTTGCCCACTAGTATATCTGTTGTATTCAATTAGATCAACTGGACTTGAAATGTAGTTACAAATACCAACAGTGAAGGGGAAAAGCAAGACAGGAGGAAGAACAGTGTACCAATTGCTACACTGAGGCAGCAATTGGTACATCCGAAAGACCCAATACCTAAACAAACTACATTTCAAGTCCAGTTGATCTAATTGAATACAACAGATATACCATGACCTGGATGAATGAGAACCTTCACAAGCATATTTGCCCACTAGTGTTTTTTTTCCCTTCTTGTATAGACGCTGTGGCTGGCTAACATGAAACGGAACACTGGTATACAGAAATAGTTAATAGGAGTGGTGTTGGTTCCATATAGATCGTGGTACAGACCCCCCAATCCAAGGGTTGGAACCTGGCTCCTCATGCAATGTGTTGCACAGGTGCCCCCAGACCCCTATACATTTTACTTTATATTTAACTGTGCCCTGCTAACAACATAGAACACCACAGCAGAGCAGCTTCTCCCTTCAGCCTTCATGGTAAATCAAACAAAAACAAACTTAGTAAAAGTACACATTATCAATATTATTACTTAATGCAGCTGTACAGGCAGAGATACTATTACATGTGACAAACTTCTGTGCGGTCATCTTGTCCCTGTACATTATTAAACAACAGTTCCTAGAGAACAATGGTTCCATTCATGGCAGTCCAAAAAACAACCAAGTAAGTCTGAAAATGTCCATTGGGTCACAAAATAATGTGCAGCTACTGTGCATCTGCCAACACACACAGAATGATGTGAATAATGATGGGAGAAATCCACACTGGCTACTATTTCAGAATTTAAAAAAACATCAAGTGCCGAGAGATTTGTATGAGGAATGCCTATGATTTTACAATGCAAATCTCAAGGTTAGTGATGGCCGATTGTGTATTTAGGGGAAACAATAGTTTCATGGAATACAGTAAGGAAACATCTGTATGGCTTTAGTTTAACCGTTGCTATCAGATTGTGTTCCCTTCTGCTCTCCTAAACACATATTTGTTGATGAAGTGTGATAACATAATGAATGGGATTCAGAAAATTGTGATGTTGCCCAGTAATTTAAGAACTGATAATATCTTCTCTGCATGGAATGGCAACAAGTTGTTCTGACAAGAATGATGCTTTTTGTAGAAACGAGCTATTCCAATCATGGAGAACGTAAAAAAGAAAAAAAAAATCCTTAAAAACTAAAAAGTATAAAGTACAATTTAAACCTGATAGTGACTATAACCACATGACTTTTTATATGTCTATGTCCTAAAACTGACCTTTTTTGTTTTCTTACCCATAATGCAAATTTTGCATTTAGCAATGAACTCATGAATATATGGATATGTAGTAGTCCAAGAAACAGTAAATATTTACTCAGGGGAGATAAAGATAAGAACCCAAGCCTGGTTTCTGTGCAGATTTGTGCATAATGAAAGGATTAAACATGTCAAGGCATAATTTTCTGATAAAAGGACTTGATGTTTAATGATAAGAAAGATTTATGAGTAAGGCTATATATTTAGGGTGTGATATGATCAAGAAAGTTCTAAAGCTGAGTACATTCATTCCTAATAAAGGGCCAATCTGGTTGCTACCGACAGGATTGTCCCTTTATCGGTAAAGTGTGTACGAGCGAAAGGATAGTTTCCGATAATGACGAATGTTCCGCGTCTGCATTGGGAATGATTGTTTCAAACGGAAAATTTGCCTCATTCGCCATCGGCCCCCTATACTAAAGTATAGAGAGTCGGCCATCAGCTTAGGCTGGGTACACACCAGAAA
The DNA here is from genome assembly GCA_019447015.1 of Hymenochirus boettgeri. Taxonomy (NCBI): domain Eukaryota; kingdom Metazoa; phylum Chordata; class Amphibia; order Anura; family Pipidae; genus Hymenochirus; species Hymenochirus boettgeri. The sequence goes on along the minus strand of CM033473.1, from coordinate 238,563,717 downwards.
ATATTTTCGTCCAACCGACAGATTCAAGGCACTTTTGGTCGATCGCCCGAAAATATTGGCTGGTGTGGGGCTGGCGGCTGCGACCGACATTGATCGGGCATGTCAGAAAATTCCGATCGATTGTGCAGTTCCCCATGGGAACGCACGATTGATCGTTTGCAAATTTGGCCGCGGGCGAATTTGCCGTGACCAACGGACATTTCTGTGTGTACCCAGCCTTAGGGAGTATGGCAGTCAAGAACGTTCTCCCTTTACTTTATATAGGGAGAACGATCGTGACTGTTTGTACACCCATCAGTCTTTGCAGATTCTGTCTGTCATCTTTGATAGATTGGTATGGTGAACATGACTATCCTTTTGTAAGAAAATCTGAGCTTATTGAGAGAAACAGGAGATATGTTTCTGTCGGCTATATTAGATGTATAAAGGTAATAATGTAGCAAGACTTTCTTAATAAAGATTATAATTTTCTAGAAAAAATGATTTAACAATTGTTGGGATAGGTAAGACTGAGTAATCCACAGGTACAAATCTGTCATAGTACAGTATGAGACAGGAGGTGCATTGTCATATACTGTACGGGTATGTAAATGTAAAGGGTCTTTTCCCAAAAAAATGTACAAAGTCAAAATGCTGGAAACAGATCCAATTTGATCCCTCCATTATAAACAATATAGAACTGTATTTTGTCATACTGACGCAATTATAACCTTACAACTAGAGATGACAGAACTTTCGAAAGTTCGGTCCGTTTTCGAACTATATGGATAGTTCGAAAGTTCTAAAACAAACCCATTAAAGTAAATGGGAGTCAAATAGTTTGAAAAGTTCTAATGAAATACAATTAAAATATCAATGGTAACTTAATGTAAATGGCTGTGGGACCTGGGAAATGGTCTGGGGAACATGTTCCAATTACCAGGACATTCGAAAATCAATTTTACTCTCACTCGTGCTGTTTTCGAGCTTGTTCGCACCTAGGTACCATGTACATTTTACTCGCGGATTCGATGCTCGTGTATAGGCTTTAATGGAAACTTTACTCGTAGATTCGATGTTCGCGCCTAGATACCATGGACATTTTACTCGCGGATTCGATGCTCGCGTATAGGTTTTAATGGACACTTTACTCGCGGATTCGATGCTCGCGCCTAGATACCATGGACATTTTACTCGCGGATACAATGCTCGCATATAGGTTTTAATGGACCCTTTACTTGCGGATTCGATGCTCACGTATAGGTATAATAGGCATTTTACTTGCACATTTGAACGGTCAGACATTCGATATTTAGCGAAAGTCCGAAAATATCAAAAATCAGGTTCCGGGAGAGTTCGAGAAGTCCGAATTCGTTCGAATTTGAATAGTATGGCTTGAACTCGGGTTCGAGTTCGAGTTCTAGTCCATCTCTACTTACAACTGTATACAATCCTAATCTATTGAGATATTAAAGGTGGAAATCTGAATAGGTTTTGCTTGTGACGATTCTAATTTATTCATGTGATGGTCAGGTTTTATCTGACCAGGTTCGTGCAACGCAGTAAATCATGCTAGGTGACAGTGAGTACTGCATCTTGAGGACCCAGTAGGAAGAGTAGTGTGGTAGGTAATTATTGCATCTACCCCAAAGTCATTCGACTAAGATTTCTGCCAATTATCATAAACATAATATTAATAAAGATAAATGCAGGTTCTGTAGATCACTAATGGTGAAATCCAAGGTTAGAATTACATAATTTCATGCTATTGGGTAATTCCTACATTTCAAAGTTTCTGATTTTCCCAAATGGCCTTTAAGTAACATTATAAAAGCCTCTATACAGTGTGTTATAAATAGAAATGTTTTAATAAAAACAAGGTAAAAAGTGTTAAAACGTCCATGTAAAAATAAAAAAACAACATTGCTGGAAAATGATTTCCTACAAGGATTCCCCGTACAGACACCACCCCACAAACAATAGCACAGCTGTCAGGAAGACTTTAAAGACATTGCTTTAGCACTAGGAAATAATTGAGATTTAGTTCCCATGTGACTGTTATGGGAAATTGCAAGGTCAGTGTTGGCACAATGAAAAACTGAGGAATCTCTTTGTTTATTTGATAAACGAAAAATAATAATAAAATAATCATTCTAAATGGTAAAACCACTTTCTAAACATACCACAGAATTAGCAGGAAATCAAAGCAGCACAACGCACGTGACAAATTGATCTTAAAGTACTCACTTCCTTTATTTGGTTCTTCACATCTTCACTTTACAATGTCATATTGAATGTATTGGTTTAGAAGTCAAACAAGGAGCACCCAATTTCTTTTTTCCCACCAGTTATCATCTAGAATATACAGAATTGCGCACCCCCCACGAAGGCCACGGGCACACATCACCTGCAGGGCGCATCACCCCTATGTGTTTCCAGCGTCCATGCATATCGACAACCTTCTTTTAGTATATAAGATTACATCGTCCATTAGTTTAAAAAATAACATTTTCTCACTGCAATATACATAAAAATGCATTGTAAGGGTTACTAGAGGAAGTAGGGGATGTAAGAAGGTTGCATCTTCCCAGCTAGTCCATCCCAACAGACTTGCTGTCTTAGGTGATGAAGCGGAGGAGGTCAGCTCAGCACCCAAGGGACCAGCATCTCTAATACAAACCATGTGCTAAGAAGGCTAAGTAAGTGTTAGTGGTAGGGGAATCCATTATTAGAAAGGTTGATAGGGTTATCTGCCACCAACAGTTTGTTGCCTACCTGGTTCTAGTGTTTGACATGTGGTGGATCATTTTATCAGATTATTGGGTGGGGCTGTATATTAAAGTGTATGAATAAATTACAGATCATAGATCAAAATCTAAAATGTATGTTTACAATTGCAAAAAACCTGACTGACAAAACAGGAGATTTAGAGATAATGGCTTTGATTGATATATATTATATACTTTTCAGTTACCCATGTAAATTATTTACATGGGCAAATAATGTGAATGACTGGGTTGTACATTTAGACGGATACTCTTTGTTAAGGGATGATGGATAAAATAGGTAAGGGGAAGGGTATATATGTTAAAAAAGAGTTAAAGCCAAATCTAAAAGAAGAGATTGTCGATATGGATGTTAAAGCGGAGGCAATATGGGTGGAATTAGGCAACAGTAAGGGGGGTAAAGTTAATGTTGGTGTCTAGCAGAGAGGAAGTTTGGGGAGCATTCTGATTATGGGGGACTTTAATTACCCTGACATTGATTGGCGTAGTGGAACTGCCAACAAATTAAAGGGTGATGGGTAACTAAAAGTGCCTACTAGAAATGGAATTCTGTTCGATCTGGTGATTTCTAATGAAATTTCTATTTTACACATGAAGTAACTTGAAGCTTAGGAAATAGTAACTATGAAATATTGTCATTTAACACATTTTATAAAAAGTGCCCTGGGTTAACAAAGACTTAAAGGGGAACTTTGGTGAAAAAAATATATGTCCAAATATGTTCCCACGGGTGCGTTTACCTCTCTGGTATCCGTTTCTTCACACTATTTGACTGAATTGGCAGATTAAGGTCATTGGGATGAAAAAATACTGTTCTTTTTTCTGAAAAGCATATGTATTTGCTCTGAACTTCCCCTTTAAGCTATGTACACACCATACAATATTTCAGACCGATCGACCGTTAGTTCAGCATAAAATACCAATATTCAAAAAAGTTAGTCTTTCACAGACTGGTAATTACAGACCTGTGAGTTTAACTTCAGTGGTGGGGAAGACACTGGAAAGTCTGATACGGGAACATGTTCTAGAGTATGTTTCAAGGACTGACCTTATAATTAGTAATCAACATGGTTTTATGAGGAACAGATCTTGTAAAACTTGCTGGTTTTTTTTGAGGGAGTAAGTTGGAATTTGGACAATAGCATAGCAGTAGATGTGGTATACTTGGATTTTGATACAGCAAGTTGATCCCAGCATTCTTTCCACTTTCGATCTGAGATGAATGTCAAATTGATTGTAATGCTGTGCGGAGCAGCCATTTTACCTGCCGGCATTCCTACAGGTTTACAGACTATGTTTACAATTTCAAACTATATTGTGATCTAAATATTTATCACAAAATGATTGGACCAGGTGGTTGTTGGAACATCGCTGGAACTTTGAAAGGTAAGTTTGTAGTGTATGGCCAATATTATACAGGCCATTCACAGGTCAATTTTTCACCCTTTTAAATTAAATTCCCAAATCATTTTGGAAATAACAATAAGCTGCTGTCTTCTAACAATGTTTGGGCGACCTTATGGCCCCCATACACAGCATCAATATTCCAATCAATTAGGCATATTCAATCAAATTGATCAGAATACTGAAGACATTTTTCCTTGTTTTTGATAAATAGATCGGCAATATGATTGGCCCATCCAAAAAGCTATAATTGAGCAAGGCGGAACATTTTAAGTTTACCCTATCTTCCAGATCCTATCTGGTAGAGAATTATGACAATTGTAAATCCAATCGGAAAACCATCAGCTTTACTGTTGACTGACTTAGTAAATTCAATTAGAAATGGATTGCATGCTGGATTGGGGCTGATATAACATTGTTTATTTAAAGGACAACTCCACCCTCATAATAACATCTTTTAGAAAGAATGACCTCTTTAAAATATGTTGATATATCATACGTTGCCCTATGAATTCATTACTGTATGCCTGCTATGCTTCTGGATGCCTCATGGAAACTGAGCAATTTAGAAACCTGTACCGAGCCTGTACTGAGCCTGGGCATGCTCAGAAGAGGTAGACAGGGGATTAACATTCAGTCATTGGCTGTGATGTCAACTGTCAAATCTAGAACTGACAGTTACTAACTGGAAGAACCAGGAATCAGAACCAGGAATCAGAAACAGGGGAAACAGGACATTGTGCAGGATTTCATGTTAGACTTATATATTTCAGATTTTAAACTATTACCGTTTAGGGCTTTGGGGGGTTGATTTACCTGTATGTAAGTTTTCATTTCAGGGCTGGACTTGCCCTTTAATTATACTATAAGCAAAAAATATATTGAGTGCACTAAACTGCAATATTAGGATCCAGACAAGTGTCTCAATCCTTCATCTGTAGAGTCATCTACATATACTCCATATACATATATTAATAGATAACAAAGTTAGATAGGGAGAGATGATCCACTAGAGATGTAATGTGGTTTCTAATAGAACCCAGTTTCGAATCGAATCTGAGTGTTTCAAAGTCCATTTTCGAAAATAGATGATTTTTGAAAATCTAAAGTAGACGATTTTCAATAATCGATAATAATCGAAAGTAGACGATTTTCATTAATCGAAGTAAAAATTTCCGAAAATTTGAAAACGGAACGAAACTCAACAGTTCCGAACATCTCTACGATCACCACATTCTGTGCTGTGAAGTAAAGATTTATTTGGACAAATTACATCAAAACCAGCACAACATGTTTCGGGCTGCAAGCACTTGAAAAAGGGCGCTTGCAGCCCAAAACATGTTGTGCTGGTTTTGGTGTAATTTGTCCAAATAAATATTTACTTCATAGCACAGACTGTGGTGGATCGTCTCTCCCTATCTAACTTTATCTATTCTTTATTTATACATACTATGGTGTCACAATTACCCAGTAAAAACATGTGTTTGGCTGCAGATTAATGGCAGAGGCAAACTTTTCCACCAACTACCTACTCGCATAATAGCTGAAACAAGACAACAGCGGGAACTATTTTATGATTGTGAAGTGTAAGTATCATCATAAAAGTACACACTGGCAGAGAGAACAATGATTCATTATAAAGCAGCCCATGGGATTTTATCAATCATAATTTCCTTTGTTTGATGTATACAAACTGGATCCATAGGTCTTCTCTAGATTTCTGAAGAACAAGAAATGTGTCTTTTTTTATCCGTTTAATAGTAACTTATATTTTAAACGTCAGCTAATTACCTATAAAGAGCTAAAGAAATGGTCCTGCCATGAGCAGCTATTCTGTATTGCGTTTTCTTTTTCAGCCTTTATTGTCTGATGTTGGCCCCCAGTGAGTCATTCTCAATTCTTTTAGCTTAGTCGCCCAGTTTTCTGAAACTTGTTCAACCTGTGGTAAACTTCTTTTGCTGCACACACATGTTTTTATTGCTAAGCATTTTTTAAGCTTTACTGCAGTAACCTTTACGGTGTAAATCATAATAGAATGTCAATTGGGATGATGCAATAAGTGATGCAAAAAAATACACGTTCAGGCTGTGCTATTAATTTGTAGGAACCAATCAAAAGTTAGCTTTTCACTGGGTTACTCCAGTTAACAATCTGATATATTGCTGTAAATGAACAGCAGAGGGAAACATTTTATTGCATCAGCCCCAATGTCCACAGGATGATGTAATACTTACCCTTCCCAGGTTCTCACGATGCAGTAATCACGCTAGAGTTACTGCATTGCAGGAACCCGGAAAGGTAAGGAGCACGGAGAGTAATGCCACAATTGTAAAGTAGTTAGTTTTCATGTTACAAAGTAAAGATGTTTCATTGGGAAGTGTGGGTGCAAGGAGGTAGGACTGATTTTTCATACCTCACAATATCATTTTGTTAAGGAGCTACAACATGTTTTCTTTGGGCTGATTCTCCTCACAGAAACAATATTGGGAGGTAGGAATTACCAGACCAATATCCTTGTCCCAAGTACTTTTCCTTTATAATGGTATTAAAAAAAAAACAAACTTTATAGACGCTATAGTTATCCTTTAATTAAGCGGTGGTCAACCATTTTCCATTCAGCTGTGCTTTTCCATTCTGCTGGGCCCTCCGCAGGAATTTCCTCTGCCCAAATCCTGGTTAGGACCTCTCTGCCCCTGTTCCCCACAAGGTTGCAACACTGGTAGTAATGCAACTGATTATGTTAAGAGCTTACCTCTGCCTCCCAGGATCTTATATTACCACCCTGCTTAATGCCCTATTATGCTGGCAACAAACTGCAGTTTTCTTATGAATATATTTATTAAATGAATTCTATATTTTTTATATGATTTACTTTTACTGTGGACCCATCCATTCATTTTATTAAATCTCTGTCAGAAGTGCTGTTAAACTCTGATTTCTTTGAAAGATTTCTCTCTACCTTGACAAGAGTAGAAAAATAAAGCAGCAGTGGTCAAGCGGGAAAATTGTCCAACCTTCCGATTTAATCTATAAAAGAAAAATGAATACATATATTAATGGATGGGAAAAATATAAGTTTGTAAGTAAACATCATTCATTCTCAAGCATTATAGACCTTGTGAATTTTGGTTAGAGGTTCATACAAATTGGACAAACGGATAATCAAGTATGTCAGAAAATCATGGGTGATCTTGAAGTTCCATATGGGCCCTAAGATCAGTGGTGGCAAAATTTCAGGCCACTTTTGCCGTGCCAGACAGTGATTTGTACCAGCTGGCCTCTCGGTAGTGTAGACCGTTCAGTCGGGCCAAAAAAATTGTTTGCGTGTACCCAGCCTAAAGGCTCATACACACGTGTGATCACAGGGACCGACCCGTGGTGCATAATGTGCATGGATGCTTTGTCGGCTTAAACAACCGTTCAGTCGGGGCTTGTTAATTATCTGCCCGGCTGACTGGGCAAAGAGTCCCGAACAAACGGGGGTTTCAGCCGACATATCGCCCATGCATGGCACGATTGTTGCCTGTAATGGCCGTGCATACATATCTTGCGTCACGGCCCCTGCGATTGTACATGTGTATGCACCTTTACTCAACTGGTATTTCAGTAAACAGATCTTTGTAAATAAGTAGATTACCATTATTGATGGTTTGTTCCTTTTCACTTGTGTTTGTGGAGGTTCTCATTCCTTTTCACTGATAATATATTATTTTGTCTTTGTTTTTCATCCATTTTATGTTGTTGTTTTTTTTCTGCTTGGCTTTAAGTTGTTTTTTTCCCCCTGTAGAATTCTGTCTGATCTGTGCATTGTAGCTTCACCTATTCACCCTTATAGGGCTTCAAAGTTTCATTTCTTACTTGGAAGGTTTGAACTCTTATTCCTGGTAGAACAGTTTTATCAGCAAATATATCAATAAAAAAAATCTATACTATTTCCATTTCATAAATATATAGAAGATCTGACAAAGTCAAATGAAACAGAAAATAGATTGGAAGGTTATGACATGTAGAATTTCTTTCAGTATATACTGTATTCGTTTGAATATGAAAAGGTCAGGAGCTGTCTCATTCCAAGGTAAATCTTCTCTGCTCTGATTCCTACAATAGAAATGGATTTAATCTGGCTCTAAAGTGTTAACTGCATATTTGCCATTATCATTATCTCTAAAAATGGGACTCCCTGAAGGCATGACTATCATACTAAGATACTGATTAAGGAGAGAAAAGATCTCAATCCATTAAAAGGATTACCACTGGTAAATTAGATAAATGAACACACAAAGATTATGGACAACACCTTTTTTAGACTTATATAGCAAAAGTATTTACAGTTTTAACAGTGGTAGAGATGAGTGTCATGAAGTTAGTTTCGAATTTAGCCTCCAAGGTCAATATCAGTATCTCACATCTCCACAGTCACAAGCACTTCATCCTCCAATACAAAGAAAATACACAAGGACAGGGTGGAGAGAAAAATGTGTTACTGCAGATCGAGGCAGGGCTTTCCACCACTCAAGCTACCACCCAAAGCTTAATCAGTTCAATAAGTAGTGGTAGATAAAAGATAACAAGGCAGAGACTACTAGAGGCTGATTTATTCCAAATCAACACCACAACCTTTTGCTCAGCTATAATCAACAAACAACTGCCGACCAATAGGTCTGGCCAAGAATCACACATGTATGGGCACTCAGTAGGTGGATGTTTGTTGATCCACCAGGATGGTAGATGGTTGACCTTTTGGCCGAGTGAAATTGAACATGTGTACGGAGGTTACCAGTGCTACTTACCTACAGTATTTTAACTTAACCAGGCCTTACACGCTTCAAACTGTTATTTGTTTAATCCCGACTGAAAATTAAATTGGAAAAAAAAAACAATTGAAATTTGTCAAATTGCTTTGCCGATCTTGCAGATTTCAGCTTGAAAACTGCTAAGGGGACTGCTAAGTAGAAAATAAATGCCCGACCCAATCAATATGAACTGGTTGATCGAAAAATTGGCAAACTCAGTGTAAGGCATGCTTTATAACACTGTACAGGTTGTGATATAGCTCCCAACCCAAACAGTAAAAAGATCTAAACAGAAATCTATCCTGCTAACCAAGGCTGTTAAATAATAGAACCAATTAAGCATGTGACTTTTGGACACCTGAACATCATGCCCTAATGCCAGAACAATTTTGTGATGTACCCTCTAAATTCCCTAATTCAGTAACACAAAAAAAGTCTACTGTAGGGAAGCTTGTTTGTATTATAAAAGCAAACTATTTGTGCAAGCTTATCATCAAGACTGATGTCAGAACAATTTTGTGATGGACCCTCTAAATTCCCTTTTCCAGTATCTAAAAATCAGGCCTCTAGGAAAGTATATGTGTATTATAAAGTTAATTAATATAAACCATTCAGCACATGACATTTGGACACCTGAATATCATTTATTAAAGTCAGAATACATTTGTTGGGTACCCTCTAAATTCCATTCCAGTACCAGAAAAAGATCTAGGAAGGGTTGCTTGTATTCTAAAAGTTAAAATAAAAAAAATCTACTTGCTTATTGTTCACTTTTTATATATTGTTGTTTTTAAAATTGTGCATTTTTTGTAAAGATAAAAAAAAAATTGAAAAATACCCCATAATACTATGTGAATAGGTGAATGTAATGGATATGGGGGTTGGGGGGTCCTTAACACAATAAGAAATGATAGATTTGGGCTGGACATGCCGTTAAGCCTGTGTACACATAGAAAAACACAAACGTTATTATTATTTTATAACCCAGTAGCTGAACATTTGTTCCCATTTTTTTCTGTTGTGTCCCAATATGTTTTCATTTAACTTCCTGCTCGCAAGACAGACCTGTGCATTTATCATTCTTTGTGGTCATGCTGAATGGCTGAATGGATTTTTCCCTAATGTGTTAACATTTTATTGATTTTTTCTGTCAAAGACACTTCAATGGGAAGAGCATTTTGAATATCTCTGTTTAATTTCTACATAGATAACTTTGTTGCTGGGATCACTATAGTGTTTAATAGGAGACATGCACTGAAAACTGCAGAAGGTGATGGGAAGAAATACCCAGCAAACAGAATGTTTCAAGTAGGAACTTGGTGCGCTATCCTGCTTCTAACATTATCTTGGACAACGCAGCAATTTCTTTTGGATATTTATTAGATTTAAAGGGATGTTCATAAAGCATGAAAACATGTCCTACATTTAGGGATCTTTTTTATGGGTTTTATTTCTGCTAAAACTGAAAAGATAGATGTTACTTTTAGAATCTTTGATTTAAAGAATCATTAATGTTTATTGTGCAAAGCTTTAAAGGGACACTATACTGAAAAATGACTTTGCCTCATCTTAATCTATAATTGAATACATGTAAGTAGCGCTTACTTTGCGTGTGTTGCTGTTTGCCTTCAATCCAGCACACATTTTGTTTAGGAGCAGTATCCCCCCTCCCTCTTTTAACCACTCCCACTTCCATCTGACCTGACTTTTCCCCCACAAACCAACTGCCAAGCCTGCACATAGCATACAGCATTCCAACTGTCAAAACTCTGTCACCATTCCAGCTACAGTAAAACTACTCACAGAAGAATAGTTTTTGAGAGCAAGGAACTTGCAGCTGAAATATAAAGTTTGAGATTGGATATCTAAAGAAATAGAGGGTAGATCAAAAAAAGGCAGTAATATAAACTACTACTGAAGATTTTACATTTTGGTGGGTTGGGGAGGTTTTCTATGAATTTCCACGTGTGTGGTGCGCATGACCTTTAAAATGATTGGGAAAACTGGTACAGATTCTATATTTAAATGCCCTTTTCTTGTTCTTTGTTACTGTTCAAGAAACTTTTCATTTTGTATTTTGTGTAGGTTGTGACCAGTGAAGCACAAACAGATCAAATTATTTGAACTAAATTACAGCTAATTTTTTGCATTTTACAGTAAAACTATCTAAATTATGAAGCAGACTTAACCCACCTGCACACATGATGAAAATTTGTATAATGAGTCTGGTTGCCTGTTACTCAGTGTGCTGGATTATATTGTATTGACTGGGATTTGCTGTGCTGTGATTGGAAGACACTTACAGTTAACTTCATATCAGTGCAGAGCACCTAATAAAGTGCTAGATGCCATTGGGCTGATGCAATAAGAAGTGTGCTAATAATTAGCAGCAACTAGAGATGGCTGAACTTTTGAAAATCCATTCCGCCCAAGGATTCGCGGATTTTTGAAATATGAAAAAAATATGCAGAAATTTTGATAATATCTGCAAATCTGCTATAAAATCAATGGGGGGAAAAAATCGGAAATTTCCTCTTAAAATAATGGTTAAATAGCAGTGGTACCATAAATGGTTCTGAGACCTGGGAAATGGTCCGGGGAACACGTCCCTGCGGGAAGAACAGCAAAAAAACGGAAGTTGCGCACTCACATACTACTTCCGGTTTTCTGTGGACCATTTTAAGTAATCCTTGAACGGCCAAATTTGAGAATCCTCGAACGGTATATAAATGAATAAAGAAGTAACGGGTCTCCAGCTGATATAGAAATTGGTGCCAGTGCAAGGGGAGTCTAACTGAACCTCCCAATTTAAAAATAAAAGAGAGAAAACACTGCACTAAGTAGCATCAATGAAGTGTGTTTATTTGGTAGATCACCAACACATTTCCACACTGCAACAATCTGTTTCGGGGCTCCTCCCCCTTCTTCAGGCAGTACAACAAAATATGTGTCCCTATTACAGCATAGGCTATTTATGTCAAAAACAGGAAATGAGAGGTGCAACCTCAAAAAGTTCCACATCCAAAATACAAAGTAAATCATACAATTCTTATAACATACAAGATATGTACAGTACATGTAATATTCCTATATATATAGAAAGATAAACATGAAGCTCATGCGTATAGTATCATGGTAACAAAAATAGTTTGTTTCCATAGGACGACCTAATAGAGACCCTGCAAAAGAGAATGATACACCCCCTCTCTACATACACATATCTAAAGGGAGCGTGTGGAAGTCATGGGTTCATGGACTGAAATAGGCAAACTATACACAGTGGAAGATAGTTTATAAATACAGATACAAATTATAATCCCTGTTTAACCCCAGTGGTTCAATGGTACCCAACCGGTGTATCCATCTAACTTCCTGGCATTTCAGGATCAACTCCCTGTCCCATCCCCTCTTTGGGATTTGGATGTGCTCTAATACTAAAAAACGTAAATCAGAGTCACTATGTCCCAACTGGGAAAAATGTGCCGGGACTGGCAATTTATCATGTTTCAAACGGATGCTGGATCGATGTTGTATGATCCATAACTTGATGGGCTGGATGGTTTCACCCACATAAATTAATTTGCATGGGCACACTATGGTATATATAACATAGTTCGAATTACAGTTATGGTACCCTCTAAAGGGATAACTCTTTCCAGTGCCCGGATGTGTAAATAGTGATCCCTTGAAGACAATTTTACATTGTATACAGTTGCAAATCAATGATTTTTTGCAAATTATATTGGTTACCTTCGATGTTTCTTCGTTGTACACCTCTATACCTCATGCACATGGGTGTAGCTCATGTAAAAATTGTTGATACAATGTGACAAATATTAAGATGTACAAATTGACTTCTTTGTAGCAGCCCTTGAACTTGTATTGTCTAATAATTATTTTCAATTTGGTAAGGACTTTTTCCTTCAGCTGTCTGGAACTGCTATGGGGTCCAATGTGGCCCCTGCATATGCGAACTCCTTCGTCTATGTGTTGCCACAGTTTACCAGACACTATTTTCGCATTGTGGAGTGGTGATATTGAGTCCCTAGAGCAGTTCCACACAGCCATCAATGGGGTCCATGAAAATATAAAATAAACCCTCAATTACAGTTTTGATAAACTAGCATTTTTGGACGTATTAGTTATTAAGGGTACCTCACTATCTATGGAACTGTTTGTAAAGGTCACCAATAGAAACCAATTGTTGAGATGTGACAGTTGCCACCCTCGACACCTCAAGGAAGCACTTCCTATTAGTGAACGAATAGTTAGCAACCCAATTAAAAGGTCCCTTGCTATTGATAAGATGTTGGACAAATTTCAGGACCGGGGGTATCCCGATCCTGTTTTAAAAAGAGCACTGTATAGATCACATGAATGTAAGAAACTGACCAGTGTCTCTGAGAAGCATATCCCTTTTGTAACGCAATACTCTGTGGGTATTGAGGGCATTAACCTTATTATTAAACGTAACTGGGGGCTTTTGTCATCAGCTTATCCTGATATTCAGGAATTTAGGAGTCCCCCCTTGATTTCATACTGTAAAAGACACAGTATATACAATTCAGTGGTCTCTGCTGACGTCACTTTTGGTTTGACAGAGAAGTCAACATTGAATGTACCCCTGTAGGAACTGTATACAATGTAAACTTGTCCTCAAAGGATCACTATTTACAGATCCGGGCACTGGGAAGAGTTATCCCATTAAAGGGTACCATAACTGTAATTCAAACTATGTTATATATGCCATAGTGTGTCTATGCAAATTAATTTATGTGGGTGAAACCATCCAGCCCATCAAGTTACGGATCACACATCGATCCAGCATCCGTTTGAAACATGATATATTCCCAGTCCCGGCACATGTTTTTATGTTTTGTAGTATACCTGGTTTAACCTTGGCGTGGTTGGAAGGCTTTTCATTTATGTGATCACAGTAATGTATACGAAAAACCCTTTTGTTTATGAAGTATGCCAGTGTGCAGATAATATAATATTGTATGGGGCCTAGGAATCTGCATTGATTATCTTTTCTATGTTTGTATAAATGTTTGACCAGATCAGTAGCACTTCTACTAAATGTAGTTGTAAATTAGCCTAATTGGAGTGCTTCCACAATCCTTGTATTATAATCCCTGTACCAACCAGAACTGCAGTATATGTATTAATACCAGTAATTCTCAATATTATATAGTATTCCTGTACCAACCAGAACTACAGTATATGTATTAATACCAGTAATTCTCAATATTATATAGTATCCCTGTACCAACCAGAACTACAGTATATGTATTAATACCAGTAATTCTCAATATTACATAGTATTCCTGTACTAACCAGAACTACAGTATACAGTATGTATTAATACCAGTAATTCTCAATATTATATAGTTTATATAGTTTATAATGGTAATTCTCTATATTTTTGAGTTTTAGAAACTTATCTAGCCCACTTTTAAAGCTATTTAATGGACTTGTCATTACCACATCTGCTGGGAGACAGTTCCACAGTTTCACCATTCTCACTGTAATGAAACCTTTCCTAACCTGAAGATGAAACTTCTTTTCTATTAATCTTAAAGGATGTCCACATGTCCTCTGATGTGACCGATTAGTAAACAATGCACCAGAGAGTTTACTGTATGGCCCATACATTTGTTAACATTGTTTATTCAATAAATGTTACGTGAAAATTAAAATGATAAATGAGAACAATTTAACATTTAAAAGCTAACATTTTGGTTGGGGAAAATTAGCACCATTTTAAACAATAAGAACTTTTATTGAATAACCCTGTAAATGTGTTAAGCTAGGTACACACATTATTGATAAAGCCCCAATACCGTCTGATCCAATGGTATCGGGGCTTTATGGCTAGTGTGAGTAGCAGTTTTCCTGAATGAGTGTGCGGCTGCAGCCGAGGGAAACACATTATCCCGATTGTTCTCCCTATGCTGTGTATATGCTATGAATATGGAGAGTGCTTGGGACAGTGTGTATTCAGATCTTTGAAAAATGACAGACAGGATCTTGATCCTGTCTTGTCATCTTTCAAACATCTGCACTGTGTGTACCCAGCTTAATTTACCCTACAGACACCTCAAAAAGCCTTTTCCCCTCCTGTATTGATTTACTTTGGAGCCCTAGTAAATGATCTGCTGCCTTTACTGCACTGGGTCTTAAGTACTGTACCAGTCCAAATAAAACCAGACCGGAAGAGAAGTAGCACAGATTTATCAGGACTGTGGGGTAAAGGACCACATACACAGCATTGATATTCCGATCAATTCTTTGATATTGATTGGAATACCAAAGACTTTTTTCCATTATCGATAGATGATATAGATCAGTCCTGTAAAAAAAACTGATTGTGCAAAGCACAAACCAGCAGTTCCAAATTGAAACCAGGTTCATTTGGAAACTGGGATTCGTCACTAGGCCCCACTGACTGAAAACTGACCAATCTCGGCTACTGCCCCAGTGACAGGATCTAGATGGATGTTGGAGAATGGCTAACACCTCTCTAGCAACCTTTGCTTTGCGTCAGATTTAATATCGTATTTGCGCTAGTTTTAACGCAGGATTTTAACACCAGCAAATAGCTGGCGTTAAAATCCCGCAGTGGGTAAATCTCTTACCGGGATTTACCCACATTCACAAATGTGATATTGAATCGCCAACAGGACTTTTACCCAGAACAATAGTGGCTCTGGGTAAATGAGCATGTATATGATTAACAAGTTCATAGATTTTAGTTACATGGGTATATTTGTACCTCCTCTTTATATTTTGCTTACTCTGTAATGTATATGAGATATTTATTTGCAATATCAATACCTGTGTATGCATGTGTGGGTGGGTCGTTGTTGTGATATCCCATAATGCAGCTCTCTTACAGTATATTAACTTTTTTCGTTTTTTTTAGGTTAGTGCAGTAAGTAAGGGTGCTGGACGTGCTCGGGAACAGAGAGTCCTTATCATGATCATTGTGATGGTTGTCTGCTTTCTGTTGTGCTGGCTGCCCTATGGAGTAATGGCCTTGGTTGCAACGTTTGGAAAGCCAGGTCTAATCCCCCCTTCTGCCAGCATAATTCCCTCGGTGCTGGCAAAGAGCAGTACTGTGTATAACCCCATTATCTACATCTTCATGAATAAGCAGGTAAGTCATTGGAAGGCATAAAGAATATGACAGAAAGTATAGTAACATCATTCCTCATGTATAACATGTATTACTTTTCATTCGACAGCATGCAGGGGCATATTTATAAAACCATCTGGTGAATACCTTGTTCATTAAACAATGTCAACACTAGAGTGTGGGCGCTTTTCTGACTTTACTTAACAGCCATTTAATTTACCATCAGCAATATTTCCCAGCTGTTACCATTAGTGATGGACCAAAACCAAACTTCGAACCTGAGTTTGGGCCGAACTTTAACAGGTCAGAGAAATCCGAACTATCCAAACTAGTTCGTACTCAAACTAGTTTGGTTTTCCGAACTCATGCACTTACTTTGTAAAATCATCAAATGTTCGAGGAATCTTGAACGTGCAAGGATTTCCGAAAGTTCAGTAAACCTGGAACAGCCGATTTCGAAAACCCACTAATGCCCGGGGATTCTCGAAATCGCCCATTTGAGGATTGCCGTATGGCCTACTATCCCACGGCCAGACATTCGGGGGTGCCGCGGCTCAACCCAGACCCCCTCCTGGGTCCATAGAAGGACCATTGTGGCCCTTACAAGGGCCCTTTGGGGATTAACGGGTCCTGCAGCTCGAACCGGGGCTCCCTCCCCGGCACATATAAGTGCCCTTGTGGCCCTTGGAAGGCACTGTGACATTGATAACTGCCCTTAGGGTCTTAAGGGGTCCCAGAGCTCAAACAGGGACCCCCCTCTCCGGCACTTAGAAAACAGGATCCCCATTTTCTCTTAGAAGAGCCCATGGGGGTGTATCTTCTTTCTTCCAGCCGGCAACACCAGCGGTGCTGATGTTGCCGACACCGGGTGATGTCACTACAGCTGCCAGTGACACCACCAGCACCAGCGTCTTGATCCTAAGGCTTCTTTCTTCTCAGCCAGTGACAATGATGTCACCAACACCGGACGATGTCACTGGGGCCACCACAAGGGCACTTATAACTGCCGGGGAGGGGGGTCCCGGTTCGAGCTGCGTGACCCCTTAAGTCCCAAAGGGCCCTTGTAAGGGCCACAATGGTCCTTCTAAGGACCCAGGTTGAGCTGTGGAACCCTGAACGTCCCGCCGTGGGATTGTCAGCCGTTCGGCAATCCTCAAATGGATGATTTCAAGAATCCTGGGGGTTGAAACTGGCAGTTCGAGGTTTATCGAATGTTCGGAAATCCTCATACGGTCGATCAAAGGCTCAAGGACGTGTTCCCAGACCATCTCCCGGGTCCCAGAGGCATTGACAGTAAGTTACCATCACTGTACTTTGGAAAGGTGATCCAAAACTTTTCAAATTATTTTCCCCTCCGAACTTCTGGATTTTTAAACTTTTACTTTGGAAGTTTATAAACGAACCGAAATTCAGTAAGTTCAGCCATCTCTAGTTACCATCAGTATTCCCTGAAGTGAAAACATATCACTATGTTAGGAATTATGGAACAAAAAGGGTTATTAATAATTTGTCATACAAACATCCCTCACTTAATGGAGACCGAAGCCTCTGCAAATTGAATCCATGTACTTCCTGTTCAGGATCTTTATTCCTATTACTGGTTATAACCTCCTTCTCCATACACACTGCCAAGGTACTGCCTTGAAAATCGCATTGGAAAATTAGAAAATAGAAAAGTCAGAAATTACATTGAAAATGTGAAGGCCTCATTCGAAAATTAGAAAATCTGTAACGAAAATCTAAAAATGTAATTCAAGCTTAAATTGTGTTTGAATCGGATTTTTCCGAATTTTCGGAATTTCAATATCACCAGTTTTATTCATCTCTGCAGAGTACTGTGGGATGGGTAGATTAGTAAAAGGTATGAACACAAATTCCCAATAACAAAATAGATTATGAATGAAAAAGGTTTTAAATACCGAAGGATTAAGCTGGGTACACACATGGCAGACCTTTGAAAGATGACATACAGAATCTGCAAGATCCGGTCTGTCATTTCTCAAAGATCTGGATACACACAGTCCTGAATGTTCTACCTATGAACATCATATACACAGCATAGGGAGGTGCATGTTTCCCACGATCCCAGCCGACTCCCCTATACTTACACTATACTATACTACTAAAGGGAGACAATCGTGGGTGAGGGAAATTTTTGGTCTTTCCTAGATGCTGGCGAGGCGATGGGAATGCTTTATCGTTACTGTGTGTTACAGCTTTAGAGCTGACAACTATAGTTTTATTGTGTGCTAAACAAAGCCCCTCCCCTTTCAAATAAATGCCATTGATGCTATTAAAGGTCTGTATAATTGGAGAATAAAAAAAGAATGGGTAGACACAAACTAATTGCAAAATGGATTAGGAATATGAAAAGTTTTCTAAAATGTAAATATTGTGATCATAGTTTGTTTTTATTGTTTAGTTACATTTTAACACAAAAACAAAGAACAAAAGTTTGTTTCTTAAGGTGGTTACACAGTACCTGTCTGTCAAAGATG
The DNA here is from genome assembly GCA_019447015.1 of Hymenochirus boettgeri. Classification (NCBI taxonomy): domain Eukaryota; kingdom Metazoa; phylum Chordata; class Amphibia; order Anura; family Pipidae; genus Hymenochirus; species Hymenochirus boettgeri. The sequence continues at coordinate 238,545,119 of CM033473.1, read as the reverse complement.
ACAGACAGAATCTGCAAGATTGACAGATGGGAGTACACACAGTCACAATTCCTCTCTCTACATAAAGTATTGGGAGAACATTTGTGACTGCCATACTCCCTACGATCGCGGCTGACTCTTAGTACCGAGAGAATATTTCGGCCAGAACGACCGTTTCCAATACCAAATGTTCATCAGCATTGGAAACATTCTGATGTACACACATTAGTGATACTGGGCCAAGCCAGTCGGGATCAGCCCTATGTCTCTAATGTGTGTACCCAGCTTTAGTGAAGAGGATGGAAATTAATTCTTAGACAACTACAGCATGTATTGAATTTGCTTGAATTAATCTGAGTACAATACAGCAAGCACAGCAGCGCTATGTTAGATGGAACCAATTATTGTCACTATGTTATGTGATTCATTGTTAAATCACTTAAAATGATTAAAATAAGTGACACACATAATCTTAGTGTCACCACATAAATTCTGTTATATTTTAATACCATTTTCTACATTCTACCAAATGAGATTAAAGTCCAGTTAATTCTCCGTGCTTATTATTTACAATGATAATGACTCAATCCCTTCACTTCTAATTAGATCCTAAAGCTGGGTACACACTTGCACAATCTTTAAAAAATGACAGACAGAATATTTAAGTTTCTGTCTGTAATTTTCTAACGATCGGGCTACTCACAGTCCTGAATGAAAAAGCACAAGGGAGAGCACTTGGGCCAACTCCCTATACTTTACTACAGGGAGACTACTGCAGGTGGGGGAAATTTTCGAGCATTTCCAAACGATCCTGCACTAGGGCATAGCCTGCATGCAGTGACCAGGCCATAGGTGTAGCCCTGCCCACAGTCTGCCCTGGTCTGCACCTCGCCCAATCTCAGTTCCGCACAAGACAGAAAAAATCTCGGGTTGAGATAGCATCATTGCTATAGACTAAGAGCCATATTTATAAAGGATCACTATTGTTACCAAAGAATATGCTTTTATCAGCACCTTTATAAAGCTGATCATTTTTGCCACGGCGATGTGCGATTGCAGCGGTAATAACTTTTCACCACCAGTTATCTCCAGTTTTATAAACTGTGTTAAGTCCAAATTTGGCGAACACCTTATTTTTTGATTCATTGCATCAAAAATGTCAGGAGATATGATGGCTAGACTACTGCAGAATTTGGGTTAGTCCAAGCACTGATATAAAGGTACCTCTAGTATATGGTCAAAACCACACATGGCAATGGGATAGACTAATGGCATTTTATTTCTGTGTTTTGGCCTGCCAGATAACCAAAACAAGCAGTTTTCGTTTTGTGTTTGTCATATGTCTCCTTGATTTAATTGTCCTCTGTCTTAAGCTTATATCCCTATGCAGCCAAGAACCTTTTCAGTTACAGTTCACTAAGCTTCTAAAATTATTCCCTGGTCTTTTTTTTTCAGAAATCCAAAGGGAATAATTTTTAAAAAGGGAGTGAAGGCTTTAAATTTAGGAGACTGGCCTTTTATTCCATCTCCCTGTGCTACACAGAGATCCACACATAGGGGGTTATTCAATAAAAGTTTTTATCGTTTAAAATGGTGCTAATTTTCCCCCAACCAATCAGATGTTAGCTTTCAAATGTTACATAAGTTCTGATTGGTTGGGGCAAAATTAGCACCATTTTAAACGATAAAAACTTTTATTGAATAACCCCCTATGTGTGGATCTCCCTGATAGCATAGTCTTTTAGAGTAAAACCAAATAACAAATTCCTTTTTCACTGTAATGACTATAATTACTTCTTAAGGTCCCAAAAACAGGCAACATTCGTAAAAAATCAAATCAATATAATGTCAGGCAGGTGTATAGCCAGCATTTCTTTACATTTTTCCCTTGCTGCTCCATTTTAGAATTTGTCTGTCTGTCATCCTCAAACTAGAAGTGGTGGATGGATGCTCCCACTCCTTTTAACCCTATACTATCTCTAGGTGAAAGTACATCCTGCTACAATAAGGAACACTCACTTATAGAATCTAATGGTTCAGGTGCTAGAGCCCTGAACCCTTTGCATAAGCGTAAAGTCGTCCAACTGGATAAGTATGTAGAATGTACAATATAACATACTGTATAATAATTAGCAGTAACTCACCGCCAGATGGATATGACCCGGGTGCAAACTGCCCGGCACTGTTGCTGGAACCAAAATACGTAAGTATCAATCAAAACAAATGGTAAGCAGATGCACAAACAACCGAAGACACATCAATCGGAAACCTCTGTTATCATGAAGAATAAAAGTTTATTATAAGTTACCCGCTTGATAAAATTGATATATACATATGAGTAGAGATGGCCGAAACTCACCAGATAATAATAATCGAAAATTTGTTCCATTTTCGGACCTTTGGGTTTTCCCGAGATCCGGGATCCAAAAATGGAACAAATTTTCGATTATTATGGAATGTTCAAAGGTTTTAAAACAGCTTGAAAATATGTTTGGAGACCACTTTTGAGTTTCCGATCGTATTTTCGAGGGTCATTCGGATTTTGGAGCCGAGGGGTTCCGTGTCAGATCCGGGTCCGAGTCGGACCTGGATCCCACCTCTAATTCAGAGATACTGTAACTTTATAAACAAGAACTATTGTTTGTTGTGTTTTAAAATTAGCAATAAAACAATAGCAAAACAGTGCAAAATCTTTTTGATATTGGACCTGACTTGATCTTTCCAGTTGCTAAAAACAGTAATGGTAATAATAGTCTTAGTCAACTATCCTCAATATCACATAGAATAGTACACAAGTTGCAACACAACAATAATGAGAATTATTAAAACTAGAAAATGTCATGTAAACTGCATTAGAAATCACAAGTGCAAAATATAAAAAAACCCGATCTGGATCAGATCATTCCGTGCAGCTCAGAAAAGTGCAAAGTAGCAAATAACTTGATCTGCTTATTGTTTAACACAGCCAATTAATCCTACACATGGTTGGATAAGCAAGCTCCTAGCCACTATGACCCACTAGCAGGCCTGATTACTCCTAAACTGATCTTCATGCATATGTGCACACACAGGGAAAATCTTTTTACATTGATGTATTCATACTCAAATAATTTGATTCATAGTAAACATGATAAACATAAATTCATGGCATTAGGGGCATCAAACCTGTAGCAACCAAACTACTGCTCCAGGCTTTCCCAAATAGCTAATAGGAATGTTATGTAATTCTATTAATATACTGGAGTCCTATAAAACATACATGCCTCATTGCTTTTTAATAGTCTGTTCAGATGCCTGTCACACGCTGTGCTAGTTTTTGTGCAACCAATAGTATAACTAAACAACTCTCATCTTAACAACTGACGCAGCCATCAGTTAATTATAGGGAAAACGTTACCTTGAAAAAGTATTGACAGGAAGTCCCTAAACAATATTAATGATGCCCTGATACCTATTTACTGTAAACAAGCTTAGATTTTGCACACTCAAGTGGATCTGTGTCTGTGGTTAGATTGCATGAAGAAATTGGCTGTTCTATAGATTTATATTATAGAATTATTTAGGGTGGGTTAAAGGCACATAACATATAACTGAGTAGGTGTCAGCCTGGCTCCATGGGGCAGTGATATGATATGGATGTGGGAGTTTATTGGAACATATGGAGATACGGGAACTCTCTGGGAATAATATACAAAAGTGGGAACACTATAGCTACTAATGTACATTTTAAGAGTTATGATTAGGTTATGAACTCTTAACTTGTTAATAATGCTGGGGGTTTATGTATCAAGACAAGATCTCTTTAATTGTGCCCCTTCTATTAGTATAATCAAGTATAGTTTAGTATAGTTAGTATTTGTGGTTGAATGAAGACATAGATTATCCATCTAGTCAAACGTTCTCAGCAATGCCCATATTTCCTGCCTAATTGTTGATCCGGATGAAGGCAAAAAAATGTATGAAGGGGAAAAAATCAGGGCAGGAAGGGCAATTGGCAATATCCCTGGATCCACCCCAACTTTATCAATACCAGCAACATGCAACATTCTTTGTTTTCAGAAACTCATCAAGCTTTTCTTATTACTATCCAATGAAACTGCCATCATCATGTCCAATGGAGACAGTTCCATAGTTTTACCTTTCTCACTTACTCATAAAGCCATGCAAGCCAAGCTTCTATGCAGTTTCTAACTAACCTGCATTAGGTTCCAAACTTTCAGGTTTTCTTTTTTAAAGATAGATATGCAATGGAATAAGGTTTCTTGTTGAAGGAGTATTCCAACCACGATCAAAAGCTTGAAGATTCAACCACATGCTGGTCCAATCAAATTTATCATTTAACCTACAGCACTGACTCTCAATACTGTGAGATCAGTAATAATAAACAGGGAATGCATATTAGGCTGAAGCAGAGAAATCTGAACCAAAAAAGGGATGTGAAATTCAGAATATTAATATATGCATTATTATTATTATTATTAATCTATGCATTATTCCAGTCAGCAATAGATCCATTTTTTTAACAATAGTCCACTTACACCTCACAACCATCTAGATAAGATGCCTTTATCATGTTAATGGGATTGTTTGATAAATTAGTGGTGTGTAAGATCCCTGCAATGTTCCAATTAATAGTGGACCATGAGTCTGTTAATTCCTGCAGAGTGCTGTAGGCAGTTAGATCTGTCTCTTTGAGAAACACTGCTTCTCTCTAAAAAAAAAAAACAACTGTATATTAAAAGCACATTATACAGATCGGGTTTGAATTTTTTAAACTTGGTAATAAATAAAACAAAGGAATTCTCGTATCTGCATTCAAAGTAAAAATGGTGTTACATTTTTCATGCTTTCAGTTAGAACAGTTAAAAAAGAAAAAATGATGAGATTATACTGACCCCACTTTACACTTTGCCCTCTAAAGGAAAACTGTCATTAAAAAAGTATTTATAATTAATCTCTGGTATTAAATTTAATCCCGGTGGTTGAGAATATAAGAACTAAGTGGTTTAGGTCTAGGAATCCCACAAAAACAAGCCAAGTTGCCCGTGCGATTCAGACAAACGGTCAACCGGGCTAGGTCGCAGCCGGCCGCCCCACACCATCAGATATTTCCGGCTGTACCCAGCCTAGAGAGAGAGAAAGGATTGAAGCCAAAAAATCACCAATTTTTAAATATACCGAATGTCTTTTAAGAGCAGAAAATGCATGGAAATTTATAGTGAGGCAGAAAAAAGTCTTAATATTTAATATTGTAAAGATTAAATTCGAACATTTAAGGTTTAGAAGAGGAATTTCAGGTTTAATGTGAAAAGTAATGAATGAAACTGTTTCATAAAATTTAATTCATGTTTACGAATAGTGATGGACCCGAACCTGAGGGGTATTCTCTATACCCCCTATACTATATGTACCAATACCCTATACCCCCATAGCCCACATATATGCCTCAATACTCTAAACCCCATAGCCCACACTATATGCCCAAATACCCTATCCCCCATAGCCCACACTATATGCCCCAACACCCTATGCCCCTATAGCCCACACTATATGCCACAATACCCTATACCCCATAGCCCACACTATATGCCTCAATACCCTACAGCCCACACTATATACCCCAATACCTTATACCCCCATAGCCCACACTATGCCCCAATGCTCTATACCCACTATAGCCCACACTATATGCCCCAATACTCTATACACCCATAGCCTGCCCCACACTATATGCCCCAATACCCCATAGCCCACACTATATGCCCCAATACTCTATATCCCCTATAGCCCACACTATATGCACCAATACTCTATACCCCCTATAGCCCACACTATATGCCCCAATACCCTATAGCCCACACTATATGTCCCAATACCCTATACCCTTGTAGCCCGCACTATATGCCCCAATACCCTATGCCTACTATAGCCCACACTATATGCCCCAATAGCCTATACCCCCTATAGCCAACACTATATGCCCCAATACCCTATAGCCCACACTATATGCCCCAATATCCTATACCCCTATTATTACCTGTATGGTGAAGGTGCTATATGTGAAGAATATTAATACCTGTATGGTGAAGGTGCTATATGTGAATATTATTATTACCTGTATGGTGAAGGTGCTATATGTGAATAATATTAATACCTGTATGGTGAAGGTGCTATATTTAGCCGATACTAGCCTCCCTGTGGCGGGGATGGGCAGGCAACCCGCGGCGGGTGGCCTGATCAATATTTAGTGTGGTGTGCCATAGCCAGGGACTACTCCATTACTGGATATCTTATATGGGGAAACTGTTTGTGTTTGTTATTAAACCATCGCAATAATTACTGTTACATGCAATTAAACTGTTTTATCCTGTTCAAAGGAAGTAAGAGCACTGTCTGCATTGTGCAAGACCACCAGAGTAACCTACTGTGCACCAGACCACCAGAGTAACCTACTGCGTACCAGACCACCAGAGTTACCTACTGTGTACCAGACCACCAGAGTTACCTACTGTGTACTATGCTACCCATAAATGATCCTATGAAGCAGTGATCTGGTACAAATATTGTTAATTATTACCTGTATGGTAAAGGTGCTATATGAGAATGTTGTTAATTATTACCTGTATAATGAAGGTGCTATATGTGAATATAGTTCATTATTACCTGTAGGGTGAAGATTCTATATGTGAATATAGTCCATTATTACCTGTATGGTGAAAGTTCTATGTGTGAATATAGTCCATTATTACCTGTATGGTGAAAGTTCTATATGTGAATATTGTTCATTATTACCTGTATGTTGAAAGTTCTATGTGTGAATATAGTTTATTATTACCTGTATGATGAAGGCTCTATATGTGAATATAGTTTATTATTACCTGTATAGTGAAGATTCTATACTAAGTTCATTATTACCGTATAGTGAAGGTTCTATATGTGACTATAGTTCATTATTACCTGTATGTGACGGTTCTATATGTGAATATAGTTTATTATTACCTGTATAGTGAAGATTCTATATGTGACTATAGTTCATTATTACCTGTATAGTGAAGGTTCTATATGTGACTATAGTTCATTATTACCTGTATGGTGAAGGTTTCTATATGTGAATATAGTTTTATTACCTGTATATTGAAGGTTCTATATGTGACTATAGTTCATTATAACCTGTATAGTGAGGTTCTATATGTGACTATAGTCATTATTACCTGTATGGTGAAGGTTCTTATGTGAATATAGTTTATTATTACCTTGTATAGTGAGATTCTATATGTGACAGTTCATTATTACCTTTATAGTGAAGGTTCTATATGTGACTATAGTTCATTATTACCTGTATGGTGAGGTTCTATATGTAATATAGTTTATTATTACCTGTATAGTGAAGTTTCTATATGTGACTATAGTTCATTATTACCTGTATAGTGAAGGTTCTATATGTGACTATAGTTCATTATTACCTGTATGGTGTAAAGGTTCTATATAGAAGGATAATGCCCCCCTTACAGTGTAATATAAGGCTATTGTGCCACCGGGAGTTCCCTGACCATATAAAGCACGAGGCCTTAGGGAACTCCGTATGTTCCAAACTTTTTCCAAAGTTTGGAACATAACATTAAAAAAACATTGTTAAAATTTTAACAATTTAAAATCTTTATCTTAGATATATGTTTAAACATTCATTTTCAAATTTAAAAATTTAGTCAGAATCAGATGTTTGTTTTAGGTTTATTTCACTTGTTTTAGTTTTATAGGCTTTATGTTTACCCCTGTTTGTTAATTTTGGTTTATTCCATTTTGTTTGCGCCTCTTTTTTGTTTGATATGCGTGTGCGCGCCCAGCTGCTCCGAGCGCGCCCGCCTATTACTTTGGTATGATTTCCTCATGTGCCGTAAGGTGGTAATGCGCATGCGCGCCAGGCTGTTCTGTGCCGTGTATGCACGGCTGATCCGTTCCTGTCCACTCTTTGTTGACATTGATTTTGTGAAATGTTCGATTCCGGGGTGGCTGGATGAGTTATATATTGATGGCCCAGTTTATAAGTTATATAGTGGATGGCCCAGTTTGCGGATCCAACACGGATCCGTGGCAGATTTACCACGTTCGCGAACGGCGGATATGGCGGGTTTTCCGCCTTCCGAACTTTTCCGACCCGCGTTTTCGAAAATTTTCGAAATTACGAGGATTTCTGTATTTCGAAAATGCGTGAAAATCCGTATTTTCGAAAATTTTCGAAATTACGAGGATTCTCGTAATTTCAAAAACGTGTGAAAATACATATTTTCGAAAATTTTCGAAATTACGAGGATTTCTCGTATTTTCGAAAATGCGTGAAATACATATTTTCGAAAATTTTCGAAATTACAGGATTTTCGAGTTAAAGGATTTCATAGGAGGGGATTTAGTGGGGGGGGGGTGGGAGAGAAGAGCTGTGTACACAGAGAAAAAAACACACCAAACGTATGATAATTTATTATTTCATAAACCCCATAGCTGAACATTCTGTGTCCCATTTTTTTCCCATTTTTTTTCCCCAATTTTTTTTTTCTGTTTGTGGTCCCAATATGTTTTTTCATTTAACTTCTGCTCGTCCAGTACCACCTTGTTTGGCATTTTCTTCTTTGTGGTCATAGCTGAATGGCTGAATGATTTTTTTCTCCCTAATGTTTTACACCGTTTAGATATTGATTTTTTTTCTGTCAAGACACTTCAAATTGAGAGCATTTTTTGAATATCTCTGGCTCTGTGAAATTCTTCTACATAGATACAAACTAACTTTGTTGTGCCGACTTGCCTGCCGCTCGTCTAGGCGGCTTTTAGAACATAATAACTAAATCTCACTTTCTTCTACATTTCTTCCTCTACCAAATCAGGGATATTCCACTCTATTGGTTCGCTGGCTGGGCACCCCAACCTAGCAGCGCAAGCCCACTACTCCGCGGGATCTTTGTCCGTCCATCACTAGACCGCACTCGCACAAACACTGCGCTCGGTGTTTCCTCCTCCTGTCTAGCGCCCCTAGCCCCCTGCCCCCGCCCCCCGGCCCCCCTCCTTGCAGAAGGTGATGGGAAAAAATTTACCCAGCAAACATGGAATGTTCTCAAGTATGAACTATTAACTTTGTGTGTTGCGCTACACTAGAAAGCTTATCCCCTGCTCTAACTTCAGACATCTAACATTTAAAATCCTTACCTTTGGACAACGCAGAGCAATTTCTTTTGGATATTTATTAGATTTAAAGGGATGTTCATAAAGCATGAAAACATGTCCTACATTTAGGGATCTTTTTTATGGGTTTTATTTTCTGCTAAACCTGAAAATGAGATGTTACTTTTAGAATCTTTGATTTAAAGAATCATTAATGTTATTGTCAAAGCTTTAAAGACACTATACTGAAAAATGACTTTGCCTCATCTTATCTATAATTGAATACATGTAAGTAGCGCTTACTTTGCGTGTGTTGCTGTTTGCCTTCAATCCAGCACACATTTTGTTTAGGAGCAGTATCCCCCTCCCTCCTTTAACTCTTTAACACCTCCCACTTCATCTGACCTGACTTTTCCCCCACAAAACCAACTGCCAAGCCTGCACATAGCATACAGCATCCACACTGTCAAAACTCTGTCACCATTCCAGCTACAGTAAAACTACTCACAGAAGAATAGTTTTTGAGAGCAAGGAACTGCAGCTGAAATATAAAGTTTGAGATTGGATATCTAAAGAAATAGAGGGTAGATCAAAAAAAGGCAGTAATATAACTACTACTGAAGATTTTACATTTTGGTGGGTTGGGGAGGTTTTCTATGAATTCCACGTGTGTGTGGATGGCGTCATGACCTTTAAAATGATTGGGAAACTGGTACAGATTCTATATTTAAATGTGCCCTTTTCTGTTCTTTGTTACTGTTCAAGAAACTTTTCATTTTGTATTGTGGTAGGTTGTGACATGGAAGCACAAACAGATCAAATTATTTGAACTAATTACAGCAAATTTTTTGCATTTTACAGTAAAACTATCTAAATTATGAAGCAGACTTAACCCACCTGCACACATGATGAAAATTTGTATAATGAGTCTGGTTGCCTGTTACTCAGTGTGCTGGATTATATTGTATTGACTGGGATTTGCTGTGCTGTGATTGGAAGACACTTACAGTTAACTTCATATCAGTGCAGAGCACCTAATAAAGTGCTAGATGCCATTGGGTGAGCAATAAAAAGTGTGCTAATAATTAGCAGCAACTAGAGATGGCTGAACTTTGAAAATCCATTCCGCCCAAGGATTCGCGGATTTTTGAAATATGAAAAAAATATGCAGAAATTTGATATATCTGCAAATCTGCTATAAAATCAATGGGGGGAAAAAATCGGAAATTTCCCTTAAAATAATGGAAGCAGTGTACCATAAATGGTTCTGAGACCTGGGAAATGGCCCGGGAACACGTCCCTGCGGAAGAAACAGCAAAAAAACGGAAGTTCGCACTCACTACTACTTCCGGTTTTCTGTGGACCATTTTAATAATCCTGAACGGCCAAATTTAGAATCCCTCGAACGGTTATATAAATGAATAAAGAAGTAACGGTCTCCAGCTGATTAGAAATTGGTGCCAGTGCAAGGGGATTCTAACTGAACCTCCCATTTAAAAATAAAAGAGAGAAAACACTGCACTAGTAGCATCAATGAAGTGTGTTTATTTGGTAGATCACCAACACATTTCACACTGCAACAATCTGTTTCGGGCTCCTCCCCCTTCTTCAGGCAGTACAACAAAATATGTGTCCCTATTACAGCATAGGCTATTTATGTCAAAAACAGGAAATGAGAGTGCACCTCAAAAAGTTCCACACAACAATACAAAGTAAACATACAATTCTTATAACATACAAGTATGTACAGTACATGTAATATCCTATATATATAAAAGATAAACATAAAGCTCATGCGTATAGTATCATGGTAACAAAAATAGTTTGTTTCCATAGGACGACCTAATAGAGACCCTGCAAAAGAGAATGATACACCCCCTCTCTACATACACATATCTAAAGGGAGCGTGTGGAAGTCATGGTTCATGGACTGAAATAGGCAAACTATACACAGTGGAAGATAGTTTTATAATACAGATACAATTATAATCCCTGTTTAACCCCAGTGGTTCAATGTTACCCAACCGGTGTATCCATCTAACTTCCTGGCATTTCAGTATCAACTCCCTGTCCCATCCCCCTTTGGTTTGGATGTGCTCTAATACTAAAAAACGTAAATCAGAGTCACTATGTCCCAACTGGGAAAAATGTTGCCGGAACTGGCAATTTATCATGTTTCAAACGGATGCTGGATCATGTTTGTGTACCATAACTTGAGTGGGCTGGATGGTTTCACCCACATAAATTAATTTGCATGCACACTATGGTATATATAACATAGTTCGAATACAGTTATGGTACCCCTCTAAAGGGATACTCTTTCCAGTGCCCGGATGTGTAAATAGTGATCCCTTGAAGACATTTTATTTTACATTGTATACAGTTGCAAATCAATGATTTTTTGCAAATTATTTGGTTACCTTCGATGTTCTTCGTTGTACACCCTATACCTCATGCACATGGGTTGTAGCTCATGTAAAATTGTTGATACAATGTACAAATATTAAATGTCAAATTGACTTCTTTGTACAGCCCTTGAACTTGTATTGTTCTAATAATTATTTTCAATTGGTAAGGACTTTTTCCTTCAGCTGTCTGGAACTGCTATGGGGTCCAAGTGGCCCCTGCATATGCGAACTCCTTCGTCTATGTGTTGCCACAGTTACCAGACACTATTTTCGCATTGTGGAGTGGTGATATTGAGTCCCTAGAGCAGTTCCACACAGCCATCAATGGGGTCCATGAAAATATAAAATAAACCCTCAATTACAGTTTTGATAACTAGCATTTGGACGTATAGTTATTAAGGGTACCTCACTATCTAGGAACTGTTTGTAAAGGTCACCAATAGAAACCAATTGTTGAGATGTGACAGTTGCCACCCTCGACACCTCAAGAAGCACTTCCTATTATGAACGAATAGTTAGCACCCAATTAAAGGTCCCTTGCTATTGATAAAGTTGGACAAATTTCAGGACCGGGGGTATCCCGATCCTGTTTTAAAAAGAGCACTGTATAGATCACATGAATGTAAGAAACTGACCAGTGTCTCTGAGAAGCATATCCCTTTTGTAACGCAATACTCTGTGGGTATTGAGGGCATTACCTTATTATTAAACGTAACTGGGGGCTTTTGTCATCAGCTTATCCTGATATTCAGGAATTTAGGAGTCCCCCCTTGATTTCATACTGTAAAAGACACAGTATATACAATTCAGTGGTCTCTGCTGACGTCACTTTTGGTTTGACAGAGAAGTCAACATTGAATGTACCCCTGTAGGAACTGTATACAATGTAAACTTGTCTCAAAGGATCACTATTTACAGATCCGGGCACTGGGAGAGTTACCCATTAAAGGTAGCCTAACTGTAATTCAAACTATGTTATATATGCCTAGTGTGTTCTATGCAAATTAATTTATGTGGGTGAAACCATCCAGCCCATCAAGTTACGATCACACATCGATCCAGCATCCGTTTGAAACATGATATATATTCCCCAGTCCCGGCACATGTTTTTATTTTGTTATACCTGGTTTAACCTTGGCGTGGTTGGAAGGCTTTTCATTATGTGATCACAGTAATGTATACGAAAAACCCTTTTGTTTATGAAGTATGCAGTGTGCAGTAATATATAATATTGTATGGGGCCTAGGCTAGGAATCTGCATTGATTATCTTTTCTATGTTTGTATAAATGTTTGACCAGATCAGTAGCACTTCTACTAAATGTAGTTTGTAAATTAGCCTAATTGGAGTGCTTCCACATCCACTTTGTATTATAATCCCTGTACCAACCAGAACTGCAGTATATGTATTATACCAGTAATTCTCAATATTATATAGTATTCCTGTACCAACCAGAACTACAGTATATGTATTAATACCAGTAATTCTCAATATTATTAGTATTCCTGTACCAACCAGAACTACAGTATATGTATTAATATACCAGAATTCTCAATATTATATAGTATCCCTGTACCAACCAGAACTACAGTATATGTATTATACCATTAATCTCAATATTACATAGTATCCTGTACTAACCAGAACTACAGTATACAGTATGTATTAATACCAGTAATTCTCAATATAATAGTTTATAGTTTATATGGTAATTCTCTATTTTTGAGTTTTAGAAACTTATCTAGCCCACTTTTAAAGCTATTTAATGGACTTGTCATTACCACATCTGCTGGGAGACAGTTCCACAGTTTCACCATTCTCACTGTAATGAAACCTTTCCTAACCTGAAGATGAAACTCTTTTCTATTAATCTTAAAGGATGTCCACATGTCCTCTGATGTGACCGATTAGTAAACAATGCACCAGAGAGTTACTGTATGGCCCATACATTTGTTAACATGTTTATTCAATAAATGTTACGTGAAAATTAAAATGATAAATGAGAACAATTTAACATTTAAAAGCTATTTGGTTGGGGAAAATTAGCACCATTTTAACAATAAGCTTTATAATAAACCCTGTAAATGTGTTGAATAGGACACAACATTATGTGATAAAGCCCAATACGCTGATCCATGATTACGTTAGTCAGAGTTGACGTTCCTGAATGATGTGCGCTGGCGCGCGAGGAAACACATATCACACTCCCATTGTTTCCCTAGCTGTGTATATGTATGAATATGGAGAGTGCTTGGACAGTGTGTATTCAGTCTTTGAAAAATGACAGACAGGATCTTGATCCTGTCTTGTCATCTTCAAACATCTGCACTGGGTGTACCCAGCTTATTTACCCTACAGACACCTCAAAAAGCTTTTCCCCTCCTGTATTGATTTACTTTGGAGCCCTAGTAAATGATCTGCTGCCTTTACTGCACTGGGTCTTAAGTACTGTACCAGTCCAAATAAAACCAGACCGGAAGAGAAGTAGCACAGATTTATCAGGACTGTGGGGTAAAGGACCACATACACAAGCATTGTATTCCGATCAATTCTTTGATATTGATTGGAATACCAAAGACTTTTTTCCATTATCGATAGATGATATAGATCAGTCCTGTAAAAAAAACTGATGGTGCAAAGCACAAACAAGCAGTTCCAAATTGAAACCAGGTTCATTTGGAAACTGGGATTCGTCACTAGGCCCACTGACTGAAAACTGACAATCTCGGCTACTGCCCCAGTGACATATCTAGATGGATGTTGGAGAATGGCTAACACCTCTCAGCACCTTTGCTTTGCGTCAGATTTAATATCGTATTTGCGCTAGTTTTAACGCAGGATTTTAACACCAGCAAATAGTGGCGTTAAAATCCCGCAGTGGGTAAATCTCTTACCGGGATTACCCACATTCACAAATGTGATATTGAATCGCCAACAGGACTTTTACCCAAACAATAGTGGCTCTGGGTAAATGAGCATGTATATGATTAACAAGTTCATAGATTTTAGTTTACATGGGTATATTTGTACCTCCTCTTTAATTTTGCTTACTCTGTAATGTATATGAGATATTTATTTGCAATATCAATACCTGTGTATGCAGTGTGGGTGGGTCGTGTTGTGATATCCATAATGCAGCTCTCTTACAGTATTTAACTTTTTTCGTTTTTTTTAGGTTAGTGCAGTAAGTAGGGTGTCTGGACGTGCTCGGGAACAGAGAGTCCTTATCATGATCATTGTGATGGTTTTCTGCTTTCTGTTGTGCTGGCTGCCCTATGGAGTAATGGCCTTGGTTTGCAACGTTTGGAAAGCCAGGTCTAATCCCCCCTTCTGCCAGCATAATTCCCTCGGTGCTGGCAAAGAGCAGTACTGTGTATAACCCCATTATCTACATCTTCATGAATAAGCAGGTAAGTCATTGGAAGGCATAAAGAATATGACAGAAAGTATAGTAACATCATTCCTCTTGTATAACATGTATTACTTTTCATTCGACAGCATGCAGGGGCATATTTATAAAACCATCTGGTGAATACCTGTTTCATTAACACATGTCAACACTAGAGTGTGGGCGCTTTTCTGACTTTACTTAACAGCCATTTAATTTACCATCAGCAATTTTCCCAGCTGTTACCATTAGTGATGGACCAAAACCAACTTCGAACCTGAGTTTGGCCGAACTTTAACAGGTCAGAGAAATCCGAACTATCCAAACTAGTTCGTACTCAAACTAGTTTGGTTTTCCGAACTCATGCACTTACTTTGTAAAATCATCAAATGTTCGAGGAATCTTGAACGTGCAAGGATTTCCGAAAGTTCAGTAAACCTGAACAGCCGATTTCGAAAACCCACTAATGCCCGGGATTCTCGAAATCGCCCATTTGAGGATTGCCGTATGGCCACTATCCCACGGCCAGACATTCGGGGGTGCCGCGGCTCAACCCAGACCCCCTCCTGGGTCCATAGAAGGACCATTGTGGCCCTTACAAGGGCCCTTTGGGGATTAACGGGTCCTGCAGCTCGAACCGGGGCTCCCTCCCCGGCACATATAAGTGCCCTTGTGGCCCTTGGAAGGCACTGTGACATTGATAACTGCCCTTAGGGTCTTAAGGGTCCCAGAGCTCAAACAGGGACCCCCCTCTCCGGCACTTAGAAAACAGGATCCCCATTTCTCTTAGAAGAGCCCATGGGGGTGTATCTTCTTTCTTCCAGCCGGCAACACCAGCGGTGCTGATGTTTGCCGACACCGGGTGATGTCACTACAGCTGCCAGTGACACCACCAGCACCAGCGTCTTGATCTAAGGCTTCTTTCTTCTCAGCCAGTGACAATGATGTCACCAACACCGGACGATGTCACTGGGGCCACCACAAGGGCACTTATAACTGCCGGGAGGGGGGTCCCGGTTCGAGCTGCGTGACCCCTTAAGTCCCAAAGGGCCTTGTAAGGGCCACAATGGTCCTTCTAAGGACCCAGGTTGAGCTGTGGAACCTGAACGTCCCGCCGGGGATGTCAGCCGTTCGGCAATCCTCAAATGGATGATTTCAGAATCCTGGGGTTGAAACTGGCAGTTCGAGGTTTATCGAATGTTCGGAAATCCTCATACGGTCGATCAAAGGCTCAAGACGTGTTCCCAGACCATCTCCCGGTCCCAGAGGCATTGACAGTAAGTTACCATCACTGTACTTTTGGAAAGGTGATCCAAAACTTTTCAAATTATTTTCCCCTCCGAACTTCTGGATTTTTAAACTTTTACTTTGGAAGTTTATAAACGAACCGAAATCAGTAAGTTCAGCCATCTCTAGTTACCATCAGTATTCCCTGAAGTGAAAACAATCACTATGTTAGGAATTATGGAACAAAAAGGGTTATTAATAATTTGTCATACAACATCCCTCACTTAATGGAGACCGAAGCCTCTGCAAATTGAATCCATGTACTTCCTGTTCAGGATCTTTATCTCTATTACTGGTTATAACCTCCTTCTCCATACACACTGCCAAGGTACTCGCTTGAAAATCGCATTGAAAATTAGAAAATAGAAAAGTCAGAAATTACATTGAAATGTGAAGGACCTCTTCGAAAATTAGAAAATCTGTAACGAAAATCTAAAAATGTAATTCAAGCTTAATTGTGTTTGAATCGGATTTTTCCGAATTTTCGGAATTTCAATATCACAGTTTTATTCATCTCTGCAGAGTACTGTGGGATGGGTAGATTAGTAAAAGGTATGAACACAAATTCCCAATAACAAAATAGATTATGAATGAAAAAGGTTTTAAATACCGAAGGATTAAGCTGGGTACACACATGGCAGACCTTTGAAAGATGACATACAGAATCTGCAAGATCGTCTGTCATTTCTCAAAGATCTGGATACACACAGTCCTGATGTTCTACCTATGAACATCATATACACAGCATAGGGAGTGCATGTTTCCCACGATCCCAGCCGACTCCCCTATACTTACCTATACTATACTACTAAAGGGAGACAACGTGGGTGAGGGAAATTTTTGGTCTTTCCTAGATGCTGGCGAGGCGATGGGAATGCTTTATCGTTACTGTGTGTTACAGCTTTAGAGCTGACACTATGTTTTATTGTGTGCTAAACAAAGCCCCTCCCCTTTCAAATAAATGCCATTGATGCTATTAAAGGTCTGTATAATTGGAGAATAAAAAAAGAATGGGTAGACACAAACTAATTGCAAAATGGATTAGGAATATGAAAAGTTTTCTAAAATGTAAATATTGTGATCATAGTTTGTTTTTATTGTTTAGTTACATTTTAACACAAAAACAAAGAACAAAAGTTTGTTTCTTAAGGTGGTTACACAGTACCTGTCTGTCAAAGATGACAGACAGAATCTGCAAGATTGACAGATGAGTACACCACAGTCACAATTCCTCTCTCTACATAAAGTATTGGGAGAACATTTGTGATGCCATACTCCCTACGATCGCGGCTGACTCTTAGTACCGAGAGAATATTTCGGCCAGAACGACCGTTTCCAATACCAAATGTTCATCAGCATTGGAAACATTCTGATGTACACACATTATGATACTGGGCAAGCCAGTCGGGTCAGCCCTATGTCTCTAATGTGTGTACCCAGCTTTAGTGAAGAGATGGAAATTATTCTTAGACAACTACGCATGTATTGAATTTGCTTGAATTAATCTGAGTACAATACAGCAAGCACAGCAGCGCTATGTTAGATGGAACCAATTATTGTCACTATGTTATGTGATTCTTGTTAAATCACTTAAAATGATTAAAATAAGTGACACACATAATCTTAGTGTCACCACATAATTCTGTTATATTTTAATACCATTTTCTACATTCTACACAAATGAGATTAAAGTCCAGTTAATTCTCCGTGCTTATTATTTACAATGATAATGACTCAATCCCTTCACTTCTAATTAGATCCTAAAGCTGGGTACACACTTGCACAATCTTTAAAAAATGACAGACAGAATATTTAAGTTTCTGTCTGTAATTTTCTAACGATCGGGCTACTCACAGTCCTGAATGAAAAAGCACAAGGGAGAGCACTTGGGCCAACTCCCTATACTTTACTACAGGAGACTACTGCAGTGGGGGGAAATTTTCGAGCATTTCCAAACGATCCTGCACTAGGGCATGACCTGCATGCAGTGACCAGGCCATAGGTGTAGCCTGCCCACAGTCTGCCCTGGCTGCACCTCGCCCAATCTCAGTTCCGCACAAGACAAAAAATCTCGGGTTGAGAAGCATCATTGCTATAGACTAAGAGCCATATTTATAAGGATCACTATTGTTACCAAAGAATATGCTTTTCTCACACCTTTATAAAGCTGATATTTTTGCCACGGCGATGTGCGATTGCAGCGGTAATCTTTTCACCACCAGTTATCTCCAGTTTTATAAACTGTGTTAAGTCCAAATTTGGCGAACACCTTATTTTTTGATTCTTGCATCAAAAATGTCAGGAATATGATGGCTAGACTACTGCAGAATTTGGGTTAGTCCAAGCACTGATATAAAGGTACCTCTATTATGGTCAAAACCACACATGCAATGGGATAGACTAATGGCATTTTATTCTGTGTTTTGGCCTGCCAGATAACCAAACAAGCAGTTTTCGTTTTGTGTTTGTCATATGTCTCCTTGATTAATTGTCCTCTGTCTTAAGCTTATATCCCTAGCAGCCAAGAACCTTTTCAGTTACAGTTCACTAAGCTTCTAAAATTATTCCCTGGTCTTTTTTTTTCAGAAATCCAAAGGGAATAATTTTAAAAAGGGAGTGAAGGCTTAAATTTAGGAGACTGGCCTTTTATTCCATCTCCCTGTGCTACACACGAGATCCACACATAGGGGGTTATTCAATAAAGTTTTTATCGTTTAAAATGGTGCTAATTTTCCCCCAACCAATCAATTTTAGCTTTCAAATGTTACATAAGTTCTGATTGGTTGGGGCAAAATTAGCACCATTTTAAACGATAAAAACTTATTGAATAACCCCCTATGTGTGGATCTCCCTGATAGCATAGTCTTTTAGAGTAAAACCAAATAACAAATTCCTTTTTCACTGTAATGACTATAATTACTTCTTAAGGTCCCAAAAACAGGCAACATTCGTAAAAAATCAAATCAATATAATGTCAGCAGGTGTATAGCCAGCATTTCTTTACATTTTTCCCTTGCTGCTCCATTTTAGAATTTGTCTGTCTGTCATCCTCAAACTAGAAGTGGTGGATGGATGCTCCCACTCCTTTTAAACCCTATACTATCTCTAGGTGAAAGTACATCCTGCTACAAAGGAACACTCACTTATAGAATCTAATGGTTCAGGTGCTAGAGCCCTGAACCCTGCATAAGCGTAAAGTCGTCCAACTGGATAAGTATGTAGAATGTACAATATAACATACGTATAATAATAGCAGTAACTCACCGCCAGATGGATATGACCCGGGTGCAAACTGCCCGGCACTGTTGCTGGAACCAAAATACGTAAGTATCATCAAAACAAATGGTAAGCAGATGCACAAACAACCGAAGACACATCAATCGGAAACCTCTGTTATCTGAAGAATAAAAGTTTTTATAAGTTACCCCTTGATAAAATTGATATATACATATGAGTAGATGGCCGAAACTCACCAGATAATAATATAGAAATTGTTTCCATTTTCGGACCTTTGTTTTCCCGAATCCGGGATCCAAAAATGAACAAATTTTCGATTATTATGGAATGTTCAAAGGTTTTAAAACAGCTTGAAAATATGTTTGGAGACCACTTTTGAGTTTCCGATGTATTTTCGGGTCATTCGGATTTTGGAGCCGAGGGGTTCCGTGTCAGATCCGGGTCCGAGTCGGACCTGGATCCCACCTAATTCAGAGTACTGTAACTTTATAAACAAGAACTATTGTTTGTTGTGTTTTAAAATTAGCAATAAAACAATACAAAACAGTGCAAAATCTTTTTGATATTGGACCTACTTGATCTTTCCAGTTGCTAAAAACAGTAATGGTAATAATAGTCTTAGTCAACTATCCTCCATATCACATAGAATAGTACACAAGTTGCAACACAACAAATATGAGAATTATTAAAACTAGAAAATGTCATGTAAACTGCATTAGAAATCACAAGTGCAAAATATAAAAACCCGATCTGATCAGATCATTCCGTGCAGCTCAGAAAAGTGCAAAGTAGCAAATAACTTGATCTGCTTATTGTTTAACACAGCCAATTAATCCTACACATGGTGGGATAACAAGCTCCTAGCACACTATGACCCACTAGCAGGCCTGATTACTCCTAAACTGATCTTCATGCATATGTGCACACACAGGGAAAATCTTTTTACTTGATGTTTCATACTCAAATAATTTGATTCATAGTAAACTGATAAACATAAATTCATGGCATTAGGGGCTCAAACCTGTAGCAACCAAACTACTGCTCCAGCTTTCCCAAATAGCTAATAGGAATGTTATGTAATTCTATTAATATACTGGAGTCCTATAAACATACATGCCTCATGCTTTTTAATAGTCTGTTCAGATGCCTGTCACACGCTGTGCTAGTTTTGTGCAACCAATAGTATAACTAAACAACTCTCATCTTAACAACTGGCAGCCATCAGTTAATTAGGAAAACGTTACCTTGAAAAAGTATTGACAGGAAGTCCCTAAACAATATTAATGATGCCCTGATACCTATTTACGTAAAACAAGCTTAATTTTGCACACTCAAGTGGATCTGTGTCTGTGGTTAGATTGCATGAAGAAATTGGCTGTTCTATAGATTTATATTATAGAATTATTTAGGGTGGGTTAAAGGCACATAACATATAACTGAGTAGGTGTCAGCCTGGCTCCATGGGGCAGTATATGATATGGATGTGGGAGTTTATTGGAACATATGGAGATACGGGAACTCTCTGGGAATAATATACAAAGTGGGAACTATAGCTACTAATGTACATTTTAAAGTTATGATTAGGTTATGAACTCTTAACTTGTTAATAATGCTGGGGGTTTATGTATCAAGACAAGATCTCTTTAATTGTGCCCCTTCTATTAGTATAATCAAGTATATTTTAGTATAGTTAGTATTTGTGGTTGAATGAAGACATAGATTATCCATCTAGTCAAACGTTCTCAGCAATGCCCATATTTCCTGCCTAATTGTTGATCCGGATGAAGGCAAAAAAATGTATGAAGGGGAAAAAATCAGGGCAGGAAGGGCAATTGGCAATATCCCTGGATCCACCCCAACTTTCAATACCAGCAACATGCAACATTCTTTGTTTTCAGAACTCTTCAAGCTTTTCTTATTACTATCCAATGAAACTGCCATCATCATGTCCAATGGAGACAGTTCCATAGTTTTACCTTTCTCACTTACTCATAAAGCCATGCAAGCCAACTCTTCTATGCAGTTTCTAACTAACCTGCATTAGGTCCAAACTTTCAGGTTTTTCTTTTTTAAAGATAGATATGCAATGGAATAAGGTTTCTTGTTGAAGGAGTATTCCAACCACATCAAAAGCTTGAAGATTCAACCACATGCTGGTCCAATCAAATTTATCATTTAACCTACAGCACTGACTCTCAATCTGTGAGATCATAATAAAACAGGGAATGCATATTAGGCTGAAGCAGAGAAATCTGAACCAAAAAGGGATGTGAAATTCAGAATATAAATATGCATTATATTATTATTATTAATCTATGCATTATTCCAGTCAGCAATAGATCCATTTTTTTAACATATTCCACTTACACCTCACAACCATCTAGATAAGATGCCTTTATCATGTTAATGGGATTGTTTGATAAATTAGTGGTGTGTAAGATCCCTGCAATGTTCCAATTAATAGTGGCCATGAGTCTGTTAATTCCTGCAGATGCTGTAGGCAGTTAGATCTGTCTCTTTGAGAAACCTGCTTCTCTCTAAAAAAAAAAACAACTGTATATTAAAAGCACATTATACAGATCGGTTTTATTTTTTAAACTTGGTAATAAATAAAACAAGGAATCTCGTATCTGCATTCAAAGTAAAAATGGTGTTACTTTTTCATGCTTTCAGTTAGAACAGTTAAAAAGAAAAAATGATGAGATTATACTGACCCCACTTTACACTTTGCCCTCTAAAGGAAAACGTCATTAAAAAGTATTTATAATTAATCTCTGGTATTAATTTAATCCCGGTGGTTGAGAATATAAGAACTAAGTGGTTTAGGTCTAGGAATCCCCAAAAACAAGCCAAGTTGCCCGTGCGATTCAGACAAACGGTCAACCGGGCTAGGTCGCAGCCGGCCCCCCCACACCATCAGATATTTCCGCTGTACAGCCTAGAGAGAGAAAGGATTGAAGCCAAAAAATACCAATTTTTAAATATACCGAATGTCTTTTAAGAGCAGAAAATGCATGGAAATTATAGTGAGGCAGAAAAAAGTCTTAATATTTAATATTGTAAAGATTAAATTCGAACATTTAAGGTTTAGAAGGAGAATTTCAGGTTTAAGTGAAAAGTATGAATGAAACTGTTTCATAAATTTAATTCATGTTTACGAATAGTGATGGACCCGAACCTGAGGGGTATTCTCTATACCCCCTAACTATATGTACCAATACCCTATACCCCATAGCCCCATATATGCCTCATACTCTAACCCCATAGCCCACACTATATGCCCCAATACCCTATCCCCCATAGCCCACACTATATGCCCCAACACCCTATACCCCTATAGCCCACACTATATGCCACAATACCCTATACCCCATAGCCCACACTATATGCCTCAATACCCTACAGCCCACACTATATACCCCAATACCCTATACCCCCATAGCCCACACTATGCCCCAATGTTCTATACCCACTATAGCCCACACTATATGCCCCAATACCCTATACACCCATAGACTGCCCCACACTATATGCCCCAATACCCCATAGCCCACACTATATGCCCCAATACCCTATAGCCCACACTATATGTCCCAATACCCTATACCCTTGTAGCCCGCACTATATGCCCCAATACCCTATGCCTACTATAGCCCACACTATATGCCCCAATAGCCTATACCCCCTATAGCCAACACTATATGCCCCAATACCCTATAGCCCACACTATATGCCCCAATATCCTATACCCCTATAGCCCACGCTATATGCCCCAATACCCTATACCCCCTATAGCCCACACTATATGCACCAATACCCTATACCCTCTATAGCCCACACTAAATACCCTGCTACAAAAATGTTCCTGCCTGTGCTTTCCCCCCCCCCACACTATTGTGCCAGCCAGCCCTGGCATTGGTAAAATGGTTGAAATTGGCAGTGGTAAATAGTTGGCAATATCTGTGCATTAAGTATTGATTCCAACCATTTACCACTGCCAATTTGCCAAACAATTAACAATGCCTGTATGTCAAGTTGGCACACAGACATTGGTATAATATTTGGCATATTGGCCGTTGTAAAATGCCACTTGATACACAGACAATGCCACACATTTTCAACTGCCAATTTGCCTGTATGCCAACACTGATAAATCAAAATAGCTGGCAAATTGGCAGTTGACTGTAAATGTGTGGCATTGTTTGTGTATCAAATAGCATTTTACAACGGCCAATATGCCAAATATTTTACTAATGTGTGTATGCCAACTTGGCATACAGGCATTGGTAATTGTTTGGAAAATTAGCAGTGGTAAATGTGCCAACCAATTTTCTAGCTTCAGTTTTTAAGTCTTATAAGTGTCTGTGTGTCAAGCAATTAACCAGTCTGTGTGCGAATTGTTTTACCAGTGGTAGATGCGGTAGATCCAAACTCGCGAACATATTTTAGATAATTATCGAAAGTTTGAGGATTATCGAATTTTCAAATTAATAACCCTGGCGTTCGAATGCTGGATGCAGTGTTTGGTGTGTCCACTCCAACACCAGCTCAATGGGTGCCATATAATCCATCAACTCATTAGCCACTCGAACACCAGCTCAATGAGTTCCACCCTGTATCCAAAACTCGCCTCTCCCAGTGTCTCTCCCAGAGGCCCAATTGCAAGGTTAAAACATAATGCAAGTGCATAACAATTCTCTTCACCTATCTCCAAACCTGTGCCCCCTTTTTGATCTATGGACCACCACCACCCGCTGTGACAACTCACTATCCTTAAAATACTAATAATAAGGGAGGGAGGGTGGGGCTCTTTAACCTAAAAAGACTGGCACTGTGTTCCTAACTCCAGTCCCTTCTATACACTCTCTGCTCCACCCTATCCTGAACTCCTGACCTTGATTTAGCCCATTCCCCAATGTTTCTCATACACACTAACAATTCTGAAAATTACCTCCGTTTAACCCCTCACATCCCTGCCATGTCTTCCACTCCTAATAGTCCTTCCAGATCTTAGCCTTCGATTTTTGGTAATCCTCGAATGTAGAGGGCCATTTCAGTAACCCTTGAATTTAGCATTTGGTAAGCCTCGAATGGACCGGGCGATTTCAGTAATCCTTGAATTTAGCATTTGGTATCCCTCCAATCTAGCGGTCGATTTCGGTAACCCTTGAATGTATTGTTCTGTAAACCTCAAATGTAGCATTCGATTAATCCTTGAATTGACCGTAACCCACGAATGTAGCGTGCAGAAACCCGATAATTGCCCGATCGTGGGGAAAGTTAGTGTTTGAAGATATGTTGGTGATAGTGACATGTTCCCCAGACAATTTCCCAGGTGGTACAGACATTTACAGTAAGTTACCATTGCTATTTTAAATTTCAAACTATTTCCTCTCATTGACTTTAATACATTAGTTTTCCATCTCTATTAACCAACTGCATTCTATGTCTCCTGTTGTTTACATGATATGGAAAGTGAGCCCATCCTTGTTTTCTACTCTTTTACTGAGCAAATTATTATTATCTACATCACTCACTGACTTATTATGTCAGGAAGTTTTTTGTTCTGTGTAGTTGGCTGGAATACATCTAACAACACCTGGGAACTGTTATTTAAAGGGCAACTAAAGCCACAGAACAAAACAGAACCAGAAGTCAGGACACCTTGATATTAAACCAGTTATCTGCATCTTACCTCTCATTTTGATACAGGCGCTGGGAAATTTACCTAAATAACATATGGTTTGTGCTTTACTTCTCAGCATTCTAGTATCAGACAGTTTGGTCAACGACCATTATGTTCTGCACATGCTCAGTCCTTAGCTATGGCACAAACTTGTTACAGTTGGTCACACCCATTAATAATCTCTAGCCAATCCTTTTACAGGACAGATAAAGCAAGGAAGCATGTGACTGAGGTCAGGAGGTGTGGTCTGACACTGTTCATACACACAGATACTTCATCCAGTTCTTAACAGGTTTACATTTACTTTAGCAGAGTTTACTAAAGTGTCATTTTATAGTTTATTGGTGTTTTAGGAGGGTTAGTTTCAGATTCTGCAGTATAAAAAATTGGATTTAGTTCTCCTTTAAGGTTTAAACATTGCCTTTCTCTTACACTGTACAATCCCCATACATATTATACTAAGATTCACACAGTCAAAAACAACACTTAGATACACTCCTTGATTGTCTTTATCTTGCTACAAAGCCCTTTGCATTACAGCTGTGCTCTGTTCTGTTCCTCAGCAGGCAGCAAAATCCTGTGAATACTTTCCTGGGGCTGTTCTGTCTATCTCTCCTGTTCAAGAGATTAATAAACCACTCACGGCGCTTTGTAGTCCAATTTAACCAACAGAATGGCACTACAGACAAAACCTCACTGATTACTGATGTAAAAGTTGCCATAGTTCAGTATCCTATATGAACAAGGTATCATCCAAAGGCAGAATCTCATTTTATTTAAATAAATAAACACAACATTTTGTTGTACAATTTTTTTCCTTAACTGAGGTGATTGCTGTAAAAACAATGCAAAAGATGGAATGATATTTCAAAAAGGTCTGAAACTACACTGAAAAGCGTGTGATTCACATGCATTATTGTCTGTTTGAGCTGCGATTTGCGCAGTTTTGCGTTATAGGAGTGCAGGCGATTCTCAATAAATGGTGCTCCCATGTGCTCCGAAAATGGAACGCGGAGCTTCAATGTGGCCACTCACTCTGCCATGCACTGCCATGCATTTCTAGCACCCTAATGGATTACAAAATGTGGTCATGAGCGTGTGAGAATCGCACTAGTGGGGCCTAGATAACAGCTGTTGCACAGTAAGGGTTTTACTTTCCCCTTTAGTGCCACTACAGTTGGTGACCTGGCCCCTTCTGTGACTCTGCCTCCAACACTCCCATATGTCAGTCAGGCATTGTGTTGAACACTAGGCATGGACTAGAACTCGAACCCGAGTTCGAACCAGATTTTATGAGTTTGTCCGAACTCCAGTGGCGTAAGTACCGGGGTCGTGAAGGTCGTACTTGCGACCAGGCCCATGTACCTTTGGGGCCCAGCCGCAGGCAAGTTGGGAATTTGTGATTTCAAATAATTCTTCTTGCGGATGTGCGTGCGACGCAAGTCTACTACAGGAAATACGGGTGGCACGCCCACGCGTAGGGCTGGTGTACACCGCTCGCAGAAGAACGCCTGGAGGAACTTGGAGTGTGGCGGAAGGTCAATAAGGAAGGGAAGGGAAATACAAGTTCAGCCCCAGGTCAGTCTCCTCAGTTTAGAGAAAGTAAAGAGGACAAAGGTTATGGGGGGGGGCTGCTGGTGTTAGAACACCCCCAAACTCACTATACCCCAATACATTATAGCCCATACTATATACCCAAATTTAATTCTCTATACCCCCTATACTATATGTACCAATACCCTATACCCCCATAGCCCACATATATGCCTCAATACTCTAAACCCCATAGCCCACACTATATGCCCCAATACCCTATCCCCCATAGCCCACACTATATAAAGAAAACAAATACCACAGTGAAGGGGAAAAGCAAGACAGGGGAGAAACAGTGTACAAGTGCTACACTGAGGCAGCAATTGGGTACATCCGAAAGACCAATACCTAACCACAAGAAGAAAGCGACATCATATATGCAGTGCAGTGCAGCTGGGAATGCTTCTGATTTGTATGTGGGGGAGACCCTAACAGCAACTGCATCAACTATGGCCCAGCACAGAAGAGGCCAATTCCTCGGTCAGGACTCAGCCGTGTATCTGCATCTTAAGGATACAAGGACATACCTTTGAAGATTGTAATGTTAACATACTGGCGACAGGAACGACTGTTCAAGAGAGGTGTTAAGAGGCCATTTATGTTGAAAATAAAGAAACCAAGCCTAAATAGAGGTGGGGGTTTCGACACCAACTGTCTGCCATTACAATGCTGTTTTAACACTTACTCTTGGCGTTCCTATAACACCTCTTAGCCACTATCTAATCACACCCTTAACACTTGGCTGTGATATGCTAATTGGGATTTTCAGGGTACATAATTGCCACAGATTCGTACAAGTCATTCTGAATTGAGAAAGCCAGTCGAGGACTAGCGAACGTCTTCAAGAAACTACATTTCAAGTCAGTTGATACTAATTGAATACAACAGATATACCATGACCTGGATGAATGAGAACCTTCACAAGCTATTTGGCCCACTAGTGTTTTTATTTCCCTTCTTGTATAGACGCTGTGGCTGGCTAACATGAACGAACAACTGGTATACAGAAATAGTTAATAGGAGTGGTGTTGGTTCCATATAGAATCGTGGTACAGTGACCCCCAATCCAAGGTTGAACTGGCTCCTCATGCAATGTGTTGCACAGGTTCCCCCCAGGACCCCTATACATTTATCTTGATATTTAACGTGCCCTGCTAACAACATAGAACACCACAGCGAGCAGCTTCTCCCTTCAGTCACTTCATGGTAATCAAACAAAAACAAACTTAGTAAAAGTACACATTTCATATATTACTTAATGCCAGCTGTACAGGCAGAGTACTATTACATGTGACACACTTCTGTGCGGTTATCTTGTCCCTGTACATTATTAAACAACAGTTCCTAGAGAACAATGGTTCCATTCATGGAGTCCAAAAAACAACCAGTAAGTCTGAAAATGTCCATTGGGTCACAAAATAATGTGCAGCTACTGTGCATACTGCCAAACACACAGAAGATGTGTAATATGATGGAGAAATCCACACTGGCTACTATTTCAGAATTTAAAAAAACATCAAGTGCCGGAGATTGTATGAGGAATGCCTATGATTTTACAATGCCAAATCTCAGGTAGTGATGGCCGATTGTGTATTAGGGGAAACAATAGTTTCAGGAATACAGTAAGGAAACATCTGTATGGCTTTAGTTTAACCGTTTGCTATATCAGATTGTGTTCCCTTCTGTCTCTCCTAAACACATATTTGTTGATGAAGTGGATAACATAATGAATGGGATTCAGAAAATTGTGATGTTGCCATAATTTAAGAAACGATAATTCTTCTCTGCATGGAATGGCAAACAAGTTGTTCTGACAAGAATGATGCGTTTTGTAGAAACGAGCTATTCCAATCATGGAGAACGTAAAAAAGAAAAAAAAAATCCTTAAAAACTAAAAAGTATAAGTACAATTTAACCTGATAGTGACTATAACCACATGACTTTTTGATGTCTATGTCCTAAAACTGACCTTTTTTGTTTTCTTACCATAATGCAAATTTTGCATTTAGCAATGAACTCATGGAATATATGGATAGTAGTAGTCCAAGAACAGTAAATATTTACTCAGGGGAGATAAAGATAAACCCAAGCCTGGTTCTGTGCAGATTTGTGATAATGAAAGGATTAAACATGTCAAGGCATAATTTTCTGTTATAAAAGGACTTGATGTATATGATAAGAAGATTTATGAGTAAGGCTATATATTTAGGGTGGTGATATGATCAAGAAAGTTCTAAAGCGAGTACATTCATTCCTAAGAAAGGGCCAAATCTGGTTGCTACCCGACAGGATTGTCCCTTTATCGGTAAAGTGTGTACGAGCGAAGGATGTTTCCGATAATGACGAATGTTCCGCGTCTGCATGTGGGAATGATTGTTTTCAAACGGAAAATTTGCTCATTCGCCATCGGCCCCCTAACTAAAGTATAGAGAGTCGGCCATCAGCTTGAGGGTACACACCAGAAAATATTTTCGTTCCAACCGACAGATTCAAGGCACTTTGTGGTCGATCGCCCGAAAATATTGGCTGGTGGGGGCTGGCGGCTGCGACCGACATTGATCGGGCATGTCGAAAATTCCGATCGATTGTGCAGTTCCCCATGGGAACGCACGATTGATCGTTGCAATTTGGCGCGGGCGAATTTGCCCGTGACAACGGACATTTCTGTGTGTACCCAGCCTTGGGAGTATGGCAGTCAAGAACGTTCTCCTTTATTTATATAGGGAGGAACATCGTGACTGTTTGTACACCCATCATCTTTGCAGATTCTGTCTGTCATCTTGATAGATTGGTATGGTGAACATGACTATCCTTTTGTAAGAAAATCTGAGCTTATTGAGAGAAACAGAGATATTGTTTCTGTCGGCATATTAGATGTATAAAAGGTAATAATGTAGCAAGTATTTTCTTAAAAAGATTATATATTTTCTAGAAAAAATGATTTAACAATTGTTGGGATAGGTAAGACTGAGTAATCCACAGGTACAAATCTGTCATAGTACAGTATGAGAAAGAGGTGCATTGTCATATACTGTACGGGTATGTAATGTAAGGGTCTTTTCCAAAAAAATGTACAAAGTCAAAATGCTGGAAACAGATCCAATTTGATCCATCCATTAAAACAATATAGAACTGTATTTGTCATACTGACGCAATTATAACCTTACAACTAGAGATGACAGAATTTCGAAAGTTTCGGTCCGTTTTCAACTATATGGATAGTTCGAAAGTTCTAAACCAAACCCATTAAAAGTAAATGGGAGTCAAATAGTTTGAAAAGTTCTAATGAATACATAAAATATCAATGGTAACTTAATGTAAATGGCTGTGGGACCTGGGAAATGGTCTGGGGAACATGTTCCAATTACCGACATTCGAAAATCAATTTTACTCTCACTCGTGCTGTTTTCGAGCTTGTTCGCCCAGGTACCATGACATTTTACTCGCGGATTCGATGCTCGTGTTATAGCTTTAATGGAAACTTTACTCGTAGATTCGATGTTCGCGCCTAGATACCATGGACATTTTACTCGCGGATTCGATGCTCGCGTATAGGTTTTAATGGACACTTTACTCCGGGATTCGATGCTCGCCCTAGATACCATGGACATTTTCTCGCGGATACAATGCTCGCCATATAGGTTTTAATGGACCCTTTACTTGCGGATTCGATGCCACGTATAGGTATCAATACGGCATTTACTTGCACATTTGAACGGTCAGACATTCGATATTTAGCGAAGTCGAAAATATTCAAAAATCAGGTTCCGGAGAGTTCGAGAAGTCCGATTCGTTCGAGATTTGAAGTATGTGCGGGAACTCGGGTTCGATTCGAGTTCTACCATCTACTTACAACTGTATACAATCCTAATCTATGTTGATATTAAAGGTGGAAATCTGAATAGGTTTTGCTTGTGACGATTCTAATTTATTCATGTGATGGTCAGGTTTTATCTGACCAGGTTCGTGCAAACGCAGTAAATCATGCTAGGGTGACAGTGAGTACTGCATCTTGAGGACCCAGTAGGAAGAGTAGTGTGGTAGGTAATTATTGCATCTACCCCAAAGTCATTCGACTAAGATTTCTGCAATTATCATAAACATAATTTAATAAAGATAAATGCAGGTTCTGTAGATCACTAATGGTGAAATCCAAGGTTTGAATTACATAATTTCATGCTATGGTAATTCCTACATTTCAAAGTTTCTGATTTTCCCAAATGGCCTTTAAGTAACATTATAAAAGCCTCTATACAGTGTGTTATAAATAGAAATGTTTTAATAAACAAGGTAAAAGTGTTAAAAGTCATGTAAAAATAAAAAAAAAACATTGCTGGAAAAGATTCCTACAAGGATTCCCCGTACGAACACCACCCCACAACAATAGCACAGCGTCAGAAGACTTTAAAGACATTGCTTTAGCACTAGGAATAATGAGATTTAGTTCCCATGTGACTGTTATGGGAAATTGCAAGGTCAGTGTTGGCACAATGAAAAACTGAGGAATCTCTTTGTTTATTTGATAAACGAAAATAATAATAAAATAATCATTCTAAATGGTAAAACCACTTTCTAAACATACCACAGAATTAGCAGGAAATCAAAGCAGCACAAACGCACGTGACAAATTGATCTTAAAGTACTCACTTCCTTTATTTGGTTCTTCACATCTTCACTTTACAATGTCATATTGAATGTATTGGTTTAAAGTCAAACAAGAGCACCCAATTTCTTTTTTTCCCACCAGTTATCATCTAGAATATACAGATTGCGCACCCCCCACGAAGGCCACAGGGCACACATCACCTGCAGGGCGCATCACCTATGTGTTTCCAGCGTCCATGCATATCGACAACCTCTTTTAGTATATAAGATTACATCGTCCATTAGTTTAAAAATACATTTCTCACTGCAATATACATAAAAATGCATGTAAGGGTTACTAGAGGAAGTAGGGGATGTAAGAAGGTTGCATTCTTCCCAGCTAGTCCATCCCAACAGATTGCTGTCTTAGGTGATGAAGCGGAGGAGGTCAGCTCAGCACCCACAAGGGACCAGCATCTCTAATACAAACCATGTGCTAAGAAGGCTAAGTAAGTGTTTAGTGGTAGGGGAATCCTTATTAGAAAGGTTGATAGGGTTATCTGCCACCAACAGTTGGCCTACCTGGTTCTAGTGTTTGACATGTGGTGGATCATTTTATCAGATTATTGGGTGGGGCGTATATTAAAGTGTATGAATAAAATTACAGATCATAGATACAAAATCTAAAATGTATGTTTACAATTGCCAAAAAACCTGACTGACAAAACAGGAGATTTAGAGATAATGGCTTTGATTGATATATATTATATACTTTTCAGTTACCCATGTAAATTATTTACATGGGAAATAATGTGAATGACTGGGTTGTACATTTAGAGGATACTCTTTGTTAAGGGATGATGGATAAAATAGGTAAGGGGAAGGTATATATGTTAAAAAGAGTTAAAGCCAAATCTAAAGAAGAGATGTCGATTGGATGTTAAAGCGAGGCAATGGGTGGAATTAGGCAACAGTAAGGGGGGTAAAGTTATGTTGGTGTCTAGCAGAGAGGAAGTTTGGGGAGCATTCTGATTATGGGGGACTTTAATTACCCTGACATTGATTGGCGTAGTGGAACTGCCAACAAATTAAAGGGTGATGGGTAACTAAAAGTGCCTACTAGAAATGGAATCTGTTCGATCTGTGATTCTAATGAAATTTTATTTTACACATGAAGTAACCTTGAAGCTTAGGAAATAGTAAATATGAAATATTGTCATTTAACACATTTTATAAAAAGTGCCCTGGGTTAACAAAGACTTAAAGGGGACTTTGGTGAAAAAAATATATGTCCAATTGTTCCACGGTGCGTTTACCTCTCTGGTATCCTGTTCTTCACACTATTTGGACTGAATTGGCAGATTAAGGTCATTGGGATGAAAAAATACTGTTCTTTTTTCTGAAAAGCATATGTATTTGCTCTGAACTTCCCCTTTAAGCTAGTACACACCATACAATTATTCAGACCGATCGACCGTTAGTTCAGCATAAAATACCAATATTCAAAAAAGTTAGTCTTTCACAGACTGGTAATTACAGACCTGTGAGTTTAACTTCAGTGGTGGGGAAGATACTGGAAAGTCTGATACGGGAACATGTTCTAGGTATGTTTCAAGGAACTGACCTTATAATTAGTAATATAACATGGTTTATGAGGAACAGATCTTGTAAAACTTGCTGGTTTTTTTGAGGAGTAAGTTGGATTTGGACAATAGCATAGCAGTAGATGTGGGTATACTTGGATTTTGATACAGCCAGTTGATCCAGCATTCTTTCCACTTTCGACTCTGAGATGAATGTCAAATGATTGTAATGCTGTGCGGAGCAGCCATTTTACCTGCCGGCATTCTACAGTTTACAGACTATGTTTACAATTCAAACTATATTGTGATCTAATATTTATCACAAAATGATTGGACCAGGTGGTTTGTGGAACATCGCTGTGGAACTTTGAAAGGTAAGTTTGAGTGTATGGCCAATATTATACAGGCCATTCACAGGTTCAATTTTCACCCTTTTTAAATTAAATTCCCAAATCATTTTGGAGAATAACAATAAGCTGCTGTCTTCTAACAATGTTTGGGCGACCTATGGCCCCCATACACCAGGCATAATATTCCAATCAATTAGGCATATTCAATCAATTGATCAGAATACTGAAGACATTTTTCCTTGTTTTTGATAAATAGATCGGCAATATGATTGGCCCATCCAAAAAGCATAATTGAGCAAGGCGGAACATTTTAAGTTTACCCCTATCTTCCAGATCCTATCTGGTAGAGAATTATGACAATTGTAAATCCAATCGGAAAACCAATCAGCTTTACTGTTGATCTGACTTAGTAAATTCAATTAGAAATGGATTGCATGCTGGTTGGGGCTGATATAACATTGTTTATTTAAAGGACAACTCCACCCTCATATAACATCTTTTAGAAAGAATGACCTCTTTAAAATATGTTGTATATCATACGTTGCCCTATGAATTTCTGTATGCTGCTATGCTTCTTGGATGCTCCATGTGGAAACTGAGCAATTAGAGAAATGTACCGAGCCTGTACTGAGCCTGGGCATGCTCAGAAGAGGTAGACAGGGATTAACATTCAGTCATTGGCTGTGATGTCAACTGTCAATCTAGAACTGACAGTTACTACTGGAAGAACCAGGAATCAGAACCAGGAATCAGAAACAGGGGAAACAGGACATTGTGCAGGATTTATGTTAGACTTATATATTTCAGATTTTTAAACTATTACCGTTTAGGGCTTTTGGGGGTTGATTTACTGATGTAAGAGTTTATTTCAGGGCTGGACTTGCCCTTAATTATACTATAAGCAAAAAAATAATTGAGTGCACTAAATGCCAATATTAGGACCAGACAAGTGTCCAATCCTTCATCTGTAGAGTCATCTACATATACTCCATATACATATATTAATAGATAACAAGTTAGATAGGAGAGATGATCCACTAGAGATGTAATGTGGTTTCTAATAGAACCCAGTTTCGAATCGAATCTGAGTGTTTCAAAGTCCATTTTTCGAAAATAGATGATTTTGAAAATCTAAAGGAGCGATTTTCAATAATCGATAATAATCGAAAGTAGACGATTTTCAATCGAAGTCAGAGTAAAAATTTCCGAAATTTGAAAACGGAACGAAACTCAAACAGTTTCCGAACATCTCTACGATCACCACATTCTGTGCTGTGAAGTAAAGATTTATTTGGACAAATTACATCAAAAAGCACAACATGTTTCGGGCTGCAACGCACTTGAAAAGGGCGCTTGCAGCCCAAAACATGTTGTGTGGTTTTGGTGTAATTTGTCAAATAAATATTTACTTCATAGCACAGACTGTGGTGGATCGTCTCTCCCTATCGACTTTATCTATCTTTATTTTATACATACTATGGTGTCACAATTACCCAGTAAAAACATGTGTTTGGCTGCAAGATTAATGGCAGAGGCAAACTTTTCCACCAACTACCTACTCGCATAATAGCTGAAACAAGACAACAGCGGGAACTATTTTATGATTGTGAAGTGTAAGTATCATCATAAAAGTACACACTGGCAGAGAGAACAATGATTCATATATAAGCAGCCCATGGATTTTATCAATCATAATTTCCTTTGTTTGATGTATACAAACTGGATCCATAGGTTTCTCTAGATTTCTGAGAACAAGAAAGTGTCTTTTTTTTATCCGTTAATAGTAAATTATATTTTAAACGTCAGCTTATTACCTATAAAGCTAAAGAAATGGTCCTGCCATGAGCAGCTATTCTGTATTGCGTTTCTTTTTCAGCCTTTATTGTTGATGTTGGCCCCCAGTGAGTCATTCTCATTCTTTTAGCTAGTCGCCCAGTTTTCTGAAACTTGTTCAACCTGTGGTAAACTTCTTTGTGCTGCACACACATGTTTTTATGCTAAGCATTTTTTAAGCTTTACTGCAGTAACTTACGGTTTGTAAATCATAATAGAATGTTCAATTGGGATGATGCAATAAGTGATGCAAAAAAAATACACGTTCAGGCTGTGCTATTAATTGTAGGAACCAATCAAAAGTTAGCTTTTCACTGGGTTACTCCAGGTAAAAATCGATATATTGCTGTAAATGAACAGCAGAGGGAAACATTTTATTGCATCAGCCCCAATGTCCAACAGGATGATTGTAATACTTACCTTCCCAGGTCTCACGATGCAGTAATCACGCTAGAGTTACTGCATTGCAGGAACCCGGAAAGGTAAGGAGCACGGAGAGTAATGCCACAATTGTAAAGTAGTTAGTTTTCATGTTACAAAGTAAAGATGTTTCATTGGGAAGTGTGGGTGCAAGGAGGTAGGACTGATTTTCATACCTACACATATCATTTTGTTAAGGGCTACAACATGTTTCTTTGGGCTGATTCTCCCACAGAAACAATATTGGGAGGTAGGAATTACCAGACCAATATCCTTGTCCAAGTACTTTCCTTTATAATGGTATTAAAAAAAACAAACTTTATAGACGCTATAGGTTACTCCTTTAATTAAGCGGTGGTCAACCATTTCTATTCAGCTGTGCTTTTCCATTTGCTGGGCCCTCCGCAGGAAGTTCCTCTGCCCAATCCTGGTTAGGACCTCTCTGCCCCTGTTCCCACAAGGTTGCAACACTGGTGTAATGCAACTGATTAGTGAAGAGCTTACCTCGCCTCCCAGGATCTTATATTACCACCCTGCTTAATGCCCTATTATGCTGGCAACAAATGCAGTTTTTTTATGAATATATTTATTAAATGAATTTATTTTTTATATGATTTACTTTTACTGTGGACCCATCCATTCATTTTATTAAATCTCTGTCAGAAGTGCTGTTAAACTCTGATTTTTTGAAAGATCTCTTCTACCTTGACAGAGTAGAAAAAAAGCAGCAGTGGTCAAGCGGAGGAAAATTGTCAACCTTCCGATTTAATCTATAAAAGAAAATGAATACCATATATTAATGGATGGGAAAAATATAAGTTTGTAAGTAAACATCATCATTCTCAAGCATTATAGACCTTGTGAATTTTGGGTTAGAGGTTCATACAAATTGGACAAACGGATAATCAAGTATGTCAGAAAATCATGGGTGATCTTGAAGTTCATATGGGCTAAGATCAGTGGGGGCAAAATTTCAGGCCACTTTTGCCGTGCCAGAAAGTGATGGTACCAGCTGGCCCTCTCGGTAGGTAGACCGTTCATCGGCCAAAAAAAATGTTTGCGTGTACCCAGCCAAGGCTCATACACACGTGTGATCACCGGGACCGACCCGTGGTGACATAATGTGCATGGATTGCTTTGTCGGCTTAAACAACCGTTCCGTCGGGGCTGTTAATATCTGCCCGGCTGACTGGGCGACAACAAGAGTCCGAACAAAGGGGTTTCAGCCGACAATCGCCCAGCATGGCACGTTGTTGCCTGTAATGGCCGTGATACATATCTTGCGTCACGGCCCCTGCGATTGTAAATGTGTATGCACCTTTACTCAACTGGTATTTCAGTAAACAGACTTTGTAAATAAGTAGATTACCATTATTGATGGTTTGTTCCTTTTCACTGTGTTTGTGGAGGTTCTCATTCCTTTTCACTGATAATATATTATTTTTTTGCTTTGTTATTTTTCATCATTTTATGTTGTTTTTTTTTCTTGCTTGGCTTTAAGTTGTTTTTTCCCCCTGTAGAATTCTGTCTGATTGTGCATTGTAGCTTCACCCATTCACCCTTATAGGGCTTCAAAGTTTCATTTTACTTGGAAGGTTTGAACTCTTATTCTGGTAGACAGTTTTATCAGCAAAATATCAATAAAAAAAATCTATATATTTCCATTTCATAAATATATAGAGAATCTGACAAAGTCAAATGAAACAGAAAATAGATTGGAAGGTTATGACATGTAGAATTTCTTTCAGTATATACTGTATTCGTTTGAATATATGAAAAGGTCCGGAGCTGTCTCATTCAGGTAATCTTCTCTGCTTGATTCTACAATAGAAATGGATTTAATCTGGCTCTAAGTGTTAACTGCATATTTGCCATTATCATTATCTTTAAAAATGGGACTCCTGAAGGCATGACTATCATACTAAGTACTGATTAAGGAGAGAAAGATCTCAATCCTATTAAAAGGATTACCACTGGTAATTAGATAAATGAACACACAAAGATTATGGGACAACACCTTTTTTAGACTTATATCGCAAAAGTATTTACAGTTTTAACAGTGGTAGAGATGAGTGTCATGAAGTTAGTTTCGAATTTGAGCCTCCAGGTCAATATCAGTATCTTACACATCTCCACAGTCACAAGCACTCATCTCCCAATACAAAGAAAATACAACAAGGACAGGGTGGAGAGAAAAATGTGTTACTGAAGATCGAGGCAGGGGTTTCCACCACTCAAGCTCACCCCAAAGCTTAATCAGTCAATAAGTAGTGGTAGATTAAAGATAACAAGGCAGAGACTACTAGAGGTGATATTCAAATCCACACACAACCTTTTGCTCAGCTATAATCAACAAAACAACTGCCGACCAATAGGTCTGGCCAAGAATCACACATGTATGGGCACTCAGTAGGTGGATGTTTGTTGATCCACCAGGATGGTAGATGGTTGACCTTTTGGCGAGTGAAATTGAACATGTTACGAGGTTACCAGTGCTACTTACCTACAGTATTTTAACTTAACAGGCCTTACACGCTTCAAACTGTTATTTGTTTTAATCCCGACTGAAATTAAATTGGAAAAAAAAAAACAATTGAAATTTGTCAAATTGCTTTTGCCGATCTTGCAGATTTCAGATTGAAACTGTAAACGAAAATTACAGGGGGACATGACTAAGTAGGAACTAACTCCAGACCCAATTCATAAACTGGTTGATCGAAAAAATTGGAAAAACTCAGTGTAAGGCATGCTTTATAACACTGTACAGGTTGGATATATCCCAACCCAAACAGTAAAAAGATCTAACAGAAATCTATCCTGCTAACAAGGCTGTTAAATAATAGAACCAATTAGATGTGATTTGGACACTGAACAATCATGCCCTAATGCCAGAACAATTTGTGATGTACCCTCTAAATTCCCTAATTCAGAACACAAAAAAAGTTCTACGTAGGGAAGCGTGTTTTATTATAAAAGCAAACTATTTGTGCAAGCTTATCATCAAGACTGATGTCAGACATTTGTGATGGACCCTCTATTCCCTTTTCCAGTATCTAAAAATCAGGCTCTAGGAAAGTATATGTGTATATATAAAGTTAATAATAAACCATTCAGCACATGACATTGGACACCTGAATATCCTTTATAAAGTCAGAATACATTTGTTGGGTACCCTCTAAATTCCATTCCAGTACCCGAAAAAGATCTAGGAAGGGTGCTTGTATTCTAAAAGTTAAAATAAAAAAATTACTTGCTTATTGTCACCTTTTTTATATTGTTGTTTTTAAAATTGTGCATTTTTTGTAAAGATAAAAAAAATGAGAAAATACCCCATAATACTATGTGAATAGGTGAAGTATGGATATGGGGGTTGGGGGGGTCCTTAACACAATAAGAAATGATAGATTTGGGTGGACATGCCGTTAAGCGTGTACACATAGAAAAACACAAACGTTATTATTATTTTATTACCCAGTAGTAACATTTGTTCCCATTTTTTTCTGT
Source organism: Hymenochirus boettgeri (assembly GCA_019447015.1). Taxonomy (NCBI): domain Eukaryota; kingdom Metazoa; phylum Chordata; class Amphibia; order Anura; family Pipidae; genus Hymenochirus; species Hymenochirus boettgeri. The sequence goes on along the minus strand of CM033473.1, from coordinate 238,506,118 downwards.
TGTGTCCCAATATGTTTTCATTTAACTTCTGCTCGCAAGACAGACCTGTGCATTTATCATTCCTTGTGGTCATGCTGAATGGCTGAATGGATTTTTGCCTAATGTGTTAACATTTTATGATTTTTCTGTCAAAGACACTTTAATGGAAGAGCATTTGAATATCTCTGTTTAATTTCTAATAGATAACTTTGTTGCTGGATCACTATAGTGTTAATAGGAGACATGCACTGACAAATGCAGAAGGTGGATGGGAAGAAATACCCAGCAAACAGAATGTTCAAGTAGGAACTTGGTGCGCTATCTGCTTCTAACATTATCTGAGCAACGCAGCAACTTCTTTGGATATTTATTAGATTAAAGGATGTTCATAAAGCATGAAAACATTGTCCACATTTAGGGATCTTTTTTATGGGTTTTATTTCTGCTAAACTGAAAGATAGATGTTACTTTTAGAATCTTTGATTTAAAGAATCATTAATGTTTATTGTGCAAAGCTTTAAAGGAACTATACTGAAAAATGACTTTGCCTCATCTTATCTATAATGAATACATGTAAGTAGCGCTTACTTTGCGTGTGTTGCTGTTTGCCTTCAATCCAGCAACATTTTGTTTAGGAGCAGTATCCCCCTCCCCTTTTAACCACTCCACTTCCACGATCTGACTGACTTTCCCCCACAAACCAACTGCCAAGCCTGCACCATAGCATACAGCATTCCAACTGTCAAACTCGTCACCATTCCAGCTACAGTAAAACTACTCACAGAAGAATAGTTTTTTGAGAGCAAGGAACTTGAGCTGAAATATAAAGTTTGAGATTGGATATCTAAGAAAATAGAGGGTAGATCAAAAAAAGGCAGTAATAAAACTACTACTGAAGATTTTACATTTTGGTGGGGTTGGGGAGGTTTTCTATGAATTTCCAGTGTGTGTGTGCGCATGACCTTTAAAATGATTGGGAAAACTGGTACAGATTCTATATTTAAATGCCCTTTTCTTGTTCTTTGTACTGTTCAAGAAATTTTCATTTTGTATTTTGGTGTAGGTTGTGCCAGTGAAGCACCAAACAGATCAAATTATTTGAACTAAATTACAGTAATTTTTTGCATTTTACAGTAAAACTATCTAAATTATGAAGCAGACTTAACCCAACCTGCACACATGATGAAAATTTGTATAAGAGTCTGGTTGCCTGTTACTCAGTGTGCTGGATTATATTGTATTGACTGGGATTTGCTGTGCTGTGATTGGAAGACACTTACAGTTAACTTCATATCAGTGCAGAGCACCTAATAAAGTGCTAGATGCCATTGGGCTGATGCAATAAAAAGTGTGCTAATAATTAGCAGCAACTAGAGATGGCTGAACTTTTGAAAATCCATTCCGCCAAGGATTCGGGATTTTTGAAAATGAAAAAAATATGCAGAAATTTTGATAATATCTGCAAAATCTGCTATAAAATCAATGGGGGAAAAATCGGAAATTTCCTCTTAAAATAATGGTTAAATAGCAGTGGTACCATAAAGGTTCTGAGACCTGGGAAATGGTCCGGGGAACCGTCCTGCGGGAAGAGAACAGCAAAAAAAACGGAAGTTGCGCACTCAAACTACTTCCGGTTTTCGTGGACCATTTTAAGTAATCTTGAACGGCCAAATTTGAGAATCCTCGAACGGTATATATAAAGAATAAAGAAGTAACGGGTCTCCAGCTGATATAGAAATTGGTGCCAGTGCAAGGGGAGTCTAACTGAACCTCCCATTTAAAAATAAAAGAGAGGAAAACACTGCACTAGTAGCATCAATGAAGTGTGTTTATTGGTAGATCACCAACACATTTCCACACTGCAACAATCTGTTGTCGGGCTCCTCCCCCTTCTTCAGGCAGTACAACAAAAAGTGTCCCTATTACAGCATAGGCTATTTATGTCAAAAACAGGAAATGGAGGTGCACCTCAAAAAGTTCCACATCCAAAATACAAAGTAAATCAGTACAATTCTTATAACATACAGATATGTACAGTACATGTAATATTCCTATATATATAGAAAGATAAACAGAAGCTCATGGTATAGTATCATGGTAACAAAAATAGTTTGTTCCATAGGACGACCTAATAGAGACCCTGCAAAAGAGAATGATACACCCCCTCTCTACATACACATATCTAAAGGGAGCGTGTGGAAGTCATGGGTTCATGGACTGAAATAGGCAAACTAATCACAGTGGAAGATAGTTTATAAATACAGATACAAATTATAATCCCTGTTTAACCCAGTGGTTCAATGGTACCCAACGGTGTATCATCTAACTTCCTGGCATTTCAGGATCAACTCCCTGTCCCATCCCCTCTTTGGATTTGGATGTGCTCTAATACTAAAAAACGTAAATCGAGTCACTATGTCCCAACTGGGAAATGTGCCGGACTGGCAATTTATCATGTTTCAAACGGATGCTGGATCGATGTGTATGATCCAAACTTGATGGGCTGGATGGTTTCACACCCACATAAATTAATTTGCATGGGCACCATATGGTAATATAAACTAGTTCGAATTACAGTTATGGTACCCTCTAAAGGGATAACTCTTTCCAGTGCCCGGATGTGTAATAGTGATCCCTTGAAGACAATTTTACATTGTATACAGTTGCAAATCAATGATTTTTTGCAAATTATATTGGTTACCTTCGATGTTTCTTCGTTGTACACCTCTATACTCTATGCACATGGGTTGTAGCTCATGTAAAAATTGTTGATACAATGTGACAAATATTAAGATGTACAAATTGACTTCTTTGTAGCAGCCCTTGAACTTGTATTGTCTAATAAATTTTCAATTTGGTAAGGACTTTTCCTTCAGCTGTCTGGAACTGCTATGGGGTCCAAGTGGCCCCTGCATATGCGAACTCCTTCGTCTATGTGTTGCCACAGTTTACCAGACACTATTTTCGCATTGTGGAGTGGTGATATTGAGTCCCTAGAGCAGTTCCACACAGCCATCAATGGGGTCCATGAAAATATAAAATAACCCTCAATTACAGTTTTGATAACTAGCATTTTTGGACGTATAGTTATTAAGGGTACCTCACTATCTAGGAACTGTTTGTAAAGGTCACCAATAGAAAACCAATTGTTGAGATGTGACAGTTGCCACCCTCGACAACCTCAAGGAAGCACTTCCTATTAGTGAACGAATAGTTAGCACCCAATTAAAAGGTCCCTTGCTATTGATAAGATGTTGGCAAATTTCAGGACCGGGGGTATCCCGATCCTGTTTTAAAAAAGGCACTGTATTAGATCACATGAATGTAAGAAAACTGACCAGTGTCTCTGAGAAGCATATCCCTTTTGTAACGCAATACTCTGTGGGTATTGAGGGCATTAACCTTATTATTAACGTAACTGGGGGCTTTTTGTCAAGCTTATCCTGATATTCAGGAATTTAGGAGTCCCCCCTTGATTTCATACTGTAAAAGACACACAGTATATACAATTCAGTGGTCTCTGCTGACGTCATTTTGGTTTGACAGAGAAGTCAACATTGAATGTACCCCTGTAGGAACTGTATACAATGTAAACTTGCCTCAAAGGATCACTATTTACAGATCCGGCACTGGAAGAGTTATCCCATAAAGGGTACCATAACTGTAATTCAAACTATGTTATATATGCCATAGTGTGTCTATGCAAATTAATTATGTGGGTGAAACCATCCAGCCCATCAAGTTAGGATCACACATCGATCCGCATCCGTTTGAAACATGATTATTCCCAGTCCCGGCACATGTTTTTATGTTTGTAGTATACCTGGTTTAACCTTGGCGTGGGTTGGAAGGCTTTTCATTTATGTGATCACAGTAATGGATACGAAAAACCCTTTTGTTTATGAAGTATGGCCAGTGTGCAGATAATATAAATTGTTATGGGCCTAGGAATCTGCATTGATTATCTTTTCTATGTTTGTATAAATGTTTGACCAGAATCAGTAGCACTTCTACTAAATGTAGTTGTAAATTAGCCTAATTGGAGTGCTTCCACAATCCTTGTATTATAATCCCTGTACCACCAGAACTGCAGTATAGTAGTAATACCATAGTAATTCTCAATATTATATAGTATTCTGTACCAACTACAACTACAGTATATGTATTAATACCAGTAATTCTCAATATTATATAGTATTCCTGTACCAACCAGAACTACAGTATATGTATTAATACCAGTAATTCTCAATATTATATAGTATCCCGTACCAACCAGAACTACTATATGTATTAATACCAGTAATTCTCATATTACATAGTTTCCTGTACTAACCAGAACTACAGTATACGTATGGTATTAATACCAGTAAATTCTCAATATTATATAAGTTTATATAGTTTTATAATGGTAATTCTCTATATTTTTGAGTTTTAGAAACTTATCTAGCCCCTTTTAAAGCTATTTAATGACTTGTCATTACCACATCTGCTGGGAGACAGTTCCACAGTTTCACCCATTCTCACTGTAATGAAACCTTTCCTAACCTGAAGATGAAACTTCTTTTCTATTAATCTAAAGGATGTCCACATGTCCTCTGATGTGACCGATTAGTAAACAATGCCACAGAGAGTTTACTGTATGCCCATACATTTGTTAACATTGTTTATTCATAAATGTTACGTGAAAATTAAATGATAAATGGAGACAATTTAAACATTTAAAAGCTAACATTTGGTTGGGGAAAATTAGCACCATTTAAACAATAAGAACTTTTATTGAATAACCCTGTAAATGTGTTAAGCTAGGTACACACATTATTGATAAAGCCCCAATACGTCTGATCCAATGGTATGGGGCTTTATGGCTAGTGTGAGTAGCAGTTTTCCTGAATGAGTGTGCGGCTGCAGCCGGGGAAAACACATTATCCGATTGTTTCTCCCTATGCTGTGTATATGCGATGAATATGGAGAGTGCTTGGGACAGTGTGTATCAATCTTTGAAAAATGACAGACAGGATCTTGATCCTGTCTTGTCATCTTTCAAACATCTGCACTGTGTGTACCCAGCTAATTTAACCCTACAGACACCTCAAAAAGCTTTTCCCCTCCTGTATTGATTTACTTTGAGCCCTAGTAAATGATCTGCTGCCTTTAACTGCACTGGGTCTTAAGTACTGTACCAGTCCAAATAAAACCAGACCGGAAGAGAAGTAGCACAGATTTATCAGGAACTGTGGGGTAAAGGACCACATACACAGCATGTATTCCGACAATTCTTTGATATTGATTGGAATACCAAAGACTTTTTTCCATTATCGATAGATGATATAGATCAGTCCTGTAAAAAAAACTGATTGTGCAAAGCACAAACCAGCAGTTCCAAATGAAACCAGGTTCATTTGGAAACTGGATTCGTCACTAGGCCCCATGACTGAAAACTGACCAATCTCGGCTACTGCCCCAGTGACGGATCTAGATGGATGTGTGGAGAATGGCTAACACCTCTTAGCAACCTTTGCTTTGCGTCAGATTTAATATCGTATTTGCGCTAGTTTTAACGCAGGATTTTAACACCAGCAAATAGCTGGGTTAAAATCCCGCAGTGGGTAAATCTCTTACCGGGATTACCCACATTCACAAAGTGATATTGATCGCCAACAGGACTTTTACCCAGAACAATAGTGGCTCTGGGTAAATGAGCATGTATATGATTAACAAGTTCATAGATTTAGTTACATGGGTATATTTGTACCTCCTCTTTAATTTTGCTTACTCTGTAATGTATAATGAATATTTATTTGCAATATCAATACCTGTGTATGCATGTGTGGGTGGGTCGTTGTTGTGATATCCCATAATGCAGCTCTCTTACAGTATATTAACTTTTTCGTTTTTTTTTTTAGGTTAGTGGCAGTAAGTTAAGGGTGCTGGACGTGCTCGGGAACAGAGAGTCCTTATCATGATCATTGTGATGGTTGTCTGCTTTCTGTTGTGCTGGCTGCCCTATGGAGTAATGGCCTGGTTTGCAAGTTTGGAAAGCCAGTCTAATCCCCCCTTCTGCCAGCATAATTCCCTCGGTGCTGGCAAAGAGCAGTACTGTGTATAACCCCATTATCTACATCTTCATGAATAAGCGGTAAGTCATTGGAAGGCATAAAGATATGACAGAAAGTATGTAACATCATTCCTATGTATAACATGTATTACTTTTCATTCGACAGCATGCAGGGGCATATTTATAAAACCATCTGGTGATACCTTGTTCATTAACAATGTCAACACTAGAGTGTGGGCGCTTTTCTGACTTTACTTAACACCATTTAATTTACCATCAGCAATATTTCCAGCTGTTACCATTAGTGATGGACCAAAACAAACTTCGAACCTGAGTTTGGGCCGAACTTTAACGGTCAAGAGAATCCGAACTATCCAAACTAGTTCGTACTCAAACTAGTTTGGTTTTCCGAACTCATGCACTTACTTTGTAAAATCATCAAATGTTCGAGGAATCTTGAACGTGCAAGGATTTCCGAAAGTTCAGTAAACCTGGAGAACACCGATTTCGAAAACCCACTAATGCCGGGGATTCTCGAAATCGCCCATTTGAGGATTGCCGTATGGCTTATACCCACGGCAAATTCGGGGGTGCCGCGGCTCAACCCAGACCCCCTCCTGGGTCCATAGAAGGACCATTGTGGCCCTTACAAGGGCCCTTTGGGGATTAACGGGTCCTGCAGCTCGAACCGGGGCTCCCTCCCCGGCACATATAAGTGCCCTTGTGGCCCTTGGAAGCACTGTGACATTGATAACTGCCCTTAGGGTCTTAAGGGGTCCCAGAGCTCAAACAGGGACCCCCTCTCCGGCACTTAGAAAACAGGATCCCCATTTTCTTAGAAGAGCCCATGGGGGTGTATCTTCTTTCTTCCAGCCGGAACACCAGCGGTGCTGATGTTGCCGACACCGGGTGATGTCACTACAGCTGCCAGTGACACCACCAGCAGAGTCTTGATCCTAAGGCTTCTTTCTTCTCAGCCAGTGACAATGATGTCACCACACCGGACGATGTAACTGGTGGGCCCACAAGGGCACTTATAACTGCCGGGAGGGGGGTCCCGGTTCGAGCTGCGTGACCCCTTAAGTCCCAAAGGGCCCTTGTAAGGGCCACCAATGGTCCTTCTAAGGACCCAGGTTGAGCTGTGGAACCTGAACGTCCCGCCGTGGGATTGTCAGCCGTTCGGCAATCCTCAAATGGATGATTCAAGAATCTGGGGGTTGAAACTGGCAGTTCGAGGTTTATCGAATGTTCGGAAATCCCTACTACGGTCGATCAAAGGCTCAAGGACGTGTTCCCAGACCATCTTCCCGGGTCCCAGAGGCATTGACAGTAAGTTACCATCACTGTTACTTTGGAAAGGTGATCCAAAACTTTTCAAATTATTTTCCCCTCCGAACTTCTGGATTTTTAAACTTTTACTTTGGAAGTTTATAAACGAACCGAAATTCAGTAAGTTCAGCCATCTCTAGTTACCATCAGTATTCCGAAGTGAAAACATATCACTATGTTAGGAATTATGGAACAAAAAGGGTATTAATAATTTGTCATACAAACATCCCTCACTAATGGAGACCGAAGCCTCTGCAAATTGAATCCATGTACTCTGTTCAGGATTCTTTATTCCTATTACTGGTTATAACCTCCTTCTCCATACACACTGCCAAGGTACTGCCTTGAAAATCGCATTGGAAATTAGAAAATAGAAAAGTCAGAAATTACATTGAAAATGTGAAGGCTCATTCGAAAATTAGAAATCTGTAACGAAAATCTAAAAATGTAATTCAAGCTTAAATTGTGTTTGAATCGGATTTTTCCGAATTTTCGGAATTTCAATATCACCAGTTTTATCATCTTGCAGAGTACTGTGGGATGGTGGTAGATTAGTAAAAGGTAGTGAACACAATTCCCAATAACAAAATAGATTATGAATGAAAAGGTTTTAAATACCGAAGGGATTAAGCTGGGACACACATGGCAGACCTTTGAAAGATGCATACAGAATCTGCAAGATCCGGTCTGTCATTTCTCAAAGATCTGGATACACACAGTCCTGAATGTTCTACCTATGAACATCATATACACAATAGGGAGGTGCATGTTTCCCACGATCCCAGCCGACTCCCCTATACTTACACTATACTATACTACTAAAGGGAGACAATCGTGGGTGAGGGAATTTTTGGTCTTTCCTAGATTCTGGCGAGGCGATGGGAATGCTTTATCGTTACTGTGTGGTAAGCTTAGAGGCTGACAACTATAGTTTTATTGGTGCTAAACAAAGCCCCTCCCCTTTCAAATAAATGCCATTGATGCTATTAAAGGTCTGTATAATTGGAGAATAAAAAAAGAATGGGTAGACACAAACTAATTGCAAAATGGATTAGGAATATGAAAAGTTTTCTAAAATGTAAATATTGTGATCATAGTTTGTTTTTTGTTTAGTTACATTTTAACACAAAAACAAAGAAACAAAGTTTGTTTCTTAAGGTGGTTACACAGTACCTGTCTGTCAAAGATGACAGACAGAATCTGCAAGATTGACAGATGGGTACACACAGTCACAATTCCTCTCTCTACATAAAGTATTGGGAGAACATTTGTGACTGCCATACTCCCTACGATCGCGGCTGACTCTTAGTACCGAGAGAATATTTCGGCCAGAACGACCGTTTCCAATACCAAATGTTCATCAGCATTGGAAACATTCTGATGTACACACATTAGTGATACTGGGCCAAGCCAGTCGGGATCAGCCCTATGTCTCTAATGGTGTACCCAGCTTTAGTGAAGAGGATGGAAATAATTCTTAGACAACTACAGCATGTATTGAATTTGCTTGAATTAATCTGAGTACAATACAGCAAGCACAGCAGCGCTATGTTAGATGGAACCAATTATTGTACTATGTTATGTGATTCTTGTTAAATCACTTAAAATGATTAAATAAGTGACACACATATCTTAGTGTCACCACATAAATTCTGTTATATTTTAATACCATTTTCTACATTCTACCAATGAGATTAAAGTCCAGTTAATTCTCCGTGCTTATTATTTACAATGATAATGACTCAATCCTTCACTTCTAATTAGATCCTAAAGCTGGGTACACACTTGCACAATCTTTAAAAAATGACAGACAGAATATTTAAGTTTCTGTCTGTAATTTTCTAACGATCGGGCTACTCACAGTCCTGAATGAAAAGCACAAGGGAGAGCACTTGGCCAACTCCCTAACTTTACTACAGGGAGACTACTGCAGGTGGGGGAAATTTTCGAGCATTTCCAAACGATCCTGCACTAGGGCCATAGCCTGCATGCAGTGACCAGGCCATAGGTGTAGCCCTGCCCACAGTCTGCCCTGGTCTGCACCTCGCCCAATCTCAGTTCGCACAGACAGAAAAAATCTCGGGTTGAGATAGCATCATTGCTAAGACTAAGAGCCATATTATAAAGGATCACTATTGTTACCAAAGAATATGCTTTATCAGCACCTTTATAAAGCTGATCATTTTTGCCACGGCGATGTGCGATTGCAGCGGTAATAACTTTTCACCACCAGTTATCTCCAGTTTTATAAACTGTGTTAAGTCAAATTTGGCGAACACCTTATTTTTGATTCATTGCATCAAAAATGTAGGAGATATGATGGCTAGACTACTGCAGAATTTGGGTTAGTCCAAGCACTGATATAAAGGTACCTCTAGTATATGGTCAAAACCACACATGGAATGGGATAGACTAATGGCATTTTATTTCTGTGTTTTGGCCTGCCAGATAACCAAAACAAGCAGTTTTCGTTTTGTGTTTGTCATATGTCTCCTTGATTTAATTGTCCTCTGTCTTAAGCTTATATCCTATGCAGCCAAGAACCTTTTCATACAGTTCACTAAGCTTCTAAAATTATTCCCTGGTCTTTTTTTTTCAGAAATCCAAAGGGAATAATTTTTAAAAAGGGAGTGAGGCTTTAAATTTAGGAGACTGGCCTTTTATTCCATCTCCCTGTGCTACAAGAGATCCACACATAGGGGGTTATTCAATAAAAGTTTTATCGTTAAAATGGTGCTAATTTTCCCCCAACCAATCAGATGTTGCTTTCAAATGTTACATAAGTTCTGATTGGTTGGGGCAAAATTAGCACCATTTTAAACGATAAAAACTTTATTGAATAACCCCCTATGTGTGGATCTCCCTGATAGCATAGGCTTTTAGAGTAAAACCAAATAACAAATTCCTTTTTCACTGTAATGACTATAATTACTTCTTAAGGTCCCAAAAACAGGCAACATTCGTAAAAAATCAAATCAATATAATGTCAGGAGGTGTATAGCCAGCATTTCTTTACTTTTTCCCTTGCTGCTCCATTTTAGAATTTGTCTGTCTGTCATCCTCAAACTAGAAGTGGTGGATGGATGCTCCCACTCCTTTAAACCCTATACTATCTCTAGGTGAAAGTACATCTGCTACAATAAGGAACCTCACTTATAGAATCTAATGGTTCAGGTGCTAGAGCCCTGAACCCTTTGTCAAGCGTAAAGTCGTCCAACTGGATAAGTATGTAGAATGTACAATATAACATACGATAATAATTAGCAGTAACTCACCGCCAGATGGATATGACCCGGGTGCAAACTGCCCGGCACTGTTGCTGGAACCAAAATACGTAAGTACAATCAAAACAAATGGTAAGCAGATGACAAAACAACCGAAGACACATCAATCGGAAACCTCTGTTAATGAAGAATAAAAGTTATTATAAGTTACCGCTTGATAAAATTGATATATACATATGAGTAGAGATGGCCGAAACTCACCAGATAATAATAATCGAAAATTTGTTCCATTTTCGGACCTTTGGGTTTTCCCGAGATCGCGGATCCAAAAATGGAACAAATTTTCGATATTATGGAATGTTCAAAGGTTTTAAAACAGCTTGAAAATATGTTTGGAGACCACTTTTGAGTTCCGATCGTATTTTCGAGGGTCATTCGGATTTTGGAGCCGAGGGGTTCCGTGTCAGATCGGGTCCGGTCGGACCTGGATCCCACCCTAATTCGAGATACTGTAACTTTATAAACAGAACTATTGTTTGTTGTGTTTTAAAATTAGCAAAAACAATAGCAAAACAGTGCAAAATCTTTTGATATTGGACCTGACTTGATCTTTCCAGTTGCTAAAAACAGTAATGGTATAATAGTCTTAGTCAACTATCCTCAATATCACTAGAATAGTACACAAGTTGCAACACAACAATAATGAGAATTATTAAAACTAGAAAATGTCATGTAAACTGCATTAGAAATCACAAGTGCAAAATATAAAAAAAACCCGATCTGGATCAGATCATTCCGTGCAGCTCAGAAAAGTGCAAAGTAGCAAATAACTTGATCTGCTTATTGTTTAACACAGCCAATTAATCCTACACATGGTTGGATAAGCAAGCTCCTAGCCACTATGACCCACTAGCAGGCCTGATTACTCCTAAACTGATCTTCATGCATATGTGCACACACAGGGAAAATCTTTTTACATTGATGTATTCATACTCAAATAATTTGATTCATAGTAAACATGATAAACATAAATTCATGGCATTAGGGGCATCAAACCTGTAGCAACCAAACACTGCTCCACGGCTTTCCCAAATAGCTAATAGGAATGTTATGTAATTCTATTAATATACTGGAGTCCTATAAAACATACATGCCTCATTGCTTTTTAATAGTCTGTTCAGATGCCTGTCCACACGCTGTGCTAGTTTTTGTGCAACCAATAGTATAACTAAACAACTTCATCTAACAACTGACGCAGCCATCAGTTAATATAGGGAAAACGTACCTTGAAAAAGTATTGACAGGAAGTCCCTAAACAATATTAATGATGCCCTGATACCTATTTACTGTAAACAAAGCTTAGATTTTGCACACTCAAGTGGATCTGTGTCTGTGGTTAGATTGCATGAAGAAATTGGCTGTTCTATAGATTTATATTATAGAATTATTTAGGGTGGGTTAAAGGCACATAACATATAACTGAGTAGTGTCAGCCTGGCTCCAGGGGCAGTGATATGATATGGATGTGGGAGTTTATTGGAACATATGGAGATACGGGAACTCTCTGGGATAATATACAAAAGTGGGACACTATAGCTACTAATGTACATTTTAAGAGTTATGATTAGGTTATGAACTCTTAACTTGTTAATAATGCTGGGGGTTTATGTATCAAGACAAGATCTCTTTAATTGTGCCCCTTCTATTAGTATAATCAAGTTAGTTTAGTATAGTTAGTATTTGTGGTTGAATGAAGACATAGATATCCATCTAGTCAAACGTTCTCAGCAATGCCCATATTTCCTGCCTAATTGTTGATCCGGATGAGGCAAAAAATGTATGAAGGGGAAAAAATCAGGGCAGGAAGGGCAATTGGCAATATCCCTGGATCCACCCCAACTTTATCAATACCGCAACATGCACATTCTTTGTTTTCAGAAACTCATCAAGCTTTTCTTATTACTATCCAATGAAACTGCCAATCATGTCCAATGGAGACAGTTCCATAGTTTTACCTTTCTCACTTACTCATAAAGCCATGCAAGCCAAGCTTCTCTTGCAGTTTCTAACTAACCTGCATTAGGTTCCAAACTTTCAGGTTTTCTTTTTAAAGATAGATATGCAATGGAATAAGGTTTCTTGTTGAAGGAGTATCCAACCACGATCAAAAGCTTGAAGATTCAACCACATGCTGGTCCAATCAAATTTATCATTTAACCTACAGCACTGACTCTCAATACTGTGAGATCAGTAATAATAAACAGGGAATGCATATTAGGCTGAAGCAGAGAAATCTGAACCAAAAAAGGGATGTGAAATTCAGAATAAATATGCATTATTATTATTATTATTAATCTATGCATTATTCCAGTCAGCAATAGATCCATTTTTTAACAATAGTCCACTTACACCTCACAACCATCTAGATAAGATGCCTTTATCATGTTAATGGGATTGTTTGATAAATTAGTGGTGTGAAGATCCCTGCAATGTTCCAATTATAGTGGACCATGAGTCTGTTAATTCCTGCAGAGTGCTGTAGGCAGTTAGATCTGCTCTTTGAGAAACACTGCTTCTCTCTAAAAAAAAAAACAACTGTATATTAAAAGCACATTAACAGATCGGGTTTGAATTTTTTAAACTTGGTAATAAATAAAACAAAGGAATTCTCGTATCTGCATTCAAAGTAAAAATGGTGTTACATTTTTCATGCTTTCAGTTAGACAGTTAAAAAGAAAATGATGAGATTATACTGACCCCACTTTACACTTTGCCCTCTAAAGGAAAACTGTCATAAAAAAGTATTTATAATTAATCTCTGGTATTAAATTTAATCCCGGTGGTTGAGAATATAAGAACTAGTGGTTTAGGTCTAGGAATCCCCACAAAACACAGCCAAGTTGCCCGTGCGATTCAGACAAACGGTCAACCGGGCTAGTCGCAGCCGGCGCCCCCCCACACCATCAGATATTTCCGGCTGTACCCAGCCTAGAGAGAGAGAAAGGATTAAGCCAAAAATCACCAATTTTTAAAATACCGAATGTCTTTAAGAGCAGAAAATGCATGGAAATTTATAGTGAGGCAGAAAAAAGTCTTAATATTTAATATTGTAAAGATTAAATTCGACATTTAAGGTTTAGAAGAGGAATTTCAGGTTTAATGTGAAAAGTAATGAATGAAACTGTTTCATAAATTTAATTCATGTTTACGAATAGTGATGGACCCGAACTGAGGGGTATTCTCTATACCCCCTATACTATATGTACCAATACCCTATACCCCATAGCCCACATATATGCCTCAATACGTCTAACCCCATGCCCACACTATATGCCCAAATACCCTATCCCCATAGCCCACACTATATGCCCCAACACCCTATGCCCCTATAGCCCACACTATAGCCACAATCCCCTATACCCCATAGCCCACCTATATGCCTCAATACCCTACAGCCCCACCTATAATACCCCAATACCCTATACCCCCATAGCCCACACTATGCCACCAAGTTCTATACCCACTATAGCCCACACTATATCCCAATACCTATACACCCTAGACTGCCCCACACTATATGCCCCAATACCCCATAGACACTAATGCCACCAATACCCTATAGCCCACACTATATGTCCCAATACCCTATATCCTTGTAGCCCGCACTATATGCCCCAAACCCTATCCTACTATAGCCCACACTATATGCCCCAATAGCCTATACCCTATGCCCACACTATATGCCCAATACCCTATATAGCCACCCACACTATATCCCCAATATCCTATACCCCTATAGCCCACGCTATATGCCCCAATACCCTTACCCCCTAAGCCCACCCTATATGGCACCAATACCCTATACCCTCTATAGCCCACACTAAATACCCTGCTACAAAAATGTTCCATGCCTGTGCTTTCCCCCCCACACACACCCCCACACACCCCCACCAATGCCAGCCAGCCCTGGCATTGGTAAAATGGTTGAAATTGGCAGTGGTAAATAGTTGGCAATATCTGTGCATTAAGTATTGATTCCAACCATTTACCACTGCCAATTTGCCAAACAATTACACATTCCTGTATGTCAAGTTGGCACACAGACATTGGTATATATTTGGCATATTGGTCCGTTGTAAAATGCCACTTGATACACAGACAATGCCACACATTTTCAACTGCCAATTTGCCTGTATGCCAACACTGATAAATCAAAATAGCTGGCAAATTGGCAGTTGACTGTAAATGTGTGGCATTGTTTGTGTATCAAATAGCATTTTACAACGCCAATATGCAAATATTTTACTAATTTGTGTATGCCAACTTGGCATACAGGCATTGTGTAATTGTTTGGAAAATTAGCAGTGGTAAATGTGCCAACCAATTTTCTAGCTTCATTTTTTAAGTCTTATAAGTGTCTGTGTGTCAAGCAATTAACCAGTCTGTGTGCGATTGTTTTACCAGTGGTAGATGCGTTAGATCCAAACTCGCGAACATATTTTAGATAATATCGAAAGTTTGAGGATTATCGAATTTTCAAATTATAACCCTGGCGTTCGAATGCTGGATGCAGTGTTTGGTGTGTCCACTCCAACACCAGCTCAATGGGTGCCATATAATCCATCAACTCATTAGCCACTCGAACACCAGCTCAATGAGTTCCACCCTGTATCCAAATCGCCTCTCCCAGTGTCTCTCCCAGAGGCCCAATTGCAAGGTTAAAAACATAATGCAAGTGCATAACAATTCTCTTCACCTATCTCCAAACCTGTGCCCCCTTTTTGATCTATGGGACCACCACCACCCCGCTGTGACAACTAACTACCCTTAAAATACTAATAATAAGGGAGGGAGGGTGGGGCTCTTTAACCTAAAAGACTGGCACTGTGTTCCTAACTCCAGTCCCTTCTATACACTCTCTGCTCCACCCTATCCTGAACTCCTGACCTTGATTTAGCCCATTCCCCAATGTTTCTCATACACACTAACAATTCTGAAAATTACCTCCGTTTAACCCCTCACATCCCTGCCATGTCTTCCACTCCTATAGTCCTTCCAGATCTTAGCCTTCGATTTTTGGTAATCCTCGAATGTAGAGGGCCATTTCAGTAACCCTTGAATTAGCATTTGGTAAGCCTCGAATGGACCGGGCGATTTCAGTAATCCTTGAATTTAGCATTTGGTATCCCTCCAATCTAGCGGTCGATTTCGGTAACCCTTGAATGTATTGTTCTGTAAACCTCAAATGTAGCATTCGATTAATCCTTGAATTGACCGTAACCCACGAATGTAGCGTGCAGAAACCCGATAATTGCCCGATCGTGGGGAAAGTTAGTGTTTTGAAGATATGTTGGTGATAGTGACATGTTCCCCAGACAATTTCCCAGGTGGTACAGCATTTACAGTAAGTTACCATTGCTATTTTAAATTTCAAACTATTTCCTCTCATTGACTTTAATACATTAGTTTTCCATCTCTATTAACCAACTGCATTCTATGTCTCCTGTTGTTTACATGATATGGAAAGTGAGCCCATCCTTGTTTCTACTCTTTTACTGAGCAAATTAATTATTATCTACATCACTCACTGACTTATTATGTCAGGAAGTTTTTTTGTTCTGTGTAGTTGGCTGGAATACATCTAACAACACCTGGGAACTGTTATTTAAAGGGCAACTAAGCCACAGAACAAAACAGAACCGAAAGTCAGGACACCTTGATATAAACCTTAATCTGCATCTTACCTCTCATTTTGATACAGGCGCTGGGAAATTTACCTAATAACATATGGTTTTGTGCTTTACTTCTCAGCATTCTAGTATCAGACAGTTTGGTCAACGACCATTATGTTCTGCACATGCTCATCCCTAGCTATGGCACAAACTTGTTACAGTTGGTCACCCCTTAATAATCTCTAGCCAATCCTTTTACAGGACAGATAAAGCAAGGAAGCATTGTACTGAGGTCAGGAGGTGTGGTCTGACACTGTTCATACACACAGATACTTCATCCAGTTCTTAACAGGTTTACATTTTACTTAGCAGAGTTTACTAAAGTGTCATTTTATAGTTTTTGGTGTTTTAGGAGGGTTAGTTTCAGATTCTGCAGTATAAAAATTGGATTTAGTTCTCCTTTAAGGTTTAAACATTGCCTTTCTCTTACACTGTACAATCCCCATACTATTATACTAAGATTCACACAGTCAAAAACAACACTTAGATACACTCCTTATTGTCTTTATTGCACCAAGCCCTTTGCATTACAGCTGTGCTCTGTTCTGTTCCTCAGCAGGCAGCAAAATCCTGTGAATACTTTCCTGGGGCTGTTCTGTCTATCTCTCCTGTTCAAGAGATTAATAAACCACTCACGGCGCTTTGTAGTCCAATTTACCAACAGAATGGCACTACAGACAAAACCTCACTGATTACTGATGTAAAAGTTGCCATAGTTCAGTATCCTATATGAACAAGGTATCATCCAAAGGCAGAATCTCATTTTATTTAAATAAATAAACACAACATTTTGTTGTACAATTTTTTTTCCTTAACTGAGGTGATTGCTGTAAAAACAATGCAAAAGATGGAATGATATTTCAAAAAGGTCTGAAACTCACACTAAAAGCGTTGATTCACATGCATTATTGTCTGTTTGAGCTGCGATTTGCGCAGTTTTGCGTTATAGGAGTGCAGGCGATTCTCAATAAATGGTGCTCCCATGTGCTCCGAAAATGGAACGCGGAGCTTCAATGTGGCCACTCACTCTGCCATGCACTGCCATGCATTTCTCGCACCCTAATGGATTACAAAATGTGGTCATGAGCGTGTGAGAATCGCACTAGTGGGGCCTAGATAACACTGTTGCACAGTAAGGGTTTTACTTTCCCCTTTAGTGCCACTACAGTTGTGACCGGCCCCTTCTGTGACTCTGCCTCCACACTCCCATATGTCAGTCAGGCATTGTGTTGAACACTAGGCATGACTAGAACTCGAACCCGAGTTCGAACCAGATTTTATGAGTTTGTCCGAACTCCAGTGGCGTAAGTACCGGGGTCGTGAAGGTCGTACTTGCACCAGGCCCATGTACCTTTGGGCCCAGCCGCAGGCAAGTTGGGAATTTTGTGATTTCAAATAATTCTTCTTGCGGATGTGCGTGCGACGCAAGTCTACTACAGGAAATACGGGTGCACCCCACGCGTTAGGGCTGGTGTCACCGCTCGCAAAGAACGCCTGGAGGAACTTGGAGTGTGGCGGAAGGTCAATAAGGAAGGGAAGGGAAATACAAGTTCAGCCCCAGGTCAGTCTCCTCAGTTTAGAGAAAGTAAAGAGGACAAAGGTTATGGGGGGGGGCTGCTGGTGTTAGAACACCCCCAAACTCACTATACCCCAATACATTATAGCCCATACTATATACCCAAATTTAATTCTCTATACCCCCTATACTATATGTACCAATACCCTATACCCCCATAGCCCACATATATGCCTCAATACTCTAAACCCCATAGCCCACACTATATGCCCCAATACCCTATCCCCCATAGCCCACACTATATGCCCCAATACCCTATCCCCCATAGCCCACACTATATACCCCAACACCCTATACCCCTATAGCCCACACTATATGCCCACATACCCTATACCCCATAGCCCACACTATAGCCTCAATCCCTACAGCCCACTATATACCCCAATACCTTATACCCCCATAGCCCACACTATGCCCAATGCTCTATACCCACTATAGCCCACACTATATGCCCAATACTCTATACACCCATAGCCTGCCCCACACTATATGCCCCAATACCCCATAGCCCACACATATGCCCCAATACTCTATATCCCCTATAGCCCACACTATATGCACCAATACTCTATACCCCCTATAGCCCACACTATATGCCCCAATACCCTATAGCCCACACTATATGTCCCAATACCCTATACCCTTGTAGCCCACACTATATGCCCCAAACCCTATGCCTACTATAGCCACACTATATGCCCCAATAGCCTATACCCCCTATAGCCAACACTATATGCCCCAATACCCTATAGCCCCACTATATGCCCCAATATCCTATACCCCCTATAGCCCACACTCATATGCCCCAATACCCTATACCCCCTATAGCCCACATATATGCACCAATACCCTATACCCTCTATAGCCCACACTAATACCCTGCTACAAAAATGTTCCTGCCTGTGCTTCCCCCCCCCACACTATTGTGCCACAGCAGCCCTGGCATTGGTAAAATGGTTGAAATTGGCAGTGGTAAACAGTTGGCAATATCTGTGCATTAGTATTGATGCCAACCATTTACCACTGCCAATTTGCCAACCAATTAACAGTGCCTGTATGTCAAGTTGGCACACAGACATTGGTATAATATTTGGCATATTGGCCGTTGTAAAATGCCACTTGATACACAGACAATGCCACACATTTTCAACTGCCAATTTGCCTGTATGCCAACATTGATCAAAATGGTTGGCAAATTGGCAATTGACTGTAAAGCTAGGTACACACAGTAACGATTTCTGAAAGATGACAGACAGGATCTGCAAGATCCTGTCTGCCATCTTTCAAAGATCTGCATACACACAGTCCCGAGCGTTCTCCCTATAGGGACTGTGTGTTTCCATCGGCCGCGCTAGACTCCCTATAGGAGTCTAGCGCGGCCGATGGAAATTTTCGGCCTTTCCCGAACGAGCATACGGCCGACCCGATCGTTCGCGGCCACCGCGTCGTTCGGGAAACGAACGTACACACAGTAACGATAAAGCCCCGATACCGTCGGATCCGACGGTATCGGGGCTTTATCGTTACTGTGTGTACCTAGCTTAAATGTGTGGCATTGTTTGTGTATCAAATGGCATTTTACAACGGCCAATATGCCAAATATTTTACTAATGTGTGTATGCCAACTTGGCACACAGGCATTGGTAATTGTTTGGAAAATTGGCAGTGGTAAATGTGCCAACCAATTTCTAGTTCAGTTTTTAAGTCTTATAAGTGTCGTGTGTCAAGCAATTAACCAGTCTGTGTGCGAATTGTTTTACCAGTGGTAGATGCGGTAGATCCAAACTCGCGAACATATTTTAGATAATTATCGAAAGTTCGAGGATTATCGAATTTTCAAATTAATAACCCTGGCATTCGAATGCTGGATGCAGTGTTTGGTGTGTCCGCTCCAACACCAGCTCAATGGGTGCCATATAATCCATCAACTCATTAGCCACTCGAACACCAGCTCAATGGGTTCACACCCTGTATCCAAAACTCGCCTCTCCCAGTTGCTCTCCCAGAGGCCCAATTGCAAGGTTAAAACATAATGCAAGTGCATAACAATTCTCTTCACCTATCTCCAAACCTGTGCCCCCTTTTTGATCTATGGACCACCACCACCCGCTGTGACAACTCACTATCCTTAAAATACTAATAATAAGGGAGGGAGGGTGGGGCTCTTTAACCTAAAAAGACTGGCACTGTGTTCCTAACTCCAGTCCCTCTATACACTCTCTGCTCCACCCTATCCTGAACTCCTGACCTTGATTTAGCCATTCCCCATGTTTCTCATACACACTAACAATTCTGACATTACCTCTGTTTAACCCCTCACATCCCTGCCATGTCTTCCACTCCTAATAGTCCTTCCAGATTTACCTTCGATTTTTGGTAATCCTCGAATGTAGAGGGCCATTTCAGTAACCCAAATTTTCAAATTAATAACCCTGGCGTTCGAATGCTGGATGCAGTGTTTGGTGTGTCCGGTTTAACTCCCCCACTTATATGTGTGACTCTATGAAGGTCCGGGTGTGTATACCCCGGTCCTTGTCACTAAGGCACTCCCCTGTGTCCTATCGGAGTCACATCTACTATTGATATGTACAATGTTGAGTTATTGATATGTTAGACGCAATTCCTGGACTCACCGCTCCTTGTCTATGGCCCGGGTGCTGTCCGCCCCAGACCCCTCGCTTCGTCCAATATTGGAAATCACTTCGCTGGCGGCTCAGGAACGATGGGACCACCCAGGTAAGTATTAAAACATAGTTAACATAAAACATGCATACAAACAGACTTGCCTGACGTGTTTCGGATGTACGCCACATCCTTACTCATAGGCTGTCTGTGTGTATACTTTCTGGGTTAAATAAGTCTACATAAGAGACATCTCCTATTTCACTCTGCCTCACCCTAGCGAGAAAGGGAGCGGAACTTTCCAATCCCAATTGTTACTTACTCATATGTTGCCTATGTAGGCTTTAATGAGATTAAAATAAACTTTGTTACCTTTTATAGTGGTTTATGGTTTTGTGAAAGAAATATGAATACTTGGATACAGATGTATCCCGATTATACTGTAGTGCGAACGCTAGGAAGCTGAGTAAAGTATGTTAAAACATAAATAGTAAGTAAAAATAGTATATAAAAATATATTAAATCATATTAAATCATAAAATGTTGTAGGTTAGGGTGTTGGGTTAAAGGTTTTGTGACAACAGCTCTGTTGACCAATTGAGTATACAAGCCACAGAAATGATCAGAGATCAAAAAGAGATAAAAGGAACTGTAGCCGTCTGGAGAAATTGGCAAGCGCAGATGTTAAATGGATATTCTGGCTAGACACCCGATCACCTAGAGGCTTAAATTCAATATGGGATGTGACATGCTATCTTAAATAGAACCTTTTTTATTCATTCAATAATTAATTATTAGCATATTAATATATTTACACCACTCCTATTTTAATTGTAGCCCAGCCACGCTAGTGGCACAAACCCTTAACCCTAACCTACAGTACAACATATATTTAATATATTTATATAATATTTTACTAATCAATATGTACAACAAATACTTAGAGTTACACATAGTCACGTACATTTTTGTATATTAAATAAATATGTTTTTGTACTTAGTGCTTAAGTTCTCTCTACAGCTTCCTAGCATTCAGCAATACAGTATATATCGGGATACATCTGTATCAAAGTATTCATATTTCTTTCACAAAACCAGTAACCACTATAAAAGGTTACAAAGTTTCTTTTTAATCTCATTAAAGCCTACATAGGCAACAATTACAAGTTACAATTGAGATTGGAAAGTTCCCCTCCCTTTCTCGCTAGGGGGAGGCAGAGAGAAATAGGAGATGTCTGTTATGTAGACTATTTAAACCCAGGAAGGTATGACACACAGACAGGCCTTTGAGTAAGGATGTGGCGTACATCCGAAATGCGTCAGGCGAGTCTGTTTGTATGTGTGTTTTATTGTATAAAAGCTATATTTTAATTCTTACCTGGGTGGTCACATCGTTCCTGTGCGGCGGGAGTGCAGAGCTGCCAGTGAAGTGATTATGGTCTAGAACCTTATACACCCCAATAAGGTTCTTCAGTGCAGGACAAGATTGCTTCAGGGGGTAAATATACTTTTAAGGTAGAATTTAATATAGATTCTTTATGTTCTCTTTACTATACTTTTGTAGTAGTAATGAAGTTTTTCTGTGTCCATTATTATGGATTTATAAGCTCCAACATCTTCCATAGCACTTAACAATTTTATGATTTACAACAAGGCCCTGCCCCCAAAACTTACGGGGTTATTCAATAAAAGTTCTTATCGTTTAAAATGGTGCTAATTTTGCCCCAACCAATCAGATCTTATTTAACATTTGAAAGCTAACATCTGATTGGTTGGGGCAAATTTAGCACCATTTAAAACCCACGCAAGCACGGGGAGAACATACAAACTCCTTGCAGATGTGTCCAAGGGTGGAATCGAACTCAGGACTGCAAGGCAGTACATCAGTACAGTGAAAATGTTGATATATTAAATGTGCCTTTTATAAAGTAGAAATGATTTTTCATGTTTTCAGTAGTAGTAGTTTAAAATCATCTTATTCTCTTCTTCCAAAAAGCTAAAGGCCCCTAAACACACAAAATTGTCCTTATGCGGAATGCCAAGGTCTGACCGCGGGCCAACCGACAGCGCCCATACACGCACATTCCATGGCCAGAACGATTGGTCGCCCCTAAGGTGTTCTGCGTGAGGAAAATATGCTAAAAACTAAAGCTGAGCTAAGAAAATAGAGGTTGTGGTTGGCTGAGATTCTTTCCTAGATTAGAGATGAGCTTTTGAAAACTATAATTATACACAACAAGCGATGCTAATTTGTATAATTATGTGACCTTTTGCTGTCTTGTTTCTGCTGCCAAGGCAGTTTTGAAAACCAGCAATTATCTCATTTATTTGAGTAAGTTTTAGTTCACAGTAAACTAGAAAATCTGGGGAGACTTTGGCACCAAATGGACTGTCACCTTCCTTAAGCTGGGTACACACAGTATAGATGTTTGAAAGATGACAGACAGGATCTGTGAGATCCTGTCTGTCATTTTTCAAAGATGGAGATATACACAGTCCTGAGCAATCTCCCTATGGACGGCATTTACACAGATAGGGAGAACGCTCGAGGCTGTGTTCCCTCGGCCATGGCCGAGTACCCTATAGGGAGACTAACGCTGCAGAGGGAAATTTTCATTTTTTCCCTAACGACCACTCCGGCCGATAAGAACATGCGGTGACACGCATTCGGGAAAGCTCTACACACACTAACAATAAAGCCCAGATACTGTCAGATCCAGCGGTATCGGGGCTTTATCGCTAGTGTGTGTAACTAGCTTAACACTGCATGTTCCTTTCATTACTGAGCACATTGAAAGTTTGCAGTGTTTTGACACCTGGCAGAGACATCAAATAAGCCATATGTTAAGTTTAGTTATAAAATACACAGAACCAAGTATAAAAAAAGAGACATTCCTGGGTGAGGCAAAACTTGGGGTTAAAAAAATTCTCAGGCCCATTGAAACTGTTTTAATATTCAACATTATTGATTTTTTTTGACACAATGATGATTTTTTTTCATCGTCTTTAGACATATGAAAGATATCCCCAATCACAGCTATTTTATGCAGTGCAACCCCCTGTCTATAAAATCTCTGTGCCAAGAACCATTTTTTCATTATCATGGATCCTTCACATAGGATTTTTTTTATATCCCCTTATGACTCTTTGCCTTTTTTGTACACCTATAGGCACACTATTGTACCCTTTCTTGTGAGATACCGAACAAGTAATTTGCCACCTACGTTTTGGCATTTTCTTAGCTGCCTCCTCAGATCACCAATGGTGAACATAACATGATATTGGAATTACATTGGTAAATCTAGGACAGAAAAAATGACAGAACATCCAAGATTTATTCATATTTATCTAATATTAGGTGTTCCTAATGCCTAAGGATAAGTTCTGAAGCAAAATATAATTTATTTCTGTCCAAAAGTATATTAAAAGTATTTTCTGTGTTTCGTTTTAAAATAAAAACATACAGACTTATTTATTTAGAGATGGGTTTTTTTCTAAACCGTTTCTTTAAATATTATTATTGAATAGCAATACTGGAACTGAATGTCACTCTAAATACAAAAGATTGTTCTGGTACAATAATCTACAGCTATTAAAATGGTCTGAAATATTGGAAAGCCAATTATCAAGTCGATATTCTGCAGATCTCAAATTGGTTGCTTATGACTGTGAGAAGCATTTATCTCCCTCTCTCTGTGTTTGAACCTATAAACAGCTTATACAAGGTAGAGCCTACAATTTTGATTTAATAATATAGGAAAACTGTGGCTGGATACAAAAAGCCGTTTATAGTAATCAGTAAAATAATACATTAATTAATGTAAAGTGAGAGATGACTTTTATCTTCTATAGGACTGTACTGGCATTGGATAAGTAACACCCTTGGCTGTTAATCACAGAGACATTTGCTGTCATTGATAGAACATAAGTACACTAAATTTACACTTCCAAAGCCTTGCAGCCAAGAGCAGCTGTGATATGGTCCTCGGGCCCCTATTATCCCTGTTACATGCTCAACTGGAGAGCCTTTACTTAGACACAATTACAGTAAAAAATGTTGAGAAGGTTGTTAATTTTTCCACAATGAATTTTAATGAATTTATGCTCTGGGGGAGGAGCTTTCCTTATATTTGTAACTAATGTCTGTTCTAAGATTTGAAAACAGAAACTGTAGGTCATTCACAAAATCCCTGCTCAAATGGAAAAGATCAAGGTGGACATTAATATGACAGTGGTCAGTCTGAACATTAACATACAGCAGTTACCCCATAATTATTTTACTACAGTAACACAATTAAAGTGTGATAAACCTTTACTAGCACTGAATTACCTTCACTGGCCTAATGTCTCTTAGGCAATAGTTTTGTCTGACCCCATGGGTTTGTCCATTATAACCAATTGCTGTAGGCTTTACACCTGGATCATCATCAATCCCAATACTTACTGCTAATACAGATAAACTGTAAACTGACAGCAATCTAGGTAGAGTTATGAAAATTAATTGGATAACTGTTTGTGCCTGCAGACACTATGTAATGAGGTGCAGTGCAGCCTTCAGCTAAAAAAAACGATAGTCATGTTTTTTATATACTTGTGTTTTCCTGGAGGGATTGTATTTCTTCTTAATTATGACTGATCCTTCTGGTCAAATAAAGAAGCCATCTCATGCTTTATTGATAGTATTCTCACTCTAAATACAAACAATAGCCTTGGGTTCATTTCTTATAGTAATGCAGCCTGATTTAACATGCCTGATGTAGCAGAAAGAGCAATGGTGAAACACCACATCCATTTGGTAAGTTCACAGAGATCCACCTGTTTGTTAGCTGGGTAACATACCATCCAATAATTCGACCCAACTGGACATTTCAGCGTATTGGTCAGTCAGGCTGCACATTGGACTGTTTTTCTTTCGGTCATGACGAATGGCAACCAATTCGCTCGTGTGAAACAGACGAACGAATGATCAGACACATTGGAAAATCATGACGGATCGTGTGGTCCATAGAGGAATGTCAGGTACTTTTGCGGTGACCAGTCCTTCGTCCTGAACGGGCGGTTGGAGCAAAGGATTGACACGTGTGAACCCAGCCTTCCTGTTGGAGAGACAAAGCTTACAATACAACTGCTAGTTACCAAATAGAACAAGTGGTTGTGGATAGGTGTTTGAGGTGATAATGTTCATCCGATTTAACATTTGTGTTTCAATGGATATTTTTCATACCAGGCTTACCAGTCTCTTGGTGGGGTACTATAAAAAAAATACATATAGAGGGTATTGAGGGGGGCTTTGTCCATTCCACGTTTTTCAGCCTTCAGGGATAGTGCAGAGTGTATGAGCTTTTTTTATAGAAAACAGTACATGCTGGGTACCTGCTAGGTGTCCACTCCGTTTTGGTCACCTTGCCAAATATAAAGTATTCCAATTGAAAAAACAAGTTGTCCAGTCCTATTCAAAGGGGTAATCCCAAGTATTAGTGCAGAAATACAAAAAAAACAGTTTCTGCTATAAAGGTCTAACAGCCCAAACGTTGTGTTGTGTTTTTCCGAAGTTAACAAGAAGAAGCATGCACACTGGAAAGGAAAGCCCAAGCTCCCATTCATAAAATCTTGTTCATTATTGAAGTAAATTACAAACATCTCCCAGAGTCACTCATTGTTTCATAATAAATGGTTATTAATCAGAGGTAAATTGCTGTGGTATTTCTGCACTAATAAATTGGGATTACCCCTTTGGATAGGACAGGAAACACACTTTTTCTCAATTGGAATACTTTTTTAAGAGCAATTATTCAGGCAATCAGATCAAGAGACATTTTAATTAATAATCTCTTTATCATATATCTAGCCACTGCTGATGTGGCAAGCAATATGTGGGCAAGACCATCAGGGCAACATACTATTTCTGCACATATTATCAAATTCATGGAGGTAAAATTTATATTTTACCAAGATTATTTACCATGTAAAAGAAGGGCCAAGAAAGGGTGACAGGGAACAAGGTCTCCTTAAAAGAGAGGCTTTTGGATTTACTCCCTCCATACAGTGACCCCATGGTCTCAATAGAGATTTTGAAACTCAGCTGCTATTGTGGATAAACAAAAGTTTATCCAGAGGTGTATCAATGAATAGCCTAGTCAGCCCTCACTAATGCTTCTTTGGGTTTATGTTGATTTATACTGTGTAAGGATGTGCTCTTATCTAGCTAACAATGGTGCGAGTCTGTAACATCTCTTACTATATAGTTGTTATTGCTATAACTTTTACATGCAGCTTCCTTTTTAGCTACATTGGAGAGTACCATCGAGACAACTGAATCATTTTATGATATATTATATTCCTATTTATTTATAACTAGCCAAATACCGCGCTTGCGCCTTCGAGCGGAGATGTATTGAAATAAGTTTGTAGTAGAAAGCAATAATGTATCAAGATTGCTGTAATCACTCGGCATTGAATATATTAAAGAAAGACAATTCAATAAGTTTACGATAATGCAACACTCATTAACTTTAATTTAAATATTTTTATTCAACTATGAAATTTTGGTGAAAATAACCCCCACTACCCCTCCGTCTGCCCCTAATACCCCCACTATTCCTCTCTGTCACCCTCCAAACCCTTCCCCTTACACCTCAGCCAGTCCCCGCACACACCCTGAATTTTTGGTAAAAATCGGTCCAGCGTTAGTGTGCAGGAGTTCAAAATTCTATTCCCCCCCCCATCCACCCCACCCTAAAAAAATATTTGTTACAACCTTTTACTGTAAATGAGTATATGCATACCAAATTTGGTTGAAATCGGACAAACCATCGTGCAATGTCAGTCATTCACCGTTACAGGTGCAATGTCAGATACTTACCGTTACAGGTGGAATTTCGAAACGAAACATGCTTAACTTTTGTAAGTAAGGTGCAATGAATGAGCCTGCCAAATTTAAGCCGTGGGCCTCCACGCAAGTTGGAGAATTAGCGATGAGTGAGTGAGGGCTTTGCCTTTTCGAAACGAAACCTGCTTAATTTTGTAGTAAGGTGCAATGAATGAGCCTGGCAAATTTAAGCCGTCTGCCTCCACGCAAAGTTGGGAATAGTGATGAGTGTGAGTGAGTGAGTGAGGGCTTTGCCTTTTCGAAACGAAACCTTCTTAACTTTTGTAAGTAGGTGCAACGAATGAGCTGCCAAATTAAAGCCCTCTGCCCTCCACGGCCAAGTTGGAGAATTAGTGGTGAGTGAGTGAGTGAGTGAGTGTGTTTTTGCTTGTATTAGTATCGAAACGAAACCTGCTTAACTTTTGTAAGTAGGGTGAATGAATGAGCCTGCCAATATTTAAGCCGTCTGCCTCCACTGCAGTTGGAGAATTAGTGGTGAGTGAGTGAGTGAGTGAGGGCTTTGCCTTTTCGAAACAAAACATGCTTAACTTTGTAAGTAGGTGCAATGAATGAGCCTGCCAATTTAAGCCGTCTGCCTCCACGGCAAGTTGGAGATTAGTGATGAGTGAGGCAAGTTGAGAATTCGTGAGAGTGGAGTGAGCTGAGTGCAGTGAGTGGAGGGCGGCGCAAGAACTTGTAGATTGAGTGCATGAGGAGCTGATGAGTGGGGGACTTTTCCTTTTCGAAACGGAGCCCAGCTTGAAACCTCTTTTGCCCCATAGCCCACACTATATGCCCCAATACCCTATCCCCCATAGCCCACACTATATACCCCAACACCCTATACCCCTATAGCCCACACTATATGCCACAATACCCTATACCCCATAGCCCACACTATATGCCTCAATACCCTACAGCCCACACTATATACCCCAATACCTTATACCCCCATAGCCCACACTATGCCCCAATGCTCTATACCCACTATAGCCCACACTATATGCCCCAATACTCTATACACCCATAGCCTGCCCCACACTATATGCCCCAATACCCCATAGCCCACACTATATGCCCCAATACTCTATATCCCCTATAGCCCACACTATATGCACCAATACTCTATACCCCCTATAGCCCACACTATATGCCCCAATACCCTATAGCCCACACTATATGTCCCAATACCCTATACCCTTGTAGCCCACACTATATGCCCCAATACCCTATGCCTACTATAGCCCACACTATATGCCCCAATAGCCTATACCCCCTATAGCCAACACTATATGCCCCAATACCCTATAGCCCACACTATATGCCCCAATATCCTATACCCCCTATAGCCCACACTATATGCCCCAATACCCTATACCCCCTATAGCCCACACTATATGCACCAATACCCTATACCCTCTATAGCCCACACTAAATACCCTGCTACAAAAATGTTCCTGCCTGTGCTTCCCCCCCCCACACTATTGTGCCAGCCAGCCCTGGCATTGGTAAAATGGTTGAAATTGGCAGTGGTAAACAGTTGGCAATATCTGTGCATTAAGTATTGATGCCAACCATTTACCACTGCCAATTTGCCAACCAATTAACAGTGCCTGTATGTCAAGTTGGCACACAGACATTGGTATAATATTTGGCATATTGGCCGTTGTAAAATGCCACTTGATACACAGACAATGCCACACATTTTCAACTGCCAATTTGCCTGTATGCCAACACTGATAAATCAAAATAGCTGGCAAATTGGCAGTTGACTGTAAATGTGTGGCATTGTTTGTGTATCAAATGGCATTTTACAACGGCCAATATGCCAAATATTTTACTAATGTGTGTATGCCAACTTGGCACACAGGCATTGGTAATTGTTTGGAAAATTGGCAGTGGTAAATGTGCCAACCAATTTTCTAGCTTCAGTTTTTAAGTCTTATAAGTGTCTGTGTGTCAAGCAATTAACCAGTCTGTGTGCGAATTGTTTTACCAGTGGTAGATGCGGTAGATCCAAACTCGCGAACATATTTTAGATAATTATCGAAAGTTCGAGGATTATCGAATTTTCAAATTAATAACCCTGGCATTCGAATGCTGGATGCAGTGTTTGGTGTGTCCGCTCCAACACCAGCTCAATGGGTGCCATATAATCCATCAACTCATTAGCCACTCGAACACCAGCTCAATGGGTTCCACCCTGTATCCAAAACTCGCCTCTCCCAGTGTCTCTCCCAGAGGCCCAATTGCAAGGTTAAAACATAATGCAAGTGCATAACAATTCTCTTCACCTATCTCCAAACCTGTGCCCCCTTTTTGATCTATGGACCACCACCACCCGCTGTGACAACTAACTACCCTTAAAATACTAATAATAAGGGAGGGAGGGTGGGGCTCTTTAACCTAAAAAGACTGGCACTGTGTTCCTAACTCCAGTCCCTTCTATACACTCTCTGCTCCACCCTATCCTGAACTCCTGACCTTGATTTAGCCCATTCCCCAATGTTTCTCATACACACTAACAATTCTGAAAATTACCTCCGTTTAACCCCTCACATCCCTGCCATGTCTTCCACTCCTAATAGTCCTTCCAGATCTTAGCCTTCGATTTTTGGTAATCCTCGAATGTAGAGGGCCATTTCAGTAACCCTTGAATTTAGCATTTGGTAAGCCTCGAATGGACCGGGCGATTTCAGTAATCCTTGAATTTAGCATTTGGTATCCCTCCAATCTAGCGGTCGATTTCGGTAACCCTTGAATGTATTGTTCTGTAAACCTCAAATGTAGCATTCGATTAATCCTTGAATTGACCGTAACCCACGAATGTAGCGTGCAGAAACCCGATAATTGCCCGATCGTGGGGAAAGTTAGTGTTTGAAGATATGTTGGTGATAGTGACATGTTCCCCAGACAATTTCCCAGGTGGTACAGACATTTACAGTAAGTTACCATTGCTATTTTAAATTTCAAACTATTTCCTCTCATTGACTTTAATACATTAGTTTTCCATCTCTATTAACCAACTGCATTCTATGTCTCCTGTTGTTTACATGATATGGAAAGTGAGCCCATCCTTGTTTTCTACTCTTTTACTGAGCAAATTATTATTATCTACATCACTCACTGACTTATTATGTCAGGAAGTTTTTTGTTCTGTGTAGTTGGCTGGAATACATCTAACAACACCTGGGAACTGTTATTTAAAGGGCAACTAAAGCCACAGAACAAAACAGAACCAGAAGTCAGGACACCTTGATATTAAACCAGTTATCTGCATCTTACCTCTCATTTTGATACAGGCGCTGGGAAATTTACCTAAATAACATATGGTTTGTGCTTTACTTCTCAGCATTCTAGTATCAGACAGTTTGGTCAACGACCATTATGTTCTGCACATGCTCAGTCCTTAGCTATGGCACAAACTTGTTACAGTTGGTCACACCCATTAATAATCTCTAGCCAATCCTTTTACAGGACAGATAAAGCAAGGAAGCATGTGACTGAGGTCAGGAGGTGTGGTCTGACACTGTTCATACACACAGATACTTCATCCAGTTCTTAACAGGTTTACATTTACTTTAGCAGAGTTTACTAAAGTGTCATTTTATAGTTTATTGGTGTTTTAGGAGGGTTAGTTTCAGATTCTGCAGTATAAAAAATTGGATTTAGTTCTCCTTTAAGGTTTAAACATTGCCTTTCTCTTACACTGTACAATCCCCATACATATTATACTAAGATTCACACAGTCAAAAACAACACTTAGATACACTCCTTGATTGTCTTTATCTTGCTACAAAGCCCTTTGCATTACAGCTGTGCTCTGTTCTGTTCCTCAGCAGGCAGCAAAATCCTGTGAATACTTTCCTGGGGCTGTTCTGTCTATCTCTCCTGTTCAAGAGATTAATAAACCACTCACGGCGCTTTGTAGTCCAATTTAACCAACAGAATGGCACTACAGACAAAACCTCACTGATTACTGATGTAAAAGTTGCCATAGTTCAGTATCCTATATGAACAAGGTATCATCCAAAGGCAGAATCTCATTTTATTTAAATAAATAAACACAACATTTTGTTGTACAATTTTTTTCCTTAACTGAGGTGATTGCTGTAAAAACAATGCAAAAGATGGAATGATATTTCAAAAAGGTCTGAAACTACACTGAAAAGCGTGTGATTCACATGCATTATTGTCTGTTTGAGCTGCGATTTGCGCAGTTTTGCGTTATAGGAGTGCAGGCGATTCTCAATAAATGGTGCTCCCATGTGCTCCGAAAATGGAACGCGGAGCTTCAATGTGGCCACTCACTCTGCCATGCACTGCCATGCATTTCTAGCACCCTAATGGATTACAAAATGTGGTCATGAGCGTGTGAGAATCGCACTAGTGGGGCCTAGATAACAGCTGTTGCACAGTAAGGGTTTTACTTTCCCCTTTAGTGCCACTACAGTTGGTGACCTGGCCCCTTCTGTGACTCTGCCTCCAACACTCCCATATGTCAGTCAGGCATTGTGTTGAACACTAGGCATGGACTAGAACTCGAACCCGAGTTCGAACCAGATTTTATGAGTTTGTCCGAACTCCAGTGGCGTAAGTACCGGGGTCGTGAAGGTCGTACTTGCGACCAGGCCCATGTACCTTTGGGGCCCAGCCGCAGGCAAGTTGGGAATTTGTGATTTCAAATAATTCTTCTTGCGGATGTGCGTGCGACGCAAGTCTACTACAGGAAATACGGGTGGCACGCCCACGCGTAGGGCTGGTGTACACCGCTCGCAGAAGAACGCCTGGAGGAACTTGGAGTGTGGCGGAAGGTCAATAAGGAAGGGAAGGGAAATACAAGTTCAGCCCCAGGTCAGTCTCCTCAGTTTAGAGAAAGTAAAGAGGACAAAGGTTATGGGGGGGGGGCTGCTGGTGTTAGAACACCCCCAAACTCACTATACCCCAATACATTATAGCCCATACTATATACCCAAATTTAATTCTCTATACCCCCTATACTATATGTACCAATACCCTATACCCCCATAGCCCACATATATGCCTCAATACTCTAAACCCCATAGCCCACACTATATGCCCCAATACCCTATCCCCCATAGCCCACACTATATGATTTAGCCCATTCCCCAATGTTTCTCATACACACTAACAATTCTGACATTACCTCTGTTTAACCCCTCACATCCCTGCCATGTCTTCCACTCCTAATAGTCCTTCCAGATCTTAGCCTTCGATTTTTGGTAATCCTCGAATGTAGAGGGCCATTTCAGTAACCCAAATTTTCAAATTAATAACCCTGGCGTTCGAATGCTGGATGCAGTGTTTGGTGTGTCCGGTTTAACTCCCCCACTTATATGTGTGACTCTATGAAGGTCCGGGTGTGTATACCCCGGTCCTTGTCACTTAAGGCACTCCCCTGTGTCCTATCGGAGTCACATCTACTATTGATATGTACAATGTTGAGTTATTGATATGTTAGACGCAATTCCTGGACTCACCGCTCCTTGTCTATGGCCCGGGTGCTGTCCGCCCCAGACCCCTCGCTTCGTCCAATATTGGAAATCACTTCGCTGGCGGCTCAGGAACGATGGGACCACCCAGGTAAGTATTAAAACATAGTTATACATAAAACATGCATACAAACAGACTTGCCTGACGTGTTTCGGATGTACGCCACATCCTTACTCATAGGCTTGTCTGTGTGTCATACCTTTCTGGGTTAAATAAGTCTACATAAGAGACATCTCCTATTTCACTCTGCCTCACCCTAGCGAGAAAGGGAGCGGAACTTTCCAATCCCAATTGTTACTTACTCATATGTTGCCTATGTAGGCTTTAATGAGATTAAAATAAACTTTGTTACCTTTTATAGTGGTTTATGGTTTTGTGAAAGAAATATGAATACTTTGGATACAGATGTATCCCGATATATACTGTAGTGCGGAACGCTAGGAAGCTGAGTAAAGATATGTTATTAAACATAAAATAGTAAAGTAAAATAGTATATAAAATATATTAAATCATATTAAATCATAAAATGTTGTAGGTTAGGGTGTTAGGGTTAAAGGTTTTGTGACAACAGCTCTGTTGACCAATTGAGTATACAAGCCACAGAAATGATCAGAGATCAAAAAGAGATAAAAGGAACTGTAGCCGTCTGGAGAAATTGGCAAGCGCAGATGTTAAATGGATATTCTGGCTAGACACCCGATCACCTAGAGGCTTAAATTCAATATGGGATGTGACATGCTATCTTAAATAGAACCTTTTTTATTCATTCAATAATTAATTATTAGCATATTAATATATTTACCACACTCCTATTTTAATTGTAGCCCAGCCACGCTAGTGGCACAAAACCCTTAACCCTAACCTACAGTACAACATATATTTAATATATTTAATATAATATTTTACTAAATCAATATGTACAACAAAATACTTAGAGTTACACATAGTCACAGTACATTTTTGTATATTACATAAAATATGTTTATTGTACTTAGTGCTTAAGTTCTCTCTACAGCTTCCTAGCATTCAGCAATACAGTATATATCGGGATACATCTGTATCCAAAGTATTCATATTTCTTTCACAAAACCAGTAACCACTATAAAAGGTTACAAAGTTTCTTTTTAATCTCATTAAAGCCTACATAGGCAACAATTACAAGTTACAATTGAGATTGGAAAGTTCCCCTCCCTTTCTCGCTAGGGGGAGGCAGAGAGAAATAGGAGATGTCTGTTATGTAGACTATTTAAACCCAGGAAGGTATGACACACAGACAGGCCTTTGAGTAAGGATGTGGCGTACATCCGAAATGCGTCAGGCGAGTCTGTTTGTATGTGTGTTTTATGTATAAAAGCTATATTTTAATTCTTACCTGGGTGGTCACATCGTTCCTGTGCCGGGCGGAGTGCAGAGCTGCCAGTGAAGTGATTATGGTCTAGAACCTTATACACCCCAATAAGGTTCTTCAGTGCAGGACAAGATTGCTTCAGGGGGTAAATATACTTTTAAGGTAGAATTTAATATAGATTCTTTATGTTCTCTTTACTATACTTTTTGTTAGTAGTAATGAAAGTTTTTCTGTGTCCATTATTATGGATTTATATAGCTCCAACATCTTCCATAGCACTTAACAATTTTATGGATTTACACATCAGGCCCTGCCCCCAAAACTTACGGGGTTATTCAATAAAAGTTCTTATCGTTTAAAATGGTGCTAATTTTGCCCCAACCAATCAGATCTTATTTAACATTTGAAAGCTAACATCTGATTGGTTGGGGCAAATTTAGCACCATTTTAAAACCCACGCAAGCACGGGGAGAACATACAAACTCCTTGCAGATGTGTCCAAGGGTGGAATCGAACTCAGGACTGCAAGGCAGTACATCAGTACAGTGAAAATGTTGATATATTAAATGTGCCTTTTTATAAAGTAGAAATGATTTTTCATGTTTTCAGTAGTAGTAGTTTAAAATCATCTTTATTCTCTTCTTCCAAAAAGCTAAAGGCCCCTAAACACACAAAATTGTCCTTATGCGGAATGCCCAAGGTCTGACCGCGGGCCAACCGACAGGCGCCCATACACGCACATTCCATGGCCAGAACGATTGGTCGCCCCTAAGGTGTTCTGCGTGAGGAAAATATGCTAAAAACTAAAGCTGAGCTAAGAGAAATAGAGGTTTGTGGTTGGCTGAGATTCTTTCCTAGATTAGAGCTTTTTGATAAACTATAATTATACACAACAAGCGATGCTAATTTGTATAATTATGTGACCTTTTGCTGTCTTGTTTCTGCTGCCAAGGCAGTTTTGAAAACCAGCAATTATCTCATTTATTTGAGTAAGTTTTAGTTCACAGTAAACTAGAAAATCTGGGGAGACTTTGGCACCAAATGGACTGTCACCTTCCTTAAGCTGGGTACACACAGTATAGATGTTTGAAAGATGACAGACAGGATCTGTGAGATCCTGTCTGTCATTTTTCAAAGATGGAGATATACACAGTCCTGAGCAATCTCCCTATGGACGGCATTTACACAGCATAGGGAGAACGCTCGAGGCTGTGTTTCCCTCGGCCATGGCCGAGTACCCTATAGGGAGACTAACGCTGCAGAGGGAAATTTTCATTTTTTCCCTAACGACCACTCCGGCCGATAAGAACATGCGGTGACACGCATTCGGGAAAGCCTCTACACACACTAACAATAAAGCCCAGATACTGTCAGATCCAGCGGTATCGGGGCTTTATCGCTAGTGTGTGTAACTAGCTTAACACTGCATGTTCCTTTCATTACTGAGCACATTGAAAGTTTGCAGTGTTTTGACACCTTCGGCAGAGACATCAAATAAGCCAATATGTTAAGTTTAGTTAATAAATACACAGAACCAAGTATAAAAAAAGAGACATTCCTGGGTGAGGCAAAACTTGGGGTTAAAAAAATTCTCAGGCCCATTGAAACTGTTTTAATATCAACATTATTGATTTTTTTTGACACAATGATGATTTTTTTTCAATCGTCTTTAGACATATGACAGATATCCCCAATCACAGCTATTTTATGCAGTGCCAACCCCCTGTCTATAAAAATCTCTGTGCCAAGAACCATTTTTTCATTATCATGGATCCTTCCACATAGGATTTTTTTATTATCCCCCTTATGACTCTTTGCCTTTTTTGTACACCTATAGGCACACTATTGTACCCTTTCTTGGTGAGATACCGAACAAGTATATTTGCCACCTACGTTTTGGCATTTTTCTTAGCTGCCTCCTCAGATCACCAAATGGTGAACATAACATGATATTGGAATTACATTGGTAAATCTAGGACAGAAAAAAATGACAGAACATCCAAGATTTATTCATATTTATCTAATATTAGGTGTTCCTAATGCCTTAAGGAATAAGTTCTGAAGCAAAATATAATTTATTTTCTGTCCAAAAGTATATATAAAAGTATATTTCTGTGTTTCGTTTTAAAATAAAAACATACAGACTTATTTATTTAGAGATGGGTTTTTTTCTAAACCGTTTCTTTAAATATTATTATTGAATAGCAATACTGGAACTGAATGTCACTCTAAATACAAAGAGATTGTTCTGGTACAATAATCTACAGCTTATTAAAATGGTCTGAAATATTGGAAAGCCAATTATCAAGTCGATATTCTGCAGATCTCAAATTGGTTGCTTATGACTGTGAGAAGCATTTATCTCCCTCTCTCTGTGTTTGAACCTATAAACAGCTTATACAAGGTAGAGCCTACAATTTTGATTTAATAATATAGGAAAACTGTGGCTGGATACAATAAAGCCGTTATATAGAGTAATCAGTAAAATAATACATATAATATTAATGTTAAAGTAGAGAGATGACTTTTTATCTTCTATAGGACTGTACTGGCATTGGATTAAGTAACACCCTTGGCTGTTAATCACAGAGACATTTGCTGTCATTGATAGAACATAAGTTACACTAAATTTACACTTCCAAAGCCTTGCGAGCCAAGAGCAGCTGTGATATGGTCCTCGGGCCCCTATTATCCCTGTTACATGCTCAACTGGAGAGCCTTTACTTAGACACAATTACAGTAAAAAATGTTGAGAAGGTTGTTAATTTTTTCCACAATGAATTTTAATGAATTTATGCTCTGGGGGAGGAGCTTTCCTTATATTTGATAACTAATGTCTGTTCTAAGATTTGTAAAACAGAATACTGTAGGTCATTCACAAAATCCTGCTCAAATGGAAAAGATCAAGGTGGACATTAATATGACAGTGGTCAGTCTGAACATTAACATACAGCAGTTACCCCATAATTATTTTACTACAGTAACACAATTTAAAGTGTGATAAACCTTTACTAGCACTGAATTACCTTCACTGGCCTAATGTCTCTCCTAGGCAATAGTTTTGTCTGACCCCATTGGGTTTGTCCATTATAACCAATCTGCTGTAGGCTTTACACCTGGATCATCATC
Organism: Hymenochirus boettgeri; assembly: GCA_019447015.1. Classification (NCBI taxonomy): domain Eukaryota; kingdom Metazoa; phylum Chordata; class Amphibia; order Anura; family Pipidae; genus Hymenochirus; species Hymenochirus boettgeri. The sequence goes on along the minus strand of CM033473.1, from coordinate 238,468,742 downwards.
AATCCCAATACTTACTGCTAATACAGATAAACTGTAAACTGACAGCAATCTAGGTAGAGTTATGAAAATTAATTGGATAACTGTTTGTGCCTGCAGACACTATGTAATGAGGTGCAGTGCAGCCTTCAGCTAAAAAAACGATAGTCATGTTTTTTATATACTTGTGTTTTCCTGGAGGGATTGTATTTCTTCTTAATTATGACTGATCCTTCTGGTCAAAATAAAGAAGCCATCTCATGCTTTATTGATAGTATTCTCACTCTAAATACAAAACAATAGCCTTGGGTTCATTTCTTATAGTAATGCAGCCTGATTTAACATGCCTGATGTAGCAGAAAGAGCAATGGTGAAACACCACAATCCATTTGGTAAGTTCACAGAGATCCACCTGTTCTGTTAAGCTGGGTACATACCATCCAATAATTCGACCCAACTGGACATTTCAGCGTATTGGTCAGTCAGGCTGCACTATTGGACTGTTTTTTCTTTCGGTCATGACCGAATGGCAACCATTCGCTCGTGTGAAACAGACGAACGAATGATCAGACACATTGGAAAATCATGACGGATCGTGTGGTCCATAGAGGAATGTCAGGTACTTTTGCGGTGACATCAGTCCTTCGTCCTGAACGGCCGGTTGGAGCAAAGGATTGACACGTGTGAACCCAGCCTTATCCTGTTGGAGAGACAAAGCTTTACAATACAACTGCTAGTTACCAAATAGAACAAGTGGCTTGTGGATAGGTGTTTGAGGTGATAATGTGTTCATCCGATTTAACATTTGTGTTTCAATGGATATTTTTTCATACCAGGCTTACCAGTCTCTTTGGTGGGTCTATAAAAAAAAAATACATATAGAGGGTATTGAGGGGTTCTTTGTCCATTCCACGTTTTTCAGCCTTCAGGGATAGTGCAGAGTGTATGAGCTTTTTATTATAGAAAACAGTACATGCTGGGTACCTGCTAGGTGTCCACTCCGTTTTGGTCACCTCTGCCAAATATAAAGTATTCCAATTGAAAAAACAACGTTGTCCAGTCCTATTCAAAGGGGTAATCCCAATGTATTAGTGCAGAAATACAAAAAAACACGTTTCTGCTTATAAAGGTCTAACAGCCCAAACGTTGTGTTTGTGTTTTTCCGAAGATTAACAAGAAGAAGCATGCACACTGGAAAGGAAAGCCAAAGCTCCCATTCATAAAATCTTGTTCATTATTGAAGATAAATTACAAACATCCTCCCAGAGGTCACTCACTTGTTTCATACTGAAACTGGTTATTAATCAGAGGTAAATTGCTTTGTGTATTTCTGCACTAATAAATTGGGATTACCCCTTTGGATAGGACAGGACAACACTTTTTTCTCAATTGGAATACTTTTTTAAGAGCAATTATTCAGGCAATCAGATCAAGAGACATTTTAATTGTAAATCATCTTTTATCATATATCTAGCCACATGCTGATGTGGCAAGCAATATGTGGGCAAGACCATCAGGGCAACATACTATTTCTGCACATATTATCAATATTCATGGAGGTAAAATTTATATTTTACCAAGATTATTTACCATGTAAAAGAAGGGCCAAGAAAGGGTGACAGGGAACAAGGTCTCCTTAAAAGAGAGGCCTTTTGGATTTACTCCCTCCATACAGTGACCCCCCATGGTCTCAATAGAGATTTTGAACTCAGCTGCTATTGTGGATAAACAAAAGTTTATCCAGAGGTGTATCACTGAATAGTCCCTAGTCAGCCCTCACATAATGCTTCTTTGGGTTTTATGTTGATTTATACTGTGTAAGGATGTGCTCTTTATCTAGCTAACAATGTTGCGAGTCTGTAACATCTCTTACTATATAGTTGTTATTGCTATAACTTTTACATGCATGCTTCCTTTTTAGCTACATTGGAGAGTACCATCAGAGACACTGAATCATTTTATGATATATTTATATTCCTATTTATATTATAACTAGCAAAATACCCGCGCTTCGCCTTCGCAGCGGAGATGTATTGAAATAACGTTTTTAGTAAGAAAGCAATAATGTATCAAGATTGCTGTAATCACTCGGCACTTGATATATTAAAGAAAGACAATTCAATAAGCTTTACGATAATGCAACACTCATTAACTTTAATTTAATATTATATTTTTTATTCAACTATGAAATTTTGGTGAAAATAACCCCCACTACCCCTCCCCGTCTGCCCCTAATACCCCCCACTATTCCTCTCTGTCCACCCTCCAAACCCTTCCCCTTACACCTCAGCCAGTCCCCGCACACACCCTGAATTTTTGGTAAAAATCGGTCCAGCCGTTAGTGTGCAGGAGTTCAAAATTCTATTCCCCCCCCCATTCACCCCACCCTAAAAAAATATTTTGTTAACCTTTTACTGGTAAATGAGTATATGCATACCAAATTTGGTTGAAATCGGACAAACCAGTCTGTGCAATGTCAGATATTCACCGTTACAGGTGCAATGTCAGATACTTACCGTTACAGGTGGAATTTCGAAACGAAACATGCTTAACTTTTGTAAGTAAGGTGCAATGAATGAGCCTGCCAAATTTAAGCCGTGTGCCTCCACGGCAAGTTGGAGAATTAGCGATGAGTGAGTGAGGGCTTTGCCTTTTCGAAACGAAACCTGCTTAACTTTTGTAAGTAAGGTGCAATGAATGAGCCTGCCAAATTTAAGCCGTCTGCCTCCACGGCAAGTTGGAGAATTAGTGATGAGTGAGTGAGTGAGTGAGGGCTTTGCCTTTTCGAAACGAAACCTTCTTAACTTTTGTAAGTAAGGTGCAACGAATGAGCCTGCCAAATTTAAGCCCTCTGCCTCCACGGCAAGTTGGAGAATTAGTGGTGAGTGAGTGAGTGAGTGAGTGTTTTGCCTTGTATTAGTATCGAAACGAAAAGCTTAACTTTTGTAAGTAGGGTGCAATGAATGAGCCTGCCAAATTTAAGCCGTCTGCCTCCAACTGCAAGTGGAGAATTAGTGGTGAGTGAGTGAGTGAGTGAGGGCTTTGCCTTTTCGAAACAAAACATGCTTAACTTTTGTAAGTAAGGTGCAATGAATGAGCCTGCCAAATTTAAGCCGTCTGCCCTCACGGCAAGTTGGAGAATTAGTGATGAGTGAGGCAAGTTGGAGAATTAGTGATGAGTGAGTGAGTGAGTGAGTGAGTGAGGGCGGCAAGTTGGAGAATTAGTGATGAGTGAGTGAGTGAGTGTGGGCTTTTCCTTTTCGAAACGAAACATGCTTAACTTTGTAAGTAAGGTGCAATGAATGAGCCTGCCAAATTTAAGCCGTCTGCCTCCACGGCAAGTTGGAGAATAGTGATGAGTGAGTGAGTGAGTGAGTGAGGGCTTTGGCCTTTTCGAAACGAAACCTGCTTAACTTTTGTAAGTAAGGTGCAATGAATGAGCCTGCCAAATTTAAGCTGTCTGCCTCCACGAAGTTGGAGAATTAGTGATGAGTGAGGCAAGTTGGGAGAATTAGTAGTGAGTGAGGGAGTGAGTGAGGGCTTTGCCTTTTCGAAAGGAAACCTGCTTAACTTTGTAAGTAAGGTGCAATGAATGAGCTGCCAAATTTAAGCCGTCTGCCTCCACGGCAAGTTGGAGAATTAGTGATGAGTGAGTGATGAGTGAGTGAGTGAGTGAGGGCTTTGCCTTTTCGAAACGAAACCTGCTTAATTTTGTAAGTAAGGTGCAATGAATGAGTCTTCCCCATTTTAGCCGTCTGCCTCACGGCAAGTTGGAGAATTAGTGATGAGTTAGTGATGAGTGAGTGATGAGTGAGTGAGGGCTTTGCCTTTTCGAAACGAAACCGCTTAACTTTTGTAAGTAAGGTGCAATGAATGAGCCTGCCAAATTTAAGCCGTCTGCCCCATGGCAAGTTGGAGAATTAGGATGAGTTAGTGATGAGGAGTGAATGAGTGAGTGAGTGAGGCTTTGCCTTTTCGAAATGAAACCTGCTTAACTTTTGTGTAAGGTGCAATGAATGAGCCTGCCAAATTTAAGCCGTCTGCCTCCACGGCAAGTTGGAGAATTAGTGATGGGTGAGTGAGTGAGTGAGTGAGGGCTTTGCCTTTTTGAAACGAAACCTGCTTAACTTTTGTAAGTAAGGTGCAATGAATGAGCCTGCCAAATTTAAGCGTCTGCCTCCACGGCAAGTTGGAGAATTAGTGAGGTTAGTGAGAGTGAGTGAGTGAGTGAGGGCTTTGCCTTTTCGAAACGAAACCTGCTTAACTTTTGTAAGTAAGGTGCAATGAATGAGCCTGCCAAATTTAAGCCGTCTGCTTCCACGGCAAGTTGGAGAATTAGTGATGAGTTAGTGACGAGTGAGTGAGTGAGTGAGTGAGTGAGGGCTTTGCCTTTTCGAAACGAAACCTGCTTAACTTTTGTAAGTAAGGTGCAATGAATGAGCCTGCCAAATTTAAGCTGTCTGCCTCCACGGCAAGTTGGAGAATTAGTGATAAGTTAGTGATGAGTGAGTGAGTGAGTGAAGGCTTTGCCTTTTCGAAACGAAACCTGCTTAACTTTTGTAAGTAAGGTGCAATGAATAAGCCTGCCAAATTTAAGCCGTCTGCCTCCACGGCAAGTTGGAGAATTAGTGATGAGTGAGTGAGTGAGTGAGTGAGGGCTTTGCCTTTTATTAGTATAGATATATCATACTTACGTATATATACAATAGGATCCTATCCATCCACTTGGAAATACTTGTTTCATCATGAATTCTTATAGATATGAGTATTTTACCAAGAAATATACCAGTATGTTTATCTCTTATGAACGGACGCAGAGAGTAATTTCATGCAAAGAGTAGTTTCATACTAATGTTGTTATGACATTTTGGGTGTTGCAACTTTATAAATGAGTGCTGTTCGGGCATATCAACCTGTAAAGATTATTTGTTGTTTTTAACATCACATGTTTTTATATTGTTTGTTTTACATTTTGTTTGTTCTATATGAAGCAGAATGGCACCACAAGGGGTTAAGTTACCTGTGGTTAAATAGGAGGTAACTGGCTACACCCCTTAAGGCCCTGAGGAAGTGGACAGGTGTCCATGAAACGCGTAGGGCATTTCAGTGTTTCCAATTTGTGAGTGCTGTGATATTGTCTACATGTGGCCCACAGCCACGATGTGCTTTTAACTTTATTTAACTGAAAATAAAGGACTATGTTTTATCTTACGGAGCATGGTTGCTGGTCTTCATTGGACTTAATAGGTCATCATTGCAGATTACTTTTTTTCATTATAACCCAAGTATAAGTAAGTTGACTGGTAGTCAAAGTAGTCTCAGATCGTATTTTCGAGGGTTATCGAACATTCCAGGCTATTTTCTAAATTATCGAAAATAGCCCCGGACATTCAATAATAATCGAAAATTCGATTGAGTTTCAGCCATCTCTACTGGTAATGTGTAATCTCAGTTCTATATACCTGTAGTGTTGCTAGATGTCCCGGGACTCTTCTATAGGCAATTGTTTAGGAAACGTTTTGCTATTGATGTTTGAAACAGTGTCATGTATTAGATTTATTAATTATTAACTGCGTAAAAAACTTCTGTGTGGCACGTTCTTGAATCTCTAATAGCTTCAATAGATTCAATAGAAATTCATACAGTATTTAAAGTATCAAATATTTTGACTGAAGAAAACTAAATTAGAAAACAGGGATTGATCAAGATGTAAAGTTAATTTATTGATGTTTATTTCTTATTATAATACTTTAATACATTAATTAAGGCTTGAGAAGACTATCAAAGCAAATGGTGTATTATTTTATTGTTCTATATCAGATTTAGAAATCATGGTAGTCTTGTAAATATAGCTTTTGGTATTTACATGGAGATTCAATAAAAATTCTTATTGTTAAAAATGGTGCTAGTTTTGCCCCAACCAATCAGATGTTAGCTTTCAAATGTTAAATAAAATCTGATTGGTTGAGGCAAAATTAGCACCATTTTTAACAATAAGAACTTTTATTGAATCTCCCTGTTAGTGTGGTATTTCATATGTATTCCAATTCTGTCAGCGTATAACCTTCCAAAACAATGGAATGCATTTCTCAATACAGATATAACTGTGTGGAATTTTATAGCTGGAATCCTGTCTCTTTTAAAAATATGCCCCATGTCTTTATATTCACTTTCTGTGGACTTTGGGATTAAATCAACAACATCAGAGAACAAAATAACTGCAAAAAAAATGAAAGGAAGGAAGGAAGGAAGAAAGAAAGAAAGAAAGGATGTCACCCTCAGAAAAACCATTTTCTCTGTATGGAAATAACGGTTACATTAGTTATTGTGAGAGCAATAACTCCATAATCACTATAATACATGGCATTACTGTACTTCCAACCAAATAAACATCTCCAGATTGCTTTAGAGTTGCTTTCTCTGTAGTTTTACGAGTAAGAGGGGCAATTGTCCTTAAAGATATTTCCATTTCTATAAACAGTAGGCCCAAGTGAAACATAAAATGTGCTATTAGAGAATTGACAGGTGGAACAGACTGATGGCAATGGAAGAAGGAAACAGGTGCTAAGCATTGAGCTAAACATAGGCTGAGGAAAATGAACAGATATGATAGTTAGTAAAGTGTTGGAAATGGAAGTAGTTGAAACTGAAGATAACAATTGCAATGAATGAAAAGAGTGATAGTAGAAGGTTAAACTGGGGTCATAAATGAAATGATTAGAAAAGCTGGGTACACACAGTAGCAATCTTTATAAGATGACATACAAGATCCATAAGATTCTGTCATCTTTGAAATATGTGGCTACACACAGTCACAAGCGTTTTCCATATATAAAGTATAGCAAGATCGTTTGTGACTGCCATACACCTAACGATCGCCGACAAAATCTTATACTTTAGTACAGAGGGCAAACCGCAGCCGAGTATTTCGTAACAACTGATGCCAATGCTGAACATTCGATGGCTTTGGAAACTGTTGTTACAATCGTACACACATTACAGAAAAATGGGACAATCCTGTTGGTACTAATGGCCCTTTATTAGTGTGTAGCCAGCTTTAGACTAGTCCACTGTTCTCAACCAGGGGTTGCAAGCGTTCCCTGAGAAACACTGGTTTAGACCCATCCCCTGTGGTAAATTAGAGTGCTTTTTTTTTTAAAATAGAGACATGAAAATAGTTCAGGGGTCCCCACAGATAAAAAGGTTGAGAAACACTGGACTAGTCTGACAATATGCAAGTAGGAGACAACCTCCTTGCTATAGTACTAGGGTATCATTATTATTAGTTTAATAGTTGCAAAGTATTCTCTTCTAAGTGATGGCAACAGGGCAATCATTTTTGGAGAACAAGAAGTCATTGAGAGATGTAGATGTAACAGACTGTGAGAACTTAAAGAGAAGACATGAAAACTCATAATGCCACCAAAAAGTGAATGTGATTAATGGTTATTTACAAAACCATTGTGTTTAGTGGAATAGCTGTTTTAACAGTAAAAATCTTCTATCCCAACCTTCTTTTTGTAATACAAGAGAGAATGTAATCAATGTGTATAAACCTGGGGGTGGGATGGGGGGGGAGTAAACTAACTAACCTTCCCAGAAAGCCAAAACTGTTGTTTGCTTTATTACACACAAAATTTTTTAAAATTATAGTAGAATTATGTGCTGTATGTATGTATATAGAATTTTAAGCGCCATGTACTCAGCAATGTACATTATGCAATACAGAGTATACAAACAAGGGATAGGTGCAAACAAACAGATACATTAAAACAGTTTTATTCATAGGTAATGGATACATATATAAATTGTGAATTATTAGATGTGTCTTGTGCCTTGACACATCTGAAATTCCTGCTTACAATATAAGTTGGAGGGACAGCATAAAGATACATGTGGATGGAGGGATACAAAGTGCTTAAGACAGCTAACAATCATTTATTGTGTTGGTTTTCAGAAAGGTAGGAAAACAGATAAAAGTACTAATGGATGTGAAATAGGGAGAGTACTGGGGAAGGGAAACAGGGAGAGAGTTCCAAAGGTACGGAGGAGCAGCAAGAGAGATTGGTTTAAGAGGGTAGAAAGCTTTGTTGGCTGGGGGTTTGTGGAGAAGATTCTGTGATGCATGCAATATGAGGCTCATTACGGGAGTGTGGAAGGCATTTATTTATTCTTTTGGGTCTTGTATAAAAAGGTGTCAACGTTTGCAACCAATCAGAAGTGACCTTACTAAAAGGCCAATAAAAATATCTGATTGGCTTCTGCAGATAATATCACAGGCCAACATTTGCATTTCTTGATACATATGCCCCCTAAAATGTAATCATTTACAAGCAAATATTTTTTTAAGCAACATTACATAGGCCGGTTCTACAGCAATTCTTGTTTGTTTTTCATGAATGAATTTTTTTTGTCTCCTAGTTCAACAGATGTTTTACTGCTCTTATTCAGTGCAATGATACCCCACAAGTTTCAAGCAAAAAAAGCTCTTCAAAAACCACCAAAATCTGTTTAAATGCACGGAGGCTGCCAGATAACTTCACACCAAATGTAACTTCCAATAGGCCTCCAAGCTCAGAAGCAGAAAAGGAAGATGAAACTTCAAACAGTCACACTAAAAACTTCAACAACCAACCAGCTAAGATGCTTATTGCTCATTACACAGCTTGATGAATAAATGTTCTCATGCCAAACTAAAAACACGCTGCTTACACTTTAAACATGGAAGGTAAATGGGTTCAATCCCTGGATGAAGATCTTAAAGTCCCAATTCTGGTTGCAAAACACCTGTGTGATTCCAACAATAAAGACATCTTATAACTCAAATATGTTCTCAGGACACTTCAGTAGCATTTTACAGACAATTCATTCTGTGTACTGAATATAAATTTCACTAGATTCTTTCCTCTGAGTACAGACTTTAGACTCAACAAATTAAAGAGGTTTGTATCACATCATGAGGTTAATATATCAGGGGAGAAAAAGAGAAGGTTTGATATAATGGTGCCAGCACTTATCTCTACATGTACGCATCTCCTTTGAAGAGACCTGTATTTTTGTATGTATTTTTATAGCTGTGTATAGTGGGTCTATGTAGATAAATAACATGGGATAAAGCTGAACAATTTGTCTGCACTATTAACATCTAAAATATATGTTTATCGTAGATCTACTGCTTTGCATGCCATTGAAGGCTACCATATTTAGCATGGCAAAATGGTTCATTATGGAAAATGCTTTCAGTGTAGTTTGATGTATGGAATATTTGAGACCATTTTTATTGTTTTCTACCAATGATTGGGCCCAAGGGAGACTGAACTATAGCTATATACAGCAGTGATCTAAGCATACAATACTTAACAATAGTGATGGCCCAGTTCGCGGATCCGAACCTGGATCCGCAGCGGATTTACCTCGTTCGCGAACGGCGGATATCGTGGATTTTCCGGTTTTCCGCCTTCCGAAACTTTTCCGAACTGCGTTTTCTAAAGTTTTAGAAATTACGAGGATTTCACGTATTTTTGAAAATGTGTGAAAATCCTCATATTTTCAAAGATTTTTTCATTTGAATGGGTTCGCTCGCGGATTTTCGAATTTTCAAATTTTTCCGAAAATTTGCGGATCCTCGAGCGGACTGGATTTTGCGAAGTTCACTTAACCATATATCCCCAGCCCAAGTAACCTCCATAGCAAGGGAACAAATATAGAATGGTATTTATATTGGGTAAATATCAGTTATTACCTCATAATACATAAGTGTGATCATTTATAACGCGAGCTGCAGTGGTATATATCCTTATAAAAATCACTCAGCTATGTCACTAAGTGACTCATTTCTTATATCCCACTACTCCGCCCATTCCAGTGTTCATGCCTGGACAATGACTCAGCATTTTTTGCCATATTTAACTTCACTAACAGAACCTGCTGGAGCTGCTTCCTGTCACTTCATGTCTCTCTCCTCCTCCACAAAGATTTGTTTAACCCCATAGATGCTGGGCTGGGATGTTCCTTTCTACTGGGTTTAAGTTACAGAAGGTAGCTTGGGGATTTAAGGTGGAAATAGGGACAAGGCTAGAATTTAAAATGTGAATGGGGTGAAGTAATCCAATACTTATGTATTAAAGGAAATAATGCGCCCCTTCACATTATAATATAAGGACATTACGCCACCTCGGAGTTCCCTGTCCTGTATAAAAGCACTTGGCCTACGGCCTCGTGCCTCTATATGGTCAGGGAACTCCTCGGGGGCGTAATATCCTTATATTACACTGTAAGGGGTGCATTATCTCTTATATTATTGTGGTAGAAAAACACTGCCAGTGGTGGTATTGTTTGGCCACAGCAAAAACAATTTACAGTAGTTATAATACCCTCTAGTATTGGCCCATCGATGACTGCAGTCATTATTTTAAAATGTTTCTTTAGATAGTCCCATTAATGATTGGTATTTTACAGCTGTGGTGTTACTAATGCTGTGTATGGTAAAAGGATTGTTTGGTAATTCTTGATATCAATCCTTAGTAAATGGCATCTATACTTTAGTAAGAAATTCTCTTTTCACTTTTAGCATAATCAGAGCAATAGATACCACATGAGGGCTTTGTCAAGCTGTGTAAGGTGTTTACCCCTGTTTATGACTATGTACAGAATTGCAATCATAGGAGCAAAACATACTGTAGGAATATTGTACAAAGAAGGAGTTCTTTGTTGCATGTCAATGTATCCTTCACCTTTTCAGAAAGCCATGAACTACCCTTATGTCACGAAACAATAATGTTTTACAATGCCATATACACCAAAGCATAATGATTAATATCGGCCAGTTAAATGCATATAAGAGAAATTCCACAGCTTGGCTGCACGACATTGAACTGTGTGTCAGAGAATGGTAATGGGGGTGTATTGCAGATATTACAAACCAAAGCAATTCCATTGCTCTTCCAATGTGGAACTTATGTGATTTATGTGAAATGTAAAATTTAAATTCGAGGTTTCAATGTAATTTTAGATATTTTCATTTTGTAATCTTCAATTTAAGATTTTGTGATGATAAGTTCCTAGTTTCTAAAATTCCAAAAATTCCGTCTGATCCAGGTTAGTTTATAAAGTGGGGCCCGTCACTATTAGGTACACGTAGAATGTTTTGCACGGGTAAAAGAAGCCATATAAATGCGGGTTCTAATGTCCATGGTGTTATTATTTTTTCACAAATGTCATTTCATATGAGCTTTCCTAGAGGAAAGCTCAGAACTAGAACTAGAGGAGGCGCTGAATGCACCTAGGGTTTGTAGTACCCTGTACTTTATACCTCCTATGCAATAGGTGTTAATACAAGGATTCTGTTCCCTATTTTTAAAAGTGTGATCACTATTTCACCTTAGTTGTTATATAACAATACAACGCATATTGTACGTCAGTGGTGTAAAATAGCAACCACATTATAGAATACGTTTACCTGGTGTTATATTTCTACTATATGGTAATGCCCATATAATACTTTAGCGGAATGTAGAGTACTGTCAACAATGGGTATTTTATGGTCACGACATTTTTGGACAGTATACACCCTTGATATCTGACCTTTCTGATACCCTGTGTTTATAAACATGCCCCTCCATAAGAACTCAAATCTAAGTTTGAATTCCCCTCAAATTTACCATTTTGTGCTCTCCATTTCCCTAATTCTAAACATTTAATATGAGTAGTGTTATGTAGAGACTGGTAGTGGTAAGCAATCATTATTTAAGAATACCCTTGATTTATAAATTGGGCCCTGAAAATCCAGATGCTCTGAAAGTAGGTGGATCATTTTCAAAATTGCAATCACCAAAACTGCACCTCCATACCGACCATACTGGGTCACAAATTAAACATAAATACTGACAATACATATAATAGACAGTCTGAAGGAGCAGTCCTTAATCTTCGTACACATGTTGGATAATTGTCGTACAATGCAGCCGACGAACGAGCAATCGCACAATATTCGTACGAAAATATAGCATCAACGATCATCAAAAAGCAACGACCGTCTACTATTGTCTGCTTTTTCCGACGATCAGCCTGGCGGATTTGTTCTGCCGATTACCGTATATTTGTACATGGTCGGAGGATTATCGTTAACGTTCTACGAAAAAATATATAAAAGGCGCATGCACTGCTTTCGTAATTGGCAGAGATACGAACGTTATGTTACGTACGAATGTCTATATCTAACGACTATCGTGGTGACTATTGTTGTGTGTACAGATGTTGTTTCAGTTATGAGGATTAACAATAATATATCTCTTGTAATCAGTTAGATCAACTGGACTTAAAGTTTAGTTCTTGAAGACGTTTCGCTAGTCATCCGACTGGCTTTCTCAATTCAGAATGACTTGTACAAGGATCTGTGGCAATTATGTACCCTGGAAAATCCCAATTAGTATATCACAGCCAGGTGTTAAGGGCGTGATTGGATAGTGGCTAAGAGGTGTTATAGAAACGCCCAGAGTAAGGTGTCAAAACAGCATTGTACTCGTCTGGAAATAAGTACATGCTGCTTAGATCTTAAAACATAACTGTTGGGTGGAACGGAAGGCCACAGCTTTTATTGACACATGGGCTACCATATTTACTTTGTGTTTTTTTCCTGTCCCAATTTCAGCAGCATCACTAGACAGTCTGACCACAGACTCATTTTCATGTGAATCTGACTTTAAGATGTACATTACTGGCCAACCGATTGAATTATGAAGTGCTGATTTTATGGTGCTTTTGTTCCAGTGCATTTGAATAATGAGGTTTTTAGCAATTCATTTTTTTTGGCAATAGTAATCATTTAAATTTAGGGAAACATAAAATGTTAGATTTGATAGAATGATTAAAAATAGTTATACCATTGGCAGGGGCTTTTCTAGGGTCTTGAAACACCAAGGGAAATTAAGGGCACCGTATGCGCAGTGGAATCTTTTAAGGCCACACCCTTTCTCCACCCCAATTAAGTCACGCCCATTTGGTACTTAAAAGAGATGGACAGAGAAATGGATAGTCAGAGAGACACAGACAGATAGTGAGAGGAATGCAGAGAGACAGACATACAGACTGATACACAGATGGAAAGATATATCCTTTATATTTTATAAATATATCAGCATCACTTGAGGAAAGGGGCACGCTATTCCCCCCAGAACGTTGTGTGATATTACTTGTGATCACTAATAAAAGTTGTAAAGTTTCTTTGGAGTGCAACCCTTAATTCTGTTGCTTTCTGATGTCTATGGTCCACCAAAGGTTGGATATAGAGGAGTCAGCACCCGCACTTGGATAGAGTTCAAAAGGCTTTCTGTTTAATAGGATCACAAGATCAACACCCCTGCTCTATACCATTAGGCTGTATTGCATATAGACACATGCCTTTGCCACAGGCTATAAATAAGATACTTTGCATGTCTGCACCTATTTCTTTAGGAAAGCTGGGAGCGAGAAATATGTGTTTAAATGTCAGATTATTAGGGCAATTCTATTATAATAAAATGAGGCTGTGAGGTACCTTCTGTTATAAGAAGGCTCTATTTTATTTTATTCTCTGTTAGGAACTTTTAGCTCCTTTAACCCCACCTCACCTTAACTTATAAAGCCAATCAATATCCTGTGCTCCCAAAACCTAACCTCATAGAAACTATGGAACTTGCTGTGGTAAATACTAATAAGTAGAGATGTCCAAACTTCACAAAATCCGGACCCATTAAAACCAATTAAAACGAAAAAAATCCTTGAAAATATGAGAAATCCTCGTAATTTCAAAAAATTTTCAAAATTACGTAAAATCCTCGTAATTTTGAAAATTTTCAAAAATACGGGTTCCATGTATTTTCGAAACTACGAGAAATCCTCGTAGTTTCGAAAATTTTCGAAAATAAGTGAAATCCTCATAATTTCGGAATTTTTCGAAAACGCGGTTCGGAAAAGTTCGGAAGGCAGAAAAACGGAAAATCCATGATATCCGCTGTTCACAAACAAGGTAAATCCGCCGTGGATTCGGGTTCGGATCCGAGAGCTGGGCCATCACTACTAATAAGTGTAAACCTAGCATGTTAATCTGGATCCTCTATAGGACCTCATATTTCCCAATGGTGCTGTTTAGTTTGAACCACCAGGATTGTCTGGGTCAGATCTGCAGGATTATGCTATTTGGTTCCCCTGGATTAAGAAGACAGTTCGCATTTATCACTGTGTAAAGGTTTTATATCAAAAGAAAAACAGATGTAGTCAGGCACTACTGTGAATTTTAAAGGGAAAATAGTATCCCAGAAAAGCCAGGGTGCTCCTTCCACAATTAATCAATAATAAAACACAAAAGACAGCTGTGGATAAATAGGGCACACCTAGCACGAATTTAAGTAATTGATGGTACAGTTTGTACAAATAATTAATCATACACTATAATTAGTGTTATAAATAAAAGGCATTTTTATTATATGTGCAAAAAATAGCCAGCCCTAGAGGGCTATAATAAAGTGCAAAAAATTGACATTAAAAACACTTCCTGCGCAAATCCTGGTTCAATATTATCATATTTATCACGATATACTGGTATATCCATTCACACAATCATACATACACCTGGTAATGTCTCAAGACAAAATCAACCCTTATAAGTTAACATATACAATAGTATTAACATCCCTTATGACATAGGCAATACATATCACGATAATTCAATAACATATAAATTTGGATCAAACTCCAGCCCTAATAGAGATATAAGGGAGCTAAACAGGTTGAGGCAAATAGGCATTAAGACACTAACATATGGCAGATCCCCATAGTGGTGAGATAGGGGAAGTAGATACTTAGCCCATCAGACAACCAGGCAGGAGCACAGGAGCAATTTAAAATCAGAACAGATTGGACGCGTTTCGTCCGATCCCGGACTTTCTCAACAAAGAACCTTGTAACACCCTTATATAGCCCAAGAAACTCATATTGTCTTTCATTATTGGATTGAGCAGCGCGCCAAATCTAGAGAGAAACTCCTACCCAAGTCCATGAGGAGCTGTAGTCAAGCATATCCGCATCACCTGACCAAATCCCGGACCTCGCAATACTACGGTACCCGACCAAACCACGGAACTCCCGAGATTATAATGCCGATGTAAGCATCCCATCCCTTTGTCAATCATTAGAATCGGGGTGCAGAGCCGAATGCTCATGCCAGAGTCCCAATTGCCGGACCTTCTATACTGAGCACGGTCAAACATAATACATAAGCCCCATTCTTAATGCTAGACACATGTAATAAACATACATTGCATGTAATATATATATATAGTGTGAAGTATATATAGACTCCATAGTCCACTAGATAACCAAAACGAAATCCAGATGTCCTGACAGGCAAAACCTGCTTACTTCCATACTTTTCACATTCCGAAGCAGGTCCTCCAATTTAAGCCTTTACACAATTCTTACCACGGTAGGAAGAATAATTATCATAATGTATCTTCAAATGTCCTGATGAGTCAAAGTAGAACAATTCTGAAAGATATCCTATGGATCAGACCCCAAAGTCTCAAGTTCCAAGAAGCGTCCACTGGATCGGACCACATAATTCCAAAGGATTTAGCCACTTTAGTGATGGTGTAATAGATCCAAATCGACCATCCCAGAATAAAATCCTATAATCCCTAACCATTTGTAAGGAATCTTTCAGCAATACAATGGATACATCCCAAAATGAGATCCTATACTTTGGCCATTTATGAAGAATCCTTCAACAGTCCGATGGATGCAGACAAATATCATAACACATCCTAGAAAACAGGAAAAGAGTCAAAACTTTAGATAAATGGAGTAAGGTCCCATTCCTCGTTTAGACCTTCAGGCACCATGGTACCCAGACCGAAGATCCATTTAGCTTCTTTTTTCAATAAAGCAGTTTCTATATCACCCCCTCTCATGCCTAGATTTACACTGTCTATCACAGTACATCTGAGGGCCTTCCCATCTCCACCATGTTTACCTAGGAAATGATCTGCCACATTGGTCAGTGTCTTGCCCACCTGAGCATCCCTATGGGCATTCCTGATGTTAGAAAGGTGGGAACTGAGACGTTCCTTCAGTTTCTGTCTCGTCTTGCCTACATAAAGAAGGGGACAAGAACATGACAGCAAGTAAATCACCCCTTTACTGTTACAATTGTAATATTTAGAGGTTCTGAATATTTTACTTTTCTTGCTGTCATAAAACATGTTATCACACACCATATATTTACAAAAACTGCAGTCTCCACATCCATGTGCACCAATTAACCATTTCCCCCTGTTGAGAGATATCGTAGATCTTTCATAGTGACTTTTACACATGATATCAGATAAATTATGGCACCTTTTGGCCGTCAGTAATGGTTTATCCGTTACAATCTGGGCTAAACCTGGATCACTTTGCAAAATCTGCCAATTTCTTTCAAGCGCATTCCTAATGCTGTCCCATTGCTTACAGAATGGGGTAATGAACCATATTGCTTTATCTGAATCCCTCTCTTTTGCAATTAGTAAATCCTCTTGTGTTGTGCCTCATAATTCCATCTTATGCTTCTTCACTAACCTTTTAGGGTAACCAATCTCTAAGAATCTATGCGTTAAGTCCCGTGACATTTCCGTGTAGTCCTCATCATTGGTGCAGTTCCTCCGGAGCCTCATAAATTGGCCTTTCGGGATCCCCTGCATCAATGGTTTTGGATGGAAACTGCTCATATTTCCCAATGGTGCTGTTTAATTTGAACCACCAGGATTGTCTGGGTCAGATCTGCAGGATTATGCTATTTGGTTCCCCTGGATGCAGATGACAGTTCGCATTTATCACTGTGTAAAGGTTTTATATCCACTGTATCCACAGACAACAAAACACATAACATAATCTTTTAAGACTATATATGTATTGTATATATATATATATATATATATATATATATATAATAAGGTAGACAGCAGAGATGGACTGACAGAAGGACAGACAGATCAATAGACAAATATAGAAAAAGACAGTGTCAGGCCACATCGCTTAACTGCTCCACACTCCCGTGGCGCACGCCAACTTTGGTCATCTCCAGCGGTGGTCGTCGCATCCTCCTCTTCTGACGTCATGTCACGGCGTCCATCTTCGGCTGCGTGCAAAATTTCTCCCAGGCGCGCACCGCTGCTGGTCTCTCCTAGTGCTGCGCGGACGTTCAATCAGTTTAAACTTGCCTCTTAGCCTATCCCTGCATTTGAATTCTATTCCTTCATTCCCCATTAGTTCCCCTTCTCTACGTAAGCCTGTTTTCAGCCATGTTTCTTTGCCTGTTATAGTTTTGGTATAGCCAAGCTAGTGGTCCCTGCTATTAGTTCTAGTAGCCATATCTAGTTCTAAGTTGCCAAGTCTTGTTCTTGTGTTTTCATATTATCATTGTTCTCCTCTTCTTTCATTGTTATCCTTGTATTATTGTCTTTTTTTGTCTTCCAGTCCCTGTTCCATTGGTGCTCCGGTCTTCCAGAGTATACCCGGCATCAGCATCTATACCCTGCGCTCTAAGACCTGGGGGTTACCGTGTACAGTGAGGCGTAACAAGTCTCCTGACGACTGGGGGCTTGTCTATAGGTGAAGACAGCGGCTGTAGATTGGGGTATAGGAGCTGAAGGTATACTCAGGGACTCCGGGCATCACAGACAGACATACACAAATAGTAAAAGAATGGACAGGGAGATAAACAGACAGATAGAGAAAAGAGATAGAGATTCACAAACTAATGACACCATCATACTGGGATTCTTGTCACAGGTTCAGCAAACTAGGAATAGCAGCTAACAGTTGATTTTTACATCACTATTCTCTCTCTCTCCATCAGTGATGGGGACCTTATAGAGGCTGAGTGCCAACACAACAATTTAACCTGAATACTGAGGTTTATACATCTTATGATCATTAACCACACAGGCATTTGAGATCCAAAACAGTGACCATTAACCCATACATTACCACACAGGAGTTTAAGATTAAAAACAGTGACTAATTAACCCACATTACCAGACAAGAGTTTAAAGGGCATGTCCACCCCCAAAACTATACTTTAACCCACTACTGGCCCCACTCTGTAGTGCAATTAAATCCTTACCTTACATCCCTGCTCCAAATGGTTCTCCTGTAATGTTCCCACAAAGTCCCAAAAACTGGTCACCAGGAGCCTAGCAGAGTCCATATAGGACTCTGCCTCCTGTCTCCCCACCAGGAGAATTTTGCCATGTGCACAGCAGCCCCCCCCCTCTCCCTCCCTCTCCAACCCGTGTTGTTCTCCCTCCCCCTAGTGTAAATCCCCTTGGCAATAGTAGGGCTTTGTCCCCCTGCCCCAACCGCTATAATAGATTTATCAGAAAGTCCCCCAAACTTTACTTACCTTCCCTCTCTCCCCCGGCGTTCTGAGCAGCTGGCAGCCACGTTATTGGCTGCCTCTCAGCCAAGCACGGATGCGGCTGCCAGTCCGTCCCCCTGCTTGCAGTTTCATGCAAGCAGAAGGCCGGGCAGTGCGGCGGAGGAGAGAGGGAAGGTAAGATCGGGGGAGTTTCTGATAATTCTATTATGGCGGTTGGGGCTGGGGAAAGAAGCACTACTACAGTATTTATCAAAAAAAAAATTTAAAGGGTGGGCATGCCCTTTACGATTAAAAACAGTGAACACAGCGAGCACAAACATAAAATCAAATTACTTTTATTTTGGGTAATAAATCTCCTTTCTCCTAGCTTGTCTCGTGTGCCCCCATCCCCCCCCCAAATAAACAAAGTAGATGGCAGAAGTAGATTATTTTTAAGGTCTAGCAGGAGATTCGGGGCACTTAGCAAAAGATCTGCATCTTTTGACATAGCGACGCCACTGACCATTGGTATTGCCTGACCCTGGGCTTCTGGGTGTTTTCTAGCTGGAGAAACACAGAAAGAGCATTGTCTGTTTTGCTGAAACAATCTTCCAGAAATGGGACCTATAAACATTTTTATTTTCTTTTATGAGTTGGGCATTTTATTGTGTTCTCACCCCCTGTGGGCTCTAGATGCTATTTTTAGAGGTCTTTTCTGTTATATATATATCTGTGTGTGTTTGTGTTTTCCTTCTAGGGCTATGCGAAGGCAGAAGATTCACTTTTTGTTCAATAGAGAAGGTTTCAAGGTCATCATATCTTAATAAAGCCATCTGAAATATTTCTAATTCCAGAGGCATTTAATGTAAAGATGAAAATAATTGGCCGTTCCCTGCTGGGCTTTAAAAATATTCCAAAGGCGTTCAGGCAGCTTTGAAAATATTTGCAAGTCTCTGATAATTATATGGGATTTTTTTTTTTTTAGTACAGTGAGATACATTTACATGAAGCAATTACATGAAATTGTGCTGAGCAAGAAGGCCTAGTCTCCAATAGAGATGGCATCCAGGTCCGACACTGGACCCACCAGTTCCAAAATCTGAATGTTCCGTCCAAAAATCTGAAACAGACGGATCGTTCAGGTTTCGGGACTTCGGAGCGAGTTTTCGAAAACTCGCTCCGAAGTCCCAATTTTAAGTTCCATTTTGGGATTTTCCCAAGATCCGAAAACCTGAAACAGAACGAAATCCATCAGTTTCGGCCATCTATAGTCTCCAACTGCACCCTGACTATTCCATAATATACAACTGGACTTTTAATATGTTCCCTGTGATCATAGCCTTCCTATAGGAGCCGGCACTGGGATCAGTAAGGTTTATAACATCCATGCTGTTAAAGGGCATGTCCACCTCCAAAACTATAATTTAACCCACTACTGTCCCCACTGTGTAGTGTAATCAATTCCTTACCTTATATCCCAGCTCCAAATGGCTGCCCTGCTTTGCCCCTCCAAAGTCCAGAAAACTGTCCTCAAGGAGCCTGGCAGGGTCCATATAGGACTCTGCCTCCTGTCTCTCCTCCAGGAGAATTTTTCCATGTGCACTGCAGCCCTCCCACCCCTCCCTCTCCCTCCCACCCCTCCCTCTCCCTCCCCCTAGTGTAAATCCCCTTTGCTGTATAGCAGGTCTCCCTCCCCAGCCCCAACCGCTATATTAGTTTTGGCAGAAATTCCCCCGAACTCTACTTACCTTACCTCTCTCCCCTGGCGTTCTCCACTGCTGGCAGCCGTGTCCGTGATTGGCTGCCTCTCAGACAATCACGGACGCGGATGCTGGTCTGCCCCCGTGCTTGCAGTTTCATGCAAGCAGAGGGCCGGGACAGTACACCGGAGGAAAGAGGTAAGGTAAGTAAAGATCGGGGGAGTTTCTGCCAAAACTAATATGGCGGTTGGGGCTGGGGGAGGGAGACCTACAGTACACACAATGTTTTAAAAAGGGGTGGACATGCCCTTTAATAATTAGTCCTGAAGTGTTTACATTTATAGTTATTTGTGCAGAAACTCCCCCGATCTGTATTTAAATTGCCTGTTTCCCCTGGCGTTCTGGATAGCGGGAAGCCGTCCATGATTGGCTGCCTCTCAGCCAAACACGGACACGGCTGCCGGTCTGGCCCCCTGCTTGCAGTTTCATGCAAGCAGAGGGCCGTGACAGATCGCCGGTGGAAAGAGGTAATGTAAGTTATGATCAGGGGAGTTTCTGCACAAATTACTATAGCGTTTGGAGCTGGGGGAGGGAGCCCTATACTACAGAAAAATATAAAAAAAAACAGGTGGACATGCGTTTTAACATTTCTTACTGAGTAGCTCTACTTAGATGTAATGAGAACTTAAACCCCCAGAGCCTACTGCTCTTTTGTACACAGTGCACAATTAATTAAAGGGAACTAAACTGCTCCCTCCTTTATGCTGTACCTTTAAAAAGTAGGTCCTATAAATAGAATACTTATAATGATTATTTATACTCAGGTAAAATGTTGGGCGACTTGATTTTAAATACACTACAGACTAAGAAAGTAGGACTTTCTTTAAATTAGGATGCGTTGACGTGACATACAAGCTTACACTATTTGGCCAATGTGTGGTAATGATTCAGTGTTATTTAAATTATTTTTAAGGCAAACTGTGCACTAGCAATTTTTCCATTTTTTGCGTGTATAAATAATGGCTTTTTATACCTATCTAGTGCTGGTCCAAGGTCCTCCCATGGGCCAGCAAGCTACTTCCTTCCCATAGGCTGGACTGTTGGTCCAGTATAGGGGGTCGGCTAGATGGTTCTAGATTTAGACTTAAGTTGTAATTATCCTTTTTCATCAGATGTATTACCATGAGCAGTGTTCTAGCTTTTATGGTCCTCACTTTGGATACAGCATATAGGAAGGGACACTTTAGTTCAGTATGTGGATTTTTTGCTATTTAGTATGGGGATTTCGCCTTTTAAGAAAACAACAAAAATAGTTTAAAAATCACAGAGCATTTTAATGGAATACAAATTATTTGATCACATCTAAGGATTTAAAGGGTAACTATCATCAGCCAAAAATATACAGGCAATATTATACAACAGGGGTGAAGTGCATGAAGCCTTTCTCCACCATACATCTAATAGTGTCTGCTGCTGTAAAACATTTCATGTGTGCAGGAAGCTTAATTCTTCACAGAATTATCATATTACACCCAGTGCATGCAGTCAAACATCCAATAAAATGTTCAATGTAGAAAATCACTTCATTTGGAGCTGGAATGCATAAATATACCCAGCATCATCTATACAGCAATGTGGCCCCCTTAAATCTGGTTCTTCAAGAAATAGAGAATGGTGGTGTTTATACTTTTTATAAAACATTGTCTATAGATCTATTGGTGTCCTAGGCTATTTATGTGCAAACTATATGTTTGAGGTCAGTATAAGGGTGAACATTCTATCTCTTGTACCTTTTTGTGTGTGATATGTTTAGTGTATATTACTTGCTTTGATCTAGGGATCTCCAGCATAGCAGAGCTATAGGTTAGAAGGTCACCACACCAACCCTCTGTAAGCAGAATCAACATCCTCATAGCAGCAATGAGTCCCAATGCTGTTTTATGCATGAAGGTATTATTTGTTTAGCTTCCTTTCATATTCTGCTTTTCTGAAAGTTCAGCTCTGCATGAAACAGTTAATAATTCTTTTTATTATCCTGTCAATTTGTACATTGATATTGTCTAGCTGTGCCTGTATGTTTTGTCACACAAGATTTCTTATGTGTTTGTTCTCTATAAGCAAACAAAAGTAAATATAACATAATAAGCTGTCTCTGAATACAGAACCCTTGCTGAGATGTTTTCATTTTATTACTGTTTTTTTTTCTAAAAAAAAAATCTATTCTATAATATAAATATAGCCAAACTGCTTTTGATTAGAAATATTTCTTAGTTCGTTGTGAACTTTGGCCATTTTCCTATGCAAACAAGGACAATACAAAATTAGCAAGCATTATAATCAAATATATGATCTTCATAAAATGATTTTTCAAATGGTCCTGGGTGGTCAATAAAGTTATATTCTGTAAATGATTTTAAAAACCTTTCTGCAAATGGCCTTTTTTTTTTATAGTCTCTGTGTCAATATTATTAGTTCCTGGACTGTTTGTACCTTGGAATTGGAATGTATAATAATATGTTTCTCCTTGAAGATCTGTATATGGTTTCAATTTAAAAATAAAAAGAATTTCAACTTTTTTTCAACTTTCATTACGAAAAAGATTATGAACACATTCATTGTAAACTTGAATTATTTTTCTTCGTAAACCAACATAAAATATGCAGTGGACTTTCTTGCAGGTTGGACAATATTCAAAGACCCTTTTGAAGCTCTAAAACTCAGGGTCCAACCTCAAAAGTCATCATAATCCTGTCATTTTTTATCTGTTGCTTGGAAGTTCTTCAAGTTCTTGATGTACTGTAATGAATGAGCTGTAACTGCAACAGTGAATATGTATACAGTAATATATATTATATATATTTATATATTTTATATACATTTATAATTAAAATATGCAACAGTGAATATACTGTATATAATTAATATATAT
The DNA here is from genome assembly GCA_019447015.1 of Hymenochirus boettgeri. Lineage (NCBI taxonomy): Eukaryota > Metazoa > Chordata > Amphibia > Anura > Pipidae > Hymenochirus > Hymenochirus boettgeri. Next base: position 238,445,767 of record CM033473.1, on the reverse strand, counting down.
ATGTATATTGTTTGTATATAATTAATATATATATGTATATTGTTCCCAAATATTGTATTAAAAAAAATAGATATATAAAATGACTATTAAATAAATAAATATTATTATATCATAATACAAATTGGTATTCTAGAGGAATATCTCTAGAAAAACACATAGATATATGGATATATAATAACAAAACATGGATATAATATAATAAACTTGAAGTGCTGATAGTGCTATAATGATAAAATACAGTAGATAAAAAACAGTAGTAAAGATTCTGTATAATACAGTAATTATCGCTCTGATGAATAAAAGATAAAATCTTCAAAGTGAAGTCCGTGAATAATAAATAATTAATACATAAATTCAGTACTTGTATGGTTAATACATAATACAATATAGTGCACCATACAAGTGCAGAGGAAGGGCACACACACACTCCTCCTCCCCCGAAACGTTGTGTCGTCTGATGTGTGGTCATTAATAAAATGTCTATTTTATTGGAGTGTGTCCCTTGGTTCTTATTATTTTAAGTTAGCAGACTTTGTCTCATGGATTCCAGATTACCAAGGGAAAAAAACTTCCAGTTATACCTCTTGTTGTAAAATATCAACAGTGCCCAGTATTTGTCTTAGAACCGCATTGAGGTATTTCTGGCGTAGCCCTAATATAATGCTGCAGTCATAAAATGCTGCTTTGATCTGAATTTCTTGACCACAATGTTATGTTACATGCACAGTGTAAAATACAGATGCAGGTGTGAGGAATAATTACAGAAACACAATGGATTTATAAATAGACCCCCACGAGAAAAAGGCTTCGTCATTGCAAATGTTTTCTTACACTAAGTTTTCTTAGTTTTTTCCCCCTGTTTCAATATCAGAAATGGTTTTATTCATTTGGGGGGGAAATTATCTGTTTGACACCTTCCATTTTGAAATCATAGGATCAAACCATTTAGGTTGGTTCACTGATGGCCATGAAGGTTAAGATTGGTATAATAAAACCTCTTCAACTTTTCTTTTTGTCACCCAATGGACCAAACCACTGGTAAATTTTAACTTATGGCTTGAAAAGTTTATAATAGCACTCATCTTTGCTGTGTGATATCTAAGGGAGGGCAGCAAAGCTGTATATGTGAGTAAGTGATTTCAACTGCTGGAAGTGTGGATATGTAATGGGGATGATATTGGTTGTTTTTTCATTTTGTTGTCCTTTAAAGTACAATTAAAGATGCTGGGCAGGATTTATTTAGAGGATAACCTCCTCAGCATCTTGGTAATACTTTCAGTTTTAGTTATTTCCCCTTAGAAAAATATTTGGTTTTGTTGAGGTCCACAAGACAAAAAATGTTCCCCCACCCCGCATAAGTAATGGTTTGTTCTATTGGAGACTATGAGAGAAATGCTTCTTTCAAAAAATGTAATAAAACAACTAGAGCCAAAGGGATCCGCAGATAAATCTTTACTTATTAAAACATGGATGTACCAAATCTAGAATATAACAATATTGCTGGCCAAGTTGAAATATCACATTTATTTTGCTCTTGTGAAGTGAAATATGTGAAAAACCTTTTCTAAAAAATACTATACTATACTAGAGACTTCTCTAGTGAATTGCAATTCCAACACTGATCAACGCGTTTCAGACACCATATTGGCTGTCCTCAGGATCCTGAGGACAGCCAATATGGTGGCTGAAATGCATTGATTAGTGTTCCTGCACTGCTATATTGCTATTGTGGACAAGTCCCGTGAGTGCCCTGGGTTTTGTTGTAGAAGATTGCGTTCCGGTTCTGGCACCTGGGCTGATGCGTGGAGGTAGAGTGCACATGGAGTCTGGCGTGAAATATATATATATATATATATATATATATATACATACATAAGGGGGAGAAAACAGCTATAATAACAGCTATAATAACAGCACACTCACTCACCACCTGCTAATAGTGGCACCGCCTGCTAACAGCCCCAAGCCCGTCAATTGGACTCAAGGGCAATAGCCATAAACCAGAAGGGGTATGCACATCGACAAGCCAAAGAAAACATAGAGGTAATAAAAATGTCCTTTATTATGACATGCTTGAACAGAACACCCCGAAGGGTTACCTGATGCGTTTCTTGCCTCTGGGGCACTTAATCATGGGTAAGTTCGCTAAAGAAAAGCAGAAGGGGTGTTCTTTTTATACACATCAATATTTGATAGAGACGCCCCCTAGTTAAAGACATTACAATGAGCGAGAGAAAGAAAGAGGATAAAATACAAAGGGTACAATAAAAAGAAGTATATACATATATACACTTTGTCTCAAATAAATAATAAGGGACAAGAGCATCAAAAGAAGCATCACAATGTAATCATACAAAATTTCTATAACTGATACAACTGAAAATTTACAAAATAGAATAAAAAATAAAAATAAATACCCAATTATCCTACAAAGCCAGTTATATCAAAGATACTATTATGACCTCAAGGAGTATTGTGCCTAGCATTAAAATCCATTTGGCCTCAGCTTTTAACAATGCTGATTTCTCTCCACCTCCTCTCCTGCCATCAGTTGAAGGCATAACGTGTTGAATGCCTTGTACAATGAGGCAGGATAGATTATTATGGTTACATACAGGTTATGGCCAGAGGACTCCTAGGGTTATTTGTTCTAATATTTCTAACGTGTTCCCTGATCCTAGATTTCAATGGATGTGCAGTATATCCCACATACCAGATAAGGCAGTACAAACACGTCAAAAGGTACACCACCATAGGCGTTACAAATCCACAATCCACTGCCGCTGATCCCTTCTACTTCCTGGTAACGACCATGACAATGACGTCACAGAAATGGCTGGCGGCTATTACAGATCTTACCTCCATTGCTGCTGCTCATGAACGTAATGGCATGTTGCAGCAACAGAGGAGGCAGAAAATTGTAAGACAGAACTGGGGTGTTGGAGATGCCCTATAACATATTAAATTTTAGTACAAGGGGTGGACATGCCCTTTAAGTGATGTCAGTTTTTACCACTGTGAGATCTGCTATACTGTGAGATTAACATGAAGTAAAGCCTTTAAAGGTGATATTAATGATTTAAGAACTGCTTTGGTTTGCATTTCTCTCCATTAAAGTGATAAATGTCCCTACCCAGTATGTTAGATTTCACTTCCCCTCCCTGCAATGTGTAACTGTTCAGTGCTAAAATGTGCTCTCTTAGGATTATGAAAGGTGGATGGGTGCATATGTCCCCCCGTACTGTACAGGGGGACATATATCAGAATATATATAGTAATATTAAAGGGCATGTCCATCCTTAAACAAAAAAACTTATCACATGTCTGCTTGTGAAGGTTCTCATTCATCCAGGTCATGGTATATCTGTTGTATTCAATTAGATCAACTGGACTTGAAATGTAGTTCTTGAAGACGTTTCGCTAGTCATCTGACTGGCTTTCTCAATTCAGAATGACTTGTACAAGAATCTGTGGCAATTATGTACCCTGGACATAATGCAGTGCAGTGCAGTGAAGAATGCTCTGATTTGTATGTGGGGGAGACCAAACAGCAACTGCATCAACGTATGGCCCAGCACAGAAGAGCCAATTCCTCGGGTCAGGACTCAGCCGTGTACCTGCATCTTAAGGATAAAGGACATACCTTTGAAGATTGTAATGTTAACATACTGGCGAAGGAACGTGACTGGTTCAAGAGAGGTGTTAAGGAGGCCATTTATGTGAAAATAAAGAAACCAAGCCTAAATAGAGGTGGTGGGGTTCGACACCAACTGTCTGCCATGTACAATGCTGTTTTAACACCTTACTCTGGGCGTTCCTATAACACCTCTTAGCCACTATCCAATCACACCCTTAACACCTGGCTGTGATATGCTAATTGGGATTTTCCAGGGTACATAATTGCCACAGATTCTTGTACAAGTCATTCTGAATTGAGAAAGCCAGTCGGATGACTAGCGAAACGTCTTCAAGAACTACATTTCAAGTCCAGTTGATCTAATTGAATACAACAGATTTATCACATGTCTGTTACCTGCCACCAGTATTATTAACCAGATACTTAAGAATAATTATTGCCCCCATTCTGACAGACTACCTCCATGTAGTCAATCAAGGCTGTGGCTGCTGACATCACAACCTATAATTCACTGCCAATTCCCCTGCTGCCTCCTCTACACATGCTCAAGCTTAGAAAAACTTATTGAGCGGAAGGAGGAGGCAGATATCTTTTCCAGAATGGTAATGGACGTATGATACAATATATGAGTACAATTACAAACGTATGTAATGAACTGATAAAAATTAGATGGGGTTTCGGGCAGATAACTGAGAAGTGACCAGTTTTTTGTTTTAAGCCTTAAGAAAGGCTGTCCAAATATCCACACAGTTCTTATGAACCTAATCCAAACTTCACACCCTATATGTAAATCTGAAACTGTGTTTTATGCAATAGAGGAAGATTAAACTTCCTTACATTTTTTCTTTGCTTTTGTTTAAATATCTATCTAAAATAATTGATATTTATTTTCTATGTTGTGAAATGGGAAATGAGGTGTGTTGTAGGTGCAAACAGTAAAATGTTTGGTGTTGGCAACTATAACAGTTTAGTAATGGAAACCAACCAGGCAACCAACCAAAGTACTTTCATAACAAGCTCAGTCAAGTTCAGTAAAACAAACACAAGTCAAATATTTATATACAGTAATAATATTTATAAAGACTGTACACATACTCTCATAAATAGCCCTATGCTCCCTCACACAAGTCAAATGTCTCTGCCAATATGTAAATATCTATAAAAAAGGGAAATTAGAATCCCAAAAACACAGAAACCCACTTGACTTCCAACAAAGATGGGAGGCACTCAAACGGCATAGATCAGGAAAATAGGACCCCCAAAATAAAATGGGATAAATAATATGTCAAATATAATAAAACAATCCAACCATAGCTATATAGCAAATATCTCTAGCCTCTTTCTTTGGATCAAACTATTTATGAATTTGAGGGGTGGGGACTGACTTACAAATCCAAAAGTGTAAAAAGGCCTTTGGACTCCAAAGCACTAAATTATTATATGATAAGTGTAGAGGAACATTAAAAACTAAGAGTGTTACAAAGAGACTGGTGGCTTTAAATAAAGCATTTTTCTCATGGACTCTGGACCAAACATATTCTTGCATGCTTTTACATAGATAAATAGATAGATTTATCCATTTTATTCATTTATAATAATAATTAGTTTTAATTTATTATAAATATGTATTTTTGTTACAGATGTGCATTTATTTGATATTTTTTTTCTCTGATTTAGGTTCAATATATTTTTATACAATCAAAATAAGGAATGGGGAGAAGCAAACCTTTTTTTATTCCTCTAAGTGCATCAATCATAACATTTCTGGGGGTATTACCCCTTCATCAGATGATGAAATGTGATTGACGCACTTGGTGGAGTGCATTAAAATAGGTTTGCTTCTCTCCGTCCTTTATTTTGATTGTGTGATTGCCAGACCCAGGGGTAAGGGTCTGTAAGGAGAGTACAGCAGCCAGGGGTGTGGATGTGCATTGGTAAACCTGTCAATACATTTTTATACTGTCTGAATTAATCAGTAAAAAAAAAACTGATGACATAATCAAATGAGTAATGTGAGATACCACATGGAACAAATAAGGCTTCCATATATTAATACGCTATGAAAGGGGAAACCAGAATCCCTGAGATCCCTGATGTTTTTAAGGTGAACAGGTCTTTCTCAAATACACTTTTCAATGTACAAACCTTTCACTCCTCATCTTTCCCGAATGTCTGATCCATCTAGAAGCAGCAACAGGGATTGAATATACCGTAGATAGCGTTAATATAAAATATTCAGCACATTCAATTTCTCACTGTGAGGAGAACACTAAGTCAGCTGATATTCTGAATAATGACAGTGAAACATCTGATTATTTATTAACAAGGTAAATCATTGCTGATTTCAATAGTTTTCATTTGATCTGCCCGAGTGAATTTTTTTTCCAATTTGCTATTGTACACATCCCTACCAGTATAATGGCAATGCACTCTGCATAATTCTAAGGTCTCACGTTACTATTAATGTTGTCCTGTTCAATCCATGAGGGCAGTGGAACTGCACAAACAGCATGTTTTCTTTTAATGTGGAGCGTAGGAATATAACTTTAATAATATAATACAGCAGGAAATAGTATTACATATTGTAATATTATCGACCACAGCTCTAGAAACTTCCAATCAATGGTACAGAAGATGTTCAGTAAGCATTCTCAGAATTCTTTCCTCTGTTTGTTGTTATGAATATTTATAGGTACACGGTTATAGATTTGCGGTAATCAAGTTTAGGTATACACCAGATACATATACAGATTAATATTTCAGTCATAATGAAGGAACTCGACAAACAATGCAAAAAGCTCCCTGGTGCTGCAGAAATAATAGATAGCATTTCAAAGAGTGTCAGTGCACGGAAGGAAGAGAGGAAGAGAAGAGTTCAGACCAAGCACAGGTCTGTTTAATTGGTTTATTCAATTTGCATCATAACCAACATAACCAATCATGAAGTGGTCTATCCATCTTAGCAACCAAGTGTGATATCATAATAATATATCAAAATAGTACTGCAACCCTGACTCGTTTATCTAATAACCAATTTAACAAACACTTTGTAAAAAAGCAGAAGCAATACAGTATTAATACAAAGAAAAACATGAATGTACCATACTCAGTTTGGTGTCTAAGGACATAGCCCAGGAGCATCGCTAGTGTTTTCATACCCTATAAGACCTAATCTGAGACTTGTCAAATAACTGGCAAAATGAAATGGAACAAGTGACTGACAAATAACTGGTATACTGAGATAGGTCAAATAAACTTTAAATGGCCTGCAAACGGACTGGTAAAATGGTTGAGATTGTACACACATTTCTAGACCTCTGGAGTAATTGCAGCTTCTTTTGCCTACACCTCCCTTTGCTATTCAGAAATGTTTTAATCCTGCGACCCAATTAAAAGTATCTTGTCTACTCTCATCCTGTCCACTCACTGCATGTCCTTTGGATCCCATAATTTTTTTAGAAATTTCTTGTCAATTGCATGAGCTTACTTAGCTTTAAGTATCATTTACATGCAGATAATACACAAATCTAATTTTCTAGCCTCACACCCAAGTCCTGATATTTAAACACATATCTACTTGCAATCTCCCCCTGGAAGGAGTACCGACTAGCCTAACTGAAACTGAACAAATCATTTCCCTATCTCCACTGACTACCACAATGCTCTTGCATTCTCTTATCCTATCACACCTTGACTACTTTAACCTTGCACTAACTGACCTTACAAGCTTCCCATCTTTCTCTTCTTCAATAAATCCTGAAACTAAACAGGAACATTTATCTTCCCTTTACTCTGCTGTACCTCCCTATGTCCTCATATTTTCTTGTGCGTACCATGCACTCATCAGAGAACCATCTCCTGTGCAAAACCCTACTCACACTGCTCACTCCTGTCGCTCCATCTCTGGGATTCTAAACCATTGGGCCATTTAGTTTTATTGAAGACCAGGAGGTAAAGTAGCTGTGTCTTACCCACCGTTCTTCAACAAAACGATCACTCGCTCCCCCGGCATGTAGTCTGACAGGTCCCGATGGACTCTGCCTTCTATGTGCATGCGCATCGCACTTGTGCATGCACATAGAAGACATGGCTCCTGATCATTTTATTGAAGAACGGGAAGTAAGACACAGCCCCTTTAAATCAGTTATTTTACATCTAATCTAACGTCCTACCTTTCAGAGAAACAGCTTAGCATATTGAACTTCACTGAAGCGCTTTGTAGCCTAAGTATTGCCTTTGTATCTGTTTGATACCCACCCAACTAGATTGTAAGTTTTTTTGGGAAGGGATTTCCCTTATATTCTTATTAATGTACATAGGGGGAGATTCAATATAGGGCTTTTCCGTCTAAAACCCACGTTAACCCGAAGAAATTTCGGGTTAATGTGGGTTTTAGACGGATTTTAGAGCACATCACCATTTCCAAATGATTTTGTAAATAGCGCTGTGCTATAGATGTAAAACCCCTACCGTTAAGTTTTGCACTACATAGTAGCGCGCCACTCAACGGTACTGTGTGGGAGGCATTAAATCCACGCTCTTACCTTAGCCCGATCCCGTGATGCAATAACTGATGTAATCTCGTTTACGTCAGTTATTGTATCGCGGGATCGGGCTAAGGTAAGTAACGCGAGCGACTCTTCAAATTGAATCTCCTCGATAGTTATTTATATATTGTTTCTGAATCTTATATTGTCCTCATTGTAAACATTTGTCACACTGTAGCATTGTTCAGTTCTGCGTCCCCCAAGTGGCATTATATAAATATAAATTATACATTCATACATCCAACATTAAATACTAAATTGTTTCTGCCTTGTCAGTAGATAGCTAATCATCTGAATAATCCCAGCAAACTGATTTATTGGAAGGCATTTTCACATAAGATGGATGATTGTTTTAATCCATCAATAGGTTTTCACTTTTTTCTTATTATGAACATATCACTATAAAGATAATTAAAGGTATTGTCATAAGACAAGATGAAATGTAAACCTCTGACAATGCCTTTGAATTAGATGTTTACCAAAATGAATCCTAATTCTCAAGAGGTTTTTTGCATGATCCTCATTACATAGCTCAGACTAGCACAATAACCTTGTACATAAGACATAAGACAACCTTTAAGATGGCCATACACTAAAAAATGTATGTTTTATACCTACCAATGTTTCTACTTTGCCCACTCAAAAGAACTGGTCAGGTGGAGCTTTAATGTCACAGAATGTTGAAAGGTGGTTATGTAGTCAATGGGCATCTTTTTGCTAGCCATATACTGTCTCGGTGCTAGATCGGTTCGATGTTTGATCCAATAGTGTCAAACTGATCATAATTTCAGCCAGTTCTGCAGTTTTACCTGTCAGCCTGAACTTGTAATATTGAACATAAAATGATAAGGCCAGATGGTTTTCAGAACATTGGGAGGTAAGTTGACTGATGTACAGGGATCTTTTTTAACACAGAAAAAAGGGAAAAGATATGTATATATTCAACTGTATATGGGGCATATATATAGGTCGCCAGCAGTAATACTTGATAAGGGGGTGCAAGACCTGGTAAGCAATAATTATACAAGTGATAGAAAGCGTAGAGAGAAAGAAGGAAGAGAGAGGAAAAGAAAGGCAGAAATAAGAGGAAAAAGTAAGTCCAGGTTAAACAAGGGACACAAAGTCCTCAAGGCACTCAAACTGCATATAAGGTAATAAAAATGGGAGGACAAACAGGCCTCATAAATTGCATGGGGCCCAGTGATGGACACTGAAATACAATAATGAAAAACACCTTTATTATATATATCCAATAAAACATATAACCCCCCCCCCCCATATATATCAGAAAGTGACAGGTTTAATTTTATAAAAAATACAAAAGATTCAACTCTTCGATACCATCGATACATTTAAAAAAAGGTTTGTCCTGATGAAGATGCTTATTAGAATATTAAAACACTGAAATAAAGTGAAGTGTGCCCCGGACTTTCTGGTTGACTGTAAATATAATAAAATATTTTTAGAACAATAAATTTCATCAATGGTAAGTTATAAAAAGTGAAGGGTAAAGGTAAAGACAATTAAATGGGAATCCTTGAAAATAAAGTTAGAGTACAAATAAGAAGAAGAATACATTTTGTCCTCCTTTGTGGCCTGGAGAATGTTTTTTTTTAATTAAATAAAAATTGTAATTTCTTTATTAATGTTGGTAAATGACCATGGGGTGTTTCTTTATTCATTCAAATGTGCGAAATGCTCCAAGCTGCAGGGGGTGTTTGACTATTTTCATGACTTTGCTAAATTCACTTTTGGGAGGTGTGAAAACTATTATCACAACTACAGTAATGTGTTTGCAGTGTTTGACAGTCATTTATTACTTTGTAATAATATATATTATATAATATGCCCTACTGCATATACTCTGCCTTGGTTTGTAAGATGAACATTAGATGGATATTAGATATTAAACTTTAGAGATAGACATTGGACATTAAAGATGGGCATTAGATGAGGACATTAGAGATGAACAGTAGAGATGGACATTGGACATTAAGATGGGCATTAGATGAGGACATTAGAGATGAACAGTAATAGATGGACATTGGCCATTAAAGATGGCCATTAGATGAGGACATTAGAGATGAACAGTAGAGATGGACATTGGACATTAAAGAGGGGCATTAGTATGAGGACATTAGAGATGAACAGTAGAGATGGACATTGGACATTAAAGATGGGCATTAGATGAGGACATTAGAGATGAACAGTAGAGATGGACATTGGACATTAAAGATGGGCATTAGATGAGGACATTAGAGATGAACAGTAGAGATGGACATTGGACATTAAAGATGGGCATTAGATGAGGACATTAGAGATGAACAGTAGAGATGGACATTGGACATTAAAGGAACACTAAACCCATAAAAACAACTATTTGCCATTCGTTTGTATTATTCACAGGGAGGTGAGAACGCTTATTCTCACCTCCCTGTGAATAATATTACGCTCGGGGGACCTGGAACTTACCTTACCGCCACTCCACTCGCAGCTGCTTCTTCACTGAACAGCCGCTCTGTCCCGACCGCGCACCCTATCTTTTGTATTGGCGTGCATGCGCCTAAGATAGGGCGCGCGGTCGGGACAGAGCGGCTGTCAGTGAAGGAGCGGCTGCAAGTGGAGCGGAGGTAAGGTAAGTTCCAGGTCCCCCGAATAAGCGTTTCCACCTCCCTGTGAATAATACAAACGAATGGCAAATAGTTGTTTTTCTGAATTATGGGAGTGTAGGGCTGAACACCAGAATTGACTAGGGCACCATCAGGATCACTCTCCATCTTTCCTGACACCATCTTATAGTCATTACAGGTATGATCTGCTGTACTACCCTATTCATCACTCTTCACTGTGCATCCCTTCCTGTGTGCTTCATGGTAATTTTTGCCTGGTATGATCTGCTGTACTACCCCATTCATCACTCTCCACTGTGCATCCCTTCCTGTGCTTCATTGTAATTTTTGCCTGGTATGATCTGCTGTACTACCCTATTAATCACTCTCCACTGTGCATCCCTTCCTGTGCTTCATTGTAATGTTTGCCTAGTATGAATGATCTGCTGTACTACCCTATTCATCACACTCCATTGTGCATCCCTTCCTGTGCTTCATTGTAATTTGTGCCTGGTATGATCTGCTGTACTACCCTATTCATCACTCTCCACTGTGTATCCCTTCCTGTGCTTCATGGTAATTTTTGACTGGTAGGATCTGCTATCTTATCTCAGTCTTGTCTGGTTGTTTATTGGGACTTTCACCATTTGTTTGATCCTCACATTTAATTTGTTCTGTCTCCCCTTAGCCCCCCCCACACCCCAGCTGAACTAATTGTAGTTGTAATCAGGCCAGTTATATCTGTAAGGCTGGGTACACACTGAGGGACTATTTGTCCCGACCGAGCGCTGACTACAAGCAAATGCTCGGCCGGGAAAAATGTTAGCCAGTCGCGGCAAATTAGGCCGCGTCCGAAAATGCGAACGATAGAATGAGCGTTCCCATAGGGAACAGCACAATCGATAGTAATTTACCGACATGTCCGATCGAGGTCGGTCATGGCCGGCCACCCCACACCAGCCGATATTTTCGGCCAACCAAAAGTGCCGTGAATCGGTTGGTCTGAAAATATCGGCTGGTGTGTACCCAGCCTAAGTGCCCTAGTCACATTCTGACCTTTGTCACATTCTGCAGCCTTTTCCTAAGTGCAGCATTTCCTAAGTGTTGGGCTGAATTAACACCAGAATTAAACCAGAAGTAACCTGAAGTGCCTGACACTGAACTCTGCTCATTTGGATCAGACCATTGAACCCTTCCCATTGTATTATTACCCCATCATCATGTTCCATATAACCTTGCTCTTTTTCTGCCTGGTTACCTACCTACTGAGCTCCATCACCTCACTGCATCACCCCACTGTTGGTAAGTCTATTTACATCGCACCCTCCATTTTATCCTCTCGCCTCCTTACCCACCATGAGCTCCTTTCCATTGTCAAACACCCCCCAGCTTCCTCCACTACAAGACAAACACACGGTCCATTTAAATCCCACTCTCACCTCTCGTTCTCTCTCCTGCTTATACTTGCAGCTGGTGATATCTCCCCTAATCCCGGCCCCACTCCCATACCGCACCTGTATGATCAACCCATCCCCACCCTAATGTCTACTGCCCGTAACGCTCCTTCATCCACTCGTACCCTAAACACACACAATATCACTAATGTACCTCTCCTTTCCCTTCCCCTGCTCCTATATCTGGGGCCCTGTGGAACGCATGGTCTGTTTGTAATAAACTTGCACACGTACACGACTTATTTATCTCTAACTGCTTTACTTTTCTTGGTCTTACTGAAACATGGCTGTCGCCACGCTCTTGTATTGTGACCTACACTTGTGGTGGGGGAGTTGGTATTCTTCTCTCTGAGCACTGTACTTTCATATGCCCTTACCAGCCCTCTCCTGTCTATCTTTTAAGTCCCAAACAGTCCGTGTTTACTCTCCCATGCCCCTACAGATTGCAGTTATTTATCAACCACTCGGCCCAACCACTATTTTCTTTGACCACTTCTCTGCTTGGTTGTACCACTTTCTATCTTCTGACATCCCCTCAATTATCTTAGGGGATTTCAATATCCCCATTGATACCAACACCTCTCCTGCCACTAAACTTCTCTCTCTTACCTCCTCCCTTGGCCTTACTCAATGGTCCTCTGCTCAGACCCATTGTAATTGTAATTTCTCCAACTCTCCCTTTCCTCTATCCGATCATCATCTTCTCAAATTTAATCTTGTGTCATCTGTCCCGGCCGTAACCCCTATCAAACAAACGTACAGATGCAGGGAACTGCGTAATCTCGACCCCCATTCGCTCTCTGTACCTCTCCATCAATTTATCTCCATGCCCTCCTTCTCTGACCCTGATCTTGCAGCCATTCACTACCATAGCACAGTTTCCAATGCCCTCGACTCTGTTGCTCCCTTATCCACCCGTCGCCTTTATTAAAAAGTTGAAAAGGCCACCCCGTATAGCTGAACGACGCTGGCGCAAGAGTAACAAAAATAGAGACTTTTTTTAATTTAAAAGTTCCCTCGGATCAGATGTGCTTTATCCTTAGCCAAACAAAACAATTTCTCTTCACTCATATCCACACAATCCAATAACCCCAAACAGCTCTTTAAAGTTCAACTCCCTGCTTTGTTCACCACCTCCTCCGCCTACCCCGTTTATCGGCTGATGAAATAGTCTCATATTTCACAGAAAAAATCGAAAACATCCGAAATGGTTTTCCTGTACACCCCAGCTCCTCCCTACAGGTTCCAACTCCTACCACTCACTGGCTTACCTCCCTTCATTGGTTAATCCCTTTAATTGTACCACAATGAGCTTCACCACTATTACAGAACAGGAACTCTTATCTCTCCTATCCAGAACACATCTCACCACCTGCCCCCTTGATCCCATTCCCTCTCATCTTATTCCCCCTCTCTCCTCTTCATTCATACCAGCCTTAACCCAACTTGTCCCTCTCCACTGGTATTTTTCCCTCCTTATTTAAACATGCTATGGTATCCCCTATAGTTAAAAAACCCTCCCTCAACTCGCCTGCTCTTTCCAGCTACCGGCCTGTCTTGTGTCTCCCATTTGCTTCCAAACTACTGGAAATACATTTCTATGCTGAACTGGTCAGTCACCTGTCTGCTAACTCTCTCTTCTCTTCCACCCTAACCACTCCACGGAAACAGCCCTCACTAAAGTGACCAATGATCTACTTAGTGATAAATCTAAAGGTCACTACTCTTTGCTCATTCTTCTTGATCTATCCTCTGCTTTTGATACTGTTGATCACCCTTTACTTCTTCAGATCCTGGCCTCCTTGGGTATCCAGGACACTGCACTTTCTTGGCTATGCTCCTATCTCTCTGGTAGGACCTTTAGTGTTTTCCACTCTGGATTTAGCTCCACCCCTCGCCTCCTCCCTGTGGGGGTCCTGCAAGGCTCAGTACTCGGTCCTCTTCTTTTCTCCATCTACACCTATGGCCTTGGACAACTCATTAGTTTATTTGGATTCCAGTATCACCTGTACACAGATGATACCCAAATTTACATCTCTGCCCCAGACCTCCCTACACTGACATCCCAGGTCCCCGACTGCCTTAGTGTCATCTCTGCCTTTATGTCCTCCCGCTTCCTCAAACTCAACATGGACAAGACTGAACTTGTCCTTTTCCCACCCTCACGATCCCCTTTTTCCCCTCCCCAGTCTTACTATTAATATTAACAATACTGAAAAGAGAAAAGAAAGAAGGTAGAGACCGGACCAAAATTGCAGGTTGCACTGGTGCTTTAATAGCAAAAGAAAAACGACATGTTTTGGATCCAAACACCCTTTTTCAAGTTAAGTTCAAATGGATACCTTTAGTTACATGTTTGTACAAACATACTTAAATGACACGCCACTTCACGGCAGTATCCCAGCATCAGTCCTAACCCTGTTCCCCAGGGAACATATATTTTTTTCACTAGGTTAGGACAGATGCCTTGGAGTGGCGCATCAGCTAAACATGTTTGTACAAACACTGTAACTAATTACCCTTCATTGCTTGCATACATGTCTAATTCTTTTACCCCATTCATTTATAATTGTATGTGTAGTTGAGTGCTGGAGTCTTCTGTGTAATGTGTGTATATATATATATATATATATATATATATATACACGTTGGGCATTAGAGATGGACATTGGGCATTAGAGATGGACATTAGATATGGACATTGGAGATGGAAGTTGGACATTAGATATGGACATTAGAGATGAACATTAGCTATGGACATTAGAGATGGAAATTGGACATTAGATATGAACATTAGATATGGACATTAGAGATGAACATTAGATATGGACATTAGAGATGGACATTGGACATTAGAGATGAACATTAGATATGGACATTAGAGATAGACATTGGACTTTAGAGATGGACATTGGGCATTAGAGGGGAACATTAGAGATGGGCATTAGAGATGGACATTGCACTTTAGAGATAGACATTGGACTTTAGAGATGGACATTGGACATTAGAGGTGAACATTAACTAGGCGATAAGGGAGCGGAAATTTCAATCCCAATTGTTACTTACTCATATGTTGCCTATGTAGGCTTTAATGAGATTAAAATAAACTTTGTTACACTGTTATAGTGGTTATGTTTTGTAAAGAAAGATGATACTTGATACAGATGTATCCCGATATATACTGTAGTGCGGAACGCCTAGGAAGCTGAGTAAAGATATGTTATTAAACATAAAAAGTAAAAGTAAATAGGTATATAAACTATTAAACATATCTAAAGCATAAAAGGTTGTAGAGGTTGGGGGTGGTGGGTTTTTTAAGTTTTGTGACAACAGCTCTGTGACCACCAATTGAGGATACTAAGCCACAGAAAGGATCAGAGTCAAAAAGAGATAAAAGGAACTGTAGCCGTATGGAGAAAGTAGGCAATAAGGCGGCGAGAGGTTAAATGAATCTGGCTAGACACCCGATAACTAGAAGGCGTAACAATTCAAATATGGGGATGTGACAGGCTATCGTAAAATAGACCTTTGTTTCATTCAATAATAATGATTAGCATATAATATATTTACCACACTCCTATTTTAATTGACCCAGCCACGCTAGTGCACAAAAACCTTACCCCTAACCTACGTACAACAATCTTCCTATATTTAAAAATATTTTACTAAATCAATAGTACAACAAATACTTAGAGTTACACATAGTCACAGTACATTTTGATATTACATAAATATATGTTTATATGTAATAGTGCTAAGTTCTCTCTACAGCTTCCTAGCATTCAGCAATACAGGATATATCGGTCTACATCTGTATCCAAAGATCATATTTCTTTTCACAAAAACCAGAACCACTATAAAATGGTTTACAAGTTTCTTTTATCTCATTAACGCCGACATAGGCAACAATAACAAGTTACATTGAGCGTGAGATTGGAAAGTTCCCCTCCCTTTCTCGCTAGGGGGAGGCAGAGAGAAATAGGAGAGGTCGTTTGATAGATATTTAAACCCAGGAAGGGATGACACACGACGGCCTTTGCGTAAGGATGTGGATAACATCCGAATGCGTCAGGCGAGTATGTTTGTATGTGTTTTATGTATAAAAGCTATATTTTAATTATTACTGGGTGGTACATCGTTCCTGTGCGGGCGGGGGGAGGAGTGCAGCGTGCCAGTGAAGTGATTATGGTCTAGAACCTTATACACCAATAAGGTAGAGCTTCAGTGCAGGACAGATGCTCAGGGGTAAATATACTTTTAAGGTTAGAATTTATATATATTCTTTATTTCTCTTTACTATTTACTGTGTTAGTCGTAATGCAAAAGTTTTTCTGGTGTCCATTATTATGGATTATATAGCTGCCAACAATATTCATAGAACTTAACAATTTTATGGATTTACCACATCAGGCCCTGGCCCCCAAAAATTAGGGGTTATCAATAAAAGGTATTATCGTTTAAATGGTGCTAATTTGCCCCAACCAATCAGATCGGATGTAAAATTTGAAAGCAACATCTGATGTTGGGGCAAAAATTTAGAACCATTTTACTTTACAACCCACGCAAAGCAGGGGAGACATACAAACTCCTGCGATGTGTCCAAGGGTGGAATCGAAACTCAGGACTGCAAGGCAGACATCAAGCTACAGTGAAAATGTTGATCTATTAACTGTGCTTTTTATAAAGTAGAAATGATTTTTCATGTTTTCATGAGTGAGTAGTTTAAAATCAATCTTTATTCTATTATTCCAACCAGCTAAAGGCCCCTAAACACACAAAAATTGTCCTTAGCGGAATGCCCAGGTCTGGCCCGCGGGCCAACCGTACAGGCGCCCATGACACGCCAATTCCATGGCCAGAACGATTTGGTCGGCCCCTAAGGTGTTCGAGTGAGGAAAATATGCTTAAAACTAACAGCTGAGCTAAGAGGAAATAGAGTTTGTTGTTGGCTGAGATTCTTTCATAGAGTAGTAGCTTTTTGATAAGACTTTAAATTATACACAAAACAAGCGATGCTAATTGTAAATTATGTGACCTTTGCGTATTGTTCTGCTGCCAAGGCAGTTGAAAAACAGCAACTCATCGCATTATTTGAGTAAGTTTTAGTTCACGTAAACTAGAAAATCTGGGGCGACTTGGCACAAATGGACTGTCACCTTCCTTAAGCGGGTGAACACAGTATAGATGTTGAAAGATGACAGGACAGGATCTGTGAGATCCTGTCTGTCTTTTTCAAAGATGGAGATATACACAGTCCTGAGCAATCTCCCTGCGACGGCATTACACAGCATAGGGAGGACGCTCGAGGCTGTGTTTTCCCTCCGGCCATGGCCGAGTCCCCTATAGGAGACTAACGTGCAGAGGGATAATTTTCATTTTCCCTAACGACCACTCCGGGCGATAAGAACATGCCCCGGTGACACGCCATTCGGGAAAGGCCTCTACCCACACAACAATAAAGCCAGATACGTCAGATCCAGCGTTTATCGGGGATTATCGTCGTGTGGGTAACTAGCTTACAATGCATGTTCTTTCATTACATGAGCACTTGTGAAATTTGCAGGTTTTGACAACCCCCCACCCCCCCCCCACCCCCCCCCCCCCCCCCCACACAACCCCCCTTTTTTTTTTTTTTCGGCAGAGACATCAACGAGCCGGCCAATATGTTAAGTTAGTTAATAAATACACAGAACCAAGTATAAAAAAAAGAGACCTCCTGGGTGAGGCAAACTTGGGGTTAAAAAAATTTCAGGCCCATGAAAACTGGTTTATTAAACATGATTGATTGTTTTTTGAACAATGATGATTTTTTTAATCGTTTTAGACATATGACAGATTCCCCAATTCACAGCCTATTTTAGCAGTGCCAAACCCCGCTATAAAAATCTCTGCTGCAGAACCATTTTTTCATACTGCGACCTTCCACATAGGAGGATTTTGTTTATTATCCCCCTTAGGATCTTTGCCCTTTTTTGTACCACTATAGGCACACTATGTACCCGTTCTTGGTGATACCGAACAAGGATATTTGCCCACCTACGTTTTGGAATGTTTGGCATTTTTCTTAGCTGCCTCCTCAGATCACAAATGGTGACATAAACATGATTTGGAATACATTGGTAAATCTAGGCAGAAAAAAAATGACAGAACATCCAAGATTCTATGCGATTTTATTCTACAATATTAGGTGTTCCCTAATGCCTTAAGGAATAAGTTCGAAGGCAAAATATAATTATTTTCTGTCCCAAAGTTATATAAATAAGTTCTGTGTTTCGTGTTTAAAATAACAACCTACAGACTTATGTTATTTGAGATGGGTTTTTTCTTAAACCGTTTCTTAAATATTATATTGGAATAGCAATACTGGAACTGGAATGTCACTCTAAATACAAGAGATTGTTCTGGTACAATAATTACCGTTAATTAAAAATGGTTTCTGAAATATGGGGGAAAGCCAATACAAGTCGATATTCTGCGATTCAAAATTGGGTTGATTTATGGACTGTGAGAAGCATTTATCTCCCTCTCTCTGTGTGTGAACCTAAAACCGCTTATACAAGGTGGTAAGAGCCACAATTTTGATTTAATAATATAGGAAAAAACTGTGGCTGGATACATCAAGCGTTACGTGTTAATATAGAGTAAATCAGTAAAATAATACATATAATTAATGTTAAGTGAGAGAAGACTTTTATCTTCTTTCGGAATGTACTGGCATGGATTAAGTAACACCATTGGCTGTTATATCACCCCAGAGACATTTGATTGTCATGAATAGAAAAAATTAAGTTACACTAAATTACACTTCCAAAGCCTGCGAAGCCCAAGAGCCAGCGTGTGTGATCTGGTTCCGCGGGCCCCTATTATCCCTGGTCCATGCTCAACTGGAGAGCCTTTACTTAGACACAATTACAGTAAAAAATGTTGAGGAGTTTGTTGTGAATTTTTCCACAATGAATTTTAATGAACTATTTATGATCTGGGGGAGGAGCGCTCTATATTTGATACAGAATGTCTGTCTAAGATTTGTAAAACAGATGATGTAGGTAATTTCACAAATCTTGCTCAAATGGGAAAACGATCAAGGTGGACATTAATATGACAGTGGTCAGTTGAAAATAAATAAGCGTTACCCCATAATTATGTACTACAGTAACACAATTAACGTGTGATAAACCTTATAGCACTGAAATACCTTCAATGGCCTAATGTCTGCTTCCTAGGCAATAGTTTGTCTGACCCATTGGGGTTGGTCCCTAAACCCATCTGCTGTAGGCTTTACACCTGGATCATAATCAATCACATACTACGCCAATAGCTAAACTGTAAACTGACGCAATCTAGTAGAGTATGTGAAAATAATTGTGTAAACTGTTTGTGCCTGCAACACATGTAATGTGAGGTGCAGGGCTGCAGCCTTCAGCTAAAAAAACGTAGTCATGTTGTGTTTTATTAGACTTGTGTTTTACAGGAGGGATTGTATTCTCTTAATTAGGACTGATCCTTTCTGGTCAAAATAAAGATAGAAGCCATCTCAGCATGTCATTGATCGTATTCCTCACTCTAAATACAAAACCAATAGCCTTGGGTTTGGGTTCAGTTCTTTATAGTTAATGCAGCCTGATTTACATGCCTGATGTAGCAGAAAGAAGAGCAATGGTTTTGATGACACCACAATCCATGTGGTAAGTTCAAGAGATCCACCGTTCTGTTTAAGCGGAGTAACGACCATCCAATAATTCGACCCAACGGACATTTCAGCGTGATTGTCCAGGTCAGGTTGCACTCTGGATGTGTTTTCTTTCGGTCATGACGAAAATGGCAAACATTCGCTCGTGTGAAACAGACGAACGCAGAATGATCAAGGACACATTGGATAAAATATGACGGATCGTCTGTGGTCCATAGAGGAATGTCAGGGAACTTTTCGGTGAATTAGTCCTTCGTCTGAACGGCCGGTTGGAGCAAAGGAGGACAAGTGTGAACCCAGCCGTATCCGTTGGAGAAGAAGAGACCAAAGCTTTACATACACTGTAGTTAACAAATAGAACAAGTGGCTTGGAGAGTTGTTTAGTGATAATGGGTTCA
Source organism: Hymenochirus boettgeri (assembly GCA_019447015.1). NCBI lineage: Eukaryota > Metazoa > Chordata > Amphibia > Anura > Pipidae > Hymenochirus > Hymenochirus boettgeri. The sequence continues at coordinate 238,425,432 of CM033473.1, read as the reverse complement.
TCCGATTTAACATTGTGTTTCAATGGATATTTTTTCATACCAGGCTTTACCAGTCCTTGGTGGGTCGTCTATAAAAAACAAATAAATAAGAGGGTTTTGAGGGGTTCTTTGCAATTCTCACGTTTTTCGCCTTCAGGGATGTGCAGAGTGTATGAGCTTTTTATTATAGAAAACAGTACATGATGGGTTACCTGCTAGGTGTCCACTCCGTTTTGGTCCAACCTCTGCCAAATATAAAGTATTCCAATGAAACAAACAACGTTGTCCAAGTCTATCAAAGGGGTAATCCCAAAATTATTAGTGCAGAAATACAAAAAAAAACGTTCTGCTTTATAAAGGTCTAACAGCAAACGTTGTGTTTGTGTTTTTCCGAAGATTAACAAGAAGAAGCATGCAAACTGGAAAGGAAAGCAAAAAGCGCACATTCATAAAAATCGTGTTAATATGAAGATAAAATTACAAACATCCTCCAGAGGTCACTCACTTGTTTACAATGAAATGGTTATAGCAGAGGTCAATTGGCTTTTTGTGTATTTCTGCACTAATAAATGGTGATACCCCTTGGATAGGACGGACAACACTTTTTTTCTTCAATTGGACTATCTTTGTTAAGGCAAAGTATTCAGGCAATTCAATCAAAGAGACATTTTAATGAAATCATCTTTTTTCAAGATCTAGCCCCATGCTGATGTGGAAGCACTATGTGGGCAAGACCATCAGGGCCACCATATTTCTCTGGACATATTATCAATATTCATGGGAGGTACAATATATTTTGACCAGATGATTGACCATTGTAAAAGAAGGGCCAGAAAGGGTGAACAGGAACAAGGTCTCCTTAAAAGGAGAGGCTTTTGGGATTTACTCCCTCAATACAGTGACCCCCCCTGGTCTCAATAGAGATTTTGAAACTTAAGCTGCATGTGGATAAACCAAAGTTATCCAGAGGTGTTGCCACTGAATAGTCCCTAGTCAGCCCTCACATAATGCTTTTTGGGTTTTATGTTGATTAAGGATATGGATGTGACTCTTATCTAGCTAACAATGTTGCGAGTTCTGTTCACACCTCTAATATCTAGTCGTTATTGCTATAATTTACATGCAGATCCTTTTAGCTACATTGGAGAGTACAATCCGAGGACATGAATCATGTTATGATTATATTTATATTCCTATTTATATTATTAACTAGCAAAATGAACCGCGCTTCGCCTTCCAGCGGAGATTGTATTGAAATAACGTTTTAGTAAGAACGCACTAAGGTATCAAGAGTGCTTGTAATACTCGGCACGTGATATATTAAAGAAGAAAGACAATTCAATAAGCTGACGATAATTGCAACACTCATTAAATTGCATTAATTTAAAATTTGATTTTGTTTAGAAGTAATATTATATTTTTATGCAACCTATGAAATTTTCGGTGAAAATAACCCCCACTACCCCTCCCCGGTTTCGGCCCCTAATACCCCCACGATTCCTCTCTGTCCACCATCCAACCTTCCACTATCACCTCAGCCAGTCCCCGCACACACCTGAATTTTTGGTAAAAAATCGGTCAGCCGTTAGTGTGCAGGAGTTAAAAATTCTATTCCCCCCCCCATCACCCCACCCTAAAAAAATATTTTGTTAACCTTACTGGTAAATGAGTAATGCGCATACCAAATTTGGGTGAAAACGGACCAAACCCCGTCTGTGCAATGTCAAGATATTCACCGGACAGGTGCAATGGTCAGATATTTACCGTTAAGGTGGAATTTCGAAACGAAACATGCTTAAATTTGGTAAGTAAGGTGCAATGAATGAGCCTGCCAAAATTTAAGCGTGTGCCTCCACGGCAAAGTTGAGAAAATTAGCGATTAGTGGGAGTGAGGGCTTTGCCTTTCTCGAAACGGAAACCTGCTTAACTTTCGGTACGTTAAGGTGCAATGAAGGAGCCTGCAAATTTAAGCCGTCTCTGCCTCCACGAAGTTGGAGACATTAGTGATGAGTGAGTGATGTGACGTGAGGGCTTTGCCTTTTCGAAGCGGAAAAACTTCTTAACTTTGGTAAGTAAGGTGCAAAACGAAGAGCCTGCCAATTAGCCCTCGCTCACACTGCAAGTTGGAGACTTAGTGGTGAGTGAGTGAGTGAGTGAGTGTTTTGCTTGTATGAGTATCGAACGAAACCTGCTTAACTTTTGTAAGTAGGGTGCAATGACTGAGCCTGCCAAATTTAAGACGTCTGCATCCACTTGCAAGTTGGAGAATTAGTGGTGAGTGCGGAACGTGAGTGGTTGAGTGAGGCTTGGCCTTTTCGAAACAAACATGCTAACTTGTTAAGATAAGGGCAATGAATGAGCCTGCCAAATATTTAAGACCGTCTGCTCACGGCAAGTTGGAGAATAGTGATGAGTGAGGCAATGGGAGAATTAGTGATGAGTGATGTGAGTGAGTGAGTGGACAGTGGGCGGCAGTTGGAGAATTAGTGAGAGTGAGTGAGGTGAGTGTGGGCTTTCCTTTTCGAAACGAAACATGCCTTACGTTTGTCAGTTAAGGCGCCATGAATGAGCCTGCCAAATTTAAGCCGTCTGCCATCCCGGCAAGTTGGAGAATTAGTGAGAGTGAGTGAGGAGTGAGTGAGGGGCTTTGCCTGTCGGAAACGAAACCTGCTTAACTTTGTAAGTAAGGGCAAATGAATGAGCCTGCCAAATTTAGCTGTCGCACCACGGCACAATGTTGGAGAATTAGTGATGGTGAGGCAAGTTGGAGAATTATTGTGAGTGAGTGATGTGAGTGAGCTTGCCTTTTCGAAAGGAGGAAAACCTGCTTAACTGTGTAAGTTAAGGTGCAATGAAGTGAGCTGCCAAATGTTAAGCCGTCTGCATCCACGGCAAGTGGAGAATAGTGATGAGTGAGGTGAGTGAATGTGACGTGGGTGTGAGGGCTTGCCTGTTTCGAAACGAAAACCGACTTAACTTTGTAAGTAAGGTGCAATGCAATGAGTCTTCCACATTTTAGCCGTTGCATAACGGCAAGTTGAGAATTATGATGAGTTAGTTGATGAGTGAGTGAAATGAGTGAGTGAGGGATTGCCTTTTCGAAACGAAACCTGCTGTAATTGATTTAAATGCTTTTGTAAGTAAGTGCAATGAATGAGCTGCCAAATTTAAGCCGTCGTGCCTCCATGGCAAGTGGAGAATTAGGGAATTGAGGTAGGTGATGAGTGAGGAAGAGTGAGTGAGTGAGGGTTTGCTTTTCGAAATGAACTGATTACTGTAAGTAAGGTGCAATGAAGGAGGCCTGCCAAATTTAAGACGTCTGCCTCCACGGCAAGTTGGAGATTAGTGATGGAGTGAGGTGATGTGAGTGAGTGAGGGCTTTGCCTTTTTGAAACGAAACCTGCTTAAATTTTTGTAAGGAGGTGCAATGAAGGAGCCTTGCCAAATTTAAAGACCGTCTGCCTCACGAAGTTGGAGAATTAGTGATGAGTTAGTGATGGGGAGTTGAGTGAGTGAGGGCTTTGCCTTTCGAAACCGAAAACTGCTTAAATTTTGTAAGTAAGGTGCAAATGAATGAGCCTGCCAAATTGAAGCCGTCTGCTCCACGGCAAGTTGGAGAAGTAGTGATGAGTTAGTGACGATGGTGAGTGGAGTGAGTGAGTGAGGGCTTTGCCTTTTCGAAACGAAACATGCTTAACCTTTGGAATAAGGTGCAAGAATGAGCCTGCCAAATTAAGCTGTCTGCCTCCACGGCAAGTTGGGAATTAGTGATAGTTAGTGATTGAGTGAGTGAGTGAGTGAAGGCTGTGCGCTTTTCGAAACGAAACTGCTGTAACTTTGTAAGTAAGGTGCAAGAATAAGCCTGCCAAATTAAGACCGTCGCTCCACGGGCAAAAGTTGGAGACTTAGTGATGAGTGAGTAGTGAGTGAGTGAGGGCTTTGCCTTTTATTAGTATTAGATATATTATACTTACGTATATATACATAGGATTCTATCCATTCCACTTGGAATACTTGTTTCATCATGAATTTCTGAAAGATATGAGTATTTACCAAGAAATATACCAGTATGTGTATCTCTATAACGACGCAGAGAGTAATTTCCATGCAAAGAGTAGTTTCATACTAAGTGTTGTTATGCTTTGGGTTGTGGCAACTTTATAAATGAGTGCTGTTCGGGAATCAACCTGTAAAGATTATTGTGGTTTTTAACTCACAGGTTTTTATATTGTTGTTTTACATTTGGTTTGTTCTAGATGAAGAAAATGCACCACAAGGGGTGTAAGTACCTGGGTTAAATAGGATGAGTGGTAACGGCTACACCCCATAAAGGCCCTGAGGAAGTGGACAGGTGTCCATGAAACGCCGTAGGGCATTTAAGTGTTTCAATGTGTGAGTGATGTGATATTGTCTACGTGGCCCACAGCCACGATCGTGCTTTTAACTTTAGTGAACTGAAAATAAAGGGACTATGTTAGATCTTACGGAGCATGGTGCTGGTCTTCATTGGATTAATAGTTATCATTGCAGATACGTTTTTTCATTATAACCCAAGTATAAGTACGTTGACTGGTAGTCAAAGTCGTGCTCAGATCGTATTTTCGAGGGTTATCGAAACACTTCCAGGCTAGTTCTAAATATCGAAAATAGCCCGGACATTCAATAATCATCGAAACAATTCGATTTGAGTCGTCAGCCATCTCTACTGGTAATGTGTAATCTCAGTTCTATATACTGTAGGTTGCTAGATGTCCGGGGTCTTCTATAGGCAATGTTTAGGAAACGTTTTGCTAGTGATGTTTTGAAAAGTGTCATGTATAGATTTATTAATTATGAACTGCCGTAAAAAAACTTCTGTGTGGCACGTTCTTGAAATCCTAATCGCTTCAATAGATTCAATAGAAATTTCATACAGTATTTAAAATATCAAATATTTTGGACTGAAGAACTAAATTAGAAAAAACAGGGATTGATCAAGAGAAAGTTAATTTATTGATTGTTATTCTTATATAATACTTTAATACATATTAGGCTTGAGAAGAATATCAAAGCACATGGTTTGTATTATTTATTGTTCTATATTCAGATTTAGAAATCTGGTAGTCTGAAATATAGCTTTGGTATTTACATGAGATTCAATAAAAGTCTTATGGTTAAAAATGGTTGCTAGTTTTGCCCAACCATCAGATGTTAGATTTCAAATGTAAATAAAATCTGATGGTTGAGGCAAAATTAGCACCATTTTTAACAATAAGGAACTTTTTAGTGAATTCCCTGTTAGTGTGGTTATTTCATATGTGTATTCCAATTCTGTCACGTCTGAACCTTCAAAACAATGGATGCATTTCCCAATACAGATATAACTGGTGGAATGTATAGCTGGAAATCTGTCTCTTTAACAATACTGCCCCATGTCTATATTCACTTTCTGTGAGACTTGGATTAAATCAACAACATCAGAGAAACAACAATAACTCAAAAAAAAATGAAAGAAGGAAGGAAGGAAGAGAAAGAAAGAAAGAAAGGATTGTCACCTCAGAAAAAACATTTCTCTGCTCTGGACACTAACGGGTTACAATTAGTTAGGTTGAAGAAGCAAGAACTCCATAATCACTATAATACGGCTATTAATGTACTCCAACAATAAAAACATCCTCCAGATGCTTTAGAGTGCTTCTCTGTAGTTTACGAGTAAGGGGGAATTGTCCTTAAAGATAGTCCATTTCTATAAACAGTAGCCCAAGTGAAACTAAAATGTGTGCTATTAAGAATGGACAGTGGACAAATGAGGGCACTGGAAGAAGGAACAGGTGCAAGCATTGAGTCTAAACATAGGCTGAGGAAAGAAAGAACAGATGTATAGTTAGTAAAAGTGTTGGAAAGGAAGTAGTTGAAACTGAAGATAAAATTGTCATGAAATGAGAGAGTAGTATGTAGAGAGGTTAAAACTGGGGTATAATGAAATGATTAGAACAAGCTGGGGGTACCACACAGTGCAATCTTTATAGAATGACATACAAGATCCATAAGCATTCTGTCACGTTGAAATATGTGCCTAGCACACAGTCCCAAGCGTTTTCCATATATAAGTATAGCAAGATCGTTTGTGACTGCCATACACCTAACGATCGCCGACCAAAAATCTTATACTTTCTAGTACAGGAGGGCAAACCGCAGCCGAGGATTTCTAACACTGAGCCACATGCTGAAACATTCATGGCTTTGGAAACTGTGCTTTACATTCGTACCACACATACAGGAAGAAACATGGGACAATCCTGTTGGTACTAATGGCCCTTTTTTTTAAATTAGGGTGTGTACCACTTAGACATCCCACTGTTCTCAACCAGGTTGCAAGCGTTCCCCTAGAGAGAAACACTGGTTTAGGCCCATCCCTGTGTTTAATTAGGAGTGCTTTTTTTTTTAAAATAGAGACATTGAAAATATTTTTCAGGGGTCCCACAGTAAAAAGGTTGAGAAACACTGGACAGTCTGGACCATATGCAAGTAGGAGACAACCTCCTTCTATAGTAACTAGGGTATCATTATATGTAGTTTAATAGTGCAGAAGTTTCTCTTCTGAAGTGATGCAAACATGGCAATATTTTGGAGCAACAAGAAGTCGATTGAGGAGTAGTAGAGGTAACAGACTGTGAGAAACTTAAAGAGAAGACAATGAAAACTCATAATGACCGTAACCACCAAAAGTGAATGTGATTAATGGTTTATTTACAAAACCATTGGGTTTAGTGGAATAGCTGTTTAACAGAAAAAATACTTCTATCCCAACTCTTCTTTTGTAATACAAAGAGAGAATGTATCAATGTGGTATAAACCTGGGTGTGGATGGGGGGAGGACGTCACTAATAACCTTCCCAGAAAGCCTAAAACTGTTGTTTTGCGTTATTACACACCAAATTTTTTTAAAATTTATAGTAGAGAATTAGTGCTGTAGGTATGTATATAGAAATTTTAAGCCCATGTACCAAATGACATTATGCAATACAGAGTATCCAACAAGGGATAGTGCAAACAAACAGATACATTACAAACAGTTTTATTACATAGGTCAATGGATACATATTATAATTGTGAATTATTAGATGTGTTTGTGCCTTGACACATCGAAATCCTGCTTACACATATAAGTTGTGAGGGACGATAAAGATACATGTGATGGGGGATACAAAGGCTTAGACAGCTAACAATTCATTATTGTGTTGGTTTCAGAAAGTGGAAATAGGAAGAACAGAGTAAGTACTAATGGATGTTAAATAGGGCGAGTGATCTGGGGAAGGGAAACAGGGAGAGAGTTCAAAGGTACGGAGGTGAGCGTCCAAGGAGATTGTTTAAGAGGGGTAGAAAGCTTGTTGGCTGGGGTTTTGTGGAAAGAAATTCTGTGATGCACTGCAAATGAGGGCTCATTACGGGAGGTGGAAGAGCATTATATTTATTCTTTTGGGTCTGTATTAAAAAAGGTGCAACGTTTGCAAACCAATCAAGATGGACCTACTAAAAGGCCAATAAAAAATATCTGATTGGCTTCTGCCAAATAATATAACACGGCCACATGTTGCATTTTGTGATACCTATGCCCCCTAAAAGGTAATCATTTTTACAAGCAATATTTTTTTAAGCAACATTACATAGGCCGGTACACCCAATCTTGTTTGTTTTTCATGAATGAATTTTTTTGTTCATAGTTCAACAGCTGTTTTACTGCTCTTATTCAGTGTGCACAGATACCCCACAAGTTTCAAGCAAAAAAAGCCTTCAAAAAACCAACCAAAATCTGTTTAAAAAAATGACACAGGAGGCTGCCAATAACTTCACCCAAATTAACTGCCCAATGGCCTCCAAGCTCAGGAAAGCCAGAAAAGGAGATGAGAAACTTCACACAGTCACACCAAAAACTTCAAACAACAACCACTAAGAGCTATGCTCATACCACAGCTGATGAATAAATGTTCTCATGCCAAACTAAAAACACGCTGCTACCACTTTAACATGGAAGGTAAAATGGGTCAATCCCTGGATGATTTTTTTAAGATCTTGAAAGTCCCAATTCTGGTGCAAAAAAAAACCTGTGGTGATTCCAACAATAAGAACTCTTATAACTCAAATATGTTCTCAGGACATTCGTAGCATTTACAGACAATTCTTCTGTGTACTGAATATAATTTTTCACTAGATTTCTTTCCTCTGATACAGACTTTAGGACTCAACAAATTAAAGAGTTGTGTTATCACATCAGAGGTTAATATATCAGGGGAGAAAAAGAGAAGGTTTGATATAATGGTTGCCAGCACTTACTCTACATGTAGCATCTCCTTTGAAGAGACCGTTATTGTTGTATGTATTTTTATAGCGTTGTATAGTGGGGTCTATGTAGTAAATAACATGGGATAAAGCTGAACAATTTGTCTGCTATTTAACATCTAAAACTATATTTTATCGTAGATCTACCTTGTTTGAGCCATTGAAGGCTATACCACTATTTAGCCATGGAAAATGGGTTCATATGGGAAAATGCTTTTAGGGTAGTTTGATGGTATGGAATATTTGAGACCATTTAGTTGTTTCTATCACCAGTGATTGGGCCAAGGGAGACGAACTATAGCTATTATACAGCAGTGATCTAAGCATATCAAATACGTAACAATGTGATGGCCCCAGTTCGCGGCCGACTGGATCGCAGGCGATTTACCTCGTTAGCGCGAACGGCGGATATCGTGTTTTACCGGTTATTTTTTCTTCGCCTTCGAAACTTTCCGAACGACGTTTTCTAAAGTGTTTAGAAATTACGAGGTATTCACGTATTTTTGAAAATGTGGGAAAAATCCCATATTTTTCAAAGATTTTTTCATTTGAATGGGTTCGCTCGCGGTTTCGAATTTTCAAAATTTTTTCACGAAAATTTTGAGCGATCCTCGAGCGGACGGATTTGCTAAGTTCACTTAATAACCATATATCCCCAGCCCAATACACCCCATGAGCAAGGAACAAATATAGAATGGTTTTATATTGGTGAAATACAGTATTCCGATACATCTATAATAACATAAGTGTGATCATTATAACGCGAGCTGTCAGTGGTAATATCCTATTAAAACATCACTCAGCTATGTCACTAAGTGACTCATTTCTTCTATCCCCTACTCCGCCCATTCACAGTGTTCATGCTGGACAATGACTCAAGCATTTTGTTTGCCATATTTTAACTTCACTAACAGAACCTATGCGAGACGGCTTCCTGTCACTTTCCATGTCCTCTCCTTTCCTTCTCCCCCCACAAGATTTGTTTTAACCCCAGAATGCTGGGGCTGGGAGGTTCTCTTCTACTGGGGTTAGTTACAGAGAGGTAGCTGGGGTTTAAGTGGAAATAGGGACAAGGCTATAGAATTTAAACATGTGAATGGGGTGAAGTAATCCAATACTTATGTATTAGAAGGAAATAATGCGCCCCTTCACATTGATAGATATAGAGACATTCTTAACGCCACCTCGGAGTTCCTTCCTGTATATAAGCACTTGGCTACGGCCTCGTGCCTCTATATGGCATGGAACTCCTCGGGGGGCGTAATTCCTTATATTACACTGTAAGGGTGCATTATCTCTATATTATTGTGGTAAAAAACACTGCCAGTGGTGGTATGTTTGGACCACAGCAAACAATTTACAGTAGTTATAATACCCTTAGTATTGGCACCATCGATGAACTGCAGTCTTATTTTAAAATGTTTCTTAGATAGTCGCCATTAATGATTGGTATTACAGCTGTGGTGTTACTAAGCTGTGTATGGTAAAAGGATTGTTTGGTATTTGAGATCAATCCTTAGTAAATGGATCTTAACTTTAGAGAAATTATCCTTTCACTTTTAGCATATCAGAGGCAATAGATACCACATGAGGCTTGTCAAGCTGTGTAAGGTGTTTACCCTGTTTATGACTATGTACAGAATTGCAAGTCATAGGAGCAAAACATACTGTAGGATATGTACACAAGAAGGAGTTCTTTGTTTGTCATGTCAATGTATCCTTCCCCTTTTCAGAAAGCCCAGGACTACCTTATGTCACGAAACAGATAATGTTTTATACATGCCAATATACACCAACAAGCATAATGATTAAATATCGGCCAGTTTATTGAATGCAATAATAGAAATTCCACGCTTGCTGCACGCATGAACTGTGGTCAGAGAATGGTAAGGGGGTTATTGGCAGAGATTGACAAACCAGCAAGTTCCCATGACTCTCCAATGTGGAACTTATGAGTTTTGTTGAAATGTTAAAATTTAAATATCGAAGGTTTCAATGTAATGTTTAAGATATTTTTCATTTGTAATCTTCAATATAAGATTTGTGAGTAAGTTCCGTTTTCTCGAAAATTCCAAAAATTCCCGTCTGAATCGAGGTAGTTTTATAATTGGGGCCCTAACTATATAGGTACACGATAGAAGGTTTTTCACGGGTAAAAGGAAGGCCATATAAATGCGGGTTCTATGTCCATGGTGTATTATTTTTCACAAATGTCCATTATCATAGAGACTTTCTCTAGAGAAGCTCAGAACTAGAACTAGAGGAGGCGATGAATGCACCTAGGGTTGTAGACCCTGTACTTTAGACCTCCTATGCAATAGGTGTTTAATAACAAGGGATTCGTTCCTCCTATTTTTAAAGTGTGATCACTATTTCACCTTAGTTGTTATATAAACAATACAACGATTATTGTACGTCAGTGGGTGTAACATAGCAACCACATTTATAGAATACGTTTACCTGGTGTTATATTTCTACTATATGGTAATGGCCCATATAATAATACTTAGCGGAATGTAGAGTACTGTCAACAATGGGTATTTATGGTCAACGAACATTTTGGACAGTATACAACCCTTGATTCTGAACCTTTCTGATACCGCTGTGTTTATAAACCTGCCCCTCCATAAGTAACTCAATCTAAGTTTGAATTCCCCCATAAAGTTACCATTTTTGATCTCACTTTCCCTAATTCAAACATTTAATAGGAGTATTGTTATGTATGAGACTGGTAGTGAAGCAATCTTATTTAAGAATCCTTGATTTATAAATGGGCCTGAAATCCAGATGCTCGAAAGTAGAGTGGATCATTTCAAAATTGCAATCACCAAACTGCACCTCCATACCGAGACCATAACTGGTCCAACAATAAACAAAAATTACGGACAATAATAAATAGACAGTCTGAAGGGGCACAGTCCTTAACTTCGTACACTAGTTGGATAATTGTCGTAAATGCAGCCGACGAACAGCAAGCTCCGCACACATATTCGTACACCCAAACTATAGCAAACGATCATCAAAAAGCAAACGAACGGCTAGCACACGTACTCGAGATGTATAACCTGCTTTTTTTCCGACGACAGCCTGGCGATTTGTTTCTGTCCGATTACCGATATGTTGTAATGGTCGGGGTGAGGATTATCGTTACGTTCTACGAAAATTATAAAAGAGGCGCATGCACTGCTTCGTAATTGGCAGAGATTACAACGGTTATGTTACGTACAGAATGGTCTATATTAACGACTTATCGTGGTGTGACTATGTTGTGTGTACAGATGGTTGTTTCAGGTTATGAGGTTAACAATAATATATCTCTTGTAATCAGTTCGAATCAACTGGACTTAAAGTTTGTTCTTGAAGACGTTCGCTAGTCACTATCCGACTGGCTTTCTTCTCAATTCCAGAATGACTTGTACAAGGATCTGTGGAATTATGTACCCTGGAAAATCCCAATTAGATATCACAGCCGGTGTTAAGGGCGTGAATTGGTAGTGGTCTAGTGGTGGTTTATAGAAACGCCCAGAGTAAGGTGCAAAAACAGCATTGTACTCGTCTGGAAATAAGGAGAATGCTGCTGTGATCTTAAAAACATAACGTGTTGGGTGGACGGAGCACCAGCTTTTATGGACACATGGGACTACCATATTTAACTTTGTGTTTTTTCCTGCCCCAATTTCATTACAGCAGCAATCACTAGACAGTCGGACCACGACTCATTTCAGTGATACTGACTTTAGAGTAGCCTTACTGGCCAACCGATTGAATTATGATGCTGATTTTATGGTGCTGTTTGTTCCTTGCCTTTAATTAATGAGGTTTTTTAGCAATCATTTTTTTTGGCAATAGTATCATTAAATTTAGTAGGGAAACATAAAATGTTAGATTTGATAGAAGGATTAAAAATAGTTATACCATTGGCAGGGCTTTTCTAGGGTCTTGAAACACCAAGGGAAATAAGGGCACCGTATGCCCAGGTGGAATCTTTAAGGCAACCCCCTTTCTCCACCCCAATTAGTCACGCCCATTTGGTACTTAAAAGAGATGGACAGAGAAATGGATAGTCAGAGAGACACAGAAGATAGTGAGAGAAGCAGAGAGACAGACATACAGACTGATACACAGATGGAAAGATATATCCTTTATATTTTTATAAATATATCCAGCATCACTTGAGGAAGGAAGGGGCACGCTATTCACCCCAGAACGTTGTGTGATATTACTGTTGATCACTAATAAAAGTTGTTAAAGTTTCTTTGGAGTGCAACCCTTAATTCTGTTGCTTTCTGATGTCTATGTCCACCAAAGGTTGGAATAGAGGAGTCAGAACCCGCACTTGGATAGAGTTCAAAAGGTTTCTGTTTAATAGGATCACAAGATCAACACCCCTGCCTCTATACCATTAGGCTGTATTGCATATAGACACATGCCTTTGCCACAGGCTATAAATAAGATAACTTTGCATGTCTGCACCTATTTCTTTAGGAAAGCTGGAGCGAGAATATGTGTTTTAAAGTCAGATGATTAGGGCAATTCTATTATAATAAAATGAGGCTGTGAGGTACCTTTGTTATAAGAAGGCTCTATTTTATTTATTCTCTGTTAGGAACTTTTTAGCTCCTTTAACCACCACCTCACCTTAACTTATAAGCCAATCAATATCCTGTGCTCCCAAAACCTAACCTCATAGAAACTATGGAAACTTGCTGTGGTAAAACTAATAAGTAGAGATGTCCAAACTTCACAAAATCCGGACCCATAAAACCAATTAAAAACGAAAAAATCCTTAAAATATGAGAAATGTCGTATTTCAAAAAATTTTCAAAATTACGTAAAACCTCGTATTTTTGAAAATTTTCAAAATACGGGTTCCATGTAATTTTCGAAACTACGATAAATCCTCGAGTTTCGAAAATTTTCGAAAATAATTGAAATCCTCATAATTTTCGGAATTTTTCGAAAACGCGGTTGGAAAAAGTTCCGGAAGGCAGAAAAACGGAAATCCATGATATCCGCTGTTCACAAACAAGGTAAATCCGCCGTGGATTCGGGTTCGGATCCGAGAGCTGGGCCATCACTACTAATAGTGTAAACCTAGCATGTTAATCTGGATCCTATAGGACCTCATATTTCCCAATGGTGCTGTTTAGTTTTGAACCACCAGGAGTTGGGTCAGATCTGCAGGATTATGCTATTTGGTTCCCCTGGATTAGAAAGACAGTTCGCATTTATCATGTGTAAAGGTTTTATATCAAAGAAAAACAGATGTAGTCGTGCACTACGGGAATTTTAAAGGGAAAATAGTATCCCCAAAAAGCCAGGGTGCTACTTCCACAATAATCCAATAATAAAACAACCAAAAGAGCTGTGGATAAATGGGCACACCTAGCACGAATTTAAGTAATGATGGTACAGTTGTGTACAAATAATTAATCATTACACTTATAATTAGTGTTATAATAAAAGGCATTTTTATATATGTGCAAAAAATAGCCCAGCCCTAGAGGCTATAATAAAGTGCAAAAAATTGACATTAAAACATTCTCTGCGCAAATCCTGGTTCAATAGTTCATAGTTTATCAACGATATACTGGTATAGTCCATTCACACAATATACATACACTGGTAATGTCAAGACAAAATCAACCCTTATAAGTTAACATATACATAGTATAACATCCCTTTATGACATAGGCAATAATATCACGATAATTCAATAACATATAAATTTGGATCAAACTCCAGCCTAATAGAGATATAAGGGAGCTAAACAGGGTGAGGCAACTAGGCATTAAGAAACTAACATATGGAGATCCCCAAGTGGTGAGATAGGAGGAAGAGTAGATACTAGCCCATCAGACAACCAGGCAGGAGCACAGGAGCAATTAAAATCAGAACGAGTGGAACGTTTCGTCCGATCCCGGACTCTCAACAAAGAACCTTGTAACAACACTTTATAGCCCAAGAAACTCATATTGTCTTTCATATTGGATTGAGCAGCGCCGCAAATCTAGAGAGAAACTCCTACCCAAGTCCTGAGGAGCGTGTAGTCAAGCTATCCGCATCACCTGACCAAATCCCGGACCTCGCAATACTACGGTACCCGACCAAACCACGGAACTCCCGAGATTATAATGCCGATGTAAGCATCCCATCCCTTTGCAATCATTAGAATCGGGGTGCAGAGCGAATGCTCATGCCAGAGTCCCAATTGCGGACCTTCTATACTGAGCAAGGTCAAACAAATACATAAGCCCCATTCTTAATGCTAGACACATGTAATAAACATACATTGCATGTAATAATATATATAGTGTGAAGGTATATATAGACTCCATAGTCACTAGATAACCAAACGAAATCCAGATGTCCTGACAGGCAAAACCTGCTTACTTCCATACTTTCACATTCCGAAGCAGGTCCTCCAATTAAGCCTTTACCACATTCTTACCACGGTAGGAAGAATAATTATCATAATGTATCTTCAAATGTCCTGATGAGTCTAAAGTAGAACAATTCTGAAAGTATCCTATGGATAGACCCCAAAGTCTCAAGTTCCAAGAAAGTCCACTGGATCGGACCACATAATTCCAAGAGATTTAGCACTTTGATGGTGTAATAGATCCAAATCGACCATCCCAGAATAAAAATCCTATATCCCAACCATTTGTAAGGAATCTTTCAGCAATACAATGGATACATCCCAAATGAGATCCTATAACTTTGGCCATTTATGAAAATCCTTCAACAGTCCGATGGATGCAGACAAATATCATAACACATCCTAGAAAACAGGAAAAGAGTCAAAACTTTAGATAAATGGAGTAAGGTCCCATTCCTCGTTTAGACCTTCAGGCACCATGGTACCCAGACGAAGATCCATTTAGCTTCTTTTTTCAAAAGCAGTTTCTAATCACCCCCTCTCATGCCTGATTACACTGTCTATCACGTAATCTGAGGGCCTTCCATCTCCACCATGTTTACCTAGGAAATGATCTGCCACATTGGTCAGTGTTTGCCCACCTGAGCATCCCCTATGGGCATTCCTGATGTTAGAAAGGTGGGAACTGAGACGTTCCTTCAGTTTCTGTCTCGTCTTGCCTACATAAAGAAGGGGAAAGAACATGACAGCAAGTAATCACCCCCTTTACTGTTACAATTGTAAATTTAGAGGTTCGTGAAATTTTACTTTTCTTGCTGTCATAAAAACAGTTATCACACACCAATATTTACAAAACTGCAGTCTCCACATCCCTGTGCACCACATTAACCATTTCCCCTGTTGAGAGATATCGTAGATTTTCATAGTGACTTTTACACAGGTATCAGATAAAATTATGGCACTTTGGCGGTAAGTAATTATCCGTTACAATCTGGGCTAAACCTGGATCACTTTTGCAAAATCTGCCAATTTCTTTCAAGCGCATTCCTAATGCTGTCCCATTGCTTACAGAAGGGGGTAATGAACCATATTGCTTTATCTAATCCCTCTCTTTTGCAATTAGTAAATCCTCTTGTGTTGTGCCTCATAATTCCTCTTAGCTTCTTCACTAACCTTTTTAGGGTAACCAATCTCTAAGAAGAATCTATGCGTTAAGTCCCGTGACATTCACGTGTATGTAGTCCTCATCATTGGTGCAGTTCCTCGGAGCCTCATAAATTGGCTTTCGGGATCCCCTGCATCAATGGTTTTGGATGGAAAATGCTCATATTTCCCAATGGTGCGTTAATTTGAACCACCCAGATTGTCTGGGTCGATCTGCAGGATATGCTATTTGGTTCCCCTGGATGCAGATGACGTTCGCATTATCACGTGTAAAGGTTTTTATCACGTATCCACATCCACAGACAACAAACACATACATAATCTTTTAAGACTATATATGTATTGTATATATATATATATATATATATAATAATATATAGTAGTTAGACAGCAGAGATGGGACTGACAGAAGGACAGACAGATCAATAGACAATATAGAAAAAGACAGTGTCAGGCCACATCGCTTAACTGCTCCACACTCCCGTGGCGCACGCCAACTTGGTCATCTCCAGCGGTGGTCGTCGCATCCTCCTCTTCTGACGTCATGTCACGGCGTCCATCTTCGGTGCGTGCAAAATTTCTCCCAGGCGCGCACCGCTGCTGTCTCTCTAGTGCTGCGCGGCGTTATTCAATCAGTTTAAACTTGCTCTTAGCCTATCCCGCATTTGAATTCTATCCTTCATTCCCCATGTTCCCCTTCTCTACGTAAGCCTGTTTTCAGCCATGTTTCTTTGCCTGTTATAGTTTTGGTATAGCAAGCTATGGTGGTCCCTGCTATTAGTTCTAGTCGCCATATCTAGTTTCTAAGTTGCCAAGTCTTGTTCTTGTGTGTCATATTATCATGTTTCTCCTCTCTTTCATTGTTATCCTTGTATATTGTCTTTTTTTGTCTTCCAGTCCCTGTTCCATTGGTGCTCCGGTCTTCCAGAGTATACCCGGCTAGCATCTATACCCTGCGCTCTAAGACCTGGGGGTTACGTACAGTGAGGCGTAACAAGTTCCTGACGACTGGGGGTTGTCTATAGGTGAAGACAGGCTGTAGATTGGGGTAAGGAGCTGAAGGTATACTCAGGGACTCCGGGCATCACAGACAGACATACACAATAGTAAAAGAATGGACAGGGAGATAACAGACAGTAGAGAAAAGAGATAGAGATTTCACAAACTAATGACACCATCATACTGGGATTCTTGTCACAGGTTCAGAAACTAGGAATAGCAGCTAACAGTTGATTTTACATCACTATTCTCTCTCTCTCCATCAGTGAGGGGACCTTATAGAGGCTGAGTGCCAACACAACAATTTAACCTGAATATGAGGGTTTATTACATCTTATGATCATTAACCACCACCAGCATTGAGATCCAAAACAGTGACCATTAACCATACATTACCACACAGGAGTTTAAGATTAAAAACAGTGACTAATTAACCCACATTACCAACAAGAGTTAAAGGGCAGTGTCCACCCCAAAACTATACTTTAACCCACTACTGGCCCCACTCTGTAGTGCAATTAAATCCTTACCTTACATCCCTGCTCCAAATGGTTCTCCTGTAATGTTCCCACAAAGTCCCAAAAACTGGTCACCAGGAGCCTGACAGAGTCCATATAGACTCTGCTCTGTCCCCCACCAGGAGAATTTTGCCATGTGCACAGAGCCCCCCCCCTCTCCCTCCCTCTCCAACCGTGTTGTTCTCCCTCCCCCTAGTGTAAATCCCCTTGGCAATAGTAGGGCTTTGTCCCCCTGCCCCAACCGCTATAATAGATTATCAGAAAGTCCCCAAACTTTACTACCTTCCCTCTCTCCCCCGGCGTTCTGAGCGCTGGCAGCCACGTTATTGGCTGCCTCTCAGCCAAGCACGGATGCGGCTGCCAGTCCGTCCCCCTGTGCAGTTTCATGCAAGCAGAGGCCGGGCAGTGCGGCGGAGGAGAGAGGGAAGGTAAGATCGGGGGAGTTCTGATAATTCTATTATGGCGGTTGGGGCTGGGGAAAGAAGCACTACTACAGTTATTTATCAAAAAAAAAATTTAAAGGGTGGGCATGCCCTTTACGATTAAAAAAACAGTGAACACAGCGAGCACAAAACATAACAAATTATTTTATTTGGGTAATAAATCTCCTTTCTCCTAGCTTGTCTCGTGTGCCCCCCCCCCCCCAAATAAACAAAGTAGATGGCAGAAGTAGATTATTTTAAGGTCTAGCAGGAGAATTCGGGGCACTTAGCAAAAGATCTGCATCTTTTGACATAGCGACGCCACTGACCATTGGTATTGCCTGACCTGGGCTTTCTGGGTGTTTTCTAGCTGGGAAACACAGAAAGAGCATTGTCCTGTTTTGCTGAAACAATCTTCCAGAAATGGGAATAAAACATTTTTATTTCTTTTATGAGTTGGGCATTTTATTGTGTTTCTCACCCCCTGTGGGCCTAGATGCTATTTTAGAGGGTCTTTTGTTAATATATATCTGGGTGTGTTTGTGTTTTCCTTCTAGGGCTATGCGAAGGCAGAAGATTCACTTTTTGTTCAATAGAGAAGGTTTCAAGGTCATCATATCTTAATTAAAGCCATCTGAAATATTCTAATTCCAGAGGCATTTAATGTAAAGATGAAATATTGGCCGTTCCCTGCTGGGCTTTAAAAATATCCAAAGGCGTTCAGGCAGCTTTGAAAATATTGCAGTCTCTGATATTATATGGGATTTTTTTTTTTTAGTACAGTGAGATACATTTAACATGAAGCAATTACATGAAATTGGTGCGAGGCAAGAAGGCCTAGTCTCCAATAGAGATGGATCCAGGTCCGACACTGGACCCACCAGTTCCAAAATCTGAATGTTCCGTCAAAAATCTGAAACAGACGGATCGTTCAGGTTTCGGATTCGGAGCGAGTTTTCGAAATCGCTCCGAAGTCCCCATTTTAAGTTCCATTGGGATTTCCCAAGATCCGAAAACCTGAAACAGAACGAAATCCATCAGTTCGGCCATCTATAGTCTCCAACTGCACCCTGACTATTCCATAATATACAACTGGACTTTGAATTGTTCCCTGTGATCATAGCCTTCCTATAGGAGCCGGCACTGGGATCAGTAAGGTTTATAACACCATGCTGTTAAAGGGCATGTCCACCTCCAAAACTATAATTTAACCACTACTGTCCCCACTGTGTAGTGTAATCAATCTCCTTACCTTATATCCCAGCTCAAATGGCTGCCCTGCTTTGCCCCTCCAAAGTCCAGAAAAACTGTCCTCAAGAGCTGGCAGGGTCCATATAGGACTCTGCCTCCTGTCTCTCCTCCAGGAGAATTTTTCCATGTGCATGCAGCCCCTCCAACCCCCCCTCTCCCTCCACCCCTCCCTCTCCTCCCCCTAGTGTAAATCCCCTTTGCTGTATAGCAGGGGTCCCTCCCCAGCCCCAACCGCTATATAGTTGGCAGAAATTCCCCCGAACTCTACTTACCTTACCTCTCTCCCCTGGCGTTTCTCCACTGCTGGCAGCCGTGTCCGTGATTGGCTGCCTCTCAGACAATCACGGACGCGGATGCTGGTCTGCCCCCGTGCTTGCAGTTTCATGCAAGCAGAGGGCCGGGACAGTACACGGAGGAAAGAGGTAAGGTAAGTAAAGATCGGGGAGTTTCTGCCAAAACTAATATGGCGGTTGGGGCTGGGGGAGGGAGACCTACAGTACACACAATGTTTAAAAAGGGGTGGACATGCCCTTTAATAATTAGTCCTGAAGTGTTTACACTTTTAGTTATTTGTGCAGAAACTCCCCCGACTGTATTTAAATGCCTGTTTCCCCTGCGTTCTGGATAGCGGAAGCCGTCCATGATTGGCTGCCTCTCAGCCAAACACGGACACGGCTGCGGTCTGGCCCCCTGCTTGCAGTTTCATGCAAGCAGAGGGCCGTGACGATCGCCGGTGGAAGAGGTAAGTAAGTTATGATCAGGGGATTTCTGCACAAATTACTATAGCGTTTGGAGCTGGGGGGGGAGCCCTATACTACAGAAAAATATAAAAAAAAACAGGTGGACATGGTTTTAACATTTCTTACTGAGTAGCTCTACTTAGATGTAATGAGAACTTAAACCCCCAGAGCCTACTGCTCTTTTGTAACAGTGCACAATTAATTAAAGGAACTAAACTGCTCCCTCCTTTATGCTGTACCTTTAAAAAGTAGGTCCTATAAATAGAATAACTTATAATGATTATTATACTCAGGTAAAATGTTGGGCGACTTGATTTAAATACACTACAGACTAAGAAAGTAGGACTTCTTTAAAATTAGGATGCGTTGACGTGACATACAGCTTACACTATTTGGCCAATGTGTGTAATGATTCAGTGTTATTTAAATTTTTTTAAGGCAAAACTGTGCACTAGCAATTTTTTCCATTTTTTGCGTGTATAATAATGCTTTTTATACCTATCTAGTGCTGGTCCAAGTCCTCCCAGGGCCAGCAAGCTACTTCCTTCCCATAGGCTGGACTGTGGTCCAGTATGGGGGTCGGCTAGATGGTTTAGATAGACTTAAGGTAATTATCCTTTTTCATCAGATGTATTACCATGAGCAGTGTTCTAGCTTTTATGGCTCTCACTTTGGATACAGCATATAGGAAGGGACACTTTTGTTCAGTATGTGGGTTTTTGCATTTAGTATGGGATTTCGCCTTTTAAGAAAACAACAAAAAAAGTTTAAAAATCACAGAGCATTTTAATGGAATACAAATTATTTGATCACATCTAAGGATTTAAGGGTAACTATCATCAGCCAAAAATATACAGGCAATATTATACAACAGGGGTGAAGTGATGAAGTCCTTTCTCCACCATACATCTAATAGTGGTCGCTGCTGTAAAACATTTCATGTGTGCAGAAGCTTAATTCTTCACAGAATTATCATATACACCCAGTGCATGCAGTCAAACATCCAATAAAATGTTCAATGTAGAAAATCACTTCATTTGGAGCTGGAATGCATAAATATACCCGCATCATCTATACAGCAATGTGGCCCCCTTAATCTGGTTCTTCAAGAAAGAGAATGGTGGTGTTTATACTTTTATAAAACATTGTCTATAGATCTATTGGTGTCCTAGGCTATTTATGTGCAACTATTGTTTGAGGTCAGTATAAGGGTGAACATTCTATCTGTCCCTTTTTGTGTGTGATATGTTTAGTGTATATTACTTGCTTTGATCTAGGGATCTCCAGCATAGCAGAGCTATGGTTAGAAGGTCACCACACCAACCTCTGTAAGCAGAATCAACATCCTCATAGCAGCAATGAGTCCCAATGCTGTTTATGTATGAAGGTATTATTTGTTAGTTCCTTTCATATTCTGCTTTTCTGAAAGTTCAGCTCTGCATGAAACAGTTAATAATTCTTTTTATTATCCTGTCAATTTGTACATGTATGTCCTAGCTGGCCTGTATGTTTTGTCACACAAGATTTCTTATGTGTTTGTTCTCTCTAAGCAAACAAAAGTAAATATAACATAATAAGCCTGTCTCTGAATACAGAACCCCTTGCTGAGATGTTTTCATTTTATTACTGTTTTTTTTTCTAAAAAAAAAAATCTATTCTATAAATAAATATAGCCAAACTGCTTTTGATTAGAAATTTTTTAGTTCGTTGTGAACTTTGGCCATTTTCCTATGCAAACAAGGACAATACAAAATTAGCAAGCATTATAATCAAATATATGATCTTCATAAAATGATTTTCAAATGGTCCTGGGTGGTCAATAAGTTATATTCTGTAAATGTTTTTAAAAACCTTTCTGCAAATGGCCTTTTTTTTTTATAGTCTCTGTGTCAATATTATAGTCCTGGACTGTTTGTACCTTGGAATTGGAATGTATAATAATATGTTTCTCCTTGAGATTGTATATGGTTTCAATTAAAAATAAAAAGAATTTCAACTTTTTTTCAACTTTCATTACGAAAAGATTGAACACATTCATTGTAAACTTGAATTATTTTTCTCTCGAAACAACATAAAATATGCAGTGGACTTTCTTGCAGGTTGGACAATATTCAAAGACCCTTTGAAGCTCTAAAACTCAGGGTCCAACCTCAAAAGTCATCATAATCCTGTCATTTTTTATCTGTTGCTTGGAAGTCTTCAAGTTCTTGATGTACTGTAATGAATGAGCTGTAACTGCAACAGTGAATATGTATACAGTAATATATATTATATATATTATATATTTTATATACATTTATAATTAAAATTGCAACAGTGAATAACTGTATATAATTAATATTTATGTATATTGTTTGTATATAATTAATATATATAGTGTATATGTTCCCAATATTGTATTAAAAAAAATAGATATATAAAATGACTATTAATAAATAAATATTATTATTCAAATACAAATGGTATTCTAGGGAAATCTCTAGAAAAAACATAGATATATGGATATATAATAACAAAAAACATGGATAAATAATAAACTTGAAGTGCTGATAGTGCTATAATGATAAAAATACAGTAGATAAAAAACAGTGAGTAAAGATCTGTATAAGACAGTAATTATCGCTCTGATGAATAAAAGATAAAATCTCAAAGTGAGTCCGTGAATAATAAATAATTAATACATAAATTCAGTACTTGTATGGTTATACATAATACAATATAGTGCACCATACAAGTGCAGAGGAAGGGCACACACACACTCCTCCTCCAGAACGTTGTGTCGTCTGATGTGTGGTCATTATAAAATGTCTATTTTATTGAGTGTTCCCTTGGTTCTTATTATTTTAAGTTAGCAGACTTTGTCTCAGGATTCCAGATTACCAACGGGAAAAAAAACTTCCATTATAACCTCTTGTGTAAAATATCAACAGTGCCCAGTATTTGTCTTAGACCGCATTGAGGTATTTCTGCGCGTAGCCCTAATATAATGCTGCAGTCTAAAATGCTGCTTGATCTGAATTTCTTGACCACAATGTATGTTACATGACAGTGTAAAATACAGATGCAGGTGTGAGAATAATTACAGAAACACAATGGATTTATAAATAGACCCCCACGAGAAAAGGCTTCGTCATTGCAAAGTTTTCTTACACTAAGTTTTCTTAGTTTTTTTCCCCCTGTTTCAATATCAGAAATGGTTTATTCATTTGGGGGGGGGAAATTACTGTTTGACACCTTCCATTTGAAATCATAGGATCAAACCATTTAGGTTGGTTCACTGATGGCCATGAAGGTTAAGATTGGTATAATAAAACTCTTCAACTTTTCTTTTTGTCACCCAATGGACCAAACCACTGGTAAATTTTAACTTATGGCTTGAAAAGTTTATAATAGCACTCATCTTTGCTGTGTGATATCTAAGGGAGGGCAGCAAGACTGTATATGTGAGTAAGTTGATTTCAACTGCTGGAAGTGTGGATATGTAATGGGGATGATATTGGTTGTTTTTTCATTTTGTTGTCCTTTAAAGTACAATTAAAGATGCTGGGCATAGGATTTATTTAGAGGATAACCTCCTCAGCATCTTGGTAATACTTTCAGTTTTAGTATTTCCCTTAGAAAAATATTTGGTTTTGTTGAGGTCCACAAGACAAAAAATGTTCCCCCACCCCGCATAAGTAATGGTTGTTCTATTGGAGACTATGAGAGAATGCTTCTTTCAAAAAATGTAATAAAACAAATAGAGCCAAAGGGATCGCAGATAAATCTTTACTTATTAAAACATGGATGTACCAAATCTAGAATATAACAATTATGCTGGCCAAGTTGAAATATCACATTTATTTTGCTCTTGTGAAGTGAAATATGGAAAAAACCTTTTCTAAAAAATACTATACTATACTAGAGACTTCCTAGTGAATTGCAATTCCAACACTGATCAACGCGTTTCAGACACCATATTGGCTGTCCTAGGATCCTGAGGACAGCCAATATGGTGGCTGAAATGCATTGATTAGTGTTCCTGCACTGCTATATTGCTATTGTGGACAAGTCCGTGAGTGCCCTGGGTTTTGTTGTAGAGATTGGTTTTCCGGTTTCTGGCACCTGGGCTGATGCGTGGAGGTAGAGTGCACATGGAGTCTGCGGAAACTGATAAATATAATATATATATATATAATAATATATACATACATAAGGGGGAAGAAAACAGCTATAATACAGCATATTACAGCACACTCACTCACCACCTGCTAATAGTGGCAACCGCCTGCTAACAGCCCAAGCCCGTAATTGGACTCAAGGGCATAGCCATAAACCAAGGGGTATGCACATCGACAAGCCAAAGAAAACATAGAGGTAATAAAAATGTCCTTATTATGACAGCTTGAACACAGAACACCCCGAAGGGTTACCTGATGCGTTTCTTGCCTCTGGGGCACTTAATCATGGGTAGTTCGCTAAGAAAAGCAGAAGGGGTGTTCTTTTTATACACTCAATATTTGATAGAGACGCCCCCTAGTTAAAGACTATACAATGAGCGAGAGAAAGAAGAGGATAAAAATCAAAGGGTACAATAAAAAAAGTAGTATATACATATATACACTTTGTCTCAAATAAATAATAAGGGACAAGAGCATCAAAAGAAGCATCACAATGTAATCATACAAAATTTCTATAACTGATACAACTGAAAATTTACAAAATAGATAAAAAATAAAAATAAATACCCAATTATCCTACAAAGCCAGTTATATCAAAGATACTATTATGACCTCAAGGAGTTTTGTGCCTAGCAAAAATCCATTTGGCCTCAGCTTTAACAATGCTGATTTCTCTCCCCTCCTCTCCTGCCATCAGTTGAAGGCATAACGTGTTGAATGCCTTGTACAATGAGGCAGGATAGATTATTAGGTTCATAACAGGTTATGGCCAGAGGACTCCTAGGGTTATTTGTTCTAATATTTCTAACGTGTTCCCTGATCCTAGATTTCAATGGATGTGCAGTATATCCCACCATACCAGATAAGGCAGTACAAACACGTCAAAAGGTACACCCACCATAGCGTTACAAATCCAAAATCCACTGCCGCTGATCCTTTACTTTCCTGGTAACGACCATACAATGACGTCACAGAAATGGCTGGCGGCTATTACAGATCTTACCTCCATGCTGCTGCTCATGACGTAATGGCATGTTGCAGCAACAGAGGAGGCAGAAAATTGTAAGACAGAACTGGGGTGTTGGAGATGCCCTAAACATATTAAATTTTAGTACAAGGGGTGGACATGCCCTTTAAAGTGATGTCAGTTTTACCACTGTGAGATCTGCTCTATACTGTGAGATTAACATGAAGTAAAGCCTTTAAAGGTGATATAATGATTTAAGAACGCTTTGGTTTGCATTTCTCTCCATAAAGTGATAAATGTCCTACCCAGTATGTTAGATTTCACTTCCCCTCCCTGCAATGTGTAACTGTTCAGTGCTAAAATGTGCTCTTAGGATATGAAAGGTGGAGGAGGGTGCATATGTCCCCCCGTACTGTACAGGGGGACATATATCAGAATATATATGTATATTAAAGGGCATGTCCACCTTAAACAAAAAAACTTATCACATGTCTGCTTGTGAAGGTTCTCATCATAGGTCATGGTATATCTGTTGTATTCAATTAGATCAACTGGACTTGAAATGTAGTTCTTGAAGACGTTTCGCTAGTAATCTGACTGGCTTTCTCAATTCAGAATGACTTGTACAAGAATCTGTGGCAATTATGTACCCTGGACATAAGCAGTGCAGTGCAGTGAGAAGAATGCTCTGATTTGATGTGGGGGAGACCAAAAGCAACTGCATCAACGTATGGCCCAGCACAGAAGAGCCAATTCCTCGGGTCAGGACTCAGCCGTGTACCTGCATCTTAAGGATAAAGGACATACCTTTGAAGATTGTAATGTTAACATACTGGCGAAGGAACGTGACTGGTTCAAGAGAGGTTTAAGGAGGCCATTTATGTGAAAATAAAGAAACCAAGCCAATAGAGGTGGTGGGGTTCGACACCAACTGTCTGCCATGTACAATGCGTTTTTAACACCTTACTCTGGGCGTCCTATAACACCTCTTAGCCACTATCCAACACACACCCTTAACACCTGGCTGTGATATGCTAATTGGATTTTCCAGGGTACATAATTGCCACAGATTCTTGTCAAGCATTCTGAATGAGAAAGCCAGTCGGATGACTAGCGAACGTCTTCAAGAACTACATTTCAAGTCCAGTTGATCTAATTGAATACAACAGATTATCACATGTCTGTTTACCTGCCACCAGTATTATTAACCAGATACTTAAGAATAATTATTGCCCCATTCGACAGACTACCTCCATGTAGTCAATTCAAGGTGTGGCTGCTGACATCAAACCATAATTCACGCATTCCCTGCTGCTCTCTCACACTGCTCCAGCTTAGAAAAATTTTGAGCGGAAGGAGGAGGGCAGATATCTTTTCAGAATGGAATGGACGTATGATACAAATATGAGCACAATTACAAACGTATGTAATGAACTGATAAAAATTAGATGGGGTTTCGGGCAGATAACTGAGAAGTGACCAGTTTTTTTGTTTTAGCCTTAAGAAAGGCTGTCCAAATATCCACACAGTTCTATGAACCTAATCCAAACTTCACACCCATATGTAAATCTGAAACTGTGTTTTTATGCAATAGAGGAAGATTAAAACTTCCTTACATTTTTTCTTTGCTTTTGTTTAAATATCTATCTAAAATAATTGATATTTATTTTCTATGTGTGTGAAATGGGAATGAGGGTGTGTTGTAGGTGCAAACAGTAAATGTTTGGTGTTGGCAACATAACAGTTAGTTGGAAAACCAACCAGGCAACCAACCAAAGTACTTTTACACAAGCTCAGTCAAGTTCAGTAAAACAAACACAAGTCAAATATTTATATACAGTATAATATTTATAAAGACTGGTACAATACTCTCATAAATAGCCCTATGCTCCCTACACACAAGTCAAATGTCTCTGCCAATATGTAAATATCTATAAAAAAGGGAAATTAGAATCCCAAAAACACCGAAACCCACTTGACTTCCAACAAAGATGGAGGCACTCAAACGGCATAGATCAGGAAAATAGGACCCCCCCAAATAAAATGGGATAAAAATATGTCAAATATATAAAAACAATCCAACCATAGCTATATAGCAAAATCTCTCAGCCTCTTTTTTGGATCAAAACTATTTAGAATTTGAGGGGTGGGGATGACTTACAAATCCAAAAGTGTAAAAAAGGCCTTTGGACTCCAAAGCACTAAATATTATATGATAAGTGTAGAGGAACAAAAACTAGAGTGTTACAAAGAGACTGGTGGCTTTAAATTAAAGCATTTTTCTCATGGACTCTGGACCAAAACTATCTGCATGCTTTTACATGATAAATAGATAGATTTATCCATTTATTCATTTATAATAATATTAGTTGTTTTAATTTATATAAATATGTATTTTTGTTACGATGTGCATTATTTGTATTTTTTTTCTCTGATTTAGTTCAATATATTTTTATACAATCCAAATAAGGAATGGGGAGAAGCAAACTTTTTTTTATTCCTCTAAGTGCATCAATCATAACATTTCTGGGGGTATTACCCTTCATCAGATGAGAAATGTGATTGACGCACTTGGTGGAGTGCATTAAAAATAGGTTTGCCTTCTCTCCGTCCTTTTTTTGATGTGTGATTGCCAGACCCAGGGGTAGGGTCTGTAAGGAAGTACAGCCGCCAGGGGTGTGGATGTGCATGGGTCAACCTGTCAATACATTTTATACTGTCTGAATAACAGTAAAAAAAAAAATGATGACATAATCAAATGAGTAATGTGAGATACCACATGGAACAAATAAGGCTTCCATTAATTAATACGCTTGAAAGGGGAAACCAGAATCCCTGAGATCCCTGATGTTTTAAGGTGAACAGGTCTTTCTCAAATACACTTTTCAATGTACAAACTTTCACTCCTCATCTCCCGAATGTCTGATCCATCTAGAAGCAGCAACAGGGATTGATATACCGTAGATAGCGTTAATATAAAATATTCAGCACATTAATTTCTCACTGTGAGGAGAACACTAAGTAGCTGATATTCTGAATAATGACAGTGAAACATCTGATATTTATTAACAAGGTAAATCATTGCTGATTTCAATGTTTTCATTTGATCTGCCCGAGTGAATTTTTTTTTCCAATTTGCTATTGTACACATCCCTACCAGTATAATGGCAAATGCAATCTGCATAATTCTAAGGTCTCACGTTACTATTAATTGGTCCTGTTCATCCATGAGGGCAGTGGAACTGCACAAACAGCATGTTTTCTTTTAATGTGGAGCGTGCATATATAACTTATAATATAATACAGCAGGAAATAGATTACATATTGTAATATTATCGCCACAGTCTAGAAAACTTCCAATCAATGGTACAGAAGATGTTCAGTAAGCATTCTCAGAATTCTTCCTCTGTTTGTTGTTATGAATATTTATAGGTACACGGTTATAGATTTGCGTAATCAAGTTAGGTATACACCAGATACATATACAGATTAATATTTCAGTCATAATGAGGAACTCGAAAACAATGCAAAAGCTCCTGGTGCTGCAGAAATAATAGATGCATTTCAAAGAGTGTCAGTGCACGGAAGGAAGAGAGGAAGAGAAGAGTTCAGACCAAGCACAGGTCTGTTTAATTGGTTATTCTCAATTTGCATCAAACCAACATAACCAATCATGAAGTGGTCTAATCCATCTTAGCAACCAAGTGTGATATCTAATATATATCAAAATAGTACTGCAACCCTGACTCGTTTATCTCATAACCAATTTAACAAACACTTTGTAAAAAAGCAGAAGCAACAAGTATTATACAAAGAAAAACATGAATGTACCATACTCAGTGTGTGTCTAAGGACATAGCCCAGAGCATCGCTAGTGTTTTCACTACCTAATAAGACATAATCTGAGACTTGTCAATAACTGGCAAAATGAATGGAACAAGTGACTGACACAATAACTGGTATACTGAGATAGGTCAAATAAACTTTAAATGGCCTGCAAACGGACTGGTAAAATGGTTTGAGATTGTACACACACATTTCTAGACCTCTGGAGAATTGCACTTCTTTTGCCTACACCTCCCTTTGCTATTCAGAAATGTTTAAATCCTGCCGACACCAATTAAAGTATCTTGTCTACTCTCATCCTGTCCACTCACTGCATGTCCTTTGGATCCCATAATTTTTTTAGAATTTCTTGTCAATGCATGAGCTTACTTAGCGTTTAAGTATCATTTACATGCAGATAATACACAAAATCTAATTTCTAGCCTCACACCCAAGTCCTGATATTTAAACACATATCTACTTGCAATCTCCCCCTGGAAGGAGACCGACTAGCCTAACTGAAACTGAACAAATCATTTCCCATCTCCACTGATACACAATGCTTGCATTCTCTATCCTATCACACCTTGACTACTTTAACCTTGCACTAACTGACCTTACAAGCTTCCCATCTTTCTCTTCTTCATAAATCCTGAAACTAAACAGGAACATTTATCTTCCTTTACTCTGTGTACTCCCTATGTCCTCATATTTTCTTGTGCGTACACATGCACTCATCAGAGAACCATCTCCTGTGCAAAACACCACACTGCTCTCACATCCTGTCGCTCCATCTCTGGATTCTAAACCATTGGGCCATTTAGTTTATTGAAGACCAGGAGGTAAAGTAGCTGTGTCTTACCCACCGTTCTTCACAAAAACGATCACTCGCTCCCCCGGCATGTAGTCTGACGGTCCCGATGGACTCTGCCTTCTATGTGCATGCGCATCGCACTGTGCACACAAGAAGACATGGCTCCTGATCATTTTATTGAAGAACGGGAAGAAGAAACAGCCCTTTAAAACAGTGTATTTTACATGTAATCTAACGTCCTACCTTCAAGAGAAACAGCTTGCATATTGAACTTCACTGAAGCGTTTGTAGCCTAGTATTGCCTTTGTATCTGTTTGATACCCACCCACTAGATTGTAAGTTTTTTTGGGAAGGGATTTCCCTTATATTCTTATTAATGTACATAGGGGGAGATTCAATATAGGGCTTTTCCGTCTAAAACCCACGTTAACCCGAAGAAATTTCGGGTTAATGTGGGTTTTAGACGGATTTTAGAGCAACATCACATTTCCAAAGATTTTGTAAATAGCGCTGTGTGCTATAGATTAAAACCCCTACCGTTAAGTTTTGCATACATAGTAGCGCGCCAATCAACGGTACTGTGTGGGAGGCATTAAATCCACGCTCTTACCTTAGCCGATCCCGTGATGACAATAACTGATGTAATCTCGTTTACGTCAGTATTATGTATCGCGGGATCGGGCTAGGTAAGTAACGCGAGCGACTCTTCAAATTGAATCTCCTCGATAGTTATTTATATATGTGTTCTGAATCTTATATTGTCCTCATGTAAACATTTGTCACACGTAGCATTGTTCAGTCTCTGCGTCCCCCAAGTGGCATATAAAATATAAATTATTACATTCATACATCCAACATTAAATACTAAATTGTTTCTGCCTTGTCAGTAGATAGCTAATCATCTGAATAATCCCAGCAAACTGATTTATGGAAGGCATTTTCACATAAGATGGATGATTGTTTTAATCCATCAATAGGTTTTCACTTTTTTCTTATTATGAACATATCACTATAAAGATAATAAAGGTATTGTCATAAGACAAGATGAAATGTAAACCTCTGACAATGCCTTTGAATTAGAATGTTTACCAAAATGAATCCTAATTCTCAGAGGTTTTTTGACATGATCCTCATTACATAGCTCAGACTAGCACAATAACCTTGTAACATAAGACATAAGACAACCTTTAAGATGGCCATACACTAAAAAATGTATTTTATTACATACCATGTTCTCTACTTGCCCCTCAAAAGAACTGTCAGTGGAGCTTTAATGTCACAGAATGATTGAAAGGTGGTTATGTAGTCAATGGGCATCTTTTTGCTAGCCATATACGTCTCGGTGCTAGATCGGTTCGATGTTTGATCCAATAGTGTCAAACTGATCATAATTTCAGCCAGTTCTGCAGTTTTAAAGTCAGCACTGAACTGTAATATTGAACATAAAATGATAAGGCCAGATGGTTTCAGACATGGGAGGTAAGTTGTACTGATGTACAGGGATCTTTTACACAAGAAAAAAGGGAAAAGATATGTATATATTCAACTGTATATGGGGCTATATATAGGTCGCCAGCAGTAATACTTGAGAAGGGGGTGCAAGACCTGGTAAGCATATAATTATACAAGTGATAGAAAGCGTAGAGAGAAAGAAGGAAGAGAGAGGAAAAGAAAGGCAGAAATAAGAGGAAAAGTAAGTACCAGGTTTAAACAAGGGACACAAAGTCCTCAAGGCAACTCAAACTGCATATAAGGTAATAAAATGGGAGGACAAACAGGCCTCATAAATTGCATGGGCCCAGTGATGGACACTGCAAATACAATAATGAAAAAACACCTTTATTATAGATATCCAATAAAAACATAAACCCCCCCACACCCCATATATCAGAAAGTGACAGGTTTTAATTTATAAAAATACAAAAGATTCAACTCTTCGATACCATCATACATAAAAAAAAGGTTGTCCTGATGAGATGCTTATTAGAATATTAAAAACACTGAAATAAAGTGAAGTGTGCCCCGGACTTTCTGGTGACTGAAATATAATAAAATATTTTTAGAACAATAATTTCATCAATGGTAAGTTATAAAACGTGAAGGGTAAAGGTAAAGACATTAAATGGGAATCCTTGAAAATAAGTTAGAGTCAAATAAGAAGAAAGAATACATTTTGTCCTCCTTTGTGGCCTGGAGAATGTTTTTTTTAATTAAATAAAAATTGTAATTCTTTATTAATGTTGGTAAATGACCAGGGGGTGTTTCTTTATTCATTCAAATGTGCGAAATGCTCCAAGCTGCAGGGGTGTTTGACTATTTCCATGACTTTGCTAAATTCACTTTTGGGAGGTGTGAAAACTATTATCACAACTACAGTAATGTGTTGCAGTGTTGACAGTCATTTATTACTTTGTAATAATATATATTATATAATATGCCCTACTGCATATACCTGCCTTGGTTTGTAAGATGAACATTAGATGGAATTAGATATTAAACTTTAGAGATAGACATTGGACATTAAAGATGGGCATTAGATGAGGACATTAAGAGATGAACAGTAGAGATGGACATGGACATAAAGATGGGCATTAGATGAGGACATTAGAGATGAACAGTAGAGATGGACATGGACATTAAAGATGGGCATTAGATGAGGACTAGAGATGACAGTAGAGATGGACATGGACATTAAAGGGGCATTAGATGGAGGACATAGAGATGAACAGTAGAGATGGAATTGGACATTAAAGATGGGCATTAGTGAGGACATTGGATGAGAACAGTAGAGATGACATTGGACATTAAAGATGGGCATTAGATGAGGACATTAGAGGATGAACAGTAGAGATGGACATTGGACTTAAAGATGGGCATTAGATGAGGCATTAGTAGATGACAGTAGATGAGGACATTGGACATAAGATGGCATAGATGAGGACATTAGAGAGAACAGTCAGAGATGGACATTGGACATTAAAGATGGGCATTAGATGAGGACATAGAGAGATGAACAGTAGAGATGGACATTGGAAATTAAAGGAACACTAAACCATAAAAACAACTATTTGCCATTCGTTTGTATATTCACGAGGAGGTGAGAACGCTTATTCTCACCTCCCTGTGAATAATATTACGCTCGGGGGACCTGGAACTTACCTTACCGCCACTCCACTCGCAGCTGCTTCTTCCTGAACAGCCGCTCTGTCCGACCGCGCCACCCTATCTTTTTTATTGGCGTGCATGCGCCTAAGTAGGGCGCGCGGTCGGGACAGAGCGGCTGTCAGTGAAGGAGCGGCTGCAAGTGGAGCGGAGGTAAGGTAAGTTCAGGTCCCCCGAATAAGCGTTTCCACCTCCCTGTGAATAATACAAACGAATGGCAAATGTTGTTTTTCTGAATTATGGGAGGTGTAGGCTGAAACCCAGAATTGACTAGGGCACCATCAGGATCACTCTCATCTTTCCTGACACCATCTTATAGTCATTACAGGTATGATCTGCTGTACTACCCTATTCATCACTCTTCACTGTGCATCCCTTCCTGGTGCTTCATGGTAATTTTTGCCTGGTATGATCTGCTGTACTACCCCATTCATCACTCTCCACTGTGCCTCCCTTCCTGTGCTTCATTGTAATTTTTGCCTGGTATGATCTGCTGTACTACCCTATTAATCACTCTCCACTGTGCATCCCTTCCTGTGCTTCATGTAATGTTTGCCTAGTATGAATGATCTGCTTACTACCCTATTCATCACACTCCATTGTGCATCCCTTCCTGTGCTTCATTGTAATTTGTGCCTGGTATGATCTGCTGTACTACCCTATTAAACTCTCACTGTGTATCCCTCTGTGCTTTCATGGTAATTTTTGACTGGTAGGATCTGCTATCTTATCTCAGTCTTGTCTGGTTGTTTATTGGGAATTTCACCATTTGTTTGATCCTCACATTAATTTGTTCTGTCTCCCCTTAGCCCCCCACACACCCCAGCTGAACTAATTGTAGTTGTAATCAGGCCAGTTATATCTGTAAGGCTGGGTACACACTGAGGGACTATTTGTCCCGACCGAGCGCTGACTACAAGCAAATGCTCGGCGGGGAAAAATGTTAGCCAGTCGCGGCAAATTAGGCCGCGTCCGAAAATGCGAACGATAGAATGAGCGTTCCCATAGGGAACAGCACACAACGATAGTAATTTACCGACATGTCCGATCGAGGTCGGTCATGGCCGGCACCCCACACAGCCGATATTTTCGGCCAACCAAAGTGCCGTGAATCGGTTGGTCTGAAAATATCGGTGGTGTGTACCCAGCCTAAGTGCCCTAGTACATTCTGACCTTTGTCACATTCTGCAGCCTTTCCTAAGTGCAGCATTTCCTAGTGTTGGGCTGAATTAACACCAAATTAAACCAGAAGTAACCTGAAGTGCCTGACACTGAACTCTGCTCATTTGGATCAGACCATTGAACCCTTCCCATTGTATTATTACCCCATCATCATGTCCATATACCTTGCTCTTTTCTGCCTGGTTACCTACCTACTGAGCTCCATCACCTCACTGCATCACCCCACTGTTGGTAAGTCTATTTACATCGCACCCTCCATTTTTATCCTCTCGCCTCCTTACCACCATGAGCTCCTTTCCATTGTCAAACACCCCCCAGCTTCCTCCACTACAAGACAAACAACACGGTCATTTAAATCCCACTCTCACCTCTCGTTTTCTCTCTCTGCTTATACTTGCAGCTGGTGATATCTCCCTAATCCCGGCCCCACTCCCATACCGCACCTGTATGATCAACCCATCCCACCCTAATGTCTACTGCCCGTAACGCTCCTCATCCACTCGTACCCTAAACACACACAATATCACTAATGGACCTCTCCTTTCCTTCCCTGCTCCTATATCTGGGCCCGTGGAACGCATGGTCTGTTTGTAATAAACTGCACACGTACACGACTATATCTCTAAATGCTTTACTTTTCTTGGTCTTACTGAAACATGGCTGTCGCCACGCTCTTGTATTGTGACTACACTTGTGGTGGGGGAGTTGGTATTCTTCTCTCTGAGCACTGTACTTTCATATGCCCTTACCAGCCCTTCCTGTCCTCTTTTAAGTCCCAAACAGTCCGTGTTACTCTCCCATGCCCTACAGATGCAGTTATTATCAACCACTCGGCCCAACCACTATTTTCTTTGACCACTTCTCTGCTTGGTTGTACCACTTTCTATCTTCTGACATCCCCCCAATATCTTAGGGGATTTCATATACCCATTGATACCAACACCTCTCCTGCCACTAAACTTCTCTCTCTACCTCCTCCCTGGCCTTACTCAATGGTCCTCTGCTCAGACCATTGTAATTGTAATTTTCCAACTCTCCCTTTCCTCTATCCGATCATCATTCTCAAATTTAATCTTGTGTATCTGTCCCGGCCGTAACCCCTATCAAACAAACGTACAGATGCAGGGAACTGCGTAATCTCGACCCCCATTGCTCTCTGACCTCTCCATCAATTATCATCTCCATGCCCTCCTTCTGACCCTGATCTTGCAGCCATTCACTACCATAGCACAGTTTCCAATGCCCTCGACTCTGTTGCTCCCTATCCACCCGTCGCCTTTATTAAAAGTTGAAAAGGCCACCCCGTTATGCTGAACGACGCTGGCGCAAGAGTAACAAAAATAGAGACTTTTTTTAATTTAAAAGTTCCCTCGGATCAGATGTGCTTTATCCTTAGCCAAACAAACAATTTCTCTTCACTCATATCCACACAATCCAATAACCCCAAACAGCTCTTTAAAGTTCAACTCCTGCTTGTTCCACACCTCCTCCGCCTACCCCGTTTATGGCTGATGAATAGTCTCATATTTCACAGAAAAATACGAAAACACCGAAATGGTTTTCCTGTACACCCCAGCTCCTCCTACAGGTTCCAACTCCTACCACTCAATGGCACCTCCCTTCATTGGTTAATCCTTAATTGTACCACAATGAGCTTCACCACTATTACAGAACAGGAACTCTTATCTCTCCTATCCAGAACACATCTCACCACCTGCCCCCTTGATCCCATTCCCTCTCATCTTATTCCCCCTCTCTCTCTTCATTCATACCAGCCTTAACCCAACTTGTCCCTCTCCATGGTATTTTTCCCTCCTTATTTAAACATGCTATGGTATCCCCTATAGTTAAAAAACCCTCCTCAACTCGCCTGCTCTTTCCAGCTACCGGCCTGTCTTGTGTCTCCCATTTGCTTCCAAACTACTGGAAATACATTTCTATGCTGAACTGGTCAGTACCTGTCTGCTAATCTCTCTTCTCTTCCACCCTAACCACTCCACGGAAACAGCCCTACTAAAGTGACCAATGATCTACTTAGTGATAAATCTAAAGGTCACTACTCTTTGCTCATTCTTCTTGATCTACCTCTGTTTTGATACTGTTGATCACCCTTTACTCTTCAGATCTGGCCTCTTGGGTATCCAGGACACTGCACTTTCTTGGCTATGCTCCTATCCTTGTGTAGGACCTTTAGTGTTTTCCACTCTGGATTAGCTCCACCCCTCGCTCCTCCCTGTGGGGGTCCTGCAAGGCCAGTACTCGGTCCTCTTCTTTTCTCCATCTACACCTATGGCCTTGGACAACTCATTAGTTTATTTGGATTCCAGTATCACCTGTACACAGATGATACCAAATTTACATCTCTGCCCCAGACCTCCCTACAATGACATCCCAGGTCCCCGACTGCCTTAGTGTCATCTCTGCCTTTATGTCCTCCCGCTTCCTCAAACTAACATGGACGACTGAACTTGTCCTTTTCCCACCCTACGATCCCCCTTTTTCCCCTCCCCAGTCTTACTTTAATATTAACAATAATGAAAAGAGAAAAGAAAGAAGGTAGAGACCGGACCAAAATTGCAGGTTGCACTGGTGCTTTAATAGCAAAAGAAAAACGACATGTTTTGGATCCAAACACCCTTTTTCAAGTTAAGTTCAAATGGATAACTTTAGTACATGTTTGTACAAACATACTTAAATGACACGCCACTTCACGGCAGTATCCCAGCATCAGTCCTAACCCTGTTCCCCAGGGAACATATATTTTTTTCACTAGGTTAGGACAGATGCTTGGAGTGGCGATCAGCTAAACAGTGTTGTACAAAAACTGTAACTATTACCTCATTGCTTGCATACATGTCTATTTCTTTAACCCATTCATTATAATTGTTGTGTAGTGAGTGCTGGAGTCTTCTGTGTATGTGTGTTATTATATATATATATTATATATTATCACGTGGGCATTAGAGATGGACATTGGGCATTAGAGAGGACATTAGATATGGACATGTGGAGATGGAAGTTGGACATTAGATATGGACATTAGAGATGAACATTAGCTATGGAATTAGAGATGGAAATTGGACATTAGATATGACAATTAGATATGGACATTAGAGATGAACATTAGATATGGACATTAGAGATGGACATTGGACATTAGAGATGAACATTAGATATGGACATTAGAGATAGACATTGGACTTTAGAGGGACATTGGGCATTAGAGGGGAACATTAGAGATGGGCATTAGAGATGGACATTGCACTTTAGAGATAGACATTGGACTTTAGAGATGGACATTGGACATTAGAGGTGAACATTATAGAAGGCATTGGACATTAGAGGTAGCATTAGAGATAGACATTACAATGGACATTGGACATTAGAGATGGACATTGGACTTTAGAGATGGACATTAGACATTAGAGATGAACATTAGAGATGGACATTGGACATTAGATATGAACATTAGAGATGGACACTTGGACATTTGATATGAACATTAGAGATGGACATTGGACATTAGAGATGAAAATTAGAGATGGACATTGGTATAGATATGAACATTAGAGATGGACATGGACATTAGATATGAACATTAGAGATGGACATTGGACATTAGAGATGAACATTAGAGTGGACATTAGACAAGAGATGAACATTAGAGATGGACTTGGACATTAGATATGAACATTAGAGATGGACATTGGACATTAGTCCTAACCCTGTTCCCCAGGGAAATTATTTTTTCACTAGGTTAGGACAGATGCCTTGGGTGGCGCATCAGCTAAACATGTTTGTACAAACACTGTAAACTAAGGTCCATTTGAACTTATCTCCTTAGATATGACATAGAGATGGACATTGATATTAGATATGAACATTAGAGGGAAATTGGCATAGATATGAACATTAGAGATGGACACATTGGACATTAGAGATGAACATAGAGATGGACATTGGACATTAGAGATGAACATAGAGATGGACATTAGACATTAGAGATGAACATTAGAGATGGACATTGGACATTAGATATGAACATTAGAGATGGACATTGGACATTAGATATGAACATAGATGAGATGGACATTGGACATTGAGATGAACATTAGATATGGACATTAGAGATGGACATTGGACTTTAGAGATGGACAGTGGCATTAGAGGGGAACATTAAAGATGGGCATTAGAGATGGACATTGAACTTTAGAGATGGACATTGGACATTAGAGGTGAACATTAGGATAGACATTAACATATGGATGTCCATCTCTAATGTTCATCTCTAATGTCTAATGTCCATCTCTAAAGTCCAATGTCCATCTCTAATGTCCAATGTCCATATGTTAATGTCTATCTCTAATGCTTACCTCTAATGTCCAATGCCTATCTATAATGTTCACCTCTAATGTCCAATGTCCATCTCTAAAGTCCAATGTCTATCTCTAAAGTGCAATGTCCATCTCTAATGCCCATCTCTAATGTTCCCCTCTAATGCCCAATGTCCATCTCTAAAGTCCAATGTCTATCTCTAATGTCCATATCTAATGTTCATCTCTAATGTCCAATGTCCATCTCTAATGTTCATATTAGATATGCATTGACATTAGAGGTAAGCATTAGAGATAGACATTAACATATGGACATTGGACATTAGAGATGGACATTGGACTTTAGAGATGGACATTAGACATTAGAGATGAACATTAGAGATGGACATTGGACATTAGATATGAACATTAGAGATGGACATTGGACATTTGATATGAACTTTAGAGATGGACATTGGACATTAGAGATGAACATTAGAGATGGACATTGGATATTAGATATGAACATTAGAGATGGACATTGGACATTAGATATGAACATTAGAGATGGACATTGGACATTAGAGATGAACATTAGAGATGGACATTAGACATTAGAGATGAACATTAGAGATGGACATTGGACATTAGATATGAACATTAGAGATGGACATTGGACATTAGTCCTAACCCTGTTCCCCAGGGAACATATATTTTTTTCACTAGGTTAGGACAGATGCCTTGGAGTGGCGCATCAGCTAAACATGTTTGTACAAACACTGTAACTAAAGGTATCCATTTGAACTTACCTCCTTAGATATGAACATTAGAGATGGACATTGGATATTAGATATAAACATTAGAGATGGACATTGACATTAGTATGAACATTAGAGATGGACTTGGACATTAGAGATGAACATTAGAGATGGACATTGGACATTAGAGAGATAACATTAGAGATGGACATTAGACATTAGAGATGAACATTAGAGATGGACATTGGACATTAGTATATAACATTAGAGATGGACATTGGACTTAGATATGAACATTAGAGATGGACATTGGACATTAGAGATGACATTAGATATGGACATTAGAGATGGACATTGGACTTTAGAGATGGACATTGGGCATTAAGGGGA
Organism: Hymenochirus boettgeri; assembly: GCA_019447015.1. Taxonomy (NCBI): domain Eukaryota; kingdom Metazoa; phylum Chordata; class Amphibia; order Anura; family Pipidae; genus Hymenochirus; species Hymenochirus boettgeri. Next base: position 238,386,087 of record CM033473.1, on the reverse strand, counting down.
ACATTAAAGATGGGCATTAGAGATGGACTTGACTTTAGAGATGGACATTGGACATTAGGTGAACATTAGAGATAGACATTAACATATGGACATTGACTTAAGATGGACATTGGACTTTAGAGATGACATTGGACATTAGAGTGAACATTATAGATAGGCATTGGACATTAGAGGTGAACATTAGAGATAGACATTAACAATGACATTGGGCATTAGAGATGGACATTGGACTTTAGAGATGGACATAGACATTAAGATGAACTTAGAGATGGACATTGGATATTAGATATGAACATTAGAGATGGACATGGATTGGATATGAACATTAGAGATGGACATTGGACATTAGATATGAACTTGAGATGGACATTGGACTTAGATATGAATTAGAGATGGACATTGACATTAGATATGAACATTAGAGATGTACATTGGACTTTAGAGATGGACATTAAGATGACATTGGACTTAGATATGGACATTAGAGATGGACATTGGACATTAGATATGACATTAGAGATGTACATTGGACTTTAGAGATGGACATTAGAGATGACATTGACATTAGATATGACATTAGAGATGGACATTGGACATTAGATATGAACATTAGAGATGTACATTGGACTTTAGAGATGGACATTAGAGATGGACATGGACATTAGATATGGACATTAGAGATGGACATTGGACATTAGATTGGACATTAGAGATGGACATACACATTAGAGATGGACTTTAGAGATGGCAGAACCGGCTTTCATTCCACCAGGTGAGTCAGACTGAAGCCACACTACAAAGCATAATAAAGCACTGTGCATTTGTGCCCTTTTGCCATGTGCTTGGGTCCGCTTGTATCCACTTTTACATTTTTTGCATTTGCATGGGATTATGGGAAAAGAAAATTGTCATATTGATTGTGTCCACTTCTGTCACTCTTTCATGTGCTTCCATAGACTTTTATTAAGTGTTATTTTGACAGAAAAATGGTAATCGAATGAATTAGAAAATTGAAAGGTATTGCACTAACACAGTGGGCCTACTTCCTGGGATTGACATCATAAATAAAATTTATTGTGGATCGCAAAATCGCAAAACGGAACGCAAAATCCGAAAAATGCACTAGTGTGGCCTAGTCCTCAGTGAAATCCTGGTAAATTTAACAGTAAAACCACATCAAAACTGGAAAATCTCTTTAAGTGTGGCCTGGCCCTAAAGCCATATCTTAAAGCCAAAACTGGTTTGGTGGATAGGAAATAGCTTGGAAAACATGTACAAATGGTTAAATGTGTAAATAAAATGTTTCTAGAATCACTCACCATGGCGACCACACTAATTTTTGTTGTATGTCTATGAAATCTATATTGTAACGGGAGACAGTTGGCACATTCTTATTATCGTAAACAAGAAAAGACGAACTTGACCTGGAAATGGTTCAGAAGGGCAACTAATGAAAAAAGGGACTCAATCAAGGTAAGTATACACACCTGTTTCAGCAGGCCGCCTCTCTAATGAGCAAGGTGAAGCACATTACAGAGCAGCACCCTGTAGAGGCAGCAGTTTTGAAGCATAAAAAAAAAATGACTGGCTGGCTGTTCTGACTGGCACTTCATTTGATCAAAATCAATGTTTGTCAGCACTGCAGATCACAAATCAGGTTGGTCATCATTTACCAGTCACTGTGGGCACCTAATTTCAGTCACTGTGGGCATCATTTACCAGTCTTGTTGGCATTATTTACCAAGCCCCTCTCATTTCTGGACAAGCCATACCCCTCTTCCGACAAAGCTCACCCACTTTCAATTATAAACCACACCCCTTCCGGTGGCACAGCGAGGGGGAGGGGCAGCATTTGGATTTTTTTTAGGTGCCAGAAAGTCTAGAGACACCTTGGTTGTCAGACTTTTTAGATGGGTCCACACTTCTTTCTGCTCCATGCCCTGCAGCCTAAATGATGCTTCACAAATATAGTAAATGACAGGGACACCACACAGAAGTAGTGGTTTATTTTGCAGACTACTTCTGTGTGGTTCCCCTTCATTTATTGTACGTTATTTGTAAATGAATAAGGGGACTTGGGGGAGCTTGATATAAAGACAGATTGGATAAGTTACAATTATGAGCACCAGAGAAAAGGTTCTTATGTGGGGATATGATTACTGTGTATAAATACAAAAGATAAGCAAATCCATGCGCACACTTCCAATATTTCTCACCAGGTACCTCCAGTTGTTTAACGTTTCGGGATCCTGATAGAGGTGCCTGTGAAGCACTGAAACTTTAAACTCTTTAAATAAAATAGTATTGTGAGTGCCCAAGAGTATTGAATTGTAGTTCTGTATAAATACATCAATCGGCCACCAATAGAACATGTCAGTGGACACACAAAGACTAGAAGAAAAGTAACTACAGAAAGGTAAAACTATAAAAACATGGACGTTGTGATGGCAGGTTTATTGGATGTTTAAAAAAAAGGTTGACGAGTTTCTAAAAATAAAGAGTTACAAGTTACTGGTATTGATACATAAAGTAGAGTTGATCCAGGGATATTTCTGATAGCCACTTGAATCAGGGAGGAGTTTTTTCCCTGGTGGGATTGTATTTGCCTTCTCCTGCATCAAATGTTAGGCAGGAAATGTGGGTATTGCTGAGTAGGTGGGACTGGATGGACATATGTCTTTATTTAACCTCAAATACTATACTATACTAACTATACTATACTATACTATGCTATACTAATTGATCAAAATTATTCAGCCTTATTTATATTTGTAACACTGAATTTTCTTAGATTCTACAAAGCCATCTATTTGCGAATTGAACCGATTCAGTCTCCCGTAAAACCCTTTTGGAAGGCAATTTCTCAATTTTCCTTACACAATATCACTCTTGTGTGTGTTTGTAAAGAAAGCATTCTGAAAAGAAAATCTGGAAAAGTAAACAACAGCATAAATCAAAATGTTCCCTCAATGCTGCACTCAGCTTGTGTAACGCCATAATAGTCTCATATATGGTATACATTTACTTATGGACTACCATGGTAACATGGAAATAAAGTGGAAATCTCTCCCTCCCCTCATTTGAAATTAACTTTGTCTAACTGTTTAGCTAATTTTTTTCATCAGCCAAAGTGCTTTTGTTTCTGGTAATCCATCCTTATTTAATTTATATTTAACAGTGCCATGTGAAGTATGAGACAATGGGTCAGATGTTCTATTGATCTCACTGTTTCACTCTTTGCAAAATAATAAAATTATTTTAAAGCTACAGAATATTTTATACTTAAAGGGTAAATTTGGACCAAAATGACTTTAGGTAAATTGACAGGAATTGCTTCCTGAGGTTTACATTTTTTGTGTGATAGGTAGCAGCATCAACTGCATCTCCTGCTTTGAAACCATTGTACATCCCTCTTCCCTGTGTCCTCCTCCTCTTCAATTAAAATAAGACAAACACACTGTACACACTTCCTGCTGTGGGCTGTGCTGTTATCTCTTTCCCCTCCCTTTCAGTCCTCCTTCAGTCACTGTAACTTTGTATTCCAATCAATGCCTAATCCGATAATGTAATCAGTCTCTTAGCGTAAGAGTTACTATGCACACAAACTGGGGTGGGTGCTGACTTCCTATGGTCTTCCCACTTCCAAGAAGGTAGTATCGATAAAGTCTGGATATGGAGTCGCACACCTTGATGAATTCAATAAATATTTGAATTCATCAAGGTGTGCGACTCCATATCCAGACTTTATCAATGTAATCAGACTGCCCATGAATCAAATCAAAATCTAACTTTTTGTTGTCTCCTCAACCACATCTACTGATTGGTCATGTCAGTAAATACCTAAAACTTGCCAATCCTACTGTGTACAAACAATTGAGGGAATGGGCAGAAGTCTATTAATAAAATGTACATTTTTCACATCAAATTTATATTTGCTTCTATCATATTCCAACCATGAAAAGAATAAAACAGGATAGTTAGACACATGTCTATACAGTCACTCACATTTAATCTGTTTATTTATGATTTGGAAGTGGGTATTGTCAGCAAGGTTTCTGTGTTTGCTGATGCACAAAAACTTTGTCGACCATTAAAAACTTCAGAGGATGTGCAATCGTTGCAATTGGATCTAGATAGATTGATCTGTTATGGCAGGTTCATTGGTCTTTTTAAAAAAGCTGGATGAGTTTCCACAAACAAGGAATGTTGCAAGTTACTGGTATTGATACATAAAGTAGAGTTGATCCAGGGAAATTTCCGATTGCCACTTGGAGTCAGGAAGGAATTTTTTCCCCCTTCATAAATTTGGTGGGGTTTTTTTTTTGCCTTCCTCTGGATCAACAGTTAGGCAGGAAATGTGGATATTGCTAGATGGGTTGACTGGATGGACGTATGTCTTTATTCAACCTCAAATACTAAACTATACTATGTCTATACAATCCATGACATGTCTACACAGTCTAGTCACTTATCTATACAGTCTACAGTCACATGTCTATGCAGTCTACAGTCACATGTCTATACAGCCCATGTCTATACAATACAGTCACATGTCTATCGCTTAAGTCACATGTCTATATGATCAGTCACATGTCTATACAGTCTACAGTCACGTGTCTATACAATACAGTTTTTTGTACAGCTGATTGACTGACTGCAGATTGGGACACAAATGGTTGTTATTCAGTGGGTTCTCGACCACTAGACACTGGTGTTTATCTAAAGTCTATGGATAAAACAGAATTGCATGTTCAATAGAAATGGACCCTAAACCGAACCCAAACCAGGTTCCGAACAGCAAAAACTATTGTTTAAATTTTTTCTAAATTTCTAGAAATTTAAACATTTTTCGTAAATACTATGCAGAATGCCAAACGGAAGCACATAAATTACTGGAAGGTGTTTTGTTTTAAAGATTTTGGACATTGATACGTGTTCCCCAGACCATTTCCCAGGTCCCTGAGCCATTTACAGTAGTTACCATTGCTATTATTCCGGAACTTTATAATATTTTTAACTCCCTTGACTTCAGTGTCCGCTTACGTATTTCAAATTTTCAGATTTTTTCGAAATTTTTGAATCAATGCTAACAGATTGTATATGTTCCACACTCAGAGTAACCAATTGCAATAGGTTTACTTAAGGGGAACTGTGGTCTCCATACAAGTTGATTTAAATGAAAGGCCAGTTTCCTGCCTTTAAAAGGCATGTTCCACCCCCAAAACTACAATTTAACCCACTACTGGCCCCACTATTTAGTGCAGAAAAATCACATCCCAGCTCCAAATGTTTTCTCCAGTAATCCCTTCCTAAAGTCCAAAAAACTGCCAACCAGGAGCTCTGCAGAGTCCATATAGGACTCTGTCTCCTGTCTCCCCCCCCCGGGAGAATTTTGTCATGCTCAGTACAGACATCCTCCCCCTCCTCTCCCTCCCGTTTCTCTCTCCCTCCCCCTAGCACAAACCCCTTTTCTGTAGTGTAGAGCTCCCTCCCCCAACCCCAAACGCCATATTAGTTTCACACAAAACACCCCGATCTGAACTACATCACCTCTTTCCCCCATCGCTCTTCACAGCCGGAAGCCGCGTCCGAGATTGGCTGCCTCTCAGCCAATCACGGATGTGGCTGCCGGTCCGGCCCCCTGTTGCAGTTTCATGCAAGCAGAGGGCCGTGACACATCGACGGGGAAAGAGGTATGTAAGTACAGATCAGGGGTTTTTTGTGTGAAACTAATATGGCGTTTGGGGTTGGGGGGGGAGCCCTACACTACAGAAGAAGTCATAAAAAGGGGTGGACATGCCCTTTAAATGAGCCATCAACCACCCCTCTATGTGCTCTACGGCCCAAGATATAAAGACTTACAGGCCAGAAATTAAATGGGTGGGAGGATGACATACCTAAGGCTGCTCCCACACCTTGCCTCCGATGAGAACAGCCTCGACTTCAGTGTGTGAGACAGGGAGGGAATTCCTGAAGATCCCCACAAAGGCAAGGGAATCTACAGCCCTACTCTCCCACTATGTCTGAAAAGGCTGTTTTTTCACACAGTTTTCTGTAGGGGGGTGTTTGATTGGGGAGTGGTCTACGGCACCCACGAGTGGCAGATCCAGTGCAGCTTCGAGTAGGTGGCCATAGGTGGCGGGTCACGTACCCGTGAGTGGGCAGGGCCAAATGGGACTGTAAGGGAAGGGGCCAAGGGGACCTGCAAAGGCCAGGAGAGACATAGGGCAGAGTGACTGTCACATGGTTTCAGAGCAGGAAGCAGGAAGTGCAGGGACCTGTCGATGTTTCTGCCATATCACACAAAAAAATGTAAATATCTCCAAAACTATTCAAAATAAACAAGGAAAGTAAATTGCAAAAATTATCAGGAAAGCATTCCTGTAATTACTTAAAGTCATTTTTGGACCACAGTTCCCCTTTAATATTTGTAAATGGCAATAGAAAATCCACTTTTGTGTGTGTGGTTCCTTTTTGTTGTATTAATTAGGTTGTCTTCCAATACGTATTTTCATATAACTGTACAAAAAGATTGTAAACACTCCCAATTTGTTGAACTACACTACTCCAGGGATTGTCCCACTGCAGCTGCACTGCTCCCCAGCCCATAATATAATATAAATGTTGCTGTCTCACGAATGGGTGAATAAAAGGAAGATTCATTTTTCAAAAGGAATTTTGGAGCATCCATTACATTTGTTTTGTGTACAAAAAAGGATTTCATCTTATCACTTGGGATGAGATGAGATTTTGTTTCCAAGATAAATAGTGAATTCAATGTCCTATGTGCACCTACCTAAGAAATACTAATGTGTTGTAGCCGCTCACTGGCATAGCCTGACTTATAAAAATAACATTGGTTAAGCTATTTTTATCTTGCAACACAGGAAGTATGTAAGTCCAGTATAATGATGCTATAAGTGGAATTTCCATAAAGAATTCACAATATACAAGACTTATGGACACCTGTGGCAGGGATAACTTTATTTCCGTCATATTTAAACAATTAACACATTTAATGCTGAGGGAGGATATTCAATTTCCCAAATGCAAATTGCTGTCCATACGCATCCCTTTGATTTCCTAGATTCATCATCTGTGGCATTAAAATATGCAGCTCTGTGTATCCAACTGGCTCTGTACAAATAAAATATCCATCCATCCATGCATACATCATGTATTTGATGAAGTAATGTCACACAGCGGATTATGATTTCATTGCCAATTACAGGGATGCCTTTGACTTGCACATATGCGAATGCAGGTGCTGCGGGTTGGGGAAGCCTAGAGAAATCTCAACATACACCACAACAAAGTCCAGTGCAATCAAAGGGATGATAAAAAATGCAATTAATTGGCTAAGTTACATGTAGGCAGTAGTGATGGAGATGAACTTTAGGAGTACGGACAAACTCGAACTATCCAAACTCTATCTGAACTATCCAAACTCTATTACGAACTATCCAAACTCTATTCAAACATCCAAACTTTATCCAAACTATCCAAACTATAGCAAACTCTATCCAAACTATCCAAACTCAATCCGAACTACCAATCTCTATCCTAAATATCCAACTATCCAAACTCCATCCAAACTATCCAAACTCTATCCGAACTATCCAAACTCCATCCGAAAATCCAAACTCTATCCAAAAGTTTAGCGAACTCACTAATTTTGCAAATCAGTAACCTCAATGTATCATTCAAATTTGGTAACCCTAATAATCATTCAATTTAGGTAACCGGCAAATATCCATGGATTTCGGTGACCCTCGAATGTAGCCTTTTATTTCTGTAAACCTCAAATGTGCAGACGATTTTGGTAACTCTTGAATGTACGTTCGGTAACCTTTGAATGTAGTGGTCGATTTCGTTACCCTGAATGTAGCCTTTGATTTCAATACCCCTCAACTGTAGCAGTTGTTTAGGTAACCCTCAAATGTCAGTCGATTTCGGTATACCGGGAATATATAGTTCGGTAATCATTAAATGTATCGGTCAATTTCGGTAACCCTTGAATCTACCTTCAATGTCGGTAACCCTTAATGTAGAAGTCAATCTCAGTACCTCGAATGTTGCGGTCGATTTCGGTCGGTAATACCGAATGTATTGTTCATAACCCTCAAATGTAGCGGTCAATTTTGGTAACCCTCGAATGTATTGTTTGGTAACCCTCAAATGTAGTGTTCGAGTGCGGTAAAACTAGAATTTGAAGCCCTGATAAGGGCCCTTTGGGGCGCCCTCCCTGGCGTGTACAAGTGCCCTTGCCTCACTGACAAGTACCTTTGTTGGGGGTCCTGCAGCCTCGAAACAGGATCCCCATTCTCTCAAAAATATGATTGGTTTATATAATCATATGATCGCAAGCATTGAAATATTAACCAATCACAATTGGATTAGGTCCTTCAGCAACCTATATAAAGAGGAGCAAACCCTGCTGGCTCAGAAGTCATCGCATATTGAGCAGAAGAAGAAGAGGTTGACCACAGTTATACCACCTGGCATTGGCAACTCAGCAGAGTTGGTTTCGACGGATGGAAGAAAGAAGACACGCCCAAGGACTCTTGTAAGAGCCAATGGGGTCCTGTTTTTGAGCTGCAGGACCCCAACAAAGGCACTTGTCAGTTCCGCAATGGCACTTGAGTGACAGAGGCTGGGGGTCCCAGTAAGAGCTGCGGGACCCCTTAAGCCAAAAGGGCCCTTGTCAGTGCAGCAAGGGCCTTACCAAGGCCGGGGATCCATGTTGAGCTGCGGGACCCCCTAAGCCCCAAAGGGCCCTTGTCAAAACCACAAAGGCACTTCTAAGTGCTGCAAGGGCCCTTCCAGGGCCAGGGATCCCTGTTTGAGCTGCAGGACCCCCTAAGCCCCAAAGGGCCCTTGTCAGGACCAAAAGGCACTTCTAAGTGCCGTGGAAGGGGGTCCCGATTTGAGCTGCGGGACCCCTTAAGCCCCGAAAGGCATTTCTCAGTTCCCCCACTGGGAGGAACCCACGCGTACGGGAAGGGGCAGAGAGGGCTGCTGAGAAGGTGGCAGCTGCCACCAGGGGGAGGGGGCAGGGTGCACCTGGGCATCTCGCAAGCTCGTCCATTTCTGCCACACCGAAGTTGTTGAAATGAAACGGCTGAAGTTAACTCGAGAGTACAGTAACCGCCCGCTTTATAAATAGAAGCGAGCATTACTGATGAGATGTCTACAATTTGGCGGAAACCTATTGCACCATTATTAACATTCCGCCACCAGTTTCGCCGTCACGGTAGTTCTGTGAGCGAAACGGCGGAAAGTAAATGGACGTTTTTTTTTCACCAAAAATATCTGTTACTATGTCACACAATGTGACTGTGTTCTCCCTAGCATCTCCCTGTCAGCTTTTACTTGCTGTGTTAGAACTGCTCTCCTTGTTCGGCTGCTGTGATTTGTAACATTGTAGTGAGTAGAGAATCGTAACACCACATACTCAACAAATGTTGCAAATGACTGAAGGTGAAGGAAGAGGGGGAAGGATGATCTCAGCTAATAGTACTGGGGAGAACAGTTCTAAAATGCCAGGTAAAAGCTGCTGCAGACTTTATAACAATACCCTGTTACTAGCAGCCATGAGATCCCTAGCCCTGCCTCTTTCTTCCTTCCATCCAACTCTCCAATTAGAACTTAGCGTAGGTGAGGAGTGACAATTCAATGGAGGAGACATGGAAAACAGTACATACTGATATCATGTCAATGCTGGCAGCTGAAAGGGTTAAAGGTAAATACTCTGCTGCACTTAAAGTGTAAATTGCAATTCTCAGGAAAAGTGCTGGCACTGAAGGGTTAATGGTATCACTCTTTGAAGGCTAGTGGGTTCACTTCTACCATTAAGCAGAGCGAGACATTTGTCTCAGGCGGAACCCCTGCACTAAGAAGAAGTGAGGCAGACAGGCAGTGGTAAAAAAATGTTTTTTCCTTGACCGGTCAAGAAAAAAATAATTTCCCCAAGTAACAGATATGATGTTAAAAATTATTTTATATGGTTAGGTTGCTTTAGTTAGTTTGTTAGGCTAGGTTAGTCTAGTTATACTAGTTAAGCCCTGCTGAAAGAGTCTACCTTGATTTGGTTGAGGGCTTACAACCTTTTGGCTACAATTTTTATACAACAGAAAGTCTGGCATTTCTAATGTAATGTAACAGTTGAACCAACATGTATAGCACAGGCTATAAATTATTTTGATTTAGCAACAAAAACCTGAAAGGAGCAATATGGTAGTGGCAACACAAGCTGTTTGAGAAGGGGATGTAATATCTGTTTATATTAATTTACCTTATTTTCTATTAACTGTCTAAGGAACTGTTTATATACCTGTGTGAGTTTTCAAAATTGTGACATTTTACCCATGTCCATTGACAAAACCATGCCTACTGTCAAAGCCACACCCACTTTGACACAGTTGCTTTGCACCACGCCTGGAAATAATCAAGGGCGGCATTCAAAAGTTTGGCTCAGGCAGCAAAAACCCTAGAAGTGCCCCCTGGCTAGGCCACACTTTAGGCGTGATGGGTTGGCAATCTGATCATGCTAGGGAAGCAAGATGGCAAGAAACCCCTGAATAAAATGTTCTCTAAAGCTACATTACATTTAAAAGATTTTTTTTGTAGCTTAGAAAATAATGTATGTTTGGTCACCTGACTCGTACTGTGACTCAAGAAAACTTGTTTCATTTGCAATGATGATCCATTTGACCTTGGGTAAACGTCTTAATCACCTTGTGCTATAGACATGAAATAAACTGTAAATGCTAAACTGCAAAAAATAGATTGGATATAAAATTCTGTGAGTCTAAAAAACCCACAATAATATAATACAATGATTAGATAAAAAATATATAAAATGTGTATATAATAAAAAGCAGAAAACAACCATGAATTATAACTTCAAATACTTAGGGCTCATTCACCCTAGATCGTTGTATGTTGTTTTTTAAATGCATGCATTAGGGAAAACAAGACTAAATATCACATAGGGATGTCATAATACCGTTCACAATACTGCATTGTTGTGTTTGCTTGTAGCAGTTTGTGCGATAACACAGTGAAAGTCTGTGGGGAAGAGGAAAAATAGTTTTGCTATTTAGCACAAAAAACGCACTAAAACACACTCCATGAAACATACAAAGCAACACATTGGGAAAATGTTTTAAATCGCAATTCAATACCTTCGTTTTTTCACACGTTTGTGTTGTGTAGTGTGAATATAGCCTTAAATACACAGTGAACTAGGAAGATCAAGGCCATTCTAGCCATTTTAGTGCCCAAGGCGCCCTCCCACCTACGTGCGTTTACCCCCCAGGGGTTTTTCCATGGGCTATTTGGTCCTGGGCTCTATTTGGCCTTATAATCTTTCCTGGGCTCATATGGTCCTATGCCCCCTATGTGTCTGGGCCATATTTGGCCCTATATGTGTCCTATCCCCATATGTGTCTGGGGCCATATTTGGCCTATATGTGTCCTGTGCCTACTATGTGTCTATGCCCTATTTGGCCCTATATGTGTCCCTGGCCCTATTTGGGCCTATATGTGTGCTATCCCTATATGTGTCCTGGGCCCAATTTGGCCTATATGTCTCCTGGGTCCTATTTGACCCTGTATGTGGTCCGGGCCTTATTTGTCCCTGAATGTGTCCTGGGCCCTATTTGGGGGTTTGAGTGAGCCTATGTGTGTGTGCGTGGGGGGGTTAAAGCCCCCTGAGTGTGTGACCTGGGGAGATCTGGGCTTTGGAAGTTCCTGGGAATACCTGAAGACCGAGAAACCAAGGTCAACCTAGGACATCTGGAGGGAGCCTGCACAGTAATCTCTGAGGATTGTTGGAGAAAAACTGCCTGTATGAATCTGTATATATCATATTTTTTTATTATGTCCAACCTGCTTATAATGCACAAAACACACATATGTCTGTGTTCATTACTAACACTGTTCATTACAACACTTGCGCAAGATTTGAACTTTGAGAGCTCATGTCTGTGGTCATCCATGGAAAGCATAGGAATAGTATTTCCTACTCCCTGAGAAACGGATTTTAACTGGCAAGTCCAGTGTAAAAATAACTTTAGCTAGGAATGAAGATCAAACCCCCCAAACCTAGGTTTCGCATTAATAAAATTTTCCTAAGATGCCCCTGAAGTCACTTACCTGACAGGTCCCTCGCCGCCCCCTGCTCCTGTTTTCGAGAAAAAAACAGGATGGGGGGGACTCCTGCCAGAGTCGGACCTATGACAGCTTGTTACTGACTCAATAGACAGAACCACGGGGTGAGGTCCTTAAAAATTTTTCTTGTGACATGTTTTGGACTGCACAGGGACTGACTGCATCAGTCCTTGATAAAGGACAAATAAACTGCCCCCTTTCCTTTTTGTAAATATTTGTAATATTGCTTGACTGCTGGGCTGGAGCAGTTGGAAGGTGGGTCTGTATAACCTACTCCTGGAGAGATGTGTGCAACCCAACTGGATGCTGGTTTAGGTCTCACCCTGGCTACTCAGAGTAAGATGGGGTTTGAGGGTGTTAATATGGATACATTTGCCCTATAAGTACCTGGGTTGACTGTAAATTATAAACATTTCTCACTATAAAGTTCTTATAGTTAAAAATGCTGCAAAGTTTGCCCCAACCAATCAGATGTTAGCTTCCACTTGAAAGTTAACATCTGATTGGCTGGGGCAAAATTAGCACAGTTTTTGATGATAAAAACTTTTATTAACTAACCCTGTATGTCTCAGGGATCTCCTACAAAAGTCATTTGTTATATATGGTTTCAAGTCTTTGAAATACAAAATAGGGGACCAAGTCGTACTAGTGCGCACACCAATGTTTGCCACATCCACTCCTCTCAAACCACACAGGCATATGGGATATTGAAGCAAGAATGTAGATGGAAGTTACACATATATTCATATTAAATGAATGTAAAACTTTTAGGTCAGTGTAAATCCATACCTGCATTTCTTGTTTCAGGCTAAAAAGTTATCTTGGAAAAACACTGTATGATCTCTCTGTTTTTCTAAATAAAATATAAAGTTGCCACATGTGACTGTATCGTATAGACATGTTTAGACTTGTTTAAACACTAACAAGAAGTCCAATAAATTCTTATCATTCAAATTGTGCTAAAACCAATCAGTGTATTTAACATTTGAAAGCTAACATCTGATTCTTGGTTGGGGCAAAATTGGCGCCATTTTTAACGATAGAACCTTTTTATTAATAACCCTGTAACTTTCTTCAATTTGTCGGGCTTCCTCAATTTTCGAGAGTTACCGGAATCGAACGCCGCTTTCGATTTACCCCCGAATTTGAGGGTTGCCATGCTATATTCGAAGGTTAATCATGGTATTCGAGGGTTACTGAAATCGATCTCCACATTCGAGGGTTTATACCGATTCGAGGGTTACCAAAACGCCGCATGTCGAGGTTATGTCAAATTTGAGGGTTAGCGACACGCTAAATTCGAGCGTTATCACCGCAGTCGATAAATACGTTAAAGGGCATATGCCGCACACCCCCAACCCCATCGATAAATATGTTAAAGGGCGTATCTGCACACCCCCTACCCCATCGATAAATACGTTAAGGGCATATCCGCACACCTCAACCCCATCGATAAATACGTTAAAGGGCGTATCCGCACACCCCCAACCCATCGATAAATACGTTAAGGGCATATCTGCACACCCCCAACCCCATCGATAAATACGTTAAAGGGTGTTATCCGCCCCCCCCCCCCAACCCCATCGATAATACGTTTAAAGGGCATATCCGCACCCCTCAACCCCATCATAAATAAGTTAAGGGCGTATCCGCACCCCCAACCCCATCGATAAATCATTAAAGGGCTATCCGCACACCCCAACCCTCAATCAATCGATAAAACGTTAAAGGGCATATCCGCACACCCCCAACCCCATCGATAAATACGTTAAAGGGCATATCCGCACCCCCCACCCATCGATAAATACGTTAAAGGGCATATCTGCACCCCCACACCCCATCATAAATACGTTAAAGGGCGTATCCGCACTCCCCCAACCCCATCGATGAAAACTAAAGGGCATATCCGCACACCCTCAACCCATCAATAAATACGTTAAAGGGCGTATCCGCACCCCCAACCCCATCGATAAATACATTAAAGGGCGTTATCCGCACCCCTAACCCGATCGATAAAACGTTAAAGGGCATATCGCACACCCCCAACTTCATCAATAAATCCTTAAGGGCGTATCCGCACACCCCAACCCCATCGATAAATACGTTAAAGGGCATATCCGCACCCCCCAACCCCATCGATAAATACGTTAAAGGGCGTATCCGCACACCCTAACCTGATCGATAATACTAAAGGGCATATCCGCACCCCCCCCCCATCGATAAATACGTTAAAGGCGTATCCGCACACCCCAACCCCATGCGATAATACGTTAAGGGCATATCCGCACCCCCCACCCATCGATAAATACGTAAAGGGCGTATCCGCACACCCTAACCCGTATCGATATAAGACGTTAAAGGGCATATCCGCACACCCCCAACCCCATCGATAAATACGTTAAAAGGGCGTATCAGCACCCCACCCACCCCCCATCGATAAATACGTTAAAGGGCATCCGCACCCCCCAACCCATCATAAATACGTTAAAGGGCGTATCCCACACCCCAACCCGATCGATAAATACGTTAAAGGCATTCCGCACCACCCCAACCCCATCGATAACGTTAAAGGGCATATCCGCACCCCCAACCCCATCATAAATACGTTAAAGGCTGTATCCGCACACCCCAACCGATCGATAAATACATTAAAGGGTATCCACACAACCCAAACCCCATCGATAAATACGTTAAGGGCATATCAGCACACCCCAACCCCATCGTAACATACGTTAAAGGGCGTATCCGCACCCCCACCCCATCGATAAATACTTAAAGGGGTATCCGCACACCCCCCCCATCGATAAATACGTTAAAGGGCGTATCCGCACCCCCCCAACCTGATCACTAAATACGTTAAAGGGCGATTCCGCACCGCCAACCCATCAATAAATACGTTAAAGGGCGATACCGCACCCCAACCCCATCGATAAATACGTTTAAGGGCGTATCCGCACACCCCACCCCATCATAATACGTTAAAGGCATATCCATGATGCCCACAGTGACTGAAATTAGGTGCCCACAGTGACTGGTAATGATGACCAACATTGATTTGTGATCTGCAGTGCTGACAAACATTGATTTTGATCAAATGAAGTGCCAGTCAGAACAGCCAGCCAGTCATTTTTTTTTTATGCCTCAAAACTGCTGCCTCCCTACAGGGTGCTGCTCTGTAATGTGCTTCACCTTGCCTCATTAGAGAGGCGGCCTGCTGACAACGGGTGTGTATACTTACCTTGAATTGAGTCCCTTTTTTCATTTAGTTGCCCTTCTCTGAACCATTTCCAGGTCCGTTCGTCTTTCTGTTTACGATAATAAGAATGGGCCACCTGTCTCCCGTTACATATAGATTTCATAGACATACACACAAAATTAGTGTGGTCGCCATGGTGAGTGATTCTAGAAACATTTTATTTACATTAACCATTTGTACATGTTTTCCAAGCTATTTCCTATCCACCAAACCAGTTTTTAGGCTTTAAGATATGGCTTTAGGGCCAGGCCACACTTAACGAGATTTTCCAGTTTTGATGTGAAGTTTTACTGTTAAATTTACCAGGATTTCACTGAGGACTAGGCCACACTAGTGCATTTTTCTGGATTTTGCGTTCCGTTTTGCGATTTTGCGATCCACAATAACATTTTATTTATGATGTCAATCCAGGAAGTAGGCCCCACTGTGTTACTGCAATACCTTTCAATTTTCTAATTCATTCGATTACCATTTTTCTGTCAAAATAACACTTAATACAAGTCTATGGAGCACATGAAAGAGGACAGAAGGGACACAATCAATATGACAATTTCTTTTTACCCATTATCCCATGCAAAATGCAAAAAATGTAAAAGTGGATACAAGCGGACCCAAGCACATGGCAAAAGGGCACAGAAATGCACAGTGCTTTATTATGCTTTGTAGTGTGGCTTCAGTCTGACTCACCTGGTGGAATGAAAGCCGTTCTGCCATCTCTAAAGTCCATCTCTAATGTGTATGTCCATCTCTAATGTTCATATCTAATGTCCAATGTCCATCTCTAATGTCCATATCTAATGTCCAATGTCCATCTCTAATGTCCATCTCTAAAGTCCAATGTACATCTCTAATGTTCATATCTAATGTCCAATGTCCATCTCTAATGTCCATATCTAATGTCCAATGTCCATCTCTAATGTCCATCTCTAAGTCCAATGTACATCTCTATGTTCATATAATGTCCATGTCCACTCTAAGTCATATCTAATGTCCAATGTCCATCTCTAATGTCCATCTCTAAGTCAATGTACATCTTATGTTCATATCTAAGTCCAATGTCCACTTAATTAATCTAATGTCCAATGTCCATCTCTAATGTTCATATCTAATGTCCAATGTCCATCTCTAATGTTCATATCTAATGTCCAATGTCCATCTCTAATGTTCATATCTAATATCCAATGTCCATCTCTAATGTTCATCTCTAATGTCTAGTCCATCTCTAAGTCCAATGTCCATCTCTAATGCCCAATGTCCATATGAATGTCTATCTCTAATGTTCACCTCTAATGTCCAATGCCTATCTATAATGTTCTCTAATGTCCAATGTCCATCTCTAAAGTCCAATGTCCATCTCTAAGTCCAATGTCCATATGTTAATGTCTATCTCTAATGTTCACCTCTAATGTCCAATGTCCATCTCTAAGTTCAATGTCCATCTCTAATGCCCATCTTTAATGTTCCCCTCTAATGCCCAATCCATCTCTAAAGTCCAATGTCCATCTCTAATGTCCATATCTAATGTCATCTAATGTCCAATGTCATCTCTAATGTTCATATCTAAGTTCCAATGTCCATCTCTAATGTTCAATCTAATGTCCAATGTCCATCTCTAATGTTCATCTCTAATGTCTAATGTCCATTCCTTCTAATGTTCATCTCTAATGTCCAATGTCCATCTTAATGTTCATCTCTAAGTCCAATGTCCATCTCTAATGTCATATCTAATGTCCAATGTCCATCTCTAATGTTCATATCTAATATCCAATGTCCATCTCTAATGTTCATATCTAAGGAGAGATAAGTTCAAATGGATACCTTTAGTTACAGTGTTTGTACAAACATGTTTAGCTGATGCGCCACTCCAAGGCATCTGTCCTAACCTAGTGAAAAAATATATGTTTCCCTGGGGAACAGGGTTTAGGACTAATGTCCAACATTGGACATTAGATATGAACATTAGAGATGGACATTGGACATTAGTCCTAACCCTGTTCCCCAGGGAACATATATTTTTTTCACTAGGTTAGGACAGATGCCTTGGAGTGGCGCATCAGCTAAACATGTTTGTACAAACACTGTAACTAAAGGTATCCATTTGAACTTATCTCTCCTTAGATATGAACATTAGAGATGGACATTGGATATTAGATATGAACATTAGAGATGGACCATTGTACATTAGCTATGAAATTAGAGATGGACTTGGACTTAGAATGAACATTAGAGATGGACATTGGACATTAGAGAGATGAACATTAGAGATGGACATTAGACATTAGAGATGAACATTAGAGATGGACATTGGACATTAGATATGAACATTAGAGATGGACATTGGACATTAGATATGAACATTAGAGATGGACATTGGAACATTAGAGATGACATTAGATATGGACATTAGAGATGGACATTGGACTTTAGAGATGGACATTGGGCATTAGAGGGGAACATAAAGATGGGCATTAGAGATGGACATTGAACTTTAGAGATGGACATTGGACATTAGGTGAACATTAGAGATAGACATTAACATATGGACATTGACATTAAGATGGACATTGGACTTTAGAGATGACATTGGACATTAGAGGTGAACATTATAGATAGGCATTGGACATTAGAGGTGAACATTAGAGATAGACATTAACAATGGACATTGGGCATTAGAGATGGACATTGGACTTTAGAGAGGACATTAGACATTAGAGATGAACATTAGAGATGGACATTGGACATTAGATATGAACATTAGAGATGGACATTGGACATTAGATATGAACATTAGAGATGGACATTGGACATTAGAGATGAACATTAGATATGGACATTAGAGATGGACATTGGACTTTAGAGATGGACTTGGGCATTGAGGGGAACATTAAAGATGGGCATTAGAGATGGACATTGAACTTTAGAGATGGACATTGACATTAGAGGTGAACATTAGAGATAGACATGAACATATGGACATTGGACATTAGAGATGGACATTGGACTTTGAGATGGACATTGGACATTAGAGGTGAACATTATAGATAGGCATTGGACATTAGAGGTAACATTAGAGATAGACATTAAACATATGGACATTGGGGCATTAGAGATGGACATTGGACTTTTAGAGATGGACATTAGACATTAGGATGACATTAGAGAATGGACTTGGATATTAGATATGACATTAGAGATGACATTGGACATTAGATATGAAAACTTCGAGATGACATTGGACTTAATATGAAACTTAGAGATGGACATTGACATTAGATATACATTAGAGATGGACATTGGACATTAGATATGAACATTAGAGATGTACATTGGACTTTAGAGATGGACATTAGAGATGGACATTGGACATTAGATATGGACATTAGAGATGGACATTGGACATTAGAGATGGACTTGGGCATTGAGGGGAACATTAAAGATGGGCATTAGAGATGGACATTGAACTTTAGAGATGGACATTGGACATTAGAGGTGAACATTAGAGATAGACATTAACATATGGACATTGGACATTAGAGATGGACATTGGACTTTAGAGATGGACATTGGACATTAGAGGTGAACATTATAGATAGGCATTGGACATTAGAGGTGAACATTAGAGATAGACATTAACATATGGACATTGGGCATTAGAGATGGACATTGGACTTTAGAGATGGACATTAGACATTAGAGATGAACATTAGAGATGGACATTGGATATTAGATATGAACATTAGAGATGGACATTGGACATTAGATATGAACATTAGAGATGGACATTGGACATATAGATATGAACATTAGAGATGGACATTGGACTTAGATTAACTCGAGATGGACATTGACATTAGATTGAACATTAGAGATGTTACATTGGACTTTATGACGATGGACATTAGAGATGGACATTGGACATTAGATATGGACATTAGAGATGGACATTGGACATTAGATATGGACATTAGAGATGGACATACACATTAGAGATGGACTTTAGAGATGGCAGAACCGGCTTTCATTCCACCAGGTGAGTCAGACTGAAGCCACACTACAAAGCATAATAAAGCACTGTGCATTTCTGTGCCCTTTTGCCATGTGCTTGGGTCCGCTTGTATCCACTTTTACATTTTTTGCATTTTGCATGGGATTATGGGTAAAAAGAAAATTGTCATATTGATTGTGTCCACTTCTGTCACTCTTTCATGTGCTTCCATAGACTTGTATTAAGTGTTATTTTGACAGAAAAATGGTAATCGAATGAATTAGAAAATTGAAAGGTATTGCAGCTAACACAGTGGGGCCTACTTCCTGGGATTGACATCATAAATAAAATGTTATTGTGGATCGCAAAATCGCAAAACGGAACGCAAAATCCAGAAAAATGCACTAGTGTGGCCTAGTCCTCAGTGAAATCCTGGTAAATTTAACAGTAAAACTTCACATCAAAACTGGAAAATCTCGTTAAGTGTGGCCTGGCCCTAAAGCCATATCTTAAAGCCTAAAAACTGGTTTGGTGGATAGGAAATAGCTTGGAAAACATGTACAAATGGTTAAATGTAAATAAAATGTTTCTAGAATCACTCACCATGGCGACCACACTAATTTTGTGTGTATGTCTATGAAATCTATATTGTAACGGGAGACAGGTGGCACATTCTTATTATCGTAAACAAGAAAAGACGAACTTGACCTGGAAATGGTTCAGAGAAGGGCAACTAAATGAAAAAAGGGACTCAATTCAAGGTAAGTATACACACCTGTTGTCAGCAGGGCCGCCTCTCTAATGAGGCAAGGTGAAGCACATTACAGAGCAGCACCCTGTAGGGAGGCAGCAGTTTTGAAGGCATAAAAAAAAAAATGACTGGCTGGCTGTTCTGACTGGCACTTCATTTGATCAAAATCAATGTTTGTCAGCACTGCAGATCACAAATCAATGTTGGTCATCATTTACCAGTCACTGTGGGCACCTAATTTCAGTCACTGTGGGCATCATTTACCAGTCATTGTTGGCATTATTTACCAAGCCCCTCTCATTTCTGGACAAGCCATACCCCTCTTCCGGACAAAGCATCACCCACTTTCAATTATAAAACCACACCCCTTCCGGTGGCACAGCGAGGGGGAGGGGCAGCATTTGGATTTTTTTTCAGGTGCCAGAAAGTCTAGAGACAGCCTTGGTTGTCAGGACTTTTTAGATGGGTCCACACCTTCTTTCTGCTCCATGCCCTGCAGCCTAAATGATGCTTCACAAATATAGTAAATGACAGGGACACCACACAGAAGTAGTGGTTTATTTTGCAGACTACTTCTGTGTGGTGTCCCCTTCATTTATTGTACGTTATTTGTAAATGAATAAGGGGACTTGGGGAGCTTGAATATAAAGACAGATTGGATAAGTTACAATTATGAGCACCAGAGAAAAGGTTCTTATGTGGGGATATGATTACTGTGTATAAATACAAAGAGATAAGCAAATCCATGCGCACACTTCCAATATTTCTCACCAGGTACCTCCAGTTGTTTAACGTTTCGGGATCCTGATGAAGGTGCTCTGTGAAGCACTGAAACTTTAAACTCTTTAATAAAAAATAGTATTGTGAGTGCCCAAGAGTATTGAATTGTAGTTCTGTATAAATACATCAATCGGCCACCAATAGAACATGTCAGTGGACACACAAAGACTAGAAGAAAAGTAACTACAGAAAGGTAAAACTATAAAAACATTGGACGTTGTGATGGCAGGTTTATTGGATAGTTTAAAAAAAAAGGTTGGACGAGTTTCTAAAAATAAAGAATGTTACAAGTTACTGGTATTGATACATAAAGTAGAGTTGATCCAGGGATATTTCTGATAGCCACTTGAAGTCAGGGAGGAGTTTTTTCCCTGGTGGGATTGTATTTGCCTTCTCCTGCATCAAATGTTAGGCAGGAAATGTGGGTATTGCTGAGTAGGTTGGACTGGATGGACATATGTCTTTATTTAACCTCAAATACTATACTATACTATACTATACTATACTATACTATGCTATACTAATTGATCAAAATTATTCAGCCTTATTTATATTTAGTAACACTGAATTTTCTTAGATTCTACAAAGCCATCTATTTGCGAATTGAACCGATTCAGTCTCCCAGTAAAACCCTTTTAGGAAGGCAATTTCTCAATTTTCCTTACACAATAATCACTCTTGTGTGTGTGTTTGTAAAGAAAGCATTCTGAAAAGAAAATCTGGAAAAGTAAACAACAGCATAAATCAAAATGTTCCCTCAATGCTGCACTCAGCTTGTGTAACGCCATAATAGTCTCATATATGGTATAACATTTACTTATGGACTACCATGGTAACATGGAAATAAAGTGGAAATCTCTCCTCCCCTCATTTGAAATTAACTTTGTCTAACTGTTTAGCTTTAATTTTTTTCATCAGCCAAAGTGCTTTTGTTTCTGGTAATCCATCCTTATTTAATTTATAATTTAACAGTGCCAATTGTGAAGTATGAGACAATTGGTCAGATGTTCTATTGATCTCACTGTTTCACTCTTTGCAAAATAATAAAATTATTTTAAAGCTACAGAATATTTTATACTTAAAGGGTAAATTTGGACCAAAAAATGACTTTAGGTAAATTGACAGGAATTGCTTTCCTGAGGTTTACATTTTTATGTGTGATATGGTAGCAGCATCAACTGCATCTCCTGCTTTGAAACCATGTGACAATCCCTCTTCCCTGTGTCTCCTCCTCTTCAATTAAAATAAGACAAACACACTGTACACACTTCCTGCTGTGGGCTGTGCTGTTATCTCTTTCCCCTCCCTTTCAGTCCTCCTTCAGTCACTGTAACTTTTGTATTCCAATCAATGCCTAATCCGATAATGTAATCAGTCTCTTAGCCGTAAGAGTTACTTATGCACACAAACTGGGGTGGGTGCTGACTTCCTATGGTCTTCCCACTTCCAAGGAAGGTAAGTATCGATAAAGTCTGGATATGGAGTCGCACACCTTGATGAATTCAATAAATATTTGAATTCATCAAGGTGTGCGACTCCATATCCAGACTTTATCAATGTAATCAGACTGCCCATGAATCAAATCAAAATCTAACTTTTTGTTGTCTCCTCAACCACATCTACTGATTGGTCATGTCAGTAAATACCCTAAAACTTGCCAATCCTACTGTGTACAAACAATTGAGGGAATGGGCAGAGAGTCTATTAATAAAATGTACATTTTTCACATCAAATTTATATTTGCTTCTAATCATATTCCAACCATGAAAAGAATAAAACAGGATAGTTAGACACATGTCTATACAGTCTACAGTCACATTTAATCTGTTTATTTATGATTTGGAAGTGGGTATTGTCAGCAAGGTTTCTGTGTTTGCTGATGACACAAAACTTTGTCGACCATTAAAAACTTCAGAGGATGTGCAATCGTTGCAATTGGATCTAGATAGATTGGATCTGTTATGGCAGGTTCATTGGTCAGTTTTAAAAAAAGCTGGATGAGTTTCCACAAACAAGGAATGTTGCAAGTTACTGGTATTGATACATAAAGTAGAGTTGATCCAGGGAAATTTCCGATTGCCACTTGGAGTCAGGAAGGAATTTTTTCCCCCTTCATAAATTTGGTGGGGTTTTTTTTTTTGCCTTCCTCTGGATCAACAGTTAGGCAGGAAATGTGGATATTGCTAGATGGGTTGGACTGGATGGACGTATGTCTTTATTCAACCTCAAATACTAAACTATACTATGTCTATACAATCCATTGACATGTCTACACAGTCTAGTCACTTATCTATACAGTCTACAGTCACATGTCTATGCAGTCTACAGTCACATGTCTATACAGTCACATGTCTATACAATACAGTCACATGTCTATACAGTCTTAAGTCACATGTCTATATGATACAGTCACATGTCTATACAGTCTACAGTCACGTGTCTATACAATACAGTTTTTTGTACAGCTGATTGACTGACTGCAGATTGGGACAGCAAATGGTTTGTTATTCATTGTGGTTCTCGACCACTAGACACTGGTGTTTATCTAAAGTCTATGGATAAAACAGAATTGCATGTTCAATAGAAATGGACCCTAAACCGAACCCAAACCAGGTTCCGAACAGCAAAAACTATTGTTTAAATTTTTTCTAAATTTCTAGAAATTTAAAACATTTTTCGTAAATACTATGCAGAATGCCAAAACAGGAAGCACATAAATTACTGGAAGGTGTTTTGTTTTAAAGATTTTGGACATTGATACGTGTTCCCCAGACCATTTCCCAGGTCCCTGAGCCATTTACAGTAAGTTACCATTGCTATTTATTCCGGAACTTTATAATATTTTTAACTCCCATTGACTTCAGTGGGTCCGCTTACGTATTTTCAAATTTTCAGATTTTTTCGAAATTTTTGAATCAATGCTATACAGATGTATAATGTTCCACACTCAGAGTAACCAATTGCAATAGGGTTTACTTAAAGGGGAACTGTGGTCTCCATACAAGTTGATTTAAATGAAAGGCCAGTTTCCTGCCTTTAAAAGGCATGTCCACCCCCAAAACTACAATTTAACCCACTACTGGCCCCACTATGTAGTGCAGAAAAATCACATCCCAGCTCCAAATGTTTGTCCAGTAATCCCTTCCTAAAGTCCAAAAAACTGCCAACCAGGAGCTCTGCAGAGTCCATATAGGACTCTGTCTCCTGTCTCCCCCCCCCCCCGGGAGAATTTTGTCATGCTCAGTACAGACATCCTCCCCCTCCCTCTCCCTCCCGTTTCTCTCTCCCTCCCCCTAGCACAAAACCCCTTTTCTGTAGTGTAGAGCTCCCTCCCCCAACCCCAAACGCCATATTAGTTTCACACAAAACACCCCCGATCTGAACTTACATCACCTCTTTCCCCCATCGCTCTTCACAGCCGGAAGCCGCGTCCGAGATTGGCTGCCTCTCAGCCAATCACGGATGTGGCTGCCGGTCCGGCCCCCTGCTTGCAGTTTCATGCAAGCAGAGGGCCGTGACACATCGACGGGGAAAGAGGTGATGTAAGTACAGATCAGGGGTGTTTTGTGTGAAACTAATATGGCGTTTGGGGTTGGGGGGGGGAGCCCTACACTACAGAAGAAGTCATAAAAAGGGGTGGACATGCCCTTTAAAATGAGCCATCAACCACCCCTCTATGTGCTCTACAGCCCAAGATATAAAGACATTACAGGCCAGAAATTAAATGGGTGGGAGGATGACATACCTAAGGCTGCTCCCACACCTTGCCTCCGATGAGAACAGCCTCAGACTTCAGTGTGTGAGACAGGGAGGGAATTCCTGAAGATCCCCACAGAGAAGGCAAGGGAATCTACAGCCCTACTCTCCCACTATGTCTGAAAAGGCTGTTTTCACACAGTTTTCTGTAGGGGGGTGTTTGATTGGGGAGTGGTCTACGGCACCCACGAGTGGGCAGATCCAGTGCAGCTTCGAGTAGGTGGGGCCATAGTGGGCGGGGTCACGGTACCCGTGAGTGGGCAGGGCCAAATGGGACTGTAAGGGAAGGGGCCAAGGGGGACCTGCAAAGGCCAGGAGGAGACATAGGGCAGAGTGACTGTCACATGGTTTCAGAGCAGGAAGCAGGAAGTGCAGGGGACCTGTCGATGTTTCTGCCATATCACACACAAAAATGTAAATATCTCCAAAACTATTCAAAATAAACAAGGAAAGTAAATTGCAAAAATTATCAGGAAAGCAATTCCTAGTAATTTACTTAAAGTCATTTTTGGACCACAGTTCCCCTTTAATATTTGTAAATGGCAATAGAAAATCCACTTTTGTGTGTGTGGTTCCTTTTTGTTGTATTAATTAGGTTTGTCTTCCGAATACGTATTTTCATATAACTGTACAAAAAAGGATTGTAAACACTCCCAATTTGTTGAACTACACTACTCCAGGGATTGTCCCACTGCAGGCTGCACTGCTCCCCAGCCCATAATATAATATAAATGTTGCTGTCTCACGAATGGGTGAATAAAAGGAAGATTCATTTTTCAAAAGGAATTTTGGAGCATCCATTTACATTTGTTTTGTGTACAAAAAAGGATTTCATCTTATCACTTGGGATGAGATGAGATTTTGTTTCCAAGATAAATAGTGAATTCAATGTGCCTATGTGCACCTACCTAAGAAATACTAATTGTGTTGTAGCCGCTCACTGGCATAGCCTGACTTATACAAATAAACATTGGTTAAGCTATTTTTATCTTGCAACACAGGAAGTAATGTAAAGTCCAGTATAATGATGCTATAAGTGGAATTTCCATAAAGAATTCACAAATATACAAGACTTATGGACACCTGTGGCAGGGATAACTATTATTTCCGTCATATTTTAAACAATTAACACATTTAATGCTGAGGGAGGATATTCAATTTCCCAAATGCAAATTGCTGTCCATACGCATCCCTTTGATTTCCTAGATTCTATCATCTGTGGCATTAAAATATGCAGCTCTGTGTATCCAACTGGCTCTGTACAAATAAAATATCCATCCATCCATGCATACATCATGTTATTTGATGAAAGTAATGTCACACAGCAGGGATTATGATGTCATTGCCAATTACAGGGATGCCTTTGACTTGCACATATGCGAATGCAGGTGCTGCTGGTTGGGGAAGCCTAGAGAAAATCTCAACATACACCACCAACAAAGTCCAGTGCAATCAAAGGGATGATAAAAAATGCAATTAATTGGCTAAGTTACATGTAGGCAGTAGTGATGGAGATGAACTTTAGGAGTACGGACAAACTCGAACTATCCAAACTCTATCTGAACTATCCAAACTCTATTCGAACTATCCAAACTCTATTCAAACTATCCAAACTTTATCCAAACTATCCAAACTATATGCAAACTCTATCCAAACTATCCAAACTCAATCCGAACTATCCAATCTCTATCCTAAATATCCAACTATCCAAACTCCATCCAAACTATCCAAACTCTATCCGAACTATCCAAACTCCATCCGAAAAATCCAAACTCTATCCAAACTAGTTTAGCGAACTCACTAAATTTGCAAATCAGTAACCCTCGAATGTATCATTCAAATTTGGTAAACCCTAGAATATATCATTCAATTTAGGTAACCGGCAAATGTATCCATGGATTTCGGTGACCCTCGAATGTAGCCTTTTATTTCTGTAAACCTCAAATGTAGCAGACGATTTTGGTAACTCTTGAATGTACCGTTCGGTAACCTTTGAATGTAGTGGTCGATTTCTGTTACCCTTGAATGTAGCCTTTGATTTCAATAACCCTCAACTGTAGCAGTTGATTTAGGTAACCCTCAAATGTAGCAGTCGATTTCGGTATACCTGGAATATATAGTTCGGTAATCATTAAATGTATCGGTCAATTTCGGTAACCCTTGAATCTAGCCTTCAATGTCGGTAACCCTTGAATGTAGAAGTCAATCTCAGTAACCTCGAATGTTGCGGTCGATTTCGGTCGGTAATACTCGAATGTATTGTTCATAACCCTCAAATGTAGCGGTCAATTTTGGTAACCCTCGAATGTATTGTTTGGTAACCCTCAAATGTAGTGTTCGAGTGCGGTAAAACTAGAATTTGAAGCCCTGATAAGGGCCCTTTGGGCGCCCTCCCTGGCGTGTACAAGTGCCCTTGCCTCACTGACAAGTACCTTTGTTGGGGGTCCTGCAGCCTCGAAACAGGATCCCCATTCTCTCAAAAATATGATTGGTTACTATATAATCATATGATCGCAAGCATTGAAATATTAACCAATCACAATTGGATTAGGTCCTTCAGCAAACCTATATAAAGAGGAGCAAACCCTGCTGGGCTCAGAAGTCATCGCAGTTGATGGCAGAAGAAAGAAGAGGTTGACCACAGTTATACCACCTGGCATTGGCAACATCAGCAGAGTTGGTTTCGACGGATGGAAGAAAGAAGACACGCCCAAGGACTCTTGTAAGAGCCAATGGGGGTCCTGTTTTGAGCTGCAGGACCCCCAACAAAGGCACTTGTCAGTTCCGCAATGGCACTTGTAAGTGACAGAGGCTGGGGGTCCCAGTAAGAGCTGCGGGACCCCTTAAGCCCAAAAGGGCCCTTGTCAGTGCAGCAAGGGCCTTACCAAGGGCCGGGGATCCCAGTTTGAGCTGCGGGACCCCCTAAGCCCCAAAGGGCCCTTGTCAAAACCACAAAGGCACTTCTAAGTGCTGCAAGGGCCCTTCCAAGGGCCAGGGATCCCTGTTTGAGCTGCAGGACCCCCTAAGCCCCAAAGGGCCCTTGTCAGGACCACAAAGGCACTTCTAAGTGCCGTGGAAGGGGGGTCCCGATTTGAGCTGCGGGACCCCTTAAGCCCCGAAAGGCATTTCTCAGTTCCCCCACTGGGAGGAACCCACGAGCGTACGGGAAGGGGCAGAGAGGGGCTGCTGAGAAGGGTGGCAGCTGCCACCAGGGGGAGGGGGCAGGGTGCACCTGGGCATCTCGCAAGCTCGTCCATTTCTGCCACACCGAAGTTGTTGAAATGAAACGGCTGAAGTTAACTCGAGAGTACAGTAACCGCCGCTTTATAAATAGAAGCGAGCAGTATCTGATGAGATGTCTACAATTTGGCGGAAACCTTATTGCACCATTATTAACATTCCGCCACCAGGTTTCGCCGTCACGGTAGTTCTGTGAGCGAAAACGGCGGAAAGTAAATGGACGTTTTTTTTTCACCAAAAATATCTGTTACTATGTCACACAATGTGACTGTGTTCTCCCTAGCATCTCCCTGTCAGCTTTTACTTGCTGTGTTAGAACTGCTCTCCTTGTTCTGCTGCTGTGATTTGTAACATTGTAGTGAGTAGAGAATCTGAACACCACATACTCAACAAATGTTGCAAATGATCTGAAGGTGAAGGAAGGAGGGGGAAGGATGATCTCAGCTAATAGTACTGGGGAGAACAGTTCTAAAATGCCAGGTAAAAGCTGCTGCAGACTTTATAACAATGACCCTGTTACTAGCAGCCATGAGATCCCTAGCCCTGCCTCTTTCTTCCTTCCATCCAACTCTCCAATTAGAACTTAGCGTAGGTGAGGAGTGAACAATTCAATGGAGGAGACATGGAAAACAGGTACATACTGTATATCATGTCAATGCTGGCAGCTGAAAGGGTTAAAGGTAATACTCTGCTGGCACTTAAAGTGTAAATTGCAATTCTCAGGAAAAGTGCTGGCACTGAAGGGTTAATGGTATCACTCTTTGAAGGCTAGGTGGGGTCACTTCTACCATTAAGCAGAGCGAGACATTTGTCTCAGGCGGAACCCCTGCACTAAAGAAGAATGGAGGCAGACAGGCAGTGGTAAAAAATGTTTTTTTCCTTGACCGGTCAAGAAAAAAATAATTTACCCAAGTAACAGATATGATGTTAAAATTATTTTATATGGTTAGGTTAGCTTTAGTTAGTTTGTTAGGCTAGGTTAGTCTAGTTATACTAGTTAAGCCCTGCTGAAAGAGTCTACCTTGATTTGGTTGAGGGCTTACAAACCTTTTGGCTACAATTTTTATACAACAGAAAGTCTGGCATTTCTAATGTAATGTAACAGTTGAACCAACATGTATAGCACAGGCTATAAATTATTTTGATTTGAGCAACAAAAACCTGAAAGGAGCAATATGGTAGTGGCAACACAAGCTGTTTGAGAAGGGGATGTAATATCTGTTTATATTAATTTACCTTATTTCTAATTAACTGTCTAAGGAACTGTTTATATACCTGTGTGAGTTTCAAAATTGTGACATTTTACCCATGTCCATTGACAAAACCATGCCTACTGTCAAAGCCACACCCACTTTGACACAGTTGCTTTGCACCACGCCTGGAAATAATCAAGGGCGGCATTCAAAAGTTTGGCTCAGGCAGCAAAAACCCTAGAAGTGCCCCCTGGCTAGGCCACACTTTAGGCGTGATGGGTTGGCAATCTGATCATGCTAGGGAAGCAAGATGGCAAGAAACGGCCCTGAATAAAATGTTCTCTAAAGCTACATTACTATTTAAAAGATTTTTTTGTAGCTGTAGAAAATAATGTATGTTTGGTCACCTGACTCGTACTGTGACTCAGAGAAAACTTGTTTCATTTGCAATGAGTGATCCATTTGACCTTGGGTAAACGTCTTAATCACCTTGTGCTATAGACATGAAAATAAACTGTAAATGCTAAACTGCAAAAAATAGATTGGATATAAATTCTGTGAGTCTAAAAAAACCCACAATAATATAATACAATGATTAGATAAAAAATATATATAAAATGTGTATATAATAAAATCAGAAAACAAACCATGAATTATAACTTCAAATACTTAGGGCTCATTCACCCTAGATGCGTTGTATTGTGTTTTTATAATGCATGCATTAGGGAAAAAGCAAGGACATAAATATCACATAGGGATGTCATAATACCGTTCACAATACTGCATTGTTGTGTGTTGCTTGTAGCAGTTTAGTGCGATAACACAGTGAAAGTCTGTGGGGAAGAGGAAAAATAGTTTTGCTATTTAGCACAAAAACGCACTAAAACACACTCCATGAAACATACAAATGCAACACATTGGGAAAATGTTTTAAATCGCAATTCAATACCTTGCGTTTTTTCACACGTTTGTGTTGTGTAGTGTGAATATAGCCTTAAATACACAGTGAACTAGGAAGATCAAGGCCATTTCTAGCCATTTTAGTGCCCAAGGCGCCCTCCCACCTACGTGCGTGTACCCCCCCAGGGGTTTTTCCATGGGCTATTTGTGTCCTGGGCTCTATTTGGCCTTATATCTTTCCTGGGCTCTATATGTGTCCTATGCCCCATATGTGTCTGGGGCCATATTTGGCCCTATATGTGTCCTATGCCCCATATGTGTCTGGGGCCATATTTGGCCCTATATGTGTCCTGTGCCCTATATGTGTCTATGCCCTATTTGGCCCTATATGTGTCCTGGGCCCTATTTGGGCCTATATGTGTGCTATGCCCTATATGTGTCCTGGGCCCAATTTGGCCCTATATGTCTCCTGGGTCCTATTTGACCCTGTATGTGTCCTGGGCCTTATTTGTCCCTGAATGTGTCCTGGGCCCTATTTGGGGGTTTGAGTGAGCCTATGTGTGTGTGCGTGGGGGGGTTAAAGCCCCCTGAGGCTGTGTGACCTGGGGAGATCTGGGCTTCTGGAAGTTCCTGGGAATCACCTGAAGACCGAGGAAGACCAAGGTCAACCTAGGACATCTGGAAGGGAGCCTGCACAGTAATCTCTGAGGATTGTTGGAGAAAAACTGCCTGGTATGAATCTGTATATATCATTATTTTGTTATTATGTCCAACCTGCTTAATAATGCACACAAACACACATATGTCTGTGTTCATTACTAACACTGTTCATTACAACACTTCTGCAAGATTTGAACTTTGAGAGCTCATGTCTGTGGTCATCCATGGAAAGCATAGGAATAGTATTTCCTACTTCCCTGAGAAACGGATTTTAACTGGCAAGTCCAGTGTAAAAATAACTTTAGCTAGGAATGAAGATCAAAACCCCCCAAACCTAGGTTTCGCATTAATAAAATTTTCCTAAGATGCCCCTGAAGTCACTTACCTGACAGGTCCCTCGCCGCCCCCTGCTCCTGTTTCGAGAAAAAAACAGGATGGGGGGGACTCCTGCCAGAGGTCGGACTATGACAGCTTGTTACTGACTCAATAGACAGAACCACGGGGTGAGGTCCTTAAAAACTTTTCTTGTGACATGTTTTGGACTGCACAGGGACTGACTGCATCAGTCCTTGATAAAGGACAAATAAACTGCCCCCTTCCTTTTTGTAAATATTTGTAATATTGCTTGACTGCTGGGCTGGAGCAGTTGGAAGGTGTGGGTCTGTATAACTACTCCTGGAGAGATGTGTGCAACCCAACTGGATGCTGGTTTAGGTCTCACCCTGGCTACTATCAGGTAAGATGGGGGTTTGGAGGGTGTTAATATGGATACATTTGCCCTATAAGTACCTGGGTTGACTGTAAATTATAAACATTTCTCACTATAAAGTTCTTATAGTTAAAAATGCTGCAAAGTTTGCCCCAACCAATCAGATGTTAGCTTCCACTTGAAAGTTAACATCTGATTGGCTGGGGCAAAATTAGCACAGTTTTTGATGATAAAAACTTTTATTAACTAACCCTGTATGTCTCAGGGATCTCCTACAAAAAGTCATTTGTTATATATATGGTTTCAAGTCTTTGAAATACAAAATAGGGGACCAAAGTCGTACTAGTGCGCACACCGAATTGTTTGGCCACATCCACTCCTCTCAAACCACACAGGCATAGTGGATATTGAAGCAAGAATGTAGATGGAAGTTACACATATATTCATATTAAATGAATGTAAAACTTTTAGGTCAGTGTAAATCCATACCTGCATTTCTTGTTTCAGGCTAAAAAGTTATCTTGGAAAAACACTGTATAGATCTCTCTGTTTTTCTAAATAAAAAAATATCAAGTTTTGCCACATGTGACTGTATCGTATAGACATGTTTAGACTTGTTTAAACACTAACAAGAAGATCCAATAAAAATTCTTATCATTACAAATTGTGCTAAAACCAATCAGATGTTATTTAACATTTGAAAGCTAACATCTGATTGGTTGGGGCAAAATTGGCGCCATTTTTAACGATAAGAACTTTTATTAAATAACCCTGTAACTTTCTTCAATTTGTCGGGCTTCCTCAATTTTCGAGAGTTACCGGAATCGAACGCCGCTTTCGATTTACCCCCGAATTTGAGGGTTAGCCAATGCTATATTCGAAGGTTATCATGGTATTCGAGGGTTACTGAAATCGATCTCCACATTCGAGGGTTATAACCGAATTCGAGGGTTACCAAACGCCGCATTCGAGGGTTATCGTCAAATTTGAGGGTTAGCGAACGCTAAATTCGAGCGTTATCACCGCAGTCGATAAATACGTTAAAGGGCATATCCGCACACCCCCAACCCCATCGATAAATATGTTAAAGGGCGTATCTGCACACCCCCTACCCCATCGATAAATACGTTAAAGGGCATATCCGCACACCCTCAACCCCATCGATAAATACGTTAAAGGGCGTATCCGCACACCCCCAACCCCATCGATAAATACGTTAAAGGGCATATCTGCACACCCCCAACCCCATCGATAAATACGTTAAAGGGTGTATCCGCACCCCCCCAACCCCATCGATAAATACGTTAAAGGGCATATCCGCACACCCTCAACCCCATCAATAAATAAGTTAAAGGGCGTATCCGCACCCCCAACCCCATCGATAAATACATTAAAGGGCATATCCGCACACCCCAACCCGATCGATAAAGACGTTAAAGGGCATATCCGCACACCCCCAACCCCATCGATAAATACGTTAAAGGGCATATCCGCACCCCCCAACCCCATCGATAAATACGTTAAAGGGCATATCTGCACCCCCCAACCCCATCGATAAATACGTTAAAGGGCGTATCCGCATACCCCCAACCCCATCGATAAATACATTAAAGGGCATATCCGCACACCCTCAACCCCATCAATAAATACGTTAAAGGGCGTATCCGCACCCCCAACCCCATCGATAAATACATTAAAGGGCGTATCCGCACACCCTAACCCGATCGATAAAGACGTTAAAGGGCATATCCGCACACCCCCAACTTCATCAATAAATACCTTAAAGGGCGTATCCGCACACACCAACCCCATCGATAAATACGTTAAAGGGCATATCCGCACCCCCCAACCCCATCGATAAATACGTTAAAGGGCGTATCAGCACCACCCAACCATCGATCAAATACGGTAAGGGCATATCCGCCACCCCCAACCCCATCGATAAATACGTTAAAGGGCGTATCCGCACACCCTAACCCGATCGATAAAGACGTTAAAGGGCATATCCGCACACCCCCAACCCCATCGATAAATACGTTAAAGGGCATATCCGCACCCCCCAACCCCATCGATAAATACGTTAAAGGGCGTATCCGCACACCCTAACCTGATCGATAAAGACGTTAAAGGGCATATCCGCACACCCCCAACCCCATCGATAAATACGTTAAAGGGCGTATCCGCACACCCCAACCCCATCGATAAATACGTTAAAGGGCATATCCGCACCCCCCAACCCCATCGATAAATACGTTAAAGGGCGTATCCGCACACCCCAACCCGATCGATAAATACATTAAAGGGCGTATCCACACACCCCAACCCCATCGATAAATACGTTAAAGGGCATATCAGCACACCCCAACCCCATCGCTACATACGTTAAAGGGCGTATCCGCACCCCCCAACCCCATCGATAAATACATTAAAGGGCGTATCCGCACACCCCAACCCCATCGATAAATACGTTAAAGGGCGTATCCGCACACCCCAACCTGATCAATAAAGACGTTAAAGGGCATATCCGCACCCCCCAACCCCATCAATAAATACGTTAAAGAGCATATCCGCACCCCCCAACCCCATCGATAAATACGTTTAAGGGCGTATCCGCACACCCCAACCCCATCGATAAATACGTTAAAGGGCATATCCGCACACCCCAACCCCATCGATAAATACGTTAAAGGGCGTATCCGCACACCCCAACCTGATCAATAAAGACGTTAAAGGGCATATCCGCACCCCCCAACCCCATCAATAAATACGTTAAAGAGCATATCCGCACCCCCCAACCCCATCGATAAATACGTTAAAGGGCGTATCCGCACACCCCAACCCCATCGATAAATACGTTAAAGGGCGTATCCGCACACCCCAACCCCATTGATAAATACGTTAAAGGGCGTATCCGCACACCCCAACCCTATCGATAAATACGTTAAAGGGCATACCTGCACCCCTCAACCCCATCGATAAATACATTAAAGGGCGTATCTACACACCCCAACCCCATCAATAAATACATTAAAGGGCGTATCTACACACCCCAACCCCATCGATAAATACATTAAAGGGCGTATCCGCACACCCCAACCCCATCGATAAATACATTAAAGGGCGTACCCGCACCCCCCAACCCCATCGATAAATACATTGGCTAAATTTTGTCTTTTTTAAAGTGAACGATTTTCTAATTACCTGGTTTAGTATGTGTTTATCTTGATGTGAAATTTAACTTGTTGTGTTTCAATAACAGGTCTCCTGATCTTATTCATATATATGTATTGTGTTGTTATCATGGATTTCACTGATTGATATGCTGGATGCACATGGAGGGACTATTTGTCCCAACTGAGCGCTACGAGTGAGCACTCGGCCCTGGACAAATGTCCGTCGGTCGCAGCAAATTCGAATATGCGAATGATCGACCATGCAGTCCCATAATGAACTGCACGATCGATCAGGATTTTCCGAAACGTCCGATCGTCCGTTCGTCGAATAATCGAGGTCAGAAATATCTTCTGGTGTGTACCCGGCCTTACATTTACAATACTTTCACAGATCTTTTGTGTCAATTATTAGTAAGAAAACTAAATGTGTATGAAGTTTGTTATTCACTTGACAGGTTTCGGTTGTAGAATAACCTTTTCCATATATTAGCAATACTAATTGAACCACTGCAAGTGCATAGGGACAATAATGTCTGCCATTTTTCCAACCCTACCTGTACTATAGTTTTACTTATTCTACCCCCAGAAGATTTAATTAATTCTGAATTCTAATGTTATTCATCTGGCTTTATAAATCCTCAAAGCGTCCAATTCAGATTGGTGGATACAATCATACAGCTTCATCTGAATTCAGTACAGTATCTGTCCAAGCCTTTTGATTATGGAAGGACAGCAGTCTTGCAGATATATTAGTCTTAGAAAGGGACGTATATGTTTGTGGTCTTAGGCTATATTTCGGCTACAAAATATAAAAACAAACAGGGTTATTCAATAAATGCTCCTTTTGTGAAGAATGGTGCTAATTTTGCCCTAACCAAACAGATGTTAGCTTTCAAATGTTATATAAGATCTGATTGGTTGGGGCAAAATTTGCACCATTTTTAACTCTAAGAACTTTTATTGAATCCTCCTGGAAGGATTTAAAGGGGAAGTTCAGTTGAAAATTCAAAAGCTTTTCAGAAAAAAGAGCAGTATTTTTTCACCCCAATGACCTTAATCTGCCAATTCCGAATTTTGTCTGTGTATAAATAAATGCAACTGAAATACTGACTTCCTGTTTGCAGGTCCCCTAGTAGAGACCGTTATGGTTTTGCCCTTGACCCAGCGCCTTGGTTGATTCAGTTGCTCAGTAGAGATCTGAGCATGTTTGACCCATCCAACAGCCAATCAGTAGATATTACTGTTAGGAACATTCCAAGGAAGTGGTGCATCCTGGGAAGAAGAAGGACCGTTAGAACCTGAAATGGCAGCTCACTAATGTCAACAGCAGGGAACAGCAAAGGGTATGAAATCAACTGATTTTTCAAAATGGGAGAGAATATGTAGAATAACTAAGAAGGCATTACACAAACTAACAATTTAACAAATATTGATAATTTCCACTGAACTGTCCCTTTAAAATCATCCACTCTTGTCCCTTTTACTCTTATATTTTGACTCTTATAAAAAGCTCCAAACTCTTACTGTGAACAGCAAATTATTTTCAATAGAGAGTTCATATTTACTTATTTTGGCTGTTCTGATCATTATAGGCTGGTTCATTATATCTTTTATATAGCTTCCTGGTAAGGTACAGTATCATATGTTATACTGGATCTCATAAAATAAGCCTTTTCAATCCCAACCCCCTCCTGTGTTTTCTAAACTGTGCCCTATGACTACCAGAGATCTGTAAAAAAAAAAAAAAAAAAAAGCATTGACAATGGTGCCAGAATCTGAGAAAGTTTGAGATCCACTGTCCTAGAGAATACCACATTACAGGCAATATCGGCTGAGGCTGAAAGATTTGGCACTAGCCATTAGTTTAGCAAAAAACACGATAGTCAAAAATTTATATTGACCATGGAAATATGGGGAACAATGTTTGAAAAAAAATCTATTTGCTGCTGTGCTGAGCATTCAGAAGACTTCCTGTGGCTCAGTAGAACAATGCCCATGGCTTCCCAAAACGTGATTCCACATTACAATGTCTGACAATGGGTGTACAGTTGCTAAAAATCTACAGTAGTGTGTTTAGAGAGCTTTAGAGTAATCTGTATAAGTGGGAATTTGGTATGTATAACCTTGATTCTTATAGATTGTATATAGATTATAAAAAAAAATTCTGGAAGAATTTTGAAAAAAAGACGGACATATGAACAAATATATGTATGTTGCATCCTATTTTTTGTTGTTCAATAGAAAACAATTTAAATAAAAATGTATCAATGATGATCGTACATCATAGTCTCTCGATCTAATATAGTGATCTAGAAAAGTGGTTCTTCTCATTAACATGGGAGCAGGGACAAAACACTGAAGGAACAAAGCCTATCTTTGATAGAAGATGTCAGTGGTGCATGAAACAAGGATCAATTGTTTAAGTTAATTAAGCCTGCAGAGTCTTGTCTCACCTCCAGCTAACATAGACTTCCCATCTTCCACCTCTAACATAACTGGATCTCTGTTTATAAGATAGAAATGACTGACACATTACACATGGACATTTGCTACTAGGCACAGATTATTTATAGGGAAGGAAAACACAGCAGAATCCACATGCTTGCTAATGAGGCGCCATATCACAGTGCACCAAGCTACCGTGCAGAGTCTTAGAGGTTCGCTATTAGATGTAATAATAGCTTAACCAGTAGTAGGTTTCATTGCTACGTGGTTGCATAAAAAAATAATTCCTTGAGCATATAAATCAAACCCTGTTGTATTCTGAATAACCTCATTTTTAATGTAGTGTTATCATCTATCTATACTCTCCTGACGTTAAACAGGCTTTATCAATTCTCCATTAGTGCACACGATATGAATAATTATTAAAACACAAAACTACAGTAAGGGGAGTAAACAGCCATTGCCCTGACATCCTCAGCTGCATAACTCTGACCTTGGGAAGAACTGTAACCCTCTGATACATTGAAACTTCAGCACTGACCCAGTTATTTTACTAAATTGATGCTAAAATCCCCTCAAAGTGCTTCTTGTATACAGCTCTGTGTCTTCTTGTCAAGACTACAGCACACGTACTTTGCCTGATGTGCTAAACTTCCATTAGTCTTCACTTCCGGCCGTAGGCACATTCATGGTCCCTGGTGACTTCCATTTTGTTTTTAGATTGACTTGCTGACATTTTGGCCTTCGTTGCAATCAAACAGCTTTTACACATGACCTTGCGGCTGCCCACACTAACAAACAACCTTGGCTATTCTGCGTTCACAAATCGGGCTTTTGGGGGGGATTTTATTTTTTGGTAAAAGGAAAAGTTGATGTATAAAATTTTGGTCGATCTTCAGTGGCTTCATTTTCTTAATATCTAATTAGAAATAATAAGGGAGCTAAACAACAGATTCTAGTCTGCATTAATATCCATGAAAATGCCTGTTTCTTGTAGTTTGTTATTAATAACTCCCATTGTAAACACAAAGTCATGAAATGTAAACACCCTTGTAAGTTAAACGGAAAGGTTGTGCATAGAATTATATACAACAAAACATTTATCTCTTCAATAAGTAGAGGTGCGTACACAGAACATTGCCTGCTAATGAAAAAGTGCCAGGCCCTAGGCTTACCAATGTGAAAATACTGACCACTCTCACCTAAACAGATCTTTATATCACCCGCACTTGATTTGCTCTACCCTATATCCCCCTACAGGCTGTGCACTGGGACATTGGCTGATCTTGAGAGCATCTGTTCTTTTCTAGATAAATTCTATTGAATTTCTCTAACCAGACATCTTGGTTTGTCCTTTTTAAATATACTTTATCCATGGTTATTAATAACAACAGCCTACAGGAATACATCTGTTCATACGATGGAATTAATGTATATAGATGATATATCATAATTTGGTAAATGGCACTCGCCAGCCTGGGTGCAGCTCTACAGCATCTATATGAACCACATACAGAGCACTCACAGCAATATTTTGGTGCTGGGGAATAACAAATGTATTTTTTGGATCAGTATATATACTTATGTTCGTATATTACACTATATATATATAAATACAATTTAAAGCTTTAAAATATTTGACTTCATATATAATTGCTAAAAGCAATTATACATGAAATATGGAGAATAAATATATAATTCAGATGAGAAAATCCTAATTACAAATGTATTTCATCATAACACATTAATGGTTTATTTTCCAGACAGATATGTATATTTAGATAAAAAATGGTCACATATGCATACACTGAACCCACAATCGGGAACAGCTGAATTCCCAGAGGCACCGTTCAACATTGACCTTGGAGTAAGACAGGCACCTGGTATCCAATCACTTACATCTGTTTAAGCTTTGCACAAGAATGTACACAGCATCATACAAAAATGAAAAGGGACTGTATAGGACGTCTAGCCCTTCCTGTAGTGTGGTCAAGATTCATGTTATCCTGCAATTGATGGACTTATATTATTCTACAGCACCAATGTGTGTAAATATGTATGTATGTGTAGTTCTATTTATGTACCAACACTTGGGGACACACTGATGTGCAATATTACAATACATAAAATTCAAACAACGGTAAAAATGTGTATGTATTAATAACTAATATACTCATAGGTTAGTATAGATAGATTATAATAATGATTGAACCTTGAGATATGAAGGAAAGGTCTTTCAACACAGAGCTTACAATCTAAGTAATAGCAGTAAGTGCAGCAGTCTTCCAAAGCAGTCCTCCTAATACCCCTCCTAATACTACTCTGTATCTCTAACATAACATGATACACCAGCAGCGAATGAGCGTTTTGCCTGATAGTTGAGCGTGCATATGCATTTGCTTGGCCGTCATTTGTTAATCTGCCTCGCAAGTTCACTTGCTCAGGCACTGTGCCTAGTCCATGAAATCAGGCGTGTGTACAAGGCATTAGAGAGGGAGACAGGGCAGATTGGTGGAAAGTAGAGATGTCAGCCACAGCACAAGCATCAACTTTGGCAACTCACTGCACTGCTCCTCTTCTACTGCAAAACAGGAATATTGTATCCTGCCTCCCAGAATAATATAGCAATAGTATAACAAAAAAAAAAAGAATGGTCATCAAGAGGCATTTTTATGAGGTTTGTTAAAGGGTAACTGTGGTCTCCATACAAGAGCTCTCATACCTTTTAAACAAGCCTGTGATAATGTCTCTTACGTTATAGTCTTGTAAAATTATATCTCCCAGACTGCCCTGTCTGTCTGAGTCTCTGTGACAGTCACAGGAAGTGCTGTTAAAAGCCCCACCCCCAAAAAACTCTCATTTCTGAAGCTAGTTACAGACCTGCAACCATTATCTGTCCTTTCCTCTACTTATGGGCACCTTAGGGAGAGAAAAAGTTAATTTCATGCTTGTGGCTAGCTTTAAAAAGGATTTAGAAGTTTGGGTGTCATATGATGCAGCTGATGATGCTCTGTTCAGCAGTAAAAAACAAGCCTTGGGGCAGAACAATGGTGCTGGTGATGTCAAGCAATTGTATGGAGACCACGGTTCTCCTTTAAAAAGAATTGTTCAAAGGATAAGTACAAGTTAAGTTTAATTAGAGTCAGACGCTTTAAAAAATCTGTCCCCCCCCTTTTTTTTCTAGGTCCCTCCTGAGCCTACCTTTCCTTCTTCTTAAGCCTCAAAAAGCAATGTCTGTTTGGTTCGTGTGCGCGTAATGTCATCACACCGCGCCATGCTTGTGTACAGCGTGCACACACTGACATCACATTAAATGCTGCAACTTTTCCATTAAATTACTAAAGCAATAATAAGGGTGTCCTTACTTCAGTGCCTACACACTTGATGTAATCAGGCCTAGTCTACTATTCTAGTAAACAGACTGATCAGTCTTCCAGCCGGATGCTTATCTGTATTTCTAGCGATCTGCTTACTTGGCTTGGCTTGGGGTTATTGTGTTCTTAATTCCATAGCTTTTGGTTCTATCAAGCTGTGTCTGTTGTGAGCAATGTAAGGTAGAGGCTAAAAGGACCCATTAAAGCATCCTGCAAGGTCCATTGTCATGTCCTATTAGCATCTGGTGACATCAGGACAACAACATTAAATATGATGATGGATATATTTATTTATTTTAGGTCTGGTGATTATAACATTTTGAATACTATGTGAATTTTTCTGCTGGATCAGCATTTCAGGTCTATTAGGATTTATTTATAGAAG
This sequence comes from Hymenochirus boettgeri, assembly GCA_019447015.1. Taxonomy (NCBI): domain Eukaryota; kingdom Metazoa; phylum Chordata; class Amphibia; order Anura; family Pipidae; genus Hymenochirus; species Hymenochirus boettgeri. The sequence continues at coordinate 238,345,306 of CM033473.1, read as the reverse complement.
GGGCAAATGATGAACACAAAAGGTGGTAAAATATAAAATTAGAAAGCAATTGTTTTAATTTTTTGGAAGGGAGTTAAGTTTTTCTTATGAACAAAGGAAGTACCTGGTTTCCAGGAATCTCGTAGGCCAGTCACACACATAAAAATGGCCAAATTGTCCAGTTCTTTTCTTCTACAGTAGCCAGTGCAGTAAGGATCACAGAGCCATATTTAACATTCAGTAAGAATTTTCTGTAAAGAAGATTGTTTTGAGGGATTCTATTTCAGAACCTCTGGCATGCTGTGAAAGGGGAAACTATGGGGCATATTTATAAAGGTTTGTTAAACTTTTTACCTTCTTTAACGCTGCCTTTTCGCTAAATATGGACTTTTTGCTCTTTATAAAGCAGTGATAGCCAGTAGCGAAAGGCCATTGCCGCTACTTCTTGTTTTTCACCTTTCGCCATACACTGCTGCGGTAACCACTCAAGCATATAAAAAAATGGCGGAAAGTGTATTTTTGCGTTAAGTTCAGCCACTTCAATTCGCCAAGTCTGAGGTGCCAATCATGGATGCAGCTACCGGCCGAAGGAGAGAGGGAAAGTAAGTAAAGATCGAGGGAGTCTCTGAAAAATATATTATAGCGGTTGAGACTGGGGGAACTAGCAAAGGGGTTTTACACTAGAGGGAGGGAGAGCAAAATGGGAGGGAGAGGGAGGGGGAGAGGGCTGCTCTGAGCAAGCCAAAAACCTCTGAGAGGACATCTCAGAGGCAGAAAGAATTTCCCTGGTTGCCAGGCTCCTGTTGGTCTGGGGGGGGACTTTACAGGAGAACCATTTGGAGCTGGGATGTAAGGTAAGGATTTTTATGCACTACAGAATGGGGCCAGTAGTGGGTGAAATTATTGTTTTGGGGGTGGACATGCCCTTTAAGAATAGCCTAACACATTTGGTGTTTTTTTTTCAGCCAAAGATCTAATAAATAGTGTAAAACTGAAAAGGTGAATTTTCTTTATTTTATTAATAGGACATTTTTTAGTATTGCTTATTTGCAGCTAATTATCAAACCAGTTCCATTAATATGGGAACATACCATTGTCCCTTTAATGGATGATCGCTAGATAGATTTTAAATACTTGTAAAAAATGTAAATGTAAAAGTTTTTTACGTGTTTTTTTAATGTTTTAAAATAGCACTGTTTTATCATAATTTATAGGATTAACTATAATTTACACTGATGTTGTTTTATAATGCACCTAATAGGTCTTTTTCATCATTAGAAGAAACACATATACACTGATTGATTTTCATCATGCACTCAATGTGTTTTAGCAATTGTTTCAGCAAATATATAACTTCTTATTTAAAACATATATCATGTAATTATTTCAGCATTTGCACTTTGTTTAAGATTGCTCTTTCATGTGTTTCTATGTAAACTTGCACTTTAATGTTGTTTATGTGTACTACTACTGAGTAGAGATGGCTGAACTTCCAAAAATCTGTTCCGCTCGGGCATAAAATAAGGGTTTAAATAGCAGTTGTAACTTACTGTAAATGGCTCTGGGACCTGGGAAATGGCCTGAGGAACACATCCCCCCTCCCCGGCATTTATAAGTGCCCTTGTGGCCCTTGGAAGGGCTCTTGTGGCACTGACAAGTGCCTTTGGGCACTTAAGGGGTCCCGCAGTTCGAATCGAGATCCCACCCCCAGCGCTTACAAGTGCTCTTGTTGCAGTGACAAATGCCTTTTGGGGCTTAAGGGGTCCCGCAGCTCGAACCGCGACCCCATCCCTTGCACTTACAAGTGCCCTTTGAGGCTTAAGGGGTCCCGCAGCTTGAACCTGGTTGAAAACTCAAAAATAGTGTTAAAAATAAATTCCTCTTTAATTTAACTCTCTAGGCAATATACTGACATATATCAAATAGAATAGAAATGATGGACCTAACAAAGGAAGTTTCCTGTGAGTGTAACGAACTTGTGAGTGGCCCTTTCTCTTAAGGACCTTGATCTCAAGGACATAAAAAAAGAAGGACACTTAATCATTTGATGGTTGTATGGTGTGTGTGAAAGTTTGAAAATAAGGATTGTTTGACAGTTTGAAAATAAGGATTGTTTGTACTGTTAAAAACTGTGTGCAGGATTGAGTGTGCAGTAAGCAGACTAATCTTTCTTCTTCCAGTTAAAGGGGTGTGCTGGACTTCTATATTCTAGTATTGTACCTGTTGTAATCACAAACAGGCTGCGAAAGGGTTAATAAGTGTTTGGTTTTTTTTTCCCTCTCTTTCTGGCTCTTGCACTAATTGGTGTGGGGGTTGGGGCCTATTAGTTAAATAGGATTCACAGTGTTGGGCCTGTGGTTTGGACCTGTAATAAATGGCCGACGGCCGTGTACTCACAGTACGCTTTAGGAGGAGGCTGACAGTCCGGAAGGTGCAGGATACAAAGGCTGCTGGGAACTGAAGGCTGTATGCTGGATGCAGGCAACTGGATGCAGGCAAGGTGAGACACTGGAAACCGGCAAGGTAGGTACTGGATACAGGCAAGGTAAGTATTGGATGCAGGCAACTGGATGCAGGCAAGGTGAGACACTGGAACCAGGCAAGGTAAGTATTGGATGCAGGCAACTGGATGCAGGCAGGGTGAGACACTGGACACAGGCAAGGTAGGTACTGGATACGGGCAAGGTAAGTATAAGGAGCAGGATCCAAGGCAGGTAAGTACAGGAGCCAGGGAGGTAGCGGAATGCTACAATCGGGCACCGGGTCCAGGAGGACACCGGCTTTTCAAATTTCGCGCCGCCCGGCGTGTCGGCGGCATGACGTCATGACGTCGACGCCGCCCACCCGGAAGTGCAGTGCGGCGCGGGACCGGAGCGGCAGGTAAGTTCGTGACAGTACCCCCCCCCTTACGGGGGGCCACAGGACCCAACGGGCCAGGTTTCCCTGGACAGAAGGATAGTTTTCCGAAGAGAAACAGGAACAAAGCTTTTGCCAGTAGGTGTGTCGGACGGAGCAGAATCTTGTGAGGCTTGAATCTTGGAACAAAGTTGAGGGGATATAGAGGCTAGAAGGATATGCCTTGTTTAGGCAGGACAGAAAAAAAAGGAAAGGGAGAGGAGTATGTGTTTATGTTAAAAAAGAATTGAAGCCAAATTTAAAAGAAGAGATAGCTGGTGATATGGATGATAAAGTGGAGGCAATATGGGTGGAATTAGGCAACAGGAAAGGGGGTAATGTCATTGTTGGTGTCTGCTATAAGCCGCCAAATGCTAGCAGAGAGGAGGTGAGTCAACTTCATATGCAGTTGGCAAGGGCTGCAAGTTTGGGGAGTGTGCTCATTATGGGGGACTTCAATTACCCTGACATTGATTGGTGTGGTGGAACTGCCATCACAGAAAAAGGCGATGAGTTCCTGAATTTGCTGCAGGATAATTTTCTCTCACAGGTGGTTGAGGTTCCTACTAGAAAAGGAGCTCTGTTGGATCTGGTAATATCTAACATTGTGGAGCGCATTATAGATATAAAGGTAACTGGAGGCTTAGGGAATAGTGACCATGAAATAGTGGCATTTGGACTTTGTTATCGAAAGGAAAAGTGCGCTGGGTTAACAAAGACATTTAATTTCAGGAAAGCAAATTTTCCCAGGTTAAAAGCAGCTCTTCAGAATGTCAACTGGGATAATGTATTATCAGGTAAAGGTACTGAACAGAAGTGGAATGTGTTCAAGGGGATTTTAAGCCAGTTCACATCTAAATTTATACCCTTGGGAAATAAATGTAAAAAAAATAAATCCGCGCCCATGTGGCTGAATTCTGATGTAAAGAGGCAAATGGTAAGGAAGAAAAAGGCATTTAAAACCTTTAAGGCCGAGGGAACGGAAAGGGCCTTTAGGGAGTATAAAAACTGTAACAAGGAGTGTAAGAAAGCAATCAAACTGGCTAAAATTAATAATGAAGTTAGGATAGCTGAAGAAAGCATCACTAAGCCTAAACATTTTTTTAAGTATATTAATAGTAAGAAGATGAGGACTGAGAATGTGGCACCATTAATTAATGGGGATAAGTTAGTTATGGAGGATGGCGATAAAGCAAATGTCTTGAATAATTTCCTCTGTATACACTATAGAAGATCCAAGTACAGATATCATAGAGTATAGTAGCAATAAAGGTATACAAGATTCAAGTTCACTTTGGTTAACCGAGGATATGGTACAGAAAGAACTAAATAAGGTTAATATTAATAAATCTCCTGGACCAGATAAAATACATCCTCGGGTACTTAAGGAGCTAAGTTCAGTTTTATCTAGGCCATTGTTTCTTATCTTTGCTGATTCCCTCATGTCCGGTGGTGTGCCTCTGGATTGGAAAAAGGCTGATGTTATTCCAATATTCAAAAAGGGTAGTCGTTCACAGCCGGGTAATTACAGGCCTGTAAGTTTAACTTCAGTGGTGGGGAAGATCCTGGAAAGTTTAATAAGGGAACATTTTCTAGAGTATGTTTCAAGGACTGACATTATAAGTAGTAACCAGCATGGATTTAGGAGGAATAGATCTTGTCAAACTAACTTGCTTGGCTTTTATGAGGAAGTAAGTAGAAATTTAGACTCTGGTATAGCAGTAGATGTAGTTTACTTGGATTTTGCAAAGGCTTTTGATACAGTCCCCCATAGGCGACTAATGAATAAGCTAAGGTCTGTTGGTCTGGGGAGTCACATTTGTACATGGATAGAAAATTGGTTAAAGAATAGGATGCAGAGAGTAGTTGTTAATGGGGCTTCATCATTATGGACTAAAGTGCTAAGTGGGGTGCCACAAGGTTCTGTGTTGGGGCCACTTCTATTTAATCTATTTATTAATGATTTGGAAGTGGGTATTGTCAGCAAGGTTTCTGTGTTTGCTGACGACACAAAACTTTGTCGACCATTAAAAACTTCAGACGATGTGCAATCGTTGCAAGGGGATCTAGATAGATTATCACATTGGGCTGCTAAGTGGCAGATGAAATTCAATGTTGATAAATGTAAGGTGATGCATTTTGGACTTAAAAATACTTGTGCTACTTATACTATAAATGGCTCTGTGTTAAGTGAATCCCTGTTGGAAAGGGATCTTGGAGTTTTGGTGGATAACAAACTTAAAGGTAGCAAGCAGTGCCAGGCGGCAACAGCCAGAGCCAGCATGGTATTGTCTTGTATAAAGCGAGGTATGGATTCAAGGGAGGAAAATGTAATTCTCCCTCTTTACAAAGCATTGGTAAGGCCTCATTTGGAATATGCAGTGCAATTTTGGAATCCTGTGTACAAAAAGGACATCTTTGAAATGGAAAGGGTTCAGAGAAGGGCAACTAAATTAATAAGGGGATTGGGGGAGCTTGAATATGAAGAGAGACTGGAAAAGTTACAGTTATGTACGCTGGAGAAAAGGCGCTTGCGTGGAGATATGATTACGTGGGGCATTGTTCACCAATAGAACATGTCAAAGGACACGAGGACATCCCTTAAGACTTGAAGAAAAAAGGTTTAGGCTTCAAGCTCGGAAAGGGTTTTTCACTGTGAGAACGGTAAAGCTATGGAACTGTCTTCCAGTGGACGTTGTAATGGCAGGTTCATTGGTCAGTTTCAAAAAAAAGCTGGATGAGTTTCTGCAAACAAGGAATGTTGCAAGTTACTGGTATTGATACATAAAGTAGAGTTGATCCAGGGAAAGTTCCCATTGCCACTTGGAGTCAGGAAGGAATTTTTTCCCCCTTCATAAATTTGGTGGGGGTTTTTTGCCTTCCTCTGGATCAACAGTTAGGCAGGAAATGAGGATATTGCTAGATGGGTTGGACTGGATGGACGTATGTCTTTATTCAACCTCAAATACTATACTATACTATGTTGCAGTCATCAGTATCACAACAATTATTATTTCTTTATTACCATAAATACAAGGATGATTGGTGAATGTGAGGAGCATGATGCCCCCTTTCTTATACATTGCTGCAGTTGTGATATTTCCATTTTCCTGCTGATCCCAGAGAAGAAATGTCGTATGTCTGAGCTCAGTCACAATCTGAACAAGTCAATTATTCCTAAAAATACATCAAGGCTTAGGAAAGCATCAGACATGAGGGAAATGTAACACCAAAGAACAGAAAGGGAGCACTGCGCAGCACTTTCATGGCGACATGTTTCAGACCGCACAGGGTCCTTTGAAAAAGGGGACCCCCTCCCTGGCCCTTGCACAGGATCGCACCTACAGAGTACTAGGCCAGTAACAGTGTGCTAGAGTGAACCTGGACTGTACTCCTTTGAAAAAGGACCCTGTGCGGTCCGAAACATGTCGCCCTTAAAGTTGTTGCAGTGTTGAGTGCTGTGTAGTGCTCCCTTTCTATTCTTTGGTGTTGCAGTTGCTGACCGCTGGGTATGGAGCGGAGAAGGGTAGAGCACAGTAAGATTCCATTGGCTAAACACACCTTTGATTTATCTGAATGAGGGAAATGTAGTCACCAAGAATATATAAAGACTGTCTGTGTTTCCCCAGTGCACTAAGATTTGAACTTCAGTTCATTTGTAACATTGTTACAAAAAGAGTGAGCTGAGTTCAGGCTCTCTACTCACTACAATGTTACAAATTACAGCAGCGAGCAGGAGAGCAGTGCTAACACTGAAAGTAAAAGCTGGCAGTGGGATGTTAGGAAAAAGAACAGGCGCCCTGCATCAACATAGGCACCCTAGTTCTTTGCCTCTGTGGCCTATGCCTAAAAACGCCCTGCCCTGATTGTCCCTGCAGTTTCCATTGCTTCACTACTAGAGGGAGATAGTGAGATTATCCCTGCAGATTAACCACTAGAGGGAGACACACACAGATGCATGGATACAGACAGCAGTTAAGGTAGATTGCTTGGGACAGAATAAGGCAGTAGTGGCAAACCTGTGGCACGCATGCCAGAGATTCACTCTAGCACAGGGATGTCCAAGCTGCAGCCCTCCAGATGTTTGAAAACTACAATTCCCAGCATTCCTCTATTGCAAAAAACCAAGGAATGCTGGGAGTTGTAGTTTTCAAACATCTGGAGGGCCTCAGGTTGGACATCTCTGCTCTAGCATACCAATGCTGGAAATTGCCAATATTCAGTAGGTGCAATCCTCCAAACACCCCCTACCGTGGAGTTGATAGAATCCAACCTCAAATCAAAGTAAGAGGAGCACACTACATCAGTGTATCAAAATGTATTGTGCAAATGATAATCAATGTTAATCTATAATCGATTCTATCTACTGTATATGTGTCTATATGTTTATCTGACTTGTTTTTTTTGTAAAACAAAACCTCAGTATTCATGTTGGCACTATGCAATATATAAGTGGGTTTTAGGTTGCAGATTGGGCACTCTGTCTCTAAAAGGTTTGCCATCACTGGAGTAGGGACTTTGGCCATGGGACATTGAGAGGGGACTCTGGGCTTGGGCCAGTGTAGGAACTTTCTTCAGATTAGATATCTAACAAATAGGGACATCAACAATAATTGTTCAATTATGTGGGAAGAATTCTGTTTCCGTAATGGGCAATTGCTACCCTTTTTCCAGTTTACATACCCTTTCAGGCTATTCCTGGGTGACTATTCAACACTAGCTTACAGCTAAAGTTCAGGTCACCATAGGGGTTAAATCCCATTGGCGATTTACCCAGGCTGCAAACTGGCATTAAAACTCCAGAAAGGAGCACATGAAAAGTGACCACACTTTTTAGTGTGCCTTTAATAATAGGCCTGATAGTGTTTTATTTCTATTTAACACGTATATACCGTGTTTTATAACCTCTATTGCTGGCTTTTTTATTTATTAGACACTGTCCTTAACCACATTATAAGCTTAAGGGCATGACCACGCCTCTATAAAATGATATACATATGTCTTCACCTCCGAAAAACCCTCCACCTCGCACTTCTTACGATGGGTACACACATTAAAATAAGGGGGCGATTTCGACAGATCCAATGGAATTGGCCCTTAATCAGTGTGTATTATGAATAATCCTTCCCAAGGTCACAAACTTTACTCCAGAACAATCGTTTTGTACGTGTGTACAGGATGGAAACGATTCGGCCCTCACCCCGTATTGCCCTAGATACCCCATACCTTGGGACTATTCCTAGATGGGCCAATGGGAAGACATTCTCCTTGATTCCAGGATCTATGGAGGAGGCGAGAGAATGTTATAGAATAGTGTGGAGCATCTAGCAAATCCCAGGGGTGCCTACTCCCCCTGGGTACTATGAAGGGAGGGGGTCTTTGGTTGGATTGAAGCAGTATAAGATCCCTTTACAACTGGGATATATTTTAGCCAATAAAAACTCTTGTTTTTTTAATTTATGTGTTTAACACATTCTATTGGTCCTGTTCCGTTGATGATCACTTCCAACGCTGCTGCAATGTTTCCGCCCATACCAATTTATTGGTAAAGGGCCAATGGGAATGTGTGTGTCACCCTCAGAGTGAACAGAAAAGAGAGAGAGACAGCAAAGATGGAATGTCTGTTATTTAAAAGACCATATAAATGAAAGATAATGGTTTGATTTTGTTTATATACAATGTACTACTCCCAAAGCTTTCTTACCCTACCTACCATCACAAATTATAGGAAACACAATAAAAAAACATGCAGGGCTGTCTCTAGATTTTTTTGGCACCTGAAAATATTCCCCCAATCTCCCCCTCCCCCCCTCATCGCTGTTGTGCCGCCAAAAGGGGTGTGGTTTATATTGAAAGTGGGTGGTTCTTTGTCCGAAAGTAGGGTGGGACTTGTCCAGAGCAGGAGGGGCTTTATAAACATGACTGGTAAATAATGCCCACAGGACTGGTGAATAATAAGCACAGTGACTGGAATTAGATGACCACAGTGACTTGTATTATATGCCCAGAGTACTGGTAAATTGATGCCCACAGTGACTTGTATTATATGCCCAGAGTGACTGGTAAATGATGCTCCAGTGACTGGTATTAGATGCCCATGTAACAGGCCAGGGTGCGGGCGTGCAGACAGTTATTCTGTATAATGAAATAATAAGGGACACTGAGTCATCTTTCATGGTTACTGCTCCTTGATAACTGTTTATTACAAAATACAATTTAATATTTGGTCTTTGCTTGCCCTTTAGCAATTATTCACAATATAACTAACAATATGTTTCTCACATTTACAACATATCACATGTACATTACCTTCCCTTTAATTCTCATGAGCATATTATATATAATAAATCATAATTTCACCAGAATACCAGTGCAGGATCCACTACATAAACTTGGTATTTACTTACAATAGTGCAATCTTTATTATAGCATTTTAAAGCATTTTAAATCTGGCTAAATTAATAAAGATACCTGGTACAATCTGGCTATACAGCATAAATGAAAGCAGATCATCATTTAACTTTAAGATATCAAACTTTTAACAAACCTAAAATAAACTGATATCACTCACACAGTCTTAAGGGCATGTCCACCCCCAAACACTATAATCCCCCCACTAATGGCCCCATCATGTAGGTAATAAAAATCCTTACCTCACATCCCAGCTCCATCTGGTTCTCCTGTAGTCCCCCCCCAAAGTCCCAAAAACTGCCCACCAGGAGGATAGCAGAGTCCATATAACCGCTATATTGTTATATCAGAAAATGCCCAAAAGATTACTTACCTTCCCTCTTCCTCCGCCGCACTGAACTCCCGGCAGCCGCGTCCGTGATTGGCTGCCGCTCAGCCCAATCACGACGCGACTGCCGGTCCCGCCCCTCTGCTTGCATTTTCTCGCAAGCAGAGGGCCTGGCAGCGCGGCGGAAGAAAGAGGGAAGGTAAGTAATGTTTTGGGCATTTTCTGATAAAAAAATATAGCGGTTGGGGCTGGGGGGACAGGGGATATTATGTAAAATTTTTTAAAAGGGTGACATACCCTTTAATCACTATAATGGCTTCTACCATTTACACTGGTGCCATCTTACAGCATACATTACAGGGTGATACAGATGAATGAAATAATCTATTTTACTGTATGCAGGAGCTGTAATACTGACACATATACACATATATCCAATATAACATTTCTTTAGAGTTTTAAACTAGTGAATCCACATATATATGTTCACTCCATTTAGGAGCCGTGTGGTGTCCTCCATTTTACCACCATGTTATAACTTTGCAATGATTTAATCCACTTTAAGGGACATAATGTTCCAACTGCCTCTACACTGAGTCTGGTTATTATATCAATGGATGCTATAACCATATTTGTTTATTAACAGGGTTTTAAGCACATACCTGTATAATAAAATAAATAATATGGGACCAGAGTCATCTTTCATGGTTAGCTGCTCCTTGATAACTGATGCTAGCCCCTCTGTGTCTCAAATAGCTATAGTTGTGTTCTGGCACTCCCCCTGCAGGCTGGAGTACGTATAGCTTGATATACATCTTTCTCTAAGCTAAATATACACTTCTATATTTTAATTACAAATACTTGTAATGTGGCAACAGATTTACTGGGTCACACCCACAGTAACTGGTAAATTTGAGAGACATTAAATTTTAAATTGCAGGCTGACAAACATTGATTTTTGATCTGCAGGCTTACAACATTGATTTTGGGTCTGCAGGCTGACAAACACTGATATTTGATCTGCTGGGCAGACAACATTGATTTGGGATCTGCTGGGCTGACAACATTGATTTTGGATCTGCTGGGCTGACAACATTGATTTTATCGGCCTGGGCTGACAACATTGATTTTTGATCTGCTGGGCTGACAACATTGATTTTGGATCTGCAGGGCTGACAAACATTGATTTTGGATCTGCAGGGCTGACAAACATGATTTTGGATCTGCTGGCATAGACAACATTGATTTTGGATCTGCTGGGCTGACACATTGATTTTGGATCTGCTGGGCTGACAAACATTGTTTTTGATGTGCTGGGCTGTCAAACATTAATTTTTGATGTGCGGGCTGACAATATTTGATTTATGATGTGCTGGGCTGACAACATTGATTTTTGATGTGCTGGGCTGACAACATTGATTTTTGATGTGCTGGGCTGACAACATTGATTTTTGATGTGCTGGGCTGACAACATTAATTTTGGATCTGCTGGGCTGACAACTTGATTTTTGATGTGCTGGGCTGACAATATTGATTTTTGATGTGCTGGCTGACAACATTGATTTTTGATGTGCTGGGCTGACAACATTGATTTTGATGTGCTGGGCTGACAACATGATTTTTGTGTGTGGGCTGACAATATTGATTTTTGATGTGCTGGGCTGACACTGACATATAACAGAGATTCCAGTAATTTTGAGGGATAAAAAAACATAACTTGCTAAATTAAAGTTAACACCTTGTGGTCTGTGTCCCATCATAATCTCCAGCTCTCAATAACCTTCCCCTCCCACCAACCTGGCTAGTGGCTGCTTTGCCTTGTGGGTCAGTCACCTTGAAAGCTTCCCCAGGCACATGATGTTGAGGTTTTTTTCTGCATCAAAATGGCTGCCCCCTTACAGGGTGCTGTCCTGTGATTTGCTCACCCTGCCTCATTAGGGAGGTGGCCCTGTGGGAAAGGAGGGTTGGGCCCTCTCCCTACCAAAATCTTCCATTTTTCTGAAATGATTTTGCCTTTCTGTGAGCACATGAATCTGCCCCATTTGCATTGCTTTCTGCATGACAAGTGTACAGATGATATCAAGGCTTCTGCATGATTTTCATATTGAGCAGATTACTGCAGTGCCAACGGTGATATAAATAAACACTACATACACAATGTAATAATGGCACTAATATAAAAGACCCTTCTGTTGCTGTATAGGGTGATCGGCATCCCACTTATGTATAATCCTCTTTTTGAATTGGTGAGCAGCTCGGGACAAAATGCAATTTCACACACTGCTATAAACTTCCTGCTTCTGAGACAGTCCCCTCCCACCACAGTTAACACACACTCACAGGGTATTCAATAAAAGTTCTTATCGTTTAAAATGTTGCTAATTTTGCCCCAACCACTCAGATGTTAGCTTTCAAATGGTAAATAATATCTGATTGGTTGGGGCAAATTAGCACCATTTTAAACGATAACAACATTTATTGAATCTGTCAGTACAGGGCCTCAGGTGGTGAATGTCTGCAACTACAAACTGGAGGGTTTGTGTCGATTGACTGGGGCATTTCAACAGTAAAAGGAGAAGAAGGTACAGTTGGGTAAGGATTTGTGACTGCATGTGTGTGGGGGGGTGCACAGTTCGGTGCAAGGGATCTTGTCACAGCCCGGGGAAGGGGGGTGTTTCACACACAGTCCTGTGTGCAAGTGGTTGTATCACAGCCTGGGGGGGTCACAGTCCTGTGAAAAGTGTTGTTCACAGCCTAGGGGGCCTGCCCATGTCGGGGGGGGTCACAGGGCTGTGCAGGTAGGGGGATGTTTGTCACATCTGTGCAGGGGTGGGGGGGTTACAATCTGGTACAGAGCAGGAGGGTTTTGACGTTACCAGTCTGATGCAGGTGAGGGTATCTGTCAATTCAGGATCTCGGATATGTAATATATGAGGGAGGTGGAGGATGAATTATAATTAAAATGTACCCCCTTCTGTAAATTATTAGGTGTATTAGAAGCCAACTCGGAGTTCCTTGACCCTTATAAAAGCACTCGGCCTGCGGCCTTGTGCTTTTATATGGTCACGGAACTCCCAGTAACTTATAATATCCTATAATTTACAGAAGGGGGTACATTTCCCTATATAAATAGCTGTTACTATAGTGCTCAATAAAGGTGGAACTTGGATTTATTTTGGGAGGTATAAGGCTCAGTGCTTTCTAAATCATCTGTTCAGAGGTATATATATGTATTACTTATTATACCTTATTACTTAGGTAAGATGAACAAACGGGCATAGATTCGACTCGGACCCACTTTCCAAGTCAAAACTACAAAATTACGTCATCCAAGCCAGGTTGGAATTTCAATAGATTTCGACATATAAATTTCATTGGAATTCAGGCACCAGATCCAGAACTCCAGCACATCCCTTTTAGAGGCAACTATACAGTATAAATGTATACTATATGGGTGAAAATGGGTCGATAAGGTGGAAAAGGAAGATAGATTTGTAAGGGTCACCAGGGAAAGTAGGGAATGGAATGATAGGGTTGCTTCTTCCCAGCTGGACAATCCCAACATTTGCCATGTTAGGTGAAGATATTGATGACGATGTCTCAAATAGCATGTATGGAGCAGCCCATTCCCTTGAGCCCCCAGGGGACAACCATCTGTAATACAAGGGAGGGAGAATTGGGGGCTAGGAAGGATAGGCAGGTGGTAGTGCTATGGGACTCCATTATTCGAAGGGTAGATAGGGTAATCTGCCACCAAGAACCTACATGCCAACGTGTTGCCTGCCTGGTCTAGTTCGACATGTGGTGGATATTGTAGACCGATTATTGGGTAGAGCAGGGAGTGACCCAGCGGTCTTGGTTCACGTTTGACAATGACAAAGTTAGAGGGAAAAGAGGTCCTTAAAAATGATTTCCGAGAGTAAGGGGCCAGTTAAAAGTAAGGACCTCAAGGGTAGTGTTTTCAGAAATACACCGCAGCCACCTGCTACACTAGGGCGGCAACTGGAGCTTAGGAGTATAAATGCGTGGGGTGGTGTAAGGAGATGGGATTTGGGTTTTTGGAGAACTGTGCTGACTTCTCTGTTGGCTACAGTCTCTTTAGTAGAGATAGACTGCACCTCAATGATGAAGGCACAACTGTTTTGAGGGAGAATATGGCTAGAGGGTTGGAGGAGATTTCAAACTAGGTATGGCGGAGAGTAAATTGGACTACACAGGGGTAGACAGAGGAATAGGGATCAAGGGGCTAATAAGATAATGGAGTGTGGAAATGGGCGAGGGGGAGCATAGAGGATAAGGAGGCATGTACGTCCAATTCTGGAATAATTTGAATGATAATCTAAAATGTATTGTTACAAATGCAAAGAGTCTGTCTGGAAAAACTGAGAACTAGAAATAATAGCTTTAAAGGAAGGTGATGGTGATCGGTATAGCAAAACATGGCTAAATGATTCACATGACTGGACAGTAACTATTGAAGGATACTCCTTATTTAGACATGACAGAGTTATAGAAAGGAGGGAGTATGTATGTATGTTCAACAAGAATGAAACCAAATTTAAAAGATGAGATAGATGGGGTTATAGACGATAGGCAGAAACAATATGGGTGGAGCTATGTACAGGAAGCAAGAAAGTGAGTAAATGATTGTTGGGCTGAGAGGTAGCCAATCACGGACACGTCTGCTGGCAGTGGAGAATGCCGAGGAGGAGAGATTAAGGTAAGTAGAGTTCGAGGGAGTTTCTGTAAAAAGGAATATAGCAGTTGGGGGATGGGGTAGGGAGCTACAGTATACCAATGGGGATTTATGCTAGGGGGAGGGAGAGGAAAATGGGGGGGAGGGAGGAAAATGGGGGGGGAGGGGGGTGGCAGTGCACATGGCAAATCTCCCAGAGGAAAGGCAGGTGGCAGAGTCCTATATGGACTCTGCCAGTCTCCTGGTGGCCAGTTTTTGTGACTTTGAGGGGCATAGCTAGGCAGCCATTTGGAGCAGATGTAAGGTAAGGATTTTTATTACACTACAGAGTGGGCTAGTAGTGAGTTAAATTATAGTTTTGGGGGTGGACATGCCCTTTAAACTAGCTAAAATTGAAATTGAAATACGGATAACAGAACAAAGCAAGTTTAACCACAAAATGTTTTTTAAAGTATATTAATAGTAAAAGATGAGGGCCGAGAATGTGGAACCATTAAATAATGGGGCTGAGATGGTTAGAGGATGCCGAGAAGGCTAATATGCCTAAACCATTTTCCCCCCTCTGTATTCACTTTAGAGAATCCTAGTCCTTATAGTAGGACTGTAATAATATGAAGTTATAAATGAGAATATTCACTCTGGCTGACAGAGCATATGGTGCGGAAACATTAGACAAGTAAACATAATAAGCCCCAGGACTGGATGGATTGCATCCTCGGATTTTAGAGAGCTTAATTCAGTTTTTATCTAGACCACTGCTTCTTATCTTTTAGGTTCACTTTTGTCTGGTGATGAGCCGCTGGATTGGGAAAAAAAGCAAATGTAATACCAATATTTAAAAAGGTAGTCGTTCCCAACCTGGTAACTATAGACCTGTAACCTAAAATCAGTGGTAGAAAGGTGATGGAATTGTTGTTAAGGGATCATATCCTTGACTTATCTGCAAGACAATTTTACTTGGTTTTTATGAAGAAGTGAGTAAAATTTAGATTCTGGCTGGAAAAGATTTGGTTCTGGTGGATACAGACTTGTTATTGCTGTAGCAAACAATACCAGGCAGCAACGGCTAGAGCTAACAGATTTGTCTTGTATAAAGAGGAATAATTCAAGAGAAAAAAACATTCTACTCCCTCTTTACAAGACACTGGTAGGCCTCATTTGGAATATGCAGTGCAGTTTTGGAATCCCATATACAAAAGGGAAATCTGGAATGGAAGCAGTTCAGAAAGCAACTAAAATAATAAAGGGATGGAAAGTTTGCGTGGGGATAATCACTTTTAACAAATATATTAATGGCGCATATACAATGACTCTCTGGTGCATTGTTCACTAATAGGTCATATCAGAGGACACGTGGACATCCTTAGATTGGAAGAAAAGAAGTTTTCTTCAGTTTAAGAAAGGTTTCTTTACAGTGAGAACGGTGAAACTGTCTCCCAGCAGATGTGGTGATGGCAGTTCACTGAATATCTTAAAAGTGGGCTAGATAAGTTTCAAAAACTAAAAATATTGAGAATACTGGTATTATATACATATACTGTAATTCTGGTTGATCCAGTGTACTTTCCGATTGCCATGAGTCAGGAAGGAATTTCTCCCCTTTTCTTAGCTGTTTTTTTTTTTCCTCTGGATCAACTGTTAAAAAGGAGGGTGAAAAGGTTGGACTTGATGAACGTATTTCTTTATTCAACCTCAATTACTAATTACTATATATTGCTGTATACAGTAATAGCAAGATGTATAAAACATATGGCAATGACTCACTATCCTGCAAGAAAACATTTCTGCAATATTAATAACCTCATAACATATGATTTTTATTATACCGTTATTACATGGTAAATGTATCATGTGAAGGTTAGTGAATGTAATGTATATATGTGCTAGCAGTATGAATATTCTAGTGCATTTTTAGTACTGTATATTTTTTTATTTTAAAGAGCTGTTAAAGAATAGTTATCAATTCCTATTGTACAAGTTCATAGGTGCATCATTCTATACCGAGGGTTACCGAAATCGAAGGCTACACACGAGGTTTTACTGAATTGAACGCTACATTTGAGTGTATACCGAATGATACATTCAAGGGTTACCGAAATCAAAGGCCCATTCGAGGGTTAACCAAAATCAAAGGCTACATTTGAGGGTTACCGAAATCAACGGCTACATTCGAGGGTTAACCAAATCGAAGGCTACATTCGAGGTTACCAAATCAAGGCACATTCGAGGGTTACCAAAATCAAAGGCTACATTCGAGGGTTACCAAAATCAAAGGCTACATTCGAGGTGTTACCACAAATCAAAGGCTACATTCGAGGGTTACCAAAATCGAAGGCTACATTCGAGGGTTACCAAAATCAAAGGCTACATTCGAGGGTTAACCAAAATCAAAGGCTACATTCGAGGGTTAACCAAAATCGAAGGCTACATTCGAGGGTTACCAAAATCAAAGGCTACATTCGAGGGTTAACCAAATCAAAGCTACATTCGAAGGTTACCAAATCAAAGCGACATTTGAGGGTTACCGAAATCGAAGGATACATTTGAGGGTTACCAAAATCAAATGCTACTTTCAAGGGTTATTTTCGATAATTATCAAAAATAAGTCGGCGAAATCGAAAACCCAGCGAGTTTTGTAGTTTGAGAAGTTCTAAAAGTCCGAGTTCATCTGAATTATTAAAGTTTGGGTCAAACTCGGGTTTGGGTTTGGTTCTAATCCATCTCTACTCTTTAGGTCTCGGAAAATGCACCATGCAATAGCACAGGGAGTCATAAAATCTGCACCCAACTTGCAAATAGGTCTAGTTTTTCATATCTCACCCAGCCCACAAGCCTGCAACTACATAGAGTTTTTTCATACTGCAGGTGCCAAATCTGATCCCCAATAAAGGTCAATCTTTACCTGACCCACAAGCCAATGACCATTACACAAACCTCTTGCACAATTTTGTATACAACTTGCAAAAGGTGGTAACCAACCCAATCCACCTTGTAGCACAGAGTAACAATTTATTCTAAACACTGCAGCTCAATAGGGAGATATTACAGACTGTAACAGGGCTTTGATGTGATTCCATTTTCCAATGACCAGACAAATAATTCAAATACAACAATCACAAATGCGGTCATTTCCAGTAATCTCCAAATTTTTGCTTACATCAGGTTTAGAAAGGAAGTGAAGACTGAGTTTGTGAGGCTAATTACCTCCTATGGCTATAAAGTTTAACTTACGTTATCAGGAGGTGGTATAAACGTATAATCATCACACTATTAAACACCAGCCCCACTTCATATGATAGTGTTATCACTGCTGTCACAGCTGGTTTAAGGGGCCACCAACAAGCTTGCTTGCTTGGCAAAAGGAAATTACACAACTCACTAGGGTCCCCTAAAGTGAGAGCTGATTAGCACTACAAAGTTTCCATTTGGATGTATTTAATGAAAGTTGTTTCAGATGGCCTGTAGTATCAGATATGTTTTATATATTAACCAAAAGCATTATAGCTCTGTACAACTAGCAAGTCTTTCTCACAGACAACACAATGCAGCAACTGGATACCTATAGTAAACAAGCACTTGTACTACCACCTAGTTTGTGGAAGAAGAGGTAAAAATGTACACAGTGAGAGTCGTAGGATGTAAGGGATTAGCAATGATAGAGCGGAACACAGTAATCTTTAGCACAAGTAAAAAGGTGAGTCCCATGGAAGAAAACTAGCACCGAAAGTAAAAAAGCAAATATCTTGCTTCTTCTACTGCAATAGTTTTGTCTATGGGTAGACTAATACAGCCAGCCTTTCAATGCTTATTCTGTGCACTTTTATAGTCACAGAATGCAAAGGTCCCATTTCTTGTATTGTATCCTAGCATAAAATAGACAAGACTTTCTCTCATTTACATTTCTAGGCCTTACTTACTGTAATGTCCCATGTAAGGTATAATTGACTGAGGGTGTCACTGTGTGTCCCTGCCTTTCTAATGCTGATCTAAATAGGGTAATTTACTGAAGAAGTTAGGAATTAGATGGTAAAATGTTTGGGAAGGACCAGGGTTTATTTCTGTGGTGGCAAAGGCAAATGACATTTATGTTACTAGTCATTAAGCCTTTTACATTATGGGTGCTAGTAGCCCAGAGTCTGCTCTCAGTCTCCCAAGCCAAAGTCCCCTCTCTGTGTCACTAGGGCAGAGTTCCCCATCAGTGTTCCAAGCCCAGAGTCATCTCTTAGTGTCCCAGCCCAGAGTCCCCTCTCAGTGCCCAAAGCCCGAAATCCCCCTCAGTGTCCCAAGCCCAGAGTCCTCTCTAAGTGTCCCAAGGCTAGAGTCCCCTCTCAGTGTCCCAAGCCCAGAGTCCCCTCTCAGTGCCCGAAGCCCAGAAATCCCCCTTGGTGTCCCAAGCCCAGAGTCCTCTCTAAGTGTCCCAAGGCTAGAGTCCCCTCTCAGTGTCCCAAGCCCAGAGTCCCCTCTCAGTGTCCCAAGCCCAGAGTCCCCTCTCAGTGTCCCAAGCCCAGAGTCCCCTCTCAGTGTCCCAAGCCCAGAGTCCCCTCTCAGTGTCCCAAGCCCAGAGTCCCCTCTCAGTGTCCCAGCCCAGAGTCCCCTCTCAGTACTCGAGCCCAGAATCCCCCTCAGTGTCCAAGCCCAGAGTCCTCTCTTAGTGTCCCAAGCCCAGAAATCCCCCTTGGCAAGCCCAGAGTCCCTTTCAGTGCCCAAGGCCAAAGTCCCCCCTCATGTCCCAAGCCCAGAGTCCTCTTTCAGTGTCCCAAAGCAAAGTCCCCCCTCAATGTCCCAAGCCCAGAGACCTCTTTCAGTGTCCCAAGGCAAAGTCCCCCCTCAGTGTCCCAAGGCCAAAGTTCCTACACTGGCCCAAGCCCAGAGTCCCCTCTCAATGTCCCAGCCAGAGTCCCCTCTCAGTGCCCGAAGCCCAAATCCCCCTTGGGTTCCCAAGCCCAGAGTCCTCTCTAAGTGTCCCAAGGCTAGAGTCCCCTCTCAGTGTCCCAAGCCCAGAGTCCCTCTTCAGTGTCCCAAGCCAGAGTCCCCTCTCAGTGTCCCAAGCCCAGAGTCCCCTCTCGGTCCCAAGCCCAGAGTCCCCTCTCAGTGCCCGAAGCCCAGAAATCCCCCTCAGTGTCCCAAGCCCAGACCCCTCTCAGTACTCGAGCCCAGAAATCCCCCTCAGTGTCCCAAGCCCAGAGTCCTCTCTTAGTGTCCCAAGCCCAGAAATCCCCCTTGGTGTCCCAAGCCCAGAGTCCTCTTTCAGTGTCCCAAGGCCAAAGTCCCCCCTCAATGTCCCAAGCCCAGAGTCCTCTTTCAGTGTCCCAAGGCCAAAGTCCCCCTCAATGTCCCAAGCCCAGAGTCCTCTTCAGTGTCCCAAGGCAAAAGTCCCCCCTCAGTGTCCCAAGGCCGGACTCTAGCCTTGGGACACTTAGAGAGGACTCTGGGCTTGGGACACTGAGGGGGATTTCTGGGCTTGGGGCACTGAGAGGGGACTCTGGGCTTGGGACACTAAGAGATGACTCTGGGCTTGGAACACTGATGGGGAACTCTGCCCTAGTGACACAGAGAGGGGACTTTGGCTTGGGAGACTGAGAGCAGACTCTGGGCTACTAGCACCCATTAATGTAAAAGGCTTAATGACTAGTAACATAAATGTCATTTGCCTTTTGCCACCACAGAAATAAACCCTGGTCCCTTCCCAAACATTTTACCATCTAATTCCTAACTTCTTCAGTAAATTACTCCTATTTAGATCAGCATTAGAAAGGCAGGGACACACAGTGACACCCTCAGTCAATTATACCTTACATGGGACATTACAGTAAGTAAGGCCTAGAAATGTAAATGAGAGAAAGTCTTGTCTATTTTATGCTAGGATACAATACAAGAAATGGGACCTTTGCATTCTGTGACTATAAAAGTGCCACAGAATAAGCATTGGAAAGGCTTGGCTGTATTAGTCTACCCATAGACAACACTCATTGCAGTAGAAGAAGCAAGATATTTGCATTTTTTACTTTCGGTGCTAGTCATTTTCTTCCATGGGACTCACCTTTTTACTTGTGCTTCAAAGATTCACTGTGTTCCGCTCTATCATTGCTAATCCCTTACATCCTACTGACTCTCACTGTGTACATTTTTACCTCTTCTTCCCACAACTAGGTGGTAGTACAAGTGCTTGTTTACTCTATAGGTATCCAGTTGCTGCATTGTGTTGTCTGTGAGAAAGACTTGCTAGTTGTACAGAGCTATAATGCTTTTGGTTAATATATAAAACATATCTGATACTACAGGCCATCTGAAACAACTTTCATTAAATACATCCAAATGGATAACTTTGTAGTGCTAATCAGCTCTCACTTTAGGGGACCCTATGTGATTGTGTAATTTCCTTTTGCCAAGCAAGCAAGCTTGTTGGTGGCCCCTTAAACCAGCTGTGACAGCAGTGATAACACTATCATATGAAGTGGGGCTGGTGTTTAATTAGTGTGATGATTATACGTTTATACCACCTCCTGATAACTGTAAGTTAAACTTTATAGCCATAGGAGGTAATTAGCCTCACAAACTCAGTCTTTCCACTTCCTTTCTAAACCTGATGTAAGCAAAAATTTGGAGATTACTTGGAAATGACTCGCATTTGTGATTGTTGTATTTGAATTATTTGTCTGGTCATTGGAAAATGGATAATCACATCAAAGCCCTGTTACAGTCTGTAATATCTCCCTATTGAGCTGCAGTGTTTAGAATAAATTGTTACTCTGTGCTACAAGGTGATTGGGTTGGTTACCACCTTTTGCAAGTTGTATACAAAATTGTGCAAGAGGTTTGTGTAATGGTCATTGGCTTGTGGGTCAGGTAAAGATTTGACCTTTATTGGGGATCAGATTTGGCAACCTGCAGTATGAAAAAACTCTATGTAGGTTGCAGGCTTGTGGGCTGGGTGCAGATATGAAAAACTAGACCTTATTTGCAAGTTGGGTGCAGATTTTATGACTCCCTGTGCTATTGCATGGTTGCATTTTCCGAGACCTAAAGAGTAGAGATGGATTAGAACCAAACCCAAACCCGAGTTTGACCCAAACTTTAATAATTCAGATGAACTCGGACTTTTAGAACTTCTCAAACTACAAACTCGCTTGGGTTTTTCGATCTCGCCGACTTATTTTTGATAATTATCGAAAATAACCCTTGAATGTAGCATTTGATTTTGGTAACCCTCAAATGTATCCTTCGATTTCGGTAACCCTCAAATGTAGCCTTTGATTTTGGTAACCTTCGAATGTAGCCTTTGATTTTGGTTAACCCTCGAATGTAGCCTTTGATTTTGGTAACCCTCGAATGTAGCCTTCGATTTGGTTTTTTGTTTAAACCTGAATGTAGCCTTTGATTTTGGTAACCCTCGAATGTAGCCTTTGATTTTGGTAACCCTCGAATGTAGCCTTTGATTTTGGTAACCCTCGAATGTAGCCTTTGATTTTGGTAACCCTCGAATGTAGCCTTTGATTTTGGTAACCCTCGAATGTAGCCTTCGATTTTGGTTAACCCTCGAATGTAGCCGTTGATTTCGGTAACCCTCAAATGTAGCCTTTGATTTTGGTTAACCCTCGAATGTAGCCTTTGATTTCGGTAACCCTTGAATGTATCATTCGGTAACACTCAAATGTAGCGTTCAATTTCAGTAAACCTCGTGTGTAGCCTTCGATTTCGGTAACCCTCGGTATAGAATGATGCACCTATGAACTTGTACAATAGGAATTGATAACTAATTCTTTAACAGCTCTTTAAAATAAAAAAATATACAGTACTAAAAATGCACTAGAATATTCATACTGCTAGCACATATATACATTACATTCACTAACCTTCACATGATACATTTACCATGTAATAACGGTATAATAAAAATCCATATTGTTATGAGTTATTAATATTGCAGAAATGTTTTCTTGCAGGATAGTGAGTCATTGCCATATGTTTTATTACATCTTGCTATATACTGTATACAGCAATATATAGTAATATAGTAATTGAGGTTGAATAAAGACATACGTTCATCAAGTCCAACCTTTTCACCCTCCTTTTTAACAGTTGATCCAGAGGAAAAAAAAAAACAGCTAAGAAAAGGGGAGAAATTCCTTCCTGACTCTAAATGGCAATCGGAAAGTATCACTGGATCAACCAGAATTACAGTATATGTATTAATACCAGTAATTCTCAATATTTTTTAGTTTTTGAAACTTATCTAGCCCACTTTTAAAGATATTCAGTGAACTTGCCATCACCACATCTGCTGGGAGACAGTTTCACCGTTCTCACTGTAAAGAAACCTTTCTTAAACTGAAGAAAACTTCTTTTCTTCCAATCTTAAAGGATGTCCACGTGTCCTCTGATATGACCTATTAGTGAACAATGCACCAGAGAGTTCATTGTATGGCCCATTAATATATTTGTATAAAGTGATCATATCCCCACGCAAACTTTCCATTCCCTTTATTATTTTAGTTGCCCTTCTCTGAACTGCTTCCATTTCCTAGATTTCCCTTTTGTATATGGGATTCCAAAACTGCACTGCATATTCCAAATGAGGCCTTACCAGTGTCTTGTAAAGAGGGAGTAGAATGTTTTTTTCTCTTGAATCTATTCCTCTCTTTATACAAGACAATATCTTGTTAGCTCTAGCCGTTGCTGCCTGGTATTGTTTGCTACAGCAATAACAAGTCTGTTATCCACCAGAACCAAATCTTTTCCAGCCAGAATCTAAATTCTTACTCACTTCTTCATAAAAACCAAGTAAAATTGTCTTGCAAGATAAGTCAAGGATATGATCCCTTAACAACAATTCCATCACCTTTCCTACCACTGATTTTAGGCTTACAGGTCTATAGTTACCAGGTTGGGAACGACTACCTTTTTAAAATATTGGTATTACATTTGCTTTTTTTCCCAATCCAGCGGCTCATCACCAGACAAAAGTGAACCTAAAAAGATAAGAAGCAGTGGTCTAGATAAAACTGAATTAAGCTCTCTTAAAATCCGAGGATGCAATCCATCCAGTCCTGGGGCTTTATTGATGTTTACTTTGTCTAATTGTTTCCGCACCATATGCTCTGTCAGCCAGAGTGAATATTCCTCATTTATACCCTTCATATTATTACAGTCCCTACTATAAGGACTAGGATTCTCTAAAGTGAATACAGAGGGGGGAAAATGGTTTAGCATATTAGCCTTCTCGGCATCCTCTATAACCATCTCAGCCCCATTATTTAATGGTTCCACATTCTCGGCCCTCATCTTTTTACTATTAATATACTTTAAAAAACATTTTGTGGTTAAACTTGCTTTGTTCTGTTATCCGTATTTCAATTTCAATTTTAGCTAGTTTAAAGGGCATGTCCACCCCCAAAACTATAATTTAACTCACTACTAGCCCCACTCTGTAGTGTAATAAAATCCTTACCTTACATCCCTGCTCCAAATGGCTGCCTAGCTATGCCCCTCCAAAGTCACAAAAACTGGCCACCAGGAGACTGGCAGAGTCCATATAGGACTCTGCCACCTGCCTTTCCTCTGGGAGAATTTTGCCATGTGCACTGCAGCCCCCCCCTCCCCCCCATTTTCCTCCCTCCCCCCCATTTTCCTCTCCCTCCCCCTAGCATAAATCCCCATTGGTATACTGTAGCTCCCTACCCCATCCCCAACTGCTATATTCCTTTTTACAGAAACTCCCTCGAACTCTACTTACCTTACCTCTCTCCTCTGGCATTCTCCACTGCCAGCAGACGTGTCCGTGATTGGCTACCTCTCAGCCCAACAATTCATTTACTCACTTTCTTGCTTCCTGTACATAGCTCCACCCATATTGTTTCTGCCTTATCGTCTATAACCCCATCTATCTCATCTTTTAAATTTGGTTTCAATTCTTGTTGAACATACATACATACTCCCCCTCCTTTCTTATTAACTCTGTCATGTCTAAATAAGGAGTATCCTTCAATAGTTACTGTCCAGTCATGTGAATCATTTAGCCATGTTTCTGCTATACCGATCACATCATACCTTTCCTTTAAAGCTATTATTTCTAGTTCTTCAGTTTTTCCAGACAGACTTCTTGCATTTGTAAACATACATTTTAGATTATCATTCAAATTACTTCCAGAATTGGACGTACATGCCTCCTTATCCTCTATGCTCCCCCTCGCCCATTTCCACACTCCATTATCTTATTAGCCCCTTGATCCCTATTCCTTCTGTCTACCCCTGTGTAGTCCAATTTACTCTCCGCCATACCTAGTTTGAAATCTCCTCCAACCCTCTAGCCATATTCTCCCTCAAAACAGTTGTGCCTTCATCATTGAGGTGCAGTCTATCTCTACTAAAGAGCCTGTAGCCAACAGAGAAGTCAGCACAGTTCTCCAAAAACCCAAATCCCATCTCCTTACACCACCCCACGCATTTATACTCCTAAGCTCCAGTTGCCGCCCTAGTGTAGCAGGTGGCTGCGGTAGTATTTCTGAAAACACTACCCTTGAGGTCCTTACTTTTAACTGGCCCCTTACTCTCGGAAATCATTTTTAAGGACCTCTTTTCCCCTCTAACTTTGTCATTGTCACCAACGTGAACCAAGACCGCTGGGTCACTCCCTGCTCTACCCAATAATCGGTCTACACTATCCACCACATGTCGAACCCTAGCACCAGGCAGGCAACACACGTTGGCATGTAGGTTCTTGGTGGCAGATTACCCTATCTACCCTTCGAATAATGGAGTCCCATAGCACTACCACCTGCCTATCCTTCCTAGCCCCCAATTCTCCCTCCCTTGTATTACAGATGGTTGTCCCCTGGGTGCTCAAGGGAATGGCCTGCTCCATACATGCTACTTCTGAGACATCGTCATCAATATCTTCACCTAACATGGCAAATCTGTTGGGATTGTCCAGCTGGGAAGAAGCAACCCTATCATTCCATTCCCTACTTTCCCTGGTGACCCTTACAAATCTATCTTCCTTTTCCACCTTATCTGACCCATTTTCACCCATATAGTATACATTTATACTGTATAGTTGCCTCTAAAAAGGGATGTGCTGGAGTTCTGGATCTGGTGCCTGAATTCCAATGAAATTTATATGTCGAAATCTATTGAAATTCCAACCTGGCTTGGATGACGTAATTTTGTAGTTTTGACTTGGAAAGTTGGGTCCGAGTCGAATCTATGCCCGTTTGTTCATCTATACCTAAGTAATAAGGTATAATAAGTAATACATATATATACCTCTGAACAGATGATTTAGAAAGCACTGAGCCTTATACCTCCCAATAATAAATCCAAGTTCCACCTTTATTGAGCATCTATAGTAACAGCTATTTATATAGGGAATAATGTACCCCCTTCTGTAAATTATAAGGATATTATAAGTTACTGAGGAGTTCCGTGACCATATAAAAGCACAAGGCCGCAGGCCGAGTGCTTTTATAAGGGTCAAGGAACTCCGAGTTGGCTTCTAATACCCTAATAATTTACAGAAGGGGGTACATTTTTAATTATAATTCATCCTCCACCTCCCTCATTTATATACATATCCGAGATCCTGAATTGACAGAATACCCTCACCTGCATCAGACTGTGTAACGTCATAAACCCTCCTGCTCTGTACCAGATTGTAACCCCCCCACCCCTGCACTAGACTGTGACAAACATCCCCCTACCTGCACAGCCCTGTGACCCCCCCCTGACATGGGCAGGCCCCCTAGGCTGTGATACAACACTTTTCACAGGACTGTGACCCCCCCCAGGCTGTGATACAACCACTTGCACACAGGACTGTGTGTGAAACACCCCCCCCTTCCCCCGGGCTGTGACAAGATCCCTTGCACAGAACTGTGACACCCCCCCACACACTGCAGTCACAAATCCTTCACCCAACTGTACCTTCTTCTCCTTTTACTGTTGAAATGCCCCAGTCAATCGACACAAACCCTCCAGTTTTGTAGTTGCAGACATTCACCACCTGAGGCCCTGTACTGACAGATTCAATAAATGTTGTTATCGTTTAAAATGGTGCTAATTTTGCCCCAACCAATCAGATATTATTTACCATTTGAAAGCTAACATCTGAGTGGTTGGGGCAAAATTAGCAACATTTTAAACGATAAGAACTTTTATTGAATTACCCTGTGAGTGTGTGTTAAACTGTGGTGGGAGGGGACTGTCTCAGAAGCAGGAAGTTTATAGCAGTGTGTGAAATTGCATTTTGTCCCGAGCTGCTCACCAATTCAAAAAGAGGATTATACATAAGTGGGATGCCCGATCTACCCTATACAGCAACAGAAGGGTCTTTTACTTATATTAGTGCCATTATTTACATTGTGTATGTAGTGTTTATTTATATATCCCCGTTGGCACTGCAGTAATCTGCTCAATATGAAAATCATGCAGAAGCCTTTGATATCATCTGTACACTTGTCATGCAGAAAGCAATTGCAAATGGGGCAGATTCATGTCTCACAGAAAGGCAAAATCATTTCAGAAAAAATGGAAGATTTTGGTAGGGAGAGGGCCAAACCCTCCCTTTCCCACAGGGCCACCTCCCTAATGAGGCAGGGTGAAGCAAATCACAGGACAGCACCCTGTAAGGGGGCAGCCATTTTGATGCAGAAAAAAACCCTCAACATCATGTGCCTGGGGAAGCTTTCAAGGTGACTGACCCACAAGGCAAAGCAGCCACTAGCCAGGTTGGTGGGAGGGGAAGGTTATTGAGAGCTGGAGATTATGATGGGACACAGACCACAAGGTGTTAACTTTAATTTCCAGCAAGTTATGTTTTTTTTTATCCCTCAAATTACTGGAATCTCTGTTATATGTCAGTGTCAGCCCAGCACATCAAAAATCAATATTGTCAGCCCAGCACATCAAAAATCAATGTTGTCAGCCCAGCACATCAAAAATCAATATTGTCAGCCCAGCACATCAAAAATCAATGTTTGTCAGCCCAGCAGATCCAAAATTAATGTTGTCAGCCCAGCACATCAAAAATCAATGTTGTCAGCCCAGCACATCAAAAATCAATGTTGTCAGCCCAGCACATCAAAAATCAATGTTGTCAGCCCAGCACATCATAAATCAATATTGTCAGCCCAGCACATCAAAAATTAATGTTTGACAGCCCAGCACATCAAAAATCAATGTTTGTCAGCCCAGCAGATCCAAAATCAATGTTGTCAGCCCAGCAGATCCAAAATCAATGTTGTCTGCCCAGCAGATCCAAAATCAATGTTTGTCAGCCCTGCAGATCCAAAATCAATGTTTGTCAGCCCTGCAGATCCAAAATCAATGTTTGTCAGCCCAGCAGATCAAAAATCAATGTTGTCAGCCCAGCAGATCCAAAATCAATGTTGTCAGCCCAGCAGATCCAAAATCAATGTTGTCAGCCCAGCAGATCCAAAATCAATGTTGTCTGCCCAGCAGATCAAATATCAGTGTTTGTCAGCCCTGCAGACCCAAAATCAATGTTGTAAGCCCTGCAGATCAAAAATCAATGTTTGTCAGCCCTGCAATTTAAAATTTAATGTCTGTCATAATTTACCAGTTACTGTGGGTGTGACCCCAGTAAATCTGTTGCCACATTTACAAGTATTTGTAATTAAAATATAGAAGTGTATATTTAGCTTAGAGAAAGATGTATATCAAGCTATACGTACTCCAGCCTGCAGGGGGAGTGCCAGAACACAACTATAGCTATTTGAGACACAGAGGGGCTAGCACTCAGTTATCAAGGAGCAGCTAACCATGAAAGATGACTCTGTGTCCCATATTATTATTTTATTATACAGGTATGTGCTATAAAACCCTGTTAATAAACAAATATGTTTATAGCATCCATTGATATAATAACCAGACTCAGTGTAGAGGCAGTTGGAACATTATGTCCCTTAAAGTGGATTAAATCATTGCAAGTTATAACATGGTGGTAAAATGGAGGACACCACACGGCCTAATAATGGATGTGAACATATATATGTGGATTCATAGTTTAAAACTCTAAAGAAATGTTATATTGGATATATGTGTATATGTGTCAGTATTACAGCTCCTGCATACAGTAAAATAGATTATTTCATTCATCTGTATCACCCTGTAATGTATGCTGTAAGATGGCACCCAGTGTAAATGGTAGAAGCCATTATTAGTGATTAAAGGGTATGTCCACCCTTTTAAAAAATTTTACATAATAATCCCCCTGTCCCCCCAGCCCCAACCGCTATATTTTTTTATCAGAAAATGCCCAAAACATTACTTACCTTCCCTCTTTCTTCCGCCGCGCTGCCAGGCCCTCTGCTTGCGAGAAAATGCAAGCAGAGGGGCGGGACCGGCAGTCGCGTCTGTGATTGGCTGAGCGGCAGCCAATCACGGACGCGGCTGCCGGGAGTTCAGTGCGGCGGAGGAAAGAGGGAAGGTAAGTAATCTTTTGGGCATTTTCTGATACTAACAATATAGCGGTCTATATGGACTCTGCTATCCTCCTGGTGGGCAGTTTTTGGGACTTTGGGGGGGGACTACAGGAGAACCAGATGGAGCTGGGATGTGAGGTAAGGATTTTATTACACTACATGATGGGGCCATTAGTGGGGGGGATTATAGTTTTGGGGGTGGACATGCCCTTTAAGACTGTGTGAGTGATATCAGTTTATTTTAGGTTTGTTAAAAGTTTGATATCTTAAAGTTAAATGATGATCTGCTTTCATTTATGCTGTATAGCCAGATGTACCAGGTATCTTTTATTAATTTAGCCAGATTTAAAATGCTTTAAAATGCTAATAATAAAGATTGCACTATTGTAAGTAAATACCAAGTTTATGTAGTGGATCCTGCACTGGTATTCTGGTGAAATTATGATTTATTATATATAATATGCTCATGAGAATTAAAGGGAAGGTAATGTACATGTGATATGTTGTGAAATGTGAGAACACATTTGTATAGTATATATTGTGAATAATTGCTAAAGGGCAAGCAAAGACCAAATATTAAATTGTATTTTGTAATAAACAGTTATCAAGGAGCAGCTAACCATGAAAGATGACTCAGTGTCCCTTATTATTTCATTATACAGAATAACTGTCTGCACGCCCGCACCCTGGGCCTGTTACATGGGCATCTAATACCAGTCACTGTGAGCATCATTTACCAGTCACTCTGGGCATATAATACAAGTCACTGTGGGCATCATTTACCAGTACTCTGGGCATATAATACAAGTCACTGTGGTCATCTAATTCCAGTCACTGTGCTTATTATTCACCAGTCATTGTGGGCATTATTTACCAGTCATGTTTATAAAGCCCCTCCTGCTTCTGGACAAGTCCCACCCTACTTTCGGACAAAGAACCACCCACTTTCAATTATAAAACCACACCCCTTTTGGCGGCACAACAGCGATGAGGGGGGGAGGGGTAGTATTGGGGGGAATATTTTCAGGTGCCAAAAAATCTAGAGACAGCCCTGCATGTTTTTTTATTGTGTTTCCTATAATTTGTGATGGTAGGTAGGGTAAGAAAGCTTTGGGAGTAGTACATTGTATATAAAACAAAATCAAACAATTATCTTTCATTTATATGGTCTTTTATAATAACAGACATTCCATCTTTGCTGCTCTCTCTCTCTTTTCTGTTCACTCTGAGTGTGACACACACATTCCCATTGGCCCTTTACCAATAAATTGTGTATGGGCGGAACAATTGCAGCAGCGTTGGAAGTGATCATTACAAACGGAACAGGACCAATAGAATGTGTTAAACACATAAATTAAAAAAACAAGAGTTTTTATTGGCTAAAATATATCCCAGTTGTAAAGGGATCTATACTGCCTTCAATCCAACCAAAGACCCCCTCCCTTCATAGTACCCAGGGTGAGTAGGCATTCACCCCTGGGATTTGCTCTAGATGCTCCACACTATTCTATAACATTCTCTCTGCCTCCTCCATAGATCCTGGAATCAAGGAGAATGTCTTCCCATTGGCCCATCTAGGAATAGTCCCAATGGTATGGGGTATCTAGGGCAATACGGGGTGAGGGCCGAATCGTTTCCATCCTGTACACACTGTACAAAACGATTGTTCTGGAGTAAAAGTTTGTGACCTTGGGAAGGATTATTCATAATACACACTGATTAAGGGCCAATTCCATTGGATCTGTCGAAATCGCCCCTTTATTTTAATGTGTGTACCCATCGTAAGAATTGCGAGGTGGAGGGTTTTCGGAGGTGAAGACAGTATGTATATCATTTTATAGGAGGCGTGGTCATGCCCTTTAAGCTTATAATGTGGTTAATGGACAGTAGTCCTAATAAATAAAAAAGCCCAGCAATAGAGGTTATAAAACTACGGTATATACGTGTTTAATAGAAATAAAACACTATCAGGCCTATTTATTAAAGGCACACTAAAAAAGGTGTGGTCACTTTTCATGTGTCTCCTTTCTGGAGTTTTAATGCCAGCTTTGCAGCTCTGGGTAAATCGCCAATGGGATTTAACCCCTATGTGACCTGAACTTTAGCTGTAAGCTAGTGTTGAATAGTCACCCAGGAATAGCCTGAAAGGGTATGTAAACTGGAAAAAGGTTTAGCAAATTGCCCATTACTGGAAACTAGAATTCTTCCCAACTATCATTGAACAATTATTTTGTTGATCTGTCCCCTATTTGTTTAGATATCTAATCTGAAGAGAAGATGCTTCAGCTCCCAATTAAGTACCTTATAATAAACTTCTGCTGTGTGTAAGTACTCGATTTTGCTTTTACTGTAATAGAATTGATGATAGTTGGGAAATTCAATCTCTCAATGCTAGATGATAGTGATTGCCGAGCATGCTCAGTTTAAAAAAAGTCAGATCTGAAAAATGAGTCGGTTAGTAGAGGGAGGGGGGATACTGAACCTGAGCAAAACAGGTTCTGTATTGAAGGCATGCAGCAAAACACACACCAAGTAATTGCTACTTACATGTATTTCATTGTAGATTAAGATAAGGCAAATTCATTTTTTCAGTATACTTACCCTTTAAAGCCGGTAATGAATAGCTTGCGGTGGTGATACCCACACAGCCACCAAAAAACACAACACCAGTATTGAATCAATTAATGTGACTTTAACCCCAGTTTGCACTGCTGTGGCTTTTTGGTACATTTTTTCGTAAATGTTTTCAATCTGCTACAAACTTCAAATCTCAAAAAAAAAGATCCAACAGCATCTCTGCTGATCGTTAATTACACAATTTGGAGCTTTATTGAATATAAAAATGAAGGTCTTAAATCCAGATGAGATATAACATGGCTTTCTTAAAATTGTCTTATCACCAATAATAATAGGAGATTATATTTGGAAATCATTTGAAGGCATGGATGAAGTATTGTTCTTAATTAGATTTTTGTGTGAGTAGTAATTAAATAGAGTCTACTGTATATGTAAAAGCAGTTAAGCCGAATGCATTGGACTGGATCTGCATCTCCTCTGTATAATACTAAACAGATGTACTGGATGTATGTTTAAAGGGAAACTATACTTAAAAACATAAATAGGGTTATTCAATAAAAGTTCTTATCGTTAAAAATGGTGCTAATTTTGCCCCAACAAATCAGATATTAGCTTTCAAATGTTAAATAAGATCTGATTGGTTGGGGCAAAATTAGCACCATTTTAAACGATAAGAACTTTTATTGAATAACCCTGAAAGTCTGTTTCTAAACAACATCTATTTCTATAACAACAAACACTGCCACCAATTGTGCCTTCACCTATTCCTTTTCTTGTTGTTGCATGTGCACCACATGGTGCGAGATCGCCCGGGAGTCCCCCTCATTCTGGGGTGGTTTTGAGAAGAGACTTGAGTTTCCTCCCAAGTCACACCCTCTTTCCAAGGCCATGCCCTCAGAATGCCTCAGGAATGCCCCTAACCCCGCCTCCCATCACCCCTAGAACACAGGCCACGCCCCTTGTGATGTCACGTCCCGCCAGCGCATGACATCACGTCCGCCGCGCCACCTTTCCTCAACCTGTCCATAAGCTTAAAGGGACAGGGTGGGATATCTGTAAGGCTGAGGTCACACTACAATGCACAAAAAGTGAATTATGGGTAAAAAGAAAAACACATATCTTTGATTGTGTCTGCCTCTGCCACTTTTTTTGCACTTTCATAGACTTAATGTTTAATTGCAATTTTGACAAAATTTCGAAAATCGTAACAGATCTCAGCTCAGTGGGGCCTTCTTCCCACGATTTACATTTTAATAAAATGTCATTGTGCATTGCAAAGCGCAAATGTATTGCAAAATGTGGCAAAAATGCGCTAGTGTTGCCTAGCACTAAAGCTTTGAAATGGGCACTTAAAATGACAATGTATATAGCTGAAATCCCCTAGATCCCCCACCTAGGGCAGAGTAGCAAAAGGGAAAAAAGTTTTCCCCTCTGTCACAAATATAGAATAAAAAACAAAATCTCCTGTACATATAAATATAAATATAACACCCAAATATTTATTATAATCCCACTCTATATATAAAGTACCATCACATACAACTGGCCAGCTAAAATCTATGTACAACATAAAGCATAAGGAGAAATATTAGAAATATAAAATCACATATGTAAAGGGACTTAATTATAAAAATGCAGTATAGCAAATCCAGTACAGAGTCCCGTAACCCAGATGTACCAGAATAGTCCTCCAATTATATCCAAGTACAGCGTGTATGTGTGTAAATCCAGAGATGTGTACACACATAAAAAGTTAGGTAATTAAAATCATATACAGGGTAACCATGGTGTATAGATTGTCGTACATCACCAGTCTTCCCGGATGGGATATCAGTAGTTGCCACACAATGCTCCTATTGTCCCCCAGACTGTATATCAGTCCGTGGCCGCAGCTCTTGGGATCCTCCTAGGGTATGAAAAGTGGCTATTGCGTGCGATATAATCCCTGAATCTCTCAGACTCAAAAGGTGATTGGCTTTTTATTTTTTACTTGCCACATGGTTTCGTGCAAAACTTCCGGGTCCGTGATGTCACCGCAATGCGTTTCACTCTCGCAAGCTTCCTCAGGCAGGATGTACCTCTGCGAGTCTCCATCATTTGTACATAAGGTTCTTGAATCATGTAGCTTTATTAGTTTGTATCCAATTCGTGTGATTTAACTATTTTGTGTCCATCCATGGATTTCATTACTCCATTTGTACATGGGTCTAGATTTCAAATCCCATAAATGCATTTCATATCAAATCCCATAAATGCATTTCATCCAATCAAACATAATGGGATCAGAATAGATACGATAGACTCTAAATAAGTTATTTAGATAAAAACTGCATATAATGTTTATAATAATATTATCTGATGTCCACTTATATAGAAATCAAAATAAATGATATTATCTAATGTTCCTTTATATATAAAAATATTATGGAGAAGTTCAAGTGTATCATATTACCAGTTACCCCTTTTTATACAGAACCAGGATGAGTAGTATACTGTGGAGAGATTAACATATCTCAGAAAAACCAAGGTAAGTGATGTAATATCGAGAGATCACAGAAAAGGGGCTAACTCCATCTGGTCATTCAAGCCAAAAGGTTTAATGCTTTGGTACTTAAAGGGCATGTCCACCCCCAAAACTAAAATTTAACCCCTTACTGGCCACATCAAGTAGTTTAAAACAATCCTGTCCTTACATTCCTGCTCAAAATAGTTCCCCTGCTGTGCCCCTCCAAAGTCCAGGAAACTGCTGTGTAGGAGCAGTGTGTGACTCATGCTGTGCCTGAGACTTCCTCAACCTCATCAAGGTTGAGGCATGCTCAGTGCAGCCCTCCCTGCCTCTCAGCCAATCACGGACGCGGCTGCCGGTCCCGCCCCCTGCTTTCAATTCCATGCAAGCAGAGGGCCTGAACACTGCAGCAGGGGAGAGAGGGCAGGTAAGTAAGAATCGTGGGACTTTCTAACAATTATATTAATGCGGTTGGGGCTGGGGGAGCATGCCCTACCACATATCAAAAGTTAAATTTTGGGGTGGACATGCCCTTTAAAGATAAACCTCTGTTTCAACTTTAGTAGCTCCACCTCTAATAAAGAAATTTCTGTTAATCCCACACAGTACCATAAAATGTCTCCCAAAAGAGTAGTTATGTGCCTCTTTATAGTGTCTATATATATAGGGGCAAGTGTCAATTTCCCCATAAAGTAAAGTAAGTGTTTTCTTAAAATACATTCTGTGCTCCCCTATTCTTGTGCTTAATTTACAAATGGCTTTTCCTATATACCAGTAATTACACGTACACTTAATGCCATATACCACATTTTGTGACTTACAGTTATAAAACCTTTCCCATTTATGTTTTAGTTTCCCCACCATAGTGAAATACTTAACCACATTGACATATTTACAATTCACACAATTTCCACACTTAAACATCCCCTTTAAAATCTCCATATTCGGGTTCCTTATTATTTCTATATTAGGTTTAAATAATATACTGGGTGATAAAATATTTTTTATAGTACTAGGTTTCCCAAAAATTATATTAGGTTTTTTCCCTATTTTTATCCCCTTGAAGGATTGACCAGTGCTTTTTTAAAATCTTTACTAATCTAGAGCTATCTTTATCATAATCCATCACTAAAATAGGTTTATTCTTTGTTATATTTTCATTAGATTTTACATATTTTCATACATTTTAATGAGTATCCCTTCTCCCGATATTTTCCTTCCAGGAATTTTTCCAGTTCATTAAAACCAATTTCTTCTGAGCATTAGCATTTGGCCTTCTGTAGGTTTTGCTATCCACCTCTTTAAACGATGTACTGTCTGGTCCCACTTTTATATTTAAATCCAGAAAAACTATATTTTCTTTACTGTAAATACTTTGGAAGTGAAGATGTTTATGAGAAGTATTAACGGATTGCAAGAACTCTTCCAAAGTATCTATCGTCCCTCCCCATACTAACAGGACATCGTCTATATATCTTCGCTAGTAACAGCTGTCCTTACTATATATGTGGGTATCCCAGATATACTTTTTCTCCCAGTACCCTACATACAGACTGGCATAGCTGGGCGCCAAAACCGCACCCATCGCCGTGCCGGTCTGCTGCATTAAGAAGTCCCCTTCAAACCTAAAACAATTATTTTTGAGGATAAAATCTATACAACAAATTAAAAACTCTATCAGGACATTATCGAGATCCCCGAAAGGAAAAATTCTGAGGCTTCTTTTCCTTCCTCGTGAGGGATGACATAGTATAAAGACGTGATGTCCATTGTGACAAGGATGGGGTTTGGTTCCCATTCCAAAAAAAACAGGGAATTTAATACATCCATAGTGTCTCTGAGATATGATGGCAACTTTTTCACTATGGGTGCCAAGAAGTAATCTACAAATCTAGATACATTTTCTGTGGGGGAGTTTATACCCAATATAATTGGTCTCCCAGGGGGGTCCTCCAGACATTTATGACTTTTTGGTAGATGATAAAAAATGGGAAAGCTTGGTTTCATGCACCAAAGATAATCAGATTCCTTTTTGGATATAATACCCTTATCACATGCTTTCAGGAGGGCCCCCCTTTAGGAGTCCATTAACTTAACATTAATAGGGCTAGACATTAACCTTTTATATGTTTTAGTATCCCCAGACAATCGGTGGGCTTCCTTAAGATAGTCTATCCTATTCTGTATAACTATCCCCCCACCCTTGTCTGCTGCTCATATCGTTACACTTCTGTCATCGTTTAACCTACCCAATGCTTCTCTTTCTCTTGCTGACATATTATCTTCATATTTTAAATCTGGGCTTTTAAATTTTCTAGGGTCTCTCTCTACTAATGTTCCAAATAACT
Source organism: Hymenochirus boettgeri (assembly GCA_019447015.1). NCBI lineage: Eukaryota > Metazoa > Chordata > Amphibia > Anura > Pipidae > Hymenochirus > Hymenochirus boettgeri. Next base: position 238,309,128 of record CM033473.1, on the reverse strand, counting down.
CTATCGAAGTACCCCTAAATCCAGTAGGGTTAAAACTGGATTTAGGTTTAAAAGCTGTGTTACTAATGGACTCTGGTACATTTAGAAGTCCTTCTATGGATGATATTGTTTCAAGGTCCACATCTGATGGATCTTCTATTCCTGCTCTACTTAGAGCCTGTATTACTTCTACCTTTTTTTGTTTCTCAATATTGAGAAAATATTTTTAAAGATTAAGGTTACGCATGAATTTTTGGAGACCAATATACACATTAAATTTGTCCACTTGTTTTTTGGGGGAAAATTTTAAACCTTTACCCAAAAGAGAAGCCTCAGACATATTAATTATCCTATCTGATAAATTAAAAATACCCTTCCTTTTAAAAACATCATTGGTAGCCTTTTCCTCTAATGTCTGCTCAGTTTGGTTTGTACTCCTTTACCTGCTGGTGTATCCCTTACTCTCTTTTGTTGCCCTCTCGTCCAAACCCCTTCAACTTCCTATTTAGAGGACTAAAGGGATTACGAGATATCCATCTTTCATTCCCATAATTATAATTCTGGGATCTCAATCTTTCTTTCCTATCATATCTAAAACTAGGGGATGGGATCCTTTTCAGATTTCTTTCTTCCCACTGATCTGTATTTCTATTCTTTTCATATAGAAGGTCTCTTCCCCTTGATCTAGTTTCTCTAAAGGATTTTGATCGAGAGACATATGGTCTTGATCTTCTATCTTCCCTTACTTGAACGTCATTTATTCCATATTTATATGAGGAATTTCTACCCCATGAAAAAATTCAGATTCATAATCCATTTTATCTCTGTATAGTTTCTTTTGTTTCCCATATCCTATGTCTTTATTCATTTTATCTAATTTTTGATCCATATTAATTTCAAATTCCTTTACCAAGTGTCACAAACTTACCTGCCGCTCTGGTCCCGCGCCGCTCTGCACTTCCGGGTGGGTGTCGTCGTAGACGTCATAACATCACGAAGCCGACACGCCGGGCAGCAGGAGAATTCAAAAGCCGGCGTCCTCCTGGACCCGGTGCCCGATAGTAGCGTTAGCTACCCCTGGCTCCTTGTACTCACCTGCCTTGGATCCTGCTCCTCTCCTGCTCCAACTACTTACCTTTCCTGCTCCAGAGACTACCTACCTCTCCTAGCAGCCTCTGTGTCCTGCATTTTCCGGACTATCTGCCTCCTCCCAAAAGCGTACTTGTAAGTACCCCGGCCGTCCGGCCGTTTATTACAGTACTATCAGGCCATGGAAACGCCTGAGGGGGCTATGGCAGAGTTAAGGAAAACTCTCCAAGCTTTGTCCAAACGCATGGACATGTTTGAACACCATCAGTTCATGGATACCCTCGCTGTCCGGCTACCCCCAGCTTCTGCCTCTGCTCCGGGTTCTACGCCACCTCCTTCTACGTCCGGATCTGGTGATCCTTCTCTTCGGAGAGAGCCCCGCATACCTCCGCTCTCGCGGTTTGATGGTGACGCCCAAGCCTGCCGTGGATTCATTAATCAGTGCTGAATCCAATTCGAACTTCAACCCATCTCATTTTGCATCGGACCGTGCAAAGGTTGGTTACATCATCGCCTTGTTGGAGGGCAATGCTCTGGCCTGGGCTTGTCCCTTATGGAAAAAGACGATCCTCTAGTCTATAATGTTACTGACTTCCTGAGCATGTTTCGCAAGGTCATCGATGCTCCAGGAAGAACCTCTGCTGCCTCCTCCTGTTTGATGCAGCTCCGCCAAGGGTCTCGTTCCGTGGGTCCATAGGCTATTGAATTTCGTACCCTTGCTGCAGAGACTTCTTGGAACAATGAGGCACTTACAGCAGCCTTTTGGCAGGGACTCCCTGATCGCCTCAAGGACGAATTAGTATCTAGGGAATTACCTGTCCCATTGGAAGACTTGATTACGCTATGCATTCAGACTGATACCCGTTTTCGTGAACAGCAGGCAGAAAGGTCTGCAGCTCGTTCCAGCTTCCCTAAGACCTTTAGGCCTGCTCAGATCTTTCCACAACCAATATCTTCGGGTGAAGAGCCGATGCAATTGCGGCACTCATCTATCTCCGAGGAAAAGTCACGCCAACGTACCAAGGACTTTGTCTCTATTGTGCTGGGCAAGGACACTTTGTAAGAAATTGTCCCCAGAAGTCAGGAAACTCCATGACCTAGAAGTTAAGGAGGAGCTCCTTCTAGGTAACGTTAAGTCTCCTGCCAAATTTGAACTACTGAAACTCTTTCTACCAGCTACTATCACCTGTAATGGTATATTTTTTTTCCTCCCAGGCCTTTGTTGATTCCGTTGCAGCTGGAAACTTCATTGATTCTACCTATGCAGCACAATTGGGTCCTCTCCTTCACTTGCAGCAACCTCTTCGAGTTCTGGCTATTGACAATAACCCGTTGACTTCTTAATTCATCTCCAAATCTACAACGAAGTCCTATTCCGCATTGGCATATTTCACCAAGAACGTTTATCTTTTTTATCATCAAAACCCTTCTGCTCCCCTGATTCTCGGACTTCCATGGCTCAGATTACACAACCCTGTTATAGATTGGTCTAACAATGAACTCAAGTCTTGGAGTCCTTTCTGTTTTGAAAATTGTTTTTACTCATTGCACCATCATTACGTGAAAATAAATCTGTGAAAGATCTCCCTGATCTATTCATGATTTCTCTGATGTGTTTGTAAAAAGCAAGCTGAGAAGCTACCACCGCACCGATCCTACGATTGCCCCAACGATCTTCTCTCAGGTACTATGCTCCTCGGGGACGCACATACCCACTGTCTCCCTCGGAAACTCTAGCCATGAAAGAGTACATTACTGAACATTTGTCTGGGGTTTCATACAACCTTCCACTTCCCCTGCTGGAGCTGGGTTCTTTTTGTTGAAAAAAAAGACGGAGGTTTACGACCCGCATCGACTACAGTGGGTAAATAAATCACAATAAGAATCGGTATCCTCTCCTCTCATCTCTGAACTGTTTGACCAGATAAAGGGGCTAAAATATTTACCACAACTGGATCTTCGGGGGGCATACAATCTGATCCGTATATGCAAAGGTGACGAGTGGAAAACCGCCTTTAACACTAGGGCGGTCACTACGAATATCTTGTAATGCCCTTTGGCCTTTGTAATGCTCCAGCGGTGTTCCAAGAATTCTGTGAATGACATTTTCGGGATATGTTGGGAGTCTTGTAGTCGTTATATCTCGATGACATTTTAAATTTTCTCAAGATCTGCCCTCACACCGCCTCCATGTTAAACAGGTGTTACTACGTTGAGAGAGAATAGCCTATATGCCAAACTGGAAAAGTGTCTGTTTGAGCGTTCGCAAGTACCCTTTCTGGGCTATAGTATCTGCGCAAGGTTTCCAGATGGATCCTGTTAAAGTTTCGGCCATCCAAGATTGGTCTCTTCCTATGGGAACCAAAGCTATTCAAAGGTTCATTGGCTTTGCCAATTATTACAGACACATTCATCAAGGGTTCTCTTCTATAATTTCAGATATTAGCCCTTATCAGTAAAGGTGGTAAGCCTCATTCATGGACCCCTGCAGCCCTCGAAGCCTTCAAACGACTCAAGGAGGACTTTGTGATGCTATCCTGTTCTAGTACATCCAGATCCTAGTCTTCCCTTCTACATCGAAGTTGATGCCTCGGACTTGGGCGCTGGAGCCGTCCTTTCCCAAAGACAAGGCCCTAAAAGGAAACTCCATCCCTGTGCTTATTTCTTTAAGAAGTTTCTACCCAACGAGCGAAACTTGATATTGGAAATAGGGAACTTCTTGCCATCAAGCTGGCCCTCGAGGAGTGGCGTCTATTGGAAGGCACCTCTGTACCTATCACCATCCTTACCGACCATAAAAACCTTGAATACATCCAGAATCTTAAAAGGTTAAATCCCCGTCAAGCACGGTGGTCCTTATTCTTTCCGATTCAACTTTGTTATCACTTATCAAACTGGTTCCAAAAACAAAAAAGCTGATGCCCTTTCCAGATCATTTGTTGCTTCCAACTGTATTAATCAAGATAAGGGCTCCATTATCCCAACCACTAAAATTTGGCCTCTATAATCTCTCAACTCTGTTCCAAGATTCAAGCCGCACAAGATTCTGCTCCTCCAGACACACCCTTTGGCAAAATCTTTGTTCCTGCTTCACTTCGGAAAACTATCCTTCTTCATACTCACTGTTCCAAGCAAGCCGGGCATCACAGTGTTTACAAAACTTTTAATATCTTGCCGTTCCCTTTGGTGGCCCAAAATGAGAAAGATGTTAAAGACTTATTCAAGTGTGTACCAGCTGTGCTCAATCCAAATCTCCTAGAACCCTCCCTGTGGTCTTCTTCAACCCCTCCCCATTCCGTCCAGACCTTGGACCTATCTATCCATGGACTTTATTGTGGAACTTCTGCCTTCCAAGAAAAACACAGTTATATGGGTGACAGTAGACCGCTTCAGCAAAATTGCCCATTTTGTTCCCCTCCCTAAACTACCATCTTCAACGGAGTTAGCTCAACTATTTATTTTGCATATCTTCCGCTTTCATGGACTCCCTTCTGAAATAGTATCTGACAGAGGTACTCAGAGGATGATTGGGCTGACCTTCTGCTTGGGCTGAGTTCGCCCATAACAATCATCTCATGCTTCTACGGGAAATCTCCTTTTTTATGTGTCTTTGGGACGAATCCTAGATGTTTTCCTCAAGATTTTCTCTTCACACAAGTACCCGCTGCCAATGACTCTTCGGCCCAGATGTCAGTTTGGATGCTACGGAAATCAGCCTTCAGAAATCTGCTTTCGTACAAAAAACTCAGCAGATAGGAGACGTAGAGAAACCCAGCTTATTCGTTGGAGATAAAGTGGGGCTCTCCTCTGCTCATATAACCTAAGGGTTCCTTCCTCCAAACTGGGACCCACATTTATTGGTCCTTTTCCTATCCTGGAATTAGTCGGTCCAGTGGCTGTTCGCCTCCAACTTTCTTCCAGCATGCGGATTCCTAACCTGTTTCATATTTCCCTCATCAAGCCAGTATGCTCTAATCAGTATTCCACATCTGTACTACCTCACGTTCCAATTTCCGTTGATGTTCAGCAGGAGTTTGAGGTCGAGAAGGTCTTGGACTCTAGATTCTTGAGGAGGTCTCTTCAGTATTTGGTCCACTGGAAAGGTTTTGGTCCAGAAGAAAGAGCTTGGATTAAACATTCTGATTTGCACGCTCCTTGTCTAGTCAGAGCTTTCCACAGGAGTTTTCCAGGGAAACCTGGCCCGTTGGGTCTTGTGGCCCCCCGTGAGGGGGGGTACTGTCATGAACTTACCTGCCGCTCTGGTCCCGTGCTGCTCTGCACTTCCGGGTGGGCGTCGTCGTAGACGTCATGACGCCGACGCGCCGGGCGGCGAGAGAATTCAAAAGCCGGCGTCCTCCTGGACCCGGTGCCCGATAGTAGCATTAGCTACCCCTGGCTCCTTGTACTCACCTGCCTTGGATCCTGCTCCTCTCCTGCTCCAACTACTTACCTTTCCCACTCCAGAGACTACCTACCTTGCCTGCTCCTGTGTCCACTTACCTAGCCTGTTCCTGTGCATTTAGCCTACAGTTCCCAGCAGCACCTTGTTCCTGTTTCCAGCCTACAGTTCCCAGCAGCACCTTGTTTCCAGCTCCCATCCTACAGTTTCCCAAGAGCACCTTGTTCCTGAATCCAGCCTTCTGTTCCCAGCAGCCTCTGTGTCCTGCATTTTCCAGACTATCCGCCTCCTCCTAAAAGCGTACTTGTGAGTCCGGCCGTTTATTACACCAAGCCTTCCTCTTCCCCCTCTTTTTCAACCTCCACCGCTAGATTTTGTGTTTCTTCCGTAACCATATTTAGCTCTTTCTTTCATTTTTCAACTAATAATTTCATAAGTTTTAAAGAACAATCTTGTAGTTCATTATACCATTCATCCATAAACGTCTTATCTTCCAATCCATTTGTGGGTACTTTAATAATTCTTAAGCCTCTAAGGACTCTCTTCACCTTAATAGCGTCTTCCAGGACTACCTTATCCCACCAAATTTTTGTTTCTTTTACCAAAAGTTTTTCCATTGATTCCAATATGTTTTCCAAAAAATCGGAATCGTTATAGACGTACGTGGTTTCCCAATCTATTAATTTATTTCTGGCTATATCCCTTCCCTGTAGGTAATTTCTAGCACTAGCCATAATCTTATATATCTATCAAATAGTCATATATATTACTCTTCCTAATAGTATCAATAAATGAAAAAGATCCAAATACACAGATCTCTCAGGGGTCAACTTTATACTGGGAAGGAGAGGAAAACCAGAGGGGAAAGTCAAACCCTTGTCCCTACAGATTCCCCAGTAACAAACTTATAAATGACAATGTATATAGCTGAAATCCCCTGTACAGGATACCTAGGTCTCTCACCTAGGACAGAGTAGCAAAAGGGAAAAAAGTTTTCCCCTCTGTCACAAATATAAAATAAAAACAAAATCTCCTGAACATATAAATAAAACACCCAAATATTTATTATATATTCTGGTACATCTGGATTACGGGACTCTGTACTGGATTTACTATACTGCATTTTTATAATTATATAATTATATTTCTAATATTTCTCCTTATGCTATATGTTGTACATAGGTTTTAGCTGGCTAGCTATATACATATTGTATATTGTTGTATGTGATGGTACTTTTTATATAGAGTGGGATTATAATAAATATTTGGGTCTCATATTTATATGTACAGGCGATTTTGGTTTTTCTAGAAATGGGCACTTAGTTTATAAGCTATTTCGAAAAGTCAGGATTAGTGATGGACACAAAACCGAACTTGATCTCGAACTAATCAAACTAGTTCAGTTTCGAACTGGTTCAGTTTTTCTTAACTTGCTGCTGTATTTTCAATAATTATCGTAAATTCGCTAATTATCGAAATTATGGCCCGCTCGCTAACCCTAGAATGTATCTTTCGCTAACCCTCGAATTGGCCGTAACCCTAGCTTGCGCAAACCCAAAAATTGCCAGATCAAAGTAAGAAGTGATTACCGTAAACAGGTTTTGGTGATAGTGACATGTTCCCCAGACCATTTTCCAGTTGCCACAGCCATTTACAGTAAGTTACCATTGCTAGTTTATCTGTAAAACATCCAAACTTTTCGAACTATCACTCCCCATTAATGGGTTCGTTTTTGAACTTTAAAACTTTTTCCAAAGTTCAAGAGTTCGATAACGGACCGAACTTTATGAAGTTCAGCCATCTCCAGTCAGGATTAGCTCACTCTTAAGTTAAAGGGCATGTCCAGTCTAAATATAAACTTCTGCTATAATGTAGGTTACACCTGCCCACCCCCAACCACTATATTTGTTTGGTAAAAAAAGATTTAGAACTGTACTTACATGCACTCTGATCCCGGAACTGCAAGCAGAGGGCCGGACCGGCAGCCACGTCTGTGACTTGCTGAGAGGCAGCCAATCACAGACACTGCTGCCGTCAATGGGGAGAGCTGCTGGAACGAAGGGCTGTAAGTACAGTTCTAAATCTTTTTTTTACCAAAGTAATATAGCAGTTAGGGTTGGGCATTGTCACAATCATGTATGTATGCCAATTTTGTATTTGGTTATATTTTTACCTGTACGTGGTAGCGAATTAATGTTCATTACTTTAATTATACAGCTGTTCATGCTGGGTAGGTTTGTGCACCTTTAACACACCTGGTGGCAGATACTGATGGTTTATGGTAACTATATATAAGTGACGGGCAACTCTCAGTCGGGTTTTGGGGTTTTCGCTCAGAGCACCCCTGGGCTGAGGGTTGTAGTGTCCCTGTCACAAGTAGGGTTAACCTACATTATAGGCAAAGGAATTAACGCTAGGTGGAAGGGCTGCAACGGATGGATCCGGATGGTGGAAGGGAAAGGGCTCCCCTGCACTTGCACTTGCCAGAGGACAAGGAGGAGGCAAAAACCTTTTGGACAGGAGAATAGGCTATCACTTATCAGTTTTCTGGAATTGGGACAATCACTGCAGGAGAACCATAAGGAGCAGAGATGTAAGGTAAGGATTTTTTTAAAACTACACAGTGGGGCCAATACAGTAGTGGGCTAAATTTTAGTTTGGGGGGGTGGACATGTCCTTTAAGCTTGAGACCTTGATCTTTTTGCAGATTTCAGCTTGAAACCTGCAGAGAGATTGGGGCAGAAAATGGGGTTGGCAAAAAAATTTCCGCCTGGCCCGATCTTTGTTTTTCTGATAAACTGCTCTACAATGTAGAGCGGGCGATCGGAAAAATGGAAAACAGTTCCATTCCATTTGGTGCGATCCGATCGAAACCGTTCCAAATTTTGAGCCTGTGTAGAGGGTGCTTTAGTATTTTTTTGGGGGGGAATAACTACTTATCCTGCTCAAAAGTAAACCGTCTACCATAAAGCAAGTTAATTTGTTTGGTAAACTCCATTATTAGGTCTAAATATACAATAATCATGGTCCAATTATTGTGCAATGTATTGGTGAAAATGTAAAAATTAGTAAAAAAAGTAAGTGCAAACAGGGAACAGTAATATCAACAAATGCAATACCCAACGGGAGGGTAAAAAAGCCCCTTTAGGGGCTAGTGTTAGCTAATTGGTCTGGCCACACAAGGTGTGCTCCCCTGTGTTGAGCAGCGATTTGCTAATCTGCACATTTTGCGCAATCTCACATGCTCTGATTGTGAAACATTATATCACTATCACAAAGACAAATATCTCTTTAAATATAAAACCTTCAGAAGAATAAGGCAGCAATTTAGAATACTTTATTGCTGCTTTATCTTATGTGAAAATTTTTTATTATGCCTTTAGTTTTCCTTTAAATTATTTTCAGTTAGTTCAAAAGAACCAAAGGTATTATTATAAACAAACAGCAACTTTTTAATAGCTATCATAGCCAGGAATCAATAAAGGATGTTTTGTGCAATGAATGATGGTTTACATGCATCATTCAAAACAACCACTTCTCACCGCACAAGAAATGATTAGTTATTTTCTCGTGGGACTTTTCCGCATGGAGAATGGAAATCCAGCTCTTCTTACCATAATCAAAAATGATCCTTTTCACAAAAATGTTTCATTCAGTTACATTATGCTGAATGCATTTTTGCTATCCGACTGATTTCCAAGAAAACATTCTATCCTTACTGTACATTCAATTAGAGATCCAGGTCCGACACGGAACCCCTAGGTTCCTAAATCTAACGTTCCGTGGGAACTGAGGATATTTCCGGATTTCAGGACATATTTTCTAGGTTTACTACAAGGTTACTTGTTTTAATAGTTTCCGATCTTATTTTTGAGGTTTATCGAACATTCGAGATTATTTCCAAGGGTTACCGAAAATACGTCCAAAACCCTCGAAACTACGTACCATTTTTGGATTATCAGATCTTTGGGTTTTTCCCAAGTTCTGTAAATCCGAAAATGGAACAAAACTTTTGACATGGTAAACTTTTGACAATGTCAGGAGCATTAGTTTACTCGGTTCACTCTCCTGTAGTTCATTTTCACATCAATAACTGTTTTCTGAGAACTGTTTTCTTCCAATATTGCATGTGCTGTAAATTTTGTTTGGTAGCTTGGCTGATCCAAACAAAATATTTATCTGGGTGATATCTTGGTCTTTCAAGTTCCTTATGTCTTAAGAGTGCATACCCCCACTGCTACTATGACTTTAAACCTTTTTTTATTGTTGCAGCCAAAATGACATAATACCCCATAGTGTGTAGATTACCTAACAATATACATTCCTAGTGGAAAATGTATTGCTGTCCATCAGGTTCACAAATTTAACAATAAAAAGTTATAGACATTTTTGGTCAAAACACATTTTTCCCTGACAAAAATGACTAAAATGATTAATTGATAAATATTTTACATTCCATGGTGATTGCTATCCAAAGAGATACAGTAATGTGTGAAATAAGTAAAATCTTTCCCTACAGTTCTGTAGTTACAGTACTTTCATTTTAGCCACCTTCTTTCTTTAGTGAAAACAGATCCAGTAGCTAATAGATCTAAAATTATGTTTTACCCTATAGTTCTCCTTTAATGTGATAAATAGAAATGCTTTAATTCAATGTAGAAATACTACAAATAGTTTTGGAATAGTTTGGAGAAGTTGATGTAAGAATATTCATACATTGTGTGTCTATAGATAAACCAATTATTCTCCAGAATGGAAATCCATGGACATCCCACCAAGGATGAGATTCTACTAGGAAAAACTTGTTTTTTGGAAGGCCAGTTTAAACCCATGCCCGGTTCAGAAGCAGATTTTCTGGATCTGTTGGACTTTGCGGATTTTTTTACTTTTGCTGATTTTTCCAAACTGCAGAACAATTTTTTTGAAATTTTGAAATTTTTACAAATTTTGTAAATTTTCAATTTTGAAAATTCGTTTTATGACCTTGTGTTTAGTTTCCCATGGATAGAGTTAATGAAAAATTCAGCACAGCAGAAAAGTACAAAACAGGAATCATTTCAGCACTTTTTAGTAAATCTAATCTTCTCATCCCCACAAAAAGTGATAACTCTCCAGAGATCTAGTCACTGCAAGAGGAAAATGAAACTTCCCCTTTGGATAAAGCAAAATTAAAGATCTGTCTGAAAGTCTTCAATCTAAAGAGTTTTATGGATTTTAATACAACTTAATTCCAGCGAGTAAGTAGATAGATCCCTTGCTACTCACTGTCATTTGTGCTAAAAGCCTAACTGTGTCTATCATGACCTCCCTGTCACAGTCTATGATTTTGGTGTGAAATGTTGTGATATTGACTTTGCTTGTCCTTCTGTCACACTCTGACACCTGTCCTGAAAGCGGGTTATTCGCAGACCCACTAGTCATCCTTTGTAGTCAAGTCTTTACAGCAAGGCTGGGAAGCTAAAAGGTCCATGTGCAGATCTCACAAAGGGAGAGATATAGCAACACAAAGGAAGAGATATAGCAACATTCAAATCCATGTGCAGATCTGCTGCAAAGAGAGTCCGTTAAAAACAATTGGCAAGTCTTATTTCTATATTTTTTATATAGATTACAGTCCAAACAACGAACAGTTTCAGTGCTTTTCTGAGCAGTTTTCTCAAATAAATTGTAAATCATAGGGATTGTGGGGGATAACCAGGGTTCAGAAAAACAAATGCATTTTTAATATTTTGTTGACCGCTAGTCTACACAGTAGGTTTTTCATCTCATTGTCAACTGGACGTTTGGTAAGAAGATAATAAATAATGACGAGTGAAGAAAAAGTCTATTGCTCAGTTTACAGTATTTTTCCTTACACTCTTTCTTGAGATGGCTTTTCATCTTTGACTCCATTTCTGGGTAACCTTGCATGTTGAAGGCTTTTTTGAGATATTTAAAGGGACACTATACTGAAAAATGACTTTGCCTTATCTTAATCTATAATTGAATATATGTAACTAGCACTTACTTTACGTGTGTTGCTACTTGCCTTCAATCCAGCATACATTTTGTTTAGGAGCAGTATCTCCCCTCACTCTTTTAACCACTCCCACTTCCATCCAACCTGACTTTTTTCCCACAAACCAACTGCCAAGCCTGCACACAGCATACAGCATTCCAACTGTCAAAACTCTGTCACCATTCCAGCTACAGTAAAACTACTCACAGAAGAATAGATTGACAGCTGAAATATAAGAAGTTTTAGATTGGATATCTAAAGAAATAGGGGGCAGATCAACAAAAAAATGATACAGTGGTGGTTGGTAAGAATTATAGTTTCCAGTTATGGTCAATTTAAAATAACATATTTTTCGGTATAGATGCCCTTTAAGTTACTAGTCCTAAGGCCACTGCTGTAGAGTTTATTCCAGTGGATCTGAGAGAGAAATAATACAGGTCACCATGAGCAGTTTTCCTATAGATTTTAAAATTGAATTATTTCTCTTTAATTTATTTTAAAATTTAATTATTTCTCTTTAATTTTTTTTATATTTTATACATATATACTTAGGTCAATGAACCCTAATTTGTTGACTTGGAAACTACCTGTCATTTTTACCATGATGTTTTATAGCAATATGCAACTTTATCAATTATACCATGGCTAATTGACATCATGCTGAGTGAGCTCTCTTAGGGGCACTCCTTCTCTCAAAACTGAATACAAATATGTTCTGCTGGGAAGATAAAGGTAAAGATGTCCGTACACTGCAGCTTACCTGCTGTCATTCCTGCGATGCTCCAGACACTTTTACGGACGATGTTACAGGTGTAACATTGATCGTAAAACATTATCCGTCCAGGGAACACAGAGCGAGTGTTGGCAGGTAAGACCTGATGGGGCAGTAGATATTACAGACAATTATATCAGACCGAATGTTGAATCTCCGACCAGATGTTGATTTGGTCTCCTTTGTTTTAGACAGATTTGTCAATTTACAGTTCTGGAAGAAATGAATTTTCCCGACAAGAAATACTTATGGGGCTGCATTTGAACATTTATTTATTAAGCATCTTACAGTAGTTCTCCTTTAATCTCTCGTACCCATTATTAGTGTCTAATGGTATAAGTCCATTTTCCTTTAACTCTCAGTAAACAAAACAAAAAACAAACTAAAATATACCCAAAGGGAAAATCCTCCCTGTTATACATTCTTCATTGAAATCAGTTAGACATTTCCCCTTGATGCTGATAAAATGAGTATACAGTTAGAAGCTGTCGTGTTAGTTTAACTCTCTCCTAATTAAAATATTCATTAAAATAAGTTCTACAGCAAGAAATGATTACTGGACCTGCCTGTGGGAAAGTCAAACGTCACATTGCTTCAAACACTTGTAACACTGCACAGTGGAACTGTTTTTATTTCTAAATTATCTCCAGAGGGGAAGTCTCAGCTGCCATCTATAATGGCAGGGAATCACTTGGCTCTCTGCCCATACTACAGTTACTCAAGGATGGGTAGATAGCCATCTGTTTCCAAACCAAATAACAAGCATGGAAGCAGGAGGGATTTATGGGATTGATGCTGTTATCCAATCAGCACAAAGGGACATTGCGTTTAAAGACACAATTGGGCAATATTACAAAATATTTAATAACTAGTTAGCAGAGCCAGATTAAGACCAAATGGGGCCCTAGACACAAGTCAGATTTTTGAGGGACCCCCTAACATTCCATTACACATATATCACTATTGTAACTATCACTTTATTTATAAAGAAAGGAAAGTAAGTTTCTTATCTTTTCTCCCATCTCCTGCTAGTTTAATTGAAAAACAGGAGATACAACAAAGCTCCTTTACCTCCCGTTCTTCAATTAAACTGATAAAAAGTCACACTTGGGAATGGAGATACCCTTTAATTAGATTGAAAACCAAGAGTATAAAGTTTTGCCATAAGATAACTAAAGGGCTGACTGTAAAGCTAGTGAACAGAAAGGTTGACAGACACTGGTTTTGGAACAGAAGGACTGACAGACACTGGTTTTGGAACAGAAGGACTGACAGACACTGGTTTTGGAACAGAAGGACTGACAGACACAGGTTTTGGAACAGAAGGACTGACAGACACAGGTTTTGGAACAGAAGGACTGACACACTGGATTTTGAACAGGGGGACTGACAGACACTGGTTTTGAACAGGAGGACTGACAGACACTGGTTTTGAACAGCAGGACAGATACTGGATTTTGAACAGAAGAACTGGCAGACACTGGTTTGAACAGGAGGAATGACAAACACTGGATTTTGAACAGAAGGACTGACAGATACTGGACTTTGAACAGGAGTACTGACAGACACTGGTTTTGAACAGAAGGATTGACATACACTGAAGTTTGAACAGGAGGACAGACAGACACTGGTTTTGAACAGAAGGACAGACAGACACTGGACTTTGAACAGGAGGACAGACAGACACTGGTTTTGAACAGAAGGACTGACAGACACTGGTTTTGAACAAAAAGACAGAGACACTGGACTTTGAACAGGAGGACAGACACTGGTTTTGAACAGGAGGACAGACAGACACCAGACTTTGAACAGGAGGACAGACAGACACTGGTTTTTGAATAGAAAGACAGACAGACACTGGAGTTTGAACAGAAAGACAGACAAACACTGGTTTTGGAACAGAAAGACAGACACTGGTTTTGGAACAGAAGGACAGACTGGTTTTTGAACAGGACAGACACTGGTTTTGGAACAGAAGGACTGACAGATACTAGTTTTTGAACAAAAGGACTGACAGACACTGGATTTTGAACAGGAGGACTTACAGACATTGGGTTTTGAACAAAAGGACTGACAGACACTGGTTTTGAATAGGAGGACGGACAGACACTGTTTTAAACAAAAGGACTGACAGACACTGGTTTTGAACAAAAGGACAGACAGACACTGGTTGTGAACAGGAGGACAGACAGACACCAGACTTTGAACAGGAGGACAGGCAGACACTGGTTTTTGAACAGAAGGACAGACACTGGTTTTAGAACAGAAGGACAGACACTGGTTTTGGAACAGAAGGACAGACTGGTTTTTGAACAGGACAGACACTGCTTTTGGAACAGAAGGACAGACACTGGTTTTGGAACAGAAAGACAGACACAGGTTTTGGAACAGAAGGACAGACTGGTTTTTGAACAGGACAGACACTGGTTTTGGAACAGAAGGGCAGACACTGGTTTTGGAACAGAAGGACTGACAGATACTGGTTTTTGAACAGAAGGACTGACAGATACTAGTTTTTGAACAAAAGGACTGACAGACACTGGATTTTGAACAGGAGGACTGATAGACACTGGTTTTGGAACAGAAGGACTGACAGACACTGGTTTTGAAATGGATTGACTGACACTGGTTTTGAACAGGAGGACTGACAGACTGATTTTGAACAGGAGGACTGAGAGGCACTGGGTTTTGAACAGGAGGACTGACAGACACTGGGTTTTGGAACATAAGGACTGACAGACACTGGTTTTTGAACAGAAAGACAGACCGACACTGGACTTTGAACAGGAGGACAGATACTGGTTTTGAACAGGAGGACAGACAGACACCAGACTTTGAACAGGAGGACAGACAGACACTGGTTTTTGAGCAGAAAGTCAGACGGACACTGGCTGGAGGGCTGGTTTGGGGGATTTCCCCATATCTAGGCAGCAATTCAGTGACTCCGAAAACCTACTGACCTCAACTTTATGGAAGCTTACAGAGAGCGCAGCAGTGAGCACTAGGACCCAGCAGTTTACACAGGCTGAATCCATGGGAGTGTGGGAACGAGATAAGAAGATTTAAAGGCTATGTCCACCCACAAAATAAAAAATTTATATCATGCTCCCCCATATCCCCCAGCCCCAACCGCTTGTTTAGTTTTTTAAAAAGCCCCCCAAACTCTTACTTACCCCCCTCGATCCTCCGCCGCATGCCGGCCCTTGCTTGCGAGAATGCAAGCAGAGGGGCGGGGACCGGCAGTCGCGTCTGTGATTGGCTGAGCGGCAGCCAATCACGGAAGCGGCTGCCGGTCAGTCAGTGCAGCGGAGGAAAGCGGAGAGGTAAGTAAGAGTTTGGGGAGCTTTTTAAAAAAACAAAACATGCGGTTGGGGCTGGGGGACATGGGGGAGCATGATATTAAGGGGGATTTGTCTAGGGGGAGGGATAGTAGAACGGGAGGGAGAGGGAGGGGGAGGAGGGGGGGAAGGGCTGCAGCACGCATGGCAGGAATCTCCGGGAGGCCAGGTAGCAGGCAGGTGCCTATATGGACCTGTGGCCTCCTGGTGGGCAGTTTTTGGAACTTTGGGGGGGGACTACAGGAGAACCAGATGGAGTTGGGATGTGAGGTAAGGATTAAACTACACTACATGGTGGGCCAGTAGTTGGGGGATTATAGTTTTGGGGGTGGACATGCCCTTTAAGGCACTTAACTTAAGGCTAAGATTCAGAGTCAGAGAAGAACCTCAGCTAATGCTCTGCTGCTGACCAACACGACCATTGAAGTTAGACACTGCAAATCTCTTTCTCCAGTCTCCACGACTACTCAAACTGCTCCACCCCCCAAAAGAACACAAAGAAAGGCAGGAACCAATGAGGGAAATGGAATGTGTGGAGGGGGAGGAGTTCTTCGGTCATTCATTCTGTCAACTGTAATTAGTTCTGGATTCCACGTTCCTTGGCTATTTAATAATACATTAGCAACCCTGGGGCACATGGACGGCCCCTGGGCCCCAATGGGCCCCTCTAGTATCCAGGTCCCAGGCACTTGCCTTGGGCGCCTTATGCATAATCCGTGCTAGTTAGTGAATATCATTAATACCCCTTGCAGTCAAGGAGTCAGCTCTGTTCGAACATGTGAATGACCTTCAGGCTGCCCCCCCCCAAAGTCCAAAAAGACATCCTCCCCCTCTCTCTCCCTCCCGTTTCTCTCTCCCTCCCCCTAGCACAAAACCCCTTTTCTGTAGTGTAGAGCTCCCTCCCCGAACCCCAAACGCCATATTAGTTTCCACAAAACACCCCCGATCTGTACTTACATCACCTCTTTCCCCCGTTGATCTGCCAAGCTGGCCCCGTTGGCTGCCTTTCAGCCAATCACGGACGCGGCTGCCGGTCCGGCCCCCTGCTTGCAGTTTCATGCAAGCAGAGGGCCGTGACACATCGACGGGGGAAAGAGGTGATGTAAGTACAGATCGGGGGTGTTTTGTGTGAAACTAATATGGCGTTTGGGGTTGGAGGAGGAAGCCCTACACTACAGAAAGAAGTTATAAAAAGGAGTGGACATGCCCTTTAACTATGTTACTAAAACATGTCGCTTTTTTCTCTGTAACATTGCGACAAATCCGTAGATTCCTATCTCTTCCAACTACTGCTATGCTTATCCATGCTCTCATCCTATCAGGCCTAGTCTATTGTAACCTCCGCACATCTACCTGGCTCTCAATTAAACAATGCATGATCTACAAAATCCTTCTCTTAACATTGGAATCCTTTCGTTCTGCTGCTCCTTCTTATATTTCTTCTCTGGTGAAAAATATACTCCCTTGGACATCCGGAATGAAGTGTGGCTCCTGTCCTCTGGAATTCTATTCCTCTAACTCTTCGCCAAGAAACCTCAATAAACAAGTTTAAATCTAACCTCTCATCCTATCTCTCTGAGCACAGCACAACATAGGACTGTTGACACTGCACCAGTTATTACTTCCACCCTTTCCTCTTTATCTGTATGTTATCCACCTTAGTAGATTGTAAGCTCTACGGGACAGGGACCTCTTTCTTCATGTCACATGTTTCAAGCACTTGTATAGTTCATGATGCACTTATTTATTTATTGTCCCCCTTGTATGACTTTTTGTATTCTATATTGTACAGCATTGCGTCCCCTAGTGACGCTGGTCACTGGTACTTAAAGTTGTCCTAAAGGGGCGACCTGTCACAAACTTTATGGTATGTGCTGGCAATCCACCTAAAGCTTGGAACACATATGGTCGATAAAGGACAAATCCCATTGGGTGTTACTGGATTTCTGAATGGTAGTTTCTATGCAAACCAGGTTTGAGTCAAACCTTCAATACATTCTTACTGCAAAGCAGCCCGTCTGTAGGATGAATGTTAGAGAAATTTCTGTTGGAATGATCATGTTAGGATTGTTCTAAATGACAGTTATCTGGCGTGTTTTCCTGCTAATTACAAAATAATGGAACGCAGAAGATAAGGTTTATTTTACCTTATACTTTTTCTTCAATTATTTGACCACAAGTCTAAGTAGAGGTGGTAGTTTCTGATGTGCAGGTGGTGAATTAGTGGTCCATGGAATTTTTTATGGTTAATCAGTGCTCTGTGGGAGCATAGCAGACCATGTGTTAATTACTACCCCTATGGTAACAGGGAAGTGCCTAAGCACTGCTCTGCATGGCTATTAGAATCACTGCTGGTGTTTAGAAGTTGATCACTGATCTGCAGGAGGGGGGGGTTATAATTCACATTGCTTGCCCTCACAGTTGGGGGTCTTCTGTGTGGGATTTTTATGTCATATCTTAGCCCTACACTAATTGTCAAAAATATAACGTCATATTTCTAAAAGGATTTGAGCCTCTTACAGTTGGGTTTAAATCTATATATTTACCTAGAAGGGAGGAATGATAAGGTTAATGTAAATCACTGACATGCTTATTAGAAAATGCTGACAAGATGTCTACAGCAGACAGCCCCCCTGCTGTACCTGGCCACTAGCACTTTATCTAAATGTCCACACTGGGTACGCACTGTAATAACAACGTGGTTGCAGGCTTTGCCTTTTTCAGTTAGTTTGATCACACTCTTACTGGTGTGTGGGGTAACGTGAGACCCATAGCCAGTATTTCATCAGGTCCCTGACTGCATTCAGATTTTCTCTCTCTCTGCCTGTTCCTGTTTAGTTTTGCAGCGATAATCCCAGTTATTGGGCTGTTAAATAATTATTGATTATCGAATAATTCTGGATATTTTTAAATTTGATAATGTATTGCCTTCGATAACTGTTATTTTAAATGTTTTGATACTGATTATGCACTGTCATTTTTTTTGGATATATTGTTCGCACTTTATTCGCCGGGCTGTGACGTAGGGTGGGAGGCCTGACAGCCCCGCTGCAGGTGCATTCACGCTCCTCTGATATTGTTGTAGGGTGGGTTTGCTTATGTTATTAAGGTGTACGGGGAGGGGCGGGACCAGGCTATTTATAAAGTATTCATTTTGTGTGTCCCTTTGATCCTGATGACGGCCGTGGTCAGCGGTTGAAACGCGTTGATGTGTGATTAATAAAAGTTGTGATATGAGTCCTCTGAGTTCTTCCGAGTTTCTGCTGTTATATGCATACTTGTTGGACTTAGCACCCGGGCAGTATTGGATGGATACCTGAGTGCTACTTAAAATTAGCCTAATTGGAATGCTTCCACAATCCTTGTATTGTATTATTGTATATATGAAGATCTTTCTCACTCCGTCCACATGTACTAGCCTGGGTGCTGCTAGTAAAGAGATCAAATATCCATCGCAGACCTACTGTATTCTAATAAACTTATAATAAGACCTTGGAGTGCTCCGTACCTATAACCTCTTGGGATATGATATATCCCACTGCACCTCCCCATTGAAAGCCTGTCCCCATTAACAATGAAGGATTCCAATAATTTCCACACCGTGGCGTAACTAGGAATCACTGGGGCCCCCAGCAAAACTATGGTGGGGCCCCTATCTGTGGTTCACAGTGGTTTTCTGGGTGGAGGCTATATCTGTCATAGGAAAAATAAGAAGATGGAGCCCCATTGGCTCCTTGCCCCCCTGCGGTTGCTGCCCCTGCTCCCTGGTATTTACGCCCCTGTTTCCATGTAAAAACCTATACCAGGGCACAGACCTGAACAGTAAAAATCCCCTCAAGCAGCTCTGGCGTTATTTCTCCTTCAAGTGAGTTTAAGTGCCGGTGTCCGTGTTGACTCAATTGCAGCCTGGGATACAAACTCCTTTCTATGACTCATAGGAAACACATCCGGGTCTCCTATGCTGCACTGCATATTGAGTCATCACCGACACAGGCAGTTAAACTCACTTGAGCGAGATGTAATGGCGGTGCTGCTTGAGAGGATTTTTACTGTTCAGGTCTGTGCCCCGGTATAGGTTTTTACATGGAAATTATTATAATTTTTAATAGGGAAAAGCAATGTTCAACTTCAATGGGGAGCTGGTTAAAAAAAACACAAGTGTTATTTAAAGCTATACACAGCTTATGTATTATAAGGAATAATTTGCCCCTTTACATTGTAATATAAGAATAATACACCAACTCGTTCCCTGTTGTAAGGATCTCCTGCTCTGCCTTATGTTATCCCTAGAGGTCACTATTCCTTGTTCCTATTTAGTCCACTAGTTGTCACTGTTTTGTTATTCCACTTCCCACCAGCCGCAGGCCATTTCACCTTTGGACAATTATTTCTCATCATGTTCACCTGATTGCCGTCTCCAGTTATTTAAGGACTCCACCCCTTCAGTTCTTTGCCAGATCGTTGTTTTTGTGGCCGCTCTCCCCATTCATCTTCCTTACTCCTGTTCCAGACCTTGTTCTTGTTCCTAGACCTTGCCTAGCTTTTGTTCCAGTCCTGTTTCCGTGCCTGTTCTAGTTCCCTATTATCGTTCCCTTCATTCTCTTGTCTTTTGTATATAGTCTTGTTAGTATTCTTATCATTTTCACTGTGTGTTTAATAAACAGGTTACCTTGACCACTGCTGCACTTCGGTCTCTTTGTACTCTCTTAGCTGCTTTGCAGCAGCGCTCATTTAGGGATCGTTACACCTGTGCTGTAAAAAGGCACCCGGCCTGCGGTCGGTGGTGTAATATCCTTATATTACACTGCAAGGGGCACATTATTCCTTATCTTATAGCTTAAACTGTATCCTGTCAGGATCTGAACTTTTTGGGGGGCATCCGGGAGCTTGAGTGTAAAGGTAAAAGATTTTTTTTTTTATTGTACCCTTGCTTGGAGACTACTGTATTGATCTATGTTAAAAGATAACTTATATTTTTATATTTTATAACCCAGAAAATATTAATTAAAATTATGTATGTATTATTTCCTTCTATAATGCAAACAAATGTTCTCACAAAAGTGCAGAACAAAAAGAAGAATGGGGCATATTAATAAAGGTCTGTTAACTTTCCACTGCCGTTATCGCCTCTGTTTTCGCAAAATCGGACTTAGCACAA
This sequence comes from Hymenochirus boettgeri, assembly GCA_019447015.1. NCBI lineage: Eukaryota > Metazoa > Chordata > Amphibia > Anura > Pipidae > Hymenochirus > Hymenochirus boettgeri. The sequence goes on along the minus strand of CM033473.1, from coordinate 238,288,395 downwards.
TTTATAAAGCAGCAATATCTGTGCCGGCGGCAGATTCTTGGGGCTTAGAGGGCACCAAAGCTCGAACTGGTAACCAAACCCTCTACCCCGGCACTTGCCTTTGTGGCACTAGAAATTGCCCTTGTGGTAATGAAAAGTGCCTTTTGGGGCTTAAGGGGTTCCACAGCTCGAAACTGGGACCCCCCTCCCGGCACATATAAGTGCCTTTGTTGGGGGTCCTTCAGCTTGAAACCAGCCCCCCCCCCCCCCCCCCCATTGGCCCCTGTGGCTCAAATAAGAGCCTTTCTTGTCTTTCGGAGAAGAAAGAAGACTGCCTGGGTGATGTCACTTTGGCCACCAGTGACGACCTATAGTTGCAGGTTGTGCCCAGTTATGGAACCTAACAGCAGAGCTAGAGCGGGTATTGATTTTGCTTATGTGGGTCTGGAAAATGTTGGTATTTTCAGCAGATATGTCTGCAGTAACATTTCTCCAGGCAAAGAATTTTGCTATTTTTGCTAAGTGACAACCATAGCAGTTACAAAACAACTTTTTAAACAAAATTTGTGGATAGCAAAGTGCAAACATGTTGCAGAATGCAACAAAATGGCAGCAGTGGGGTCTATTACACGTCTGATAAATCTTTGGTTCCAAGAATCCAGCTTAATGTGCAAACTTGCTAAACAGAGAATTAACAATGAAATCTTTCATTTACCACCTACTGTGCAATATTCCACTGTGAGTAAATCTAAATTTCTTTTTCCCATTAATTGGGTTTGCCATTGATCTGAGTTCTATATTTTTTCCATACAGTTTGCATATGGAGATAAAGGCGCCATTAGACAAAGAAGAATTTACAAGTAACAGCTGTAACTCTGCACTTGCTGTGAATGATGATCAATACTTTGCTTATTTCGCCAATTTGCATAAAATAATTCAGCTGTCACTGGGTGATATTCCAGCCCCATGAGGCTTAGCGTTACCATTGATTTGTTTGCATTTATTGTCTAGTTGGTGGAAGAAATTCTAGCAGCGCGCTCCATCCTTTTTAATTATTATAGAATTAGTCTGATTTGAAGAAATGTTTATCCTTTTCACACTTTGCTACAATGCAGCAGTCCTGGGTGCCAATATAATTGATTTTAGACAGTCAGCGATTCAAGAGGCATATTCTCAATAAATCCCATGGTGCCCCTCACATTGAGAATTTAGTGTATAGAAACAGAAAAGGTTTATACTTATGAATTAAAGGGCAAGTCCAGCCCTAAAATGAAAACTTACATACAGTTAAATCACCCCCAAAACCCTAAACAGTAATAGTTTGAAATGTGAAATTTATAAGTCTAACCTGAAATCCTGCACAATGTACTGTTCCCCCTGTTTCTGCTTCCTGGTTCTTCCAGTTAGTAACTGTCCATTATGGATTTGACAGTTGACATCACAGCCAATGACTGAATGTTAATCCCCTGTCTGCCTCTTCTGAGCATGCCCAGGCTCAGTACAGGCTCAGTACAGGTTTCTAAATTGCTCAGTTTCCATGAGGCATCCAGATGCATAGCAGGCATACAGTAATGAATTTTATAGGACAATTAGAAAGAGGCCATTCTTTCTAAAAGACGTTCTTATGAGGGTGGAGTTGTCCTTTATGCTTCAAGGTGGCCTGGACGCTTTGATTGCAGTCGTACTATCTGTGCATCATGCAATCCTACTGGCTGACAAATTTTCTTCAACCTGCTAAATAGGTAAAAGAATCTCATGATTTTTGGCTGATCACGTTGCTCATCCTTTGCCCTCAAGAGATTGACAGAAACTATATGGATCCACCATTGTGATAAATACAGATAGATTTTATATATATTTATTGGTGTTCTATAATTATATGAATTAAGGGTTCCCTGAGATAAGGGTTCCATAAGGATAAAAAAAAGTTAAGAAACACTGGTATAGACCAATCCCCTGCGGTGAATTTGAGTGCATAATAGAGATATATTTATAAATCTATCATTTATATTTGTATGAATTATGTTTTTTTATGATTTGATAACATAGAAAGGAAAAGATAAATAAAAATATCTAATCAGTATTTTATGTAGGGGTTCTCTGAGACAAGAAAATTATTTCAAGGGATCCCCACAGATAAAAAGGTTGAGAAACACTGTTCTATGAAAATCGTACAAATTGTACGAACGTGATTGTTTGCGTGTATGGCCACCATCAGGTTATAAATTAGTAGCTGCATAAAGCATCTGGATAATCGAAAAGGGATCATGTTTGGAATAGAGGTTGGTGTTCCAAATGTTAAAATAAATGTTCATCTGTAGAGTTTAGAAGATTTAGATAAGAATCCATATCAATTAATATCAACACACTACCTTCCCTAGCGCCCCTTGGCTGCACAGATGGATTTACCCACCCATTTAGAAGGTTAGCTCTTTGTTGTAGGGACTTACTCCTGATGTCAAGGAATGCCACACTTTTAATACCTATTAATTCTTAATCAATAAATATGTACCCTTTGCTAGTATACTGTGCATTGTTATAATGTGCAGTGCTGCGTTTCCAAGTAGCACTTTATAAATAAACATATGCATGTGGCTAGTAGATGTATTGTGGGATTGTAGGATGCTCTGCCTTCAGTACACTTTGTATATGTCATAACGTCTGCAAATGCCATCAGCTCTGTAAAGGAAGTTTATGGTTATTTCACATTTTTATGTTATTCAGCTATTTACTCACATGACTTTTGTGATATAAATATCTATGAAATGCTAATAACTTTCAGTGGCTATTCTGCTCAATTTAACAGTTATCTGTTTAAGTTCCAAGTACATTGACAGTCTCTTTATCCTGTATATAGAGTACATGGGGACATTGGTATATTTTATAAATATTAAATCAAAGTTTGGCCAATTTCACACCTTGGGCTAATATAATTGGACCGGGTGTCTGTGTCGAGCAGATGAGACCCAGGATGTGTTGGATATAACAGTTCATCATTAGGGCTGACAGTTGGTTTGTTCAGTGTGAAAATAAGTAAGAACCATTTTCATGTTTTGATGAGAATGAATAGAAAGACATTTCGGAGACTGATACAAATATTTAACTGATACGCAAAATAAATAAGCCGTATATAATATTACCCCCTTAGTCTTTAACTTCTATTAAACTGATCCTTTCTACTGAGGTGTTAGGATTGTTAAAATGAATACTTCTGTGGAGGAAAAACAATATATGGATTTTGACAGACAAGCAATAGGTGTTGCCTTCATTGGATTGCTGTCATTCTAGGCTTGTTGCAGAAGTGACTTTTTCTCCAGTAGCATTTCAAGGGGCAACATCAATTAAGGCAAACCTCCACCACTGCCTCTTGCCCTCGACTCAAAGGCAAATAGGAGCGTTCACCTATCAACTTGAATGGCAGGTTTTACCCCTCCAGTCTCTTCTACTGGTTCTCTTCATAATACTTCTAACCTTGTTTGCACACAGTTCCATTTCAACAAAATGTTTAGCACACTGGAGTCTTCATTGCATCTTTGTTGTTGCCATACATAACTCACGTCCTTAGAAGCATTTTTCTTTCCAATATAGTCTTATCCACAGGAGGGACATTAAATTAAGTAATTTACATTATCGGTCTCATATGTAAGTGAATTCTCCGAATTTTATTTTTATCAAGTGGATGTATTTTAATTACATATTCATCTTTATTATTCCTGAATAATTAGCATAATGTGGTATGAAGGTCCCTTTGTGTGTTTACCGTTCAGTCACCGAATCATAATTAATTACAGGTTAGCTTTCTATATTCCAGGACTCGGCCTGGATACAGGTGCGATGGTTATCATGCTTCCCTTTAAGCCTTGATATCACATACCCTGATGGAGTTGGTATTCTCTCTTTTTAATGGATTCACCCCATTATTTCTTTTTAAATGTTTTTGCTTATGAATTATGACTGATTTTATATTTCTTATGTTCTCATCTGCAACAACCTCCTAATTATTGGATTCTCATTCCTCTTGTCTAGAGAATCCTTTAATTATGTCACGTAGTTTAGTATTGACATTTAATAGGTTGAGGGGGGGCTGTGATCATAAATGTTTGGGTGTAGCACTTCTTTATTTGTCCTGCTATATTAAGGTGCAGCTAGGTATTCTGGGAACACCATTGTAGGGGATAAAGAGCTCAAACAAGTGCTGGACAGTGCGGCTGTTAGGGTGACGCCACACTACAACGCACTTCCAGGTGCACAGAGGTGCGTGTGCTTGCGCGCATGTTTACACAAGTGCACCTTGGCGTGGGCACGTATTAGCGCAATGTTGTGCATGTGTAATTACGTACTGGTCTGGTTCTGACCAAATAACTTTCTTCTGTCTTTTAATGGCCAAGCTTGAATGTTTGTTTTTGTTAATTTTACTATTGGTGGGGGTTTACCAAGTATAATGCAAGAAACACAAAGCAAATGAACAGTTACAATCCGTTTTCAACACAATAATACATCATAACGATGTAATTATAAGAACTGTGATGCATTACTGATGCATACTGACCATATACAACTGTCCCATATTTCTCCTCCTAAACCAGCCTCAACCCTCAAACCAAAAAGGGGCTGGTACAACAGGTTTTAATTTACAGCAACCAATCAGATGTAGCTGCAGTTACGTTACATTTGATTGGTTGCTAAAGATTAATATAATTGGTAAATGTTGCATCTGCCCTATCATTCTCCATCTATATCATGTTAGTTATTAAAACCACATTCTGTGATAATGTTTAATTACAGAATTGCAGGTATCTTGTTTCTGTGTCCCTGTGTCCTTCTCTGCAAGATCTCCAGTGGGTGAAATATAAGTGGATAAAGTAAATGTATCACAGGGTTCTTATCCTCTACATAATGGGATTACTTAACATCATTTAATTTAAAGCTTTTGAATCCAATTTGTCCTTTGTTTGCTTTGCGAAATCCAATAAATTGAACTTTGCATATACGTCTAGCTTGTGTCCTACAGGTTGATATTATTTTCCTTAAGCTTTTTCTGGTGTGTAAGATTTAGAAAGGCAGTTGAGGTTCAGCTTTAATATCTTTCTAAATGGGATTCTAGAGGCAGGAAATCCCAGTTATACTTATTCTTGGAGGGCCCAGATAAATCTTTATTTAAACTTATTGATTGGAAACTACTTCTTTATTAGGCAGGCATTTAACAGGGTAGCAACTCTGTATATCAAAAGCTTAGAGAAGTCTCTAATAGTGTTATTTCTATCCTTATTGCTCCTGTGATGTGCTCTTTACTGCTTGCTCTGCATACCTATGAGCTTATCTTAAGGTTCGTACACACGTGCAATCACAGGTTGCGCAACGATATGTACGAACGAATGTTTCGGACGATAATCGGGCTGTGTGGGGGCACTTTATCTGCTGAAACGATAGTTCCATCTGAGATCCACCAGGTCAGTCGGCAGTGATCTCCGACCAAAAGTCCATTTCAGCCGTTAAAGTGCCTACACAAGGGCCGATTATCGGCCAAAATATTAGTTTGTACACATTGTGCATCGCGGGTCGGGACCCACGATCGCACATGTATACGAAACTTTAGTATGGGTCACCCTGACAGACTCAGTCTATTGCTCTTTTTTTAAAAAAAAGAAATAGGCAGAAGTCCAGAAATGAAAGATCCTTAATTTTAAGGATTTTAAACACACACCAATCCTGATTGGTATTGGTCTGATAAAATGTTTTATTTGGTCTGATAGGAACAAAATTGGATGACAATCAGCCATACATGAGAGACGATATAGGGATATCACGATATTGTACGACCGTATTGGTGCATGTATGAGCTCCATTGATATTTATTCAAACCCCCAAAACAAACTGCCACCTTGACCAAATATGTGGAAAGAACAAACAATCCTAGTTTATCTGTATCTTATATACCTACTAGCAGCTGTGGGCAGTTTTTATCCTCACCTCATGTTTCACCCATATTCTACTTTCTCCTTTGTTATTACTATACATTTTAAATGTGAGCTTCGCCTAGAAGGTTTTAACAACAATTTGACTTAATCCAGTATGTTTCTTCCATTGTAGTTAAAGGAGGAACTATTTTCCAGGATTTTTGGAATTTCAAGGATTTATCCAATTTGTGGAAGGAAACAGTACCAACCTCCTGGGGGGCTTTGTGAAGTGTTACACTTTGTCCTGCTTTACCCTATGTGATGCAAACTGTAAAAATAAAGATTAAAGGGGAAGTAAATTGCAAATTTAAAAAAAATTTAAGGAAAAAAAAAGTAATTTCCCATTCTAATTACCTTAACCTGCCCATTCAGCATTTTGTCTGTGTATAAATAAATACTTCCGAAATACTGACTTCCTGTTTGCAGGACCCCTAATAGAGACTGTTATGGTCTTGCCCTTGACCCAGCATCTGGGTTGATTTAGTTGCTCAGTAGAGATCTGAGCACATTTTTCCCACAGCCAATCAGTAAAGTGGCCATAAAAAATTAACAAAATTAAATATTTAACAAAAACAGTATCGGCAGTGTGTAGGGGCCGAAACTGACTGACCACAATGCTGAAGAATGACCGTAGTCAGCATTATGGTCGGTAGGGAAAGATGGAAAATTTTTGTCAGTCGGTATCAGCCTTTATTTTAAAGGGAGCTGATATTATTGTTTAGTGTAAGGCCATGCGGCCGACTGATCCAAATAGCATGTATGGGGGATTGCTCGGGTCCGTGTGTTTGGTCCCCACCAAATGTGATATGTTGACACAATGCAACAGGGATTGCGTGTATATGGCCACCTTTACTGTTAGAAACATTCCACGTTGGTGTGCATTCTAGGAAGAAGGGCTGTTACAGAACCTTAAATATCCGCTCTCTAATGTCAACAGCAGAGGAAGCAAGGGATATAAATTCAACTTCATACGTACCAGAAGGGGCAGACCCAATAGGAAAACCGCTGAAGCAGCCGAAACAACAGCGAGTGCTACACTCCACGAAAGTGCCTTAACGGTAATTAATTTATCTAAGACTGCACTTACTGCTAGTGAACAGTCCCTCTTACGTAAAGGCTTGGGATTTAATCCAGTAAGCCATGTAGAATCTTTTCAGCTGGACATTGATCTTTACACATTTTTTCGTAAATTAAGGTTAAAAACGCATTTCTTCTTAAAACCAAATGTGAATGTAAATAATAATGTTTTAACTGGTTTAACTACAAAAGAATTTGGTTTAATGAAAAAAGGTAAATATGTCCCTCCTTCTACATATGCCCCTGTTGAGACATATGTGAGTAAGGTTAAAGCGACATAGCTGCAGAGTTATTACGCATACAACATAGCAAATCGTATTAGAATCTATCTGATTCAGAATGGGAAGCATTACGATCACTTAAAAGTAACAACAGTATTACAATGAAACCCTCAGACAAAGGGGGAGCGAATGTAATAATGGAAACCACTTATTATGTACAAGAAATCACGAAACAACTGTCGGTGACTGAGGTATATCAGAAATTATTAAGATATCCCATTTGGGACATCAAAAAGGATATTATGAAATATATAACCACAGCGCATGACAGTGGAGTCATTGATGTGAGCTTAAAGAAATATTTAACTGTTGAACATCCTATAACTCCTGTGTTTTATATTATGCCTAAGGTGCACAAGGACCCTGTCCAGCCTCCGGGTTGTCCTATAGTGGCTGGCATAGGTTCTGTGTTCAGCCCCTTGGCGACCCTCCTGGAAGGGCCCTTGCGCCGTTGGTGCAGAACACACAGGCTTATTTGAGAGATACTGGGCATTTTTTAGAAAAGTTGAATAATCTTAATGTGAATATTGGGGATGATATTCTGTTGGTAACTTTGGATGTATCCTCATTGTATACGGCCATCCCACATAAAGATGGCATCAATGCGGCTAAGAGGTTACTTTTGAAAAGTGATGTGTATGATGAACAGCAAATAACATTTTTTGAGAATGCTTTGAAATTAATTTTGTACAGAAGCTACTTTGCTTTTGATGGTAATTATTACCTGCAGCTCCGTGGTACTTCCATGGGTTCCAATGCCGCTCCGTCATATGCCAATGCATTTATGGCTTGGCAGGAAGAGGAATACATCTATCTGTTGCCGTCATTTGCTAGACATTGTCTGGCATGGTGGTGGTATATAGATGATGTGTTCCTCATATGGCGGGGCGGCATTGGTACACTAAAGGAATTCCACCAAACTATTAATGGAATGCATGAAAACATTGAATATACTATGCATTTTGATTCCACAACCATACATTTTTTAGATGTGGAGGTTTCTTATGAAGGAGAGTTTAGCACAAAGGTCTATCATAAACCAACTAATTGCAATCAATTGTTGCTGTACCAGAGTTTTCATCCTTCACATATTAAAAAATCCATACCGTACAGTCAGTTTAAAAGAGTGGATAGAATAACAAATAGTGTCGAGAATAAAGAAATAGCTTACAGGGAATGTAAGGAGAGATTTAAAGAAAGGGGATACCCAATAGATATTATAGATACAGCGTTGGAAAAATGTAAGAATCCAAGGCTGTTAGATAATAGAAAAAAGTCTAAACAGAGAATCCCTTTCATTACAGATTATAAAGAAATATTGGCACATCATACAAAATGCATATCCAGGCCTAGAAGAGTTTGAACAACTACCGGTGACTTCTTATAGAAGAGGACGGACCATTGGTTCTTATTTGACCTCTTCTATGTACAGAATGAAAAAAGATAGACCTGTTGCCACAATGGGCTTGGGAGCGATGGGCATGTTTCCTTGTTTGGTATGTGCCCAGTGCCCCTATGTCCACAAGGCCAACAGATTTATACATCCCCTAACGTCACGTCAGTATGACTTAAGGGGGCATTTCACTTGTGATTCTAAGTATGTAGTCTACGCCCTGTGGTATCCCTGCGGACTTGTATACGTGGGGGAGACCACACAAGCGATAAAAGCAAGAATATCCCAACATCGTTCAAGTATACGATTAAAGGATATGAAACTTCCAGTACCACAGCATTATGCTGAAAAAGGACACACTGACACTCAAATAAAATTTATGGTGTTAGAATCTATAACCACACCACCGAGAGGAGGTGATAGGCAGTTAAAATTGAAACAACGTGAAGTATGGTGGGTTCACAGACTGGGGACCCTGTCACCGGGTGGACTAAACAAAGATTATGATTTATATCTGTATATATAATATGTAATTGTGAAGTATTCTTGCTTGTAATCTGTTTTATCCATTGTATGGGGTTGAATATAGTGTCCAATGTGTGAGGTCACTTCCTCTTGAATGGTATAAATAGATATAATTTGTAACACATGTGTATGCCATTTTGAGCTTGAAAAAGGAACCAAGGTGTTCCGAAACGTCGCATATAGATGGCGTGTATTACTGAATAAAGAAGCATAAGTACAACTTTTTTGTGTTGGAGTCTCTGCATGTCTATATGAAGGAGGAGCAAGACCGTATCACTCCATTTTACTCTGCAGCACCAAACAACTGAAACTGTGGGTGTGCGACCACCGTTGTAAATATATATATATTTTTATATATATATAATATTAATATGGATTATATTTTGATATCAATATAAGGGGTATATATATTAAGCAATTTTGTGATTTTTTGTTTCTTTGTTATTTTTGGTTTTATCTATTAATAAATATCTATATTACTCTTATATTATTGTTATAGCGCGGGAGTGAGATATATAATAATGTATTAGTGTATGAAACCTTAATTACAATCAGCCATCATCTTACACTAGACATTAAGCCCGTTACAATAATGGGCACTAGAAGCCCAGAGTGCCCACTTAGTGTCCCAAGGCCACAGCCCCCACCTCCATGTCCCAAGGCCATATCCCCCCTCCTCCATGTCTGAAGGCTTGAGTCCCCTCTTAGTGTCCCAAGGCCAGAGTCCCCCCTCTGTCCCAAATCCAGAGTCCCCCCACAGCCCCAAATCCAGGGTCCCCCCCATGTCCCAAATACAGCCCCCCCTTTGTCCAAAATCCAGAGTCCCCCCTTCTCTGTCCCAAATCCAGAGTCCCCCTTCTCTGTCCCAAATCCAGTGCCCCCACCCTCTGTCCCAAATCCAGTGTGTCCCCCCTCTGTCCCAAATCCAGGGTCCCTCCTCTGTTCCAAATCCAGGATCCCCTCTTTGTCCCAAATCCAGGATCCCCCCGTCCCAAATACAGGGCCCCCCATTCCAAACCCATGGCCCCCTCTGTCCCAAACCCATGGTCCCCCCTGTCCCAAATACAGGTCCCTCCTCTGTCCCAAATACAGCTCCCCTTTCTGTCCCAAATCCAGGGGTCCCCCCTCTGTCCAAAGCAACCTTACCTATGGTCTGTGCAATTGCTGTGTTCTGCCTTTTTTCGGGTTCGAGCGTTTTCGGGGGCTTTGCGATTGCGATTTGCGTTCCGCATTTTTAATTGCAATCGCATGCGTTTTCCAATACTTGGTAAATGGTAAATGGTAATGGGTGTGGATTGGATCGTAAGTGGGTGGTAATGTGGTAATGTGTGGGGAAACTGACGCAGATAGTTTTAAAGGGTCATTCATTTAGTGAAGGTTTGGGGTGGTTGGCAAGATTGACATGTGACTGCAAAGGGAAAAAAATAGAATGGGGAGTTTAGCTGGGAGACTGTGGTGGTTGGGACAGTGGTAGTTAGTCATATATATATAAATCATTATTCACAGCTTAAAGGGATACTAAACTGTCCTATACATGTAGTTTGCAAATTAATGCATTATTCACAGGGAGTTGAGATCCTTTATTTCTACCTCCCTGTGAATAATAGAACGCCTGGGTTACACAGAGAAACTTACCAGTTTTACACTTGCGGCTTCTCTCCAGATGATCAGCGTGTTGTCACGATTGTCCTGTCTTTAATATTGGCGCACACTTACAAAGGATAGAAGAGTGATCAAGACAGTGTGCCATCTGCTGGAGAGAAACCGCGAGTGGTGAGCCGGTAGTTAAATTAATTATTATTCACAAGGAGGCAGTGGGGCCCCTATCATGAGGCAAACTGAAATATTTGCTCAGGGCGCACCCATGCAGAACACTTAAAAGGCGGCAGTTAAAAGAAATCTTCCTTCCTGCTTTTCAGCACCAGTCCACCAATCAGTGTAAAGTCAGCCCTCCAGTCCACCAGTCAGTGTTAATCAGCTACCACACCCACCTCCACAATCCACGTCTATGTTTCCTGATGAAGCCATGCCCGTTTCACGTGCCGCCACACGTCTGCCCTTAGGCGGCATTTAAAAGTTGTGTGAGGTATCAAAAACCCTAGGAACACCCCTGCAGGGAGGTGGGAATAAGCAATCTCACCTCCCTGTGAATAATAGATATATTTACAAAGTACATGTATATGGCGCTTACGTGTAAATAGCATTCATGTCACAGTGAGGGAAATGGGTCTTTCACATTCGGCAATAATTTGTTTCATTTAAGAGAGTTGATTAACCCATCATTGACATGGCGAGTACAGAGCCGGAATAAGACCAAATGGGGCCCCAGGCACTTGCCTCGGGTGCCTTGTCCATAATCTGGCCCTGGGCTAGTAGGACTGGGCTAACCCTTTAGATGAGTGACCAGATGTGCTGGGATAGATATATACCTATTGATCCTGTTGGAGGCTTGGAGAAATGATACCAAGATTCCGACCAGGAAGATATTAAGCCAGAATGTTTCGGGGTAGGCGTGTCACCTATACCATTGGTCCACTTTCCAGGTTTTAGCAGCTTGTTGGATGGGGGAAATACTTATAGAAGAGCAGACTGACTTTGATTCAGTGTTTTGTCTTGTTATTATAGTTAGGGTTTTAAGATGTCAGGAAAATCACGGATTTGTCCTCTTTTTATGGCAAATCCGGGGTCTAGCCGGATTAGACCCGTTAGTCCGGATTTTCAGTAACAAAAACACACACAGGCAATGTCCCTGCAACTTCATACATTGTTGCAAACACGAGCACAGCACAGCAGCCAAGGGAGAAAAATACTTAATCTGACACATTGTTACAATCACTTGGTTCCATCCCAGCACAGCCAGCAGTGAGGAAAGTTTATCTGCTTTAGCTCCTTGTGTTACAATGAATGGGGAAAAGCTGCTCACCTGTCTGCCTCCTGCAATGTCCACAGCACAGAGACCAGATTTCAGGGCTGCCAGTAACTGCACACAGCCAGGCAGAGATAGGAGAGTTACAGAGTGATTTACACCATTGCCCTCATTTACCACACACACAGGCAATGTCCCTGCAACTTCATACATTGTTGCAAACACGAGCACAGCACAGCAGCCAAGGGAGAAAAATACTTAATCTGACACATTGTTACAATCACTTGGTTCCATCCCAGCACAGCCAGCAGTGAGGAAAGTTTATCTGCTTTAGCTCCTTGTGTTACAATGAATGGGGAAAAGCTGCTCACCTGTCTGCCTCCTGCAATGTCCACAGCACAGAGACCAGATTTCAGGGCTGCCAGTAACTGCACACAGCCAGGCAGAGATAGGAGAGTTACAGAGTGATTTACACCATTGCCCTCATTTACCAAGAGCCGCAGCGCTCTTTTATGGAGTTAAAGTCATGCTTAAGTTTAGTCTATTCAGTTTTATTGTACAACGGGAAGGGGAGGTAAGACACAGCTCCTTTACTTCCCGTCTTCAATAAAACGGAAAAGCCCAAACTGATTTTCCCCATTTGGAGATACCCTTTAAAACGACAACTTGTTGACCTCAGCCCTGATCCTCTTCTCCATCCATTGGAAAGAAATCTGTTTTTTTACTTTGCTGTATATCTGCTATAGTTGCCCTTTAGTACTTTGAATGTGGGATTTGGGCACTAACAATGAATTCATCATTATCAGGGTAAAGACCCATCCTGAAGGAGTATCACACACACACCTATTTCAAAAAACCTATGGCGAGGACCTAAACTGCTAGGTACTCACCCCTGGGTTAAGCGTCTAACTCCTGCACTTACTTCTTAAATTTGCAATTGCCGGCACGATTTTCTCCACTTTCTACTTCCATGCCGCAAGCTTATGACTTACTGGTATAGGAGTGTAGTGGAAGGCAGAGAACAGCACACTAGCGCTTGCAAGTTTAAGAGGTAAGTGCAGGAGTTTGATGCTTAACCCAGGGGTGAGGACCTAGTGGTTTAGGTCCTCACCCTGAGCTCCTATAAATAGGAATGTGTGGGTGTGTGTGTAATGGACAGTATTGTTGTCCTTTAATCACACAGAAAATACAGTCCTGCGACTCCTGATATGATCTATAACAGGGGTGGGCAATTCAGTTTCTCAGGACCAATAGGTTTAACTCGGTTCTCATTATACAGATTGCAATTTTTAATAGAAAGAATGGAAAGTGTGTAACATTTAGACCCCTTCCATAAAATTCAGTTATTATTTTTTGGGGTCTAGGTCTAGTATTGAGGGGCCAGTCAGGGGCAGCTAAAGGGCCGCATGTGGCCCCCAGGCCTTACTTTGCCCAGGTCTGATCTATAAGATACAGTACTCCTTCAGGATGGGTCTTTACCCTGATAATAATGAATTCGTTGTTAGGACCCAAATCCCAAAAAACGGAAAAATTAAATGAATAAAAAAAGTACCAAAAAAATATACTGCGTGTTTTTGGTCCATTTTAGTCCAGCCTAGTGTGAACGAGACCTAGCACTACAGTGTGCCAGGTGGTTACCTCAAAGTGGGCATTACCTTAAAAAGTGGGAGTGGCTTTGGAAAAGTGGGCATGGCCGAACGTTTTGTGCGCGCTTATACAGGCACACACATATGTCCTCTATTTTGAATTTTAAAATCTGGAAACTCTAACTATAGTTCAAGTTGAAAGTTCAAAGATTTCAAGTTTAATTGTGGACAATAAGTCTGTTGAACGGAATAACTGAATAAAGCTGTACTAAATAATTGTCCAATAAGGATAGGTTGTCCCCCGTGTTAAGGGTGGAATAAGGAAGGTGGTTAGGAGGGGAGACGTGTCATAGACTTGTAATAGCTAGTAATATGGTCAATACCATAACTTATTACCTGAAGGGAGAGAGGTGACTTTGCTCGTTTTACTTTAAACAATGTGTTTTGAGGTGTTCCTGCATCACATCGCAAGAAGTGGCTAATTTGTAAATGGAAAAGACGTAAGCACCAAAAGAGACTAAAAATACGGCCATGTTACTGAAATATTGGCATCCATTTTGACAACTGGGTCTATGTAATAAGGAAGGCAAACATTTTCCCTTGCTATTAGCAAACACTCAGAAGGTAAGAATTAACAGCTGGTTGGTTGTTATGGGTTAAGGTTCGTACACACATGACCCGCGACGCACAATGTGTATGAACAAGCGTTTCGGAGCGATAATCAGCCCGTGTATGGCCACTTTATGGGCCGAAACACTTGTTCGGTGATCCGGGCACCCGCGATCACACATGTGTATGAACCTTTAGTTATACAGAGGATTTGCCACTCGTTTTACCTGTGCTAGTACACAAGACAGCACCAGAGAACAATTACCTGATAGTTGCTCTCTGATATATTTTGGAATCACTGCCTTTTGTTTCCTGCTATTTCTTCTTTGCTTTGGAGATTTTGTGAGTCTTTTTGTAATTCTGGTGAATGTTTTTGGAGCTTTAAGGCTGGTACACACGATGCGATATTTCGGTGCGATCAACCGATAGTTCAATGTATCGGTCGATTGACCCGAAATAATTGCATGAATTTTAGCTGTGGCCGATCGACCATTCATCCGAATCGGAGGAAAGGACGATCGGACATAGTGGAAAACAACGTCCAATCGTGTGATCCTCTATGTACTGCACGGTCGGTCACGGTAAACTCGGCCATTATTGCCAAGGCCGACAGTCCTTACTCCTTATGGACCGGTCAGAAGAGCTGAACGGTCGGTCAAGAGAAAAAGTTGCTGGTGTGAACCATGCTTTAGAGCATATTTAAAGTTGTCAACGCGTTTCTTAGATTCACATGACTTTTTATCTGAGATTCTATTTGTAGCAGTGCCATCTTGTGGTTACATAGGGTGTAGCATGTATGAATACCTGTTAGATATCCTGTTTTGGAATATGTAACTCACTAAAAACCCTCAAAGGGAGATTTCTGTCTGTCTCGTCATCCAGTGGGTCAGTTTGACCAATTACAGCAGTTATGCCCAACCAAGATTTTTGCAGCCCCCATGGACAAGAGGGTGGGCAGGGCAAGGGCGGGGATTGGGCATTATGGGGGTAGGTTTGGGCATTCCTGGGTGGAGTTTGGGTGGATCGTGGAGGCCTGGGCACTGCATGGGGCCACTAGTGCAGCCTCCAGCGTGGCTCAGGTTGGGCACCTCTAAATTACAAGTTAGAATGAAAAGACATTTACTAAAAAATTCAATGTAATTTCTTAACAGCATGCCATCTCTATTTTGTCTATAACAAGAGTAAAATATGTAATGATTGTGGCCCTCCAGCCAGGCTACTGAACAACATAATGGACAACTATGCATTGTATTAGTGCTATCTATGTACAAATTGGATGATTAGATTGTGAGTCCACCATGTATGACTATAGATTATCTATCTTGTGTATATTGTTTATTGAGATTTGTACACATAAGACAATGAACATACATGTGTGTCCACTTTTATAATGTGTATATTTAGGGAGGTATTCCATGTATAGTCATAGATAAGCAGTTGGGCTACAGTAACAATTAGAGACAAGGCTATCAGTGTCCCATGGATAGTGCCATAGAGGACCGTATGATCGGTTGTGGTTTTCTGACCTGTCCAATCGTGCTTTCATTCGATTCAGACGAAGGAACGGTCGGCGATCGGTTGGAGCCACAATACAATAATTCAGCCCGACTGACCGAAACCCTGAAATGTCGGTTGGTTGGGCTGAATTGTTGTATGGTGTGTACTCAGCCTAAGGAGGGTATTAGGAAACCGGTAATATTGTATATAAAAAGGAATTACAGAACATATTAGACTAAAATCTTTTATTGGTTTTATTTTTATTAGTAGTAGAAATGTTTGTCAGTTTATGTTTACCTGCTATGTGCACTAGATGGCATTGCTACACTTCCCAGTCTTCTGCAAGTGGACCCATTGAACTTAATGGGAGTTAAAAAATCCGAAGGTTCTGCCTAAAGTTAAGGTATATATAACAATGGTAACTTAAGCTTCATACACACGTGATCGTAGGGGCCGTCCCAAGATGCAGGATGTGTATGCACAGCCGATAATCGTGTTGTGTATGGGCAATTCGTTGGCCGAAACGGCCGTTCAGTATGGGATTGTTGCCTGACCGGCCAGGCAGATCTTCAACCGAATGCCTGTTTCGGAGGACACGATTATCGCCGGGATCAGCCATGCATACACATTGTGCATTCCGGGTCGGCACCCGAGATCGCATGGGTGTACTTTAAAAAACACCGTCCAGCGTTTCCTGTTTTGGCATTCCGCATAGTATTTTTAGAAATTAAAAAATTTCTAGATATTTCGAATTTATAACATTTTCCACATTAGGTATATGTTTGGTCCCAGTGCACTCTTCCTCTGTTTCTACCAAGTGCCTCCAGGTAAGTATAATAATTCATAAAAACAGTCCAGATCCTGGGCACTCTTGGCTTTATTCACAAAAAACTTTTATTGTTATATCATATCAACGTTTTGGTGCTAGATTATGCACCTTCATCAGGATATAATGTATAATAATAATATATATAATATATAATTTATAAAACTGAAAATTTTCAAAAATAGTTCCACGGTTCGGAAAAATCCAAAAAAGTTAAATACTCTTCGGAACCAGATTCGGATTCGGGTCCATCTTCACTTATTATATTCAGTTGGCTTCTCCATGCTCACTGTTTTTTTTAAAGTTTGTCTTAATGGAATGTAAAATGTAATCTACAAATCAGGCCTTGCTTGCCCAATTATTAAATATTTCTTAGATTCATAGAAATTACAGATTAGTTTGTCTACAACATCACAAAAATCAAACCAAATATTGGCCAGATGAACCTGAAATTATATAGCTACAATCACAATCCTGGAAGTCAAAGTCCAGAAACGAAGCTAAAGATCAAAAGCATAGTCCAGTAGCATAGTCCAGTAGCATAGTCCAGTAACACAGTCAATGGGATAGGAGCCAGGAATCAGAGTCCAGAAACAAAGCAACAGCCATGTAGACATTTTGTTCTTTCGTCCAGATTAAAAGAATATTTTTATCTTAAAACCCAAGAGCAATGGAACTTTATCTAAAGGGCTTCTTACATCTTCAGTTCTGCTGACTAACAAGGAGGGGGGTGGGAGTATACTTGTAAAACAGAGATAAGAAATACTTTAGGTCAGGAAAGCAAAACATTTGGCTATGCAATCTTAAAAAATGAGGTAGAGTGAATATTCGATGACAGTATACCTTTAGAACTACCTAAGAATAGGTGTTTAAGGCTGGGTACACACGAACGGACTATTTGTCCTGACTGAGCACTCGTTGGTTGCGGCAATTGTGGCCACGGCTGAATGTTCAAAGAATAGATTCTGCGGTCCAATAGGGAACTGCATGATCGATCGGGATTTACCGACATATCTGATCATCCGAGGTCGGTCAAGGCTGTCTGCCCCACACCGGCAGATATTTTCGGCCGACCCACCGAAAGTGCTGCGGATCGGTCGGTCAGCTGAAAATATCTGCTGGTGTGTACCCAGCCTAAAGTAAATGTAAAGTTAATCAAAGGTTTTGGGCTGTCTGGGTGTAGAAAATGTACCTTGAACAAGAGTTATGTGCAGAAAATAAAGAAAATAGGAGACTGTGGCTAGATCATGCCTACATCTCAAAATCCATTCCCTATGGGACTGCACAATTAGTTGCATGTGCTCGATAGTAGCGAACGCTCGATCAGGACAAAAAGTCCATTTGTGTGTACCACATTAAGACAATGGGCTCACAAACAGGAAATGCAAAACAGCTCACACTAAGATAAGGCAAATAAAAAGTAAATTCTTCATTTTTCTACATCCACATGGGTTAAGTAAAAGAGAATTATAGTGATATAAATGATTGCACAAATAAGTA
The DNA here is from genome assembly GCA_019447015.1 of Hymenochirus boettgeri. Lineage (NCBI taxonomy): Eukaryota > Metazoa > Chordata > Amphibia > Anura > Pipidae > Hymenochirus > Hymenochirus boettgeri. The sequence continues at coordinate 238,270,299 of CM033473.1, read as the reverse complement.
GTATTCAATCTTCAATAGCCATAAAGATGCAAAAAACAACTTTGCACTTAGCGGGAACATTGTATGACTAAAGCAGCAAAACTGAGAATTGTTTATTACGAGAGTAAAACAACTACAATTAAAGGGGAAGTTTAGTGCAAAAACATGTACTTTTAAGAAAAAAGAGCAGTATTTTTCATCTTAATGACCTTTACCTGCCCATTCAGCATTTTGTCTGTGTATAAATAAATACTTCTGAAATACCGACTTCCTGTTTGCAGGACCCCTAATAGAGACCGTTATGGTTTTGCCCTTGACCCAGCGCCTGGGTTGATTCAGTTGCTCAGTAGAGATCTGAGCATCTTTGACCCATCCAACAGCCAATCAGTAGAAATTACTGTTAGGAACTTTCCAAGGTAGTGTGCATTCTGGGTAGAAAAAGGACCGTCACAGGACCTGAAATGTCAGCAGGGTATGAATTGAACTGATTTTTCAAAATGGAAGAGAATATATAGAACAATTATGAATGCATAATATAAACTAAGAATTTTAAAAATAATTATATTTTCCTCTGAACTTTCCCTTTTATACACAAACAAAATCCCGAACGAGGAGGGTAAGGTCACTTGGATGGAAAAACACTGCTCTTCTTTCTTTAAAGTACATGTATTTGTACTAAAGATTTGTACACCCAAAGATATGCCTGAAATTGGGGGCGGTTTGTATTTCTGATTTTATCTTAACATTTTGAGTGCAAACCACTTCAACGAGTTTCTTGTTAAACACAAATGTAATCTACAAACAGTTGTAGTCTTCCTTTAGAATCATCCACACCATCTCATCTACAGAACAATAAGTTTATACCTTCCTTGCTATGTTGTGAAAATATGTTTTTTAATCAGTTATGGGAACTAAAATAAAATACAAAAAAACAAGTACTGAACTGAAAGTAAAACACAGGGACTTACACTGAATGTGTAAGTATAATAATATAGTATTGGAGGATGATTAAAGACATACATCCATCAAGTCCAAAATTTTTTACCTATCCATAAACTCTACTAAACAGCTGATCCAGAGAAAAGAAAAAAAAAAAGGAGGGGGGGGGATCATTCCTAATTCCTCCGAATGGCAATGGTAAAGGATCCCTGGATCACCAAATCTTTGCATTAATACCTGTAATTTTAAATATTTTTGAATCTAATCCAGCCCACTCTACTAAGAACCCCTAATTGTTACCCAACTGGGCGGGCGTACAATAACGTTCGTAATAACTAAAGTCCTGCAATGGTATTGAATAGCCTATCATACAATTACAATTGCGATTGTAAATCTACGGTTGCTATCGTAGTTTTATGACCGCAATCAAAAGTGTACAATTGCGGTTGTAAAACTTCCAATTGTTATAGACGCAGTATAGCTATTTAGCGATACCACACCTTTATAAATAAGGCCCTTCGCATAGGGCCATGCTTTGGTATAGACACAGGTATTGGTAAACTTCAGATGTATCACCTAACAATATCAACGGGGCTGGACAGTGGAGCTCGGTTTTGGACTGGGTTGCCACAGTCTATTTATACAGTTTTACTGTTCTCTACAGCTTACATTTTTGTCAATGAAAAATAGAAAACTTTGAACTCTGCCTTCAAATCCCTTTCTGCTTTGGGTTAGGAATAATTTACTCAAGAAGTGAACTGTTTCTTTAATGTATTGTTTGAAGACCAGGAGGTAAAAGAGCTATGCCTTACCTTACATTCTTCAATCAAATCACCAGGAGCAACGGACAAAGAAAGAAGAAACTTACCTTACACGTGATCCTCTGCAGCAGCAGCAGTGACAGGTCCCAACCGCTTCCTGGTTCAGAGTAACTATAGCGTACATTATCGGGCATAGTTACTCTGAATAAAAATATATATAGGCACCCTGCGGGTAAGAGCAAAGGAACATCCAAATAATAAAAATATCTATATTTAGGAATAACACATATACATCAAGAAGGTACTAAAGGGTGGCCAGCCTAAAAAAAAGATAATACATATATATATGACCATACTAAAAAATCCCATGAATAAGAGGAATAAAAAGTGTACACAATGTCACTGAAGCAGCAGTCAAGTCACTGTATCAGAAGTAGCAGCTAGGGACTCGGCATAAAAAATCCTGTATAGTTCGATCGGAACAAAAGGAAGGATGCAATCCAAACGGTGTGCGCTCACCTGCAGAATGGAACTCAGTTAATGAGGAAACAAATACAGTGCATTAATACATCACCGCTTCCACGATGCAATCGCGAGTGTTCAGTGGCAATATTTCCGATCCCCAGGACAGTGAAGGCACCACTTGCCCGTTGCAAAACTAGCTCTTGGGATCCTGATGAAATAGGAGAATAAGTAAAGTTTTTCCCAGCGTGTGGTGCTTAAACTCCAGTGCACCTGGAGAAACTCTTCAACAGTGGGAGTGGCAGCTAGCCCATGCACAGGGGTTCCTCTACCAGTTCCTGGATTCCACGTCACTACTACACGTTTCACTCCTATGGAGCTTACTCAGGCAGATCTTTGCTCTTACCTGCAGGGTGCCTATATATATTTTTATTCCCTTTATACCTTTAGTGACGTTTTTGTGCGAAACTACACTTTGGGTTCTTTTCCTGAGTAGGGGACTCGGGCTCCTGTGTGTGTGTTCCCAGCTATATCCTTCTGTTTGGTATAGTTACTCTGAGCCAGAAAGTGGTCGGGACCTGTGACTGCTGCTGCGGGGGATCGCATGTAAGGTAAGTTTCTCCTTCCTTCCAGGGGTGTCCCTAGGGTTTTTGGCACCTGAAACAACTTTGAATGCCGCCTCTAGACTGAGCGGCGCGCGTGGGCGTGGCTTAGCATGTGGGCGTGGCTTGGCATGTGGGTGTGGCTTATCGCGTGGGCGTGGTAAATTTCATAATTTTGTTTTTGAAAATGGTTATTTATACGCTTCTCTATTTTTAGAAAACACTAAAAACATGTTGGTGCAACTGGTACATTACATTAGAAAGCCCTACCATACTCTGTAGAATAAAAGATGTTGGCCAAAAGATTTGTAAGCCCTGCTACAACGTCAAGGTAGACTCTTTCAGCAGGGACTTAACTATTATCTAGATTATATATTTTATATATAGATTATATATAATTATATAGATTATTTATCTATCTCTGCTATCTATCTATCTATATTATCTATCTATCTATCTATCTCTGCTATCTATCTATCTATCTATCTATCTATCTCTGATATTTATCTATCTCTGCTACCTATCTATCTCTGCTATCTATCACTCTATCTCTGCTATCTATCACTCTATCTCTGCTATCTATCACTCTATCTATCTCTGCTATCTATCACTCTATCTATCTCTGCTATCTATCTATCTATCTATCTATCTATCTATCTATCTATCTATCTATCTCTGCTATCTATCTATCTCTGCTACCTATCTATCATAGATAGGTAGCAGAGATAGATAGATAGGTAGCAGAGATAGATAGATAGATAGCAGAGATAGATAGATAGCAGAGATAGAGTGATAGATAGCAGAGATAGATAGATAGCAGAGATAGATAGATAATCTATCTCTGCTACCTATCTATCTCTGCTACCTATCTATCTCTGCTACCTATCTATCTATCTATCTATCTATCTCTGCTATCTATCTATCTCTGCTACCTATCTACCTCTGCTACCTATCTATCTCTGCTACCTATCTATCTCTGCTATCCATCTATCTCTGCTATCCATCTATCTCTGCTATCCATCTATCTCTGCTATCCATCTATCTCTGCTATCTATCTCTCTATCTCTGCTATCTATCTCTCTATCTCTGCTATCTATCTCTCTATCTCTGCTATCTATCTCTCTATCTCTGCTATCTCTCTATCTCTGCTATCTATCTATCTCTCTATCTCTGCTATCTATCTATCTCTCTATCTATCTATCTACTATCGATCTCTGCTTTTATCTCTCTAATCTCTGCTATCTATCATCTTATATGCTATCTACACTCTACGTATTCTTATCTACTGTCTTACTATCTTATATTATCTACTCGCTATCTCGTCTGTCTATCTATCTCTTCTATCTATCTATCTATCTCTGCTTCTCGTACTTGCTACTATCTATCTATCTATCTATCTCTGCTATATATCATCTATCTATCGCTATCTATCTTATCTATCTATCCTGCTATCTATACTATCTACTATCTCTGCTATCTATCTACTCGGCTACCTATCTATCATAGATAGGTAGCATGATGATAGAGAAGTAGTAGCAGAGATAACGAGATAGATAAGATAGACAGAGATAGATAGTAGAGCAGATAGATAGGAGATCGATACATACTATCTCTGCTACCTATCTATCTGCTGCTACATCTATCTCTGCTATCATCTATCTGCATCTATCTATCTCTGCTACTCATCTATCTCTGCTCACCTATCTATTCTCTGCTACTATCTATCTTCTGCTATCCTCTTATCTGCTATCCATCTATCTCTGCTAGCCATCTACTCTGCTACCATCTATCTCTGCTAATCTAATCTCTCTATCTAGTTCGATCTCCTAGCTCTCTTCTATCTCTGCTATCTATCTATCTCTGCTATCTATCTATCTCTGCTATCTATCTTCTCTGCTATCTATCTATCTCTGCTATCTCTCTATCTCTGCTATCTATATCTCTCATCTCTGCATATCTATCTCTATCTCTCTGCTATCATCTCTCCTATCTCTGCTATTATCTATCTATCTATCTATCTACTCTGCTATTTTCTGACTATCTTATCTATCTATCTGCTATCTATTTTATCTACTACCTACGCTCCTGTCTGTCTATCTATCTATCCATCTTCTGTCTATCTATCTCTCTCTAATTTAAACTATCTATCTATCTTCTATCTTCATCTATCTATCTATCTCTGCTATCTTCTATCTATCTATCTCTGCTACTATATTCTACTCATCTACTCTATCTATCTATCTCTGCTATATCTATTATCTATCTATTCTATCTATCTGATCTATCTATCTACTTCTATCTATCTATCTATCTCTGCTATCTATCTATCTAGCTCTGCTTATCTATCTGAATCTATCTCATTGCTATCATCTTATCTATCGACTGCTATCTCCTATCTCAATCTCTATGCTGTTATCCATCTATCTCTGCTATCTCTCTAATCTCTGCATCTTCTCTCCTATCTATCTCTCTATCTCTGCTATCTATCTCTCTAGCTTCTATCTATCTCTCTAATCTCTGCTATCTATCTATCTCTGCTATCTATCTATCGCTGCTATCTACTGCTATCTGCGATCTATTCTCTATCTCCTATCTATCTCTCATCTCTCTATCTCTCTGCATCTATCTTTCTCTTCTCTGCATATCTATCTCTTCTACCTATCTATCTCTGGCTATCTATCCTTTTCTCTGCAATATCTCTATCTCTGCTATCTATCTCTCTATCTCTATCTCTCTATCTCTGCTAATCTATCTATATACTATCTGCTATCTCTATTTTATCTACTATCTCTCTATCTATCATTTATCTTCTACCTACATCTACCCTGTCTCTTCTATCCTCTTTCCTGTCTATCTATCTACTCTGCATCTATCTCTGATCTCTGCTAATTTAACTCTATCTATCTATCTATCTATCTATCTGCTATTTATCTATCTATCGCTACTATCTATCTATCTATCTATCTCTCTCTATCATTTATCATCACCTACATCACCTGTCTGCTATCTATCTATCATCTTCGTCTATCTATCTATCTCTGCTAATTATCTATCTATCTATCTATCTATCCTGCTATCTTCTAATCTAGCTATCTATCTATCTATCTATCTATCTATCTTCTATCTCTGCTATCTATCTCTCTATCTATCTCTATCTCTGCTATCTATCTATCTACTATCTCTCTCTGCTATCTATCTATCTATCATCTATCTCTCTATCCTCTATGCTCTATCCATCGATCGGCTATCTATCTCTCATTGACTATCTTCTCTACGATCTATCTCTCTACTCGGCTATCTATCTCTCACTCTGTAACTATTCTCTACTCTGCATCTATCTATTCTCTATCTATTATCTCTGCTATCTTCTATCTCTATATCTATCTATCTACTCTCTGCTATCTAGTCTCATAGCGTCTATCTTATCTCTTGCTACTATTACTGAATCATCTATCTCTGCTATCTATCTTCTGCTATCTATCTATACTCTCTGCTATCTACTGCTATCTCGATCTTATCTTCTATCTGCTATGTATCTATCATCTGACTATCATTACTATCATACGATCTACTTCTGATCTTCCTGTTCTGCATCTATTGTATCTATATTCTATCTATCTCGGCTTAATTTATATCTATATACTATCTATCTATCTATCTTCTGCTATTCTATCTATCTATTCTATCATCTTGCCTATCTATCATATCTATCTCTCTAGCATATCTATCTGATCTCTATTGGGCCTATCCATCTTCTATTCGCTATCTATCTATCTATCGTGCTAATTTATCTATCTATCTATCTACTCTATCTCAATGCTATCTATCTCTACTCGATTATCTATTCTCTCTACTGCTATCTATCTATCTATCATCGCTATCTATTATCTATCTCTTGCATCTATCTATCTCTCTGCTCATCTCTATCTATCTATCTCTCTCTCGGATACTACTGCGATCTATCTATCTATCTTATACTATCTATTTGCTACTATCTATCTATACTATCTCGCGATATTATCTTATATGTCTACTCATCTCCTGTACCTATCTATCTGATTATCCATCTTCTGTCTATCTATACTATCTCTTCTGCAGATCTATTATCTATACTATCTATTCATTATCTATGTCTATATCTCTGCTATCTATCTATACTATCCTTGATATCTATCATGCTCCTATGCTATCTATCTTCATCTTCTCGCATCTATCTATCCTCTGCTATCTACTACAGCTATCTTATCTCATCTCTGCTGATCTTCTCTATCTATCTACTCTTCTATATCTATCCTATCTATCTTCTCTATCTATAATCTACTACTATCTATCTCCATCTATCTATCTTTCTCTTGATCTACTCTCTGCTATATCTAATCGTATCTATCTATCTGTTATCATTCCTTATGCTATTATCTACTTTGCTACAATGCCTCTCTGCTTGCTATCTCTCTCATGCTATCTATCTAGCATCTCTCGCTATCTATCTAGCTCTCTCGCTAATCTATCTATTCTTCTGCTATCTTATACTATTCTCTATTGATCTCTATTATACATCTATCTATCATTCTATCTCATTTCTATCTATCATACTTCTTATCATATCTATCCTGGATCTATCTTAGCTATTTTCTATCTCTAATCTACTACTCTCTACTACATCATCTCTTCTATCATCCTATATCTCTCTGCTTCTATCTATCTCTGCTATCTATATATCTACTATTCTATCTTATCTCTGCTATCTATCTATTACTATTATCTATGCTTCTTCTAGCGATCTAGCTATCTATTATCATCATCTATCTATCTCTTCTGCTTATCTATCATCTATCTATCTATCTACCTCTTCATGCTATCATCCTCGCATCTATCGTCTCTCGCTCTAATCTATCTCTGCTCATCGTATCTATCTATCTATCTCATCTCTGAGCATCTAGTCTATCCTTGCATCTATCTATCATATTCTATCTACCTATCTTCTATCTCGCTACTCTGCTATCTTCTACTTCTTTCTTCTCTGTATCTATCATCTACTCTCTGCTATCTATCTATCTCTGCTCTGCTTACTATCTATCTCTCTACTGCTATCTATCATTATCTATCTATCTGCTGCTATCATATTACTATCTCTATATATCTTGCTCTCATAGCTATCTCGCATCTCTATCTCTCTCTGCTATCTATCTATCTCTCTCTGCTATCTATCTATCTATCATCTTTTGCTATCTATCTCTATCTCTACTCGCTGCTATCTATCTATCTATCCTCTGCTAGCCTATCTATCTATCTTCTCTGCGACTATCTATCTTATCTGATCTATCTATGCTATCTTCTATCTTCTCTCTATCTATCTATCTATCTCTCTGCATTATCTCTTCTCATGCTATCTATCATCCTATCTCATCTCTGCTTCTATGCTATCTATCTCCTCTGTACATCATCCTCTCTCTGCTATCTATCTATATCTTCTGATCTATCTATACCTATCAGCTCTTCATCTGCTTCTCTTCTCGCATCTATCTATCTATCTCTGCTATCTATCTATTCTATCTCTATCTCTACTCTGTCTAGTCATACATTACGTATTATAGACGTATCTCTGCTAAATATCTTCTATCTATTCTTCTGCTATCTATCTATCTATCTCTCTTGCTATCGTATCATTTATCTATCTACCTACGATCTACTGTTCTGTCTAACTACTATCCTCTCTCTGCTATCTATCTATCCTCTCTTGCTTCTATCTATCTATCTTGATCTATCTATCTCCTATCATTATATCTCTGCATATCTAACCCTCGGACACCTGTCTGTCTATCTATCTCTTCTCGCTATCTCTCCATCTGATCCTATCTATTTCCCCTTCTTGCTATTAACTATCTACCTCTACGCTCTACCTGTCTCTATCTACCGCTGGACTAATCCATTATTCTCTCGTATCATCTAACTATACACTGTTGGCTACGCTGTATCGGCTGTCTATTATATTACTACCTGGGCTAATCTATCTCTCGACTATCTTAGTCTCTCATATCTAATCGCTACTATCTATCTATCTCGCTATTCTACTACTCTAACTATCTACCTTTCTATCATATTACTATCTATCTCCCCCCCAGGCCTTAGCAGGCACAGTCCGACCCTGCGCCAGTAAGGAGATTGCAGCAACAGCAGTCCTACCTAAACAATTGTATAGTAGCCGGCACAACTTATTTTTTCAAAAAATTCCTACTTAATGTGTACTGTACCAACTTCCGGCTCCCTGTCCTTCGAGACCCGATTGGTGAGACAGATGAGAGTGACACCATGGCAAGGGTGTGAGCACGAGGTAGACAAGACACACACCCCACCGAACCCAGGCGCGTCGTGCTGAGTCCGAGTCCCGCTTGCTAGTTCCGGCCTCTACCGAACTTCCGGCGCCGCTCGCCAACCTCGCGCCGGGGGACAATGCCGCTTTTTTTTTTTTCCAACAAAACCAGCACAGAACTTACAATGCCGCCAGTGAGCAAACTTTTTCAGGTGCGTCATGGTAGGACGGCGCTGCTCCCTTCATCTGTCACTCCTGGTGAATTGATTAAAAAACGGGAGGTTACGGACAACTCGTATAGTCTCGATATAAGCTGCGGTTTTCAGGTTTTACAAATTAACCTGAAAACCTTCTACGGCTTATACTCAAGGTCAAAGGTCTTACTGGGATCAATGTGATCACAGACTCCAAATCCAGCTACCTCACGCTGCTAAGTATGTTGATTTGACTCTGCACCGGGAGGAAATGAATGTGAGATTGGGACCTCATCCCTACATAAATAAGCTCCCTCATGTTGATCATGAGCAACTAACAACATTACCTGCTATGTGGTGTTTACAGATCATATCCATCTAAATGCCATTCTATATAAAGAGATTCACTGGTGATGTATCCTATATTCAGAAGAATCACCTGGAATCTGTGATTATGAGATCTCCAAACCAGAATGAGTTTAAGGATATGTTTACCCTTCTCAAAATACGTTACTTGAGTTGGAATTCTACTCGTACCTACTCTGTTTGAAGATATTTGCCCCTTCTGCAGACATACTTTACTGTAATTGGAATTTTACTTTTACGTATTCAACTGAATATCTTAAACAATGATCCGGAGACGTGTATATAAGTGAGCACGATATAAGTGATATATTTTGGTTTTATACTGGTATAGGTGATATATTTTTTGATACCTGCCTGGATATAGAACAAACATCATGTCCTTATGACAAACTAAGGGGGGGCCCACTTTTTCTTTTGAATAAAAATATTGATAAACAAAGTGATTTGTAGTAAATAGGTTGTGACTATATACTTATATAAGTTAGAAACAGTTATGGATGACTACTTAAACTGTCGACTGCACTCTGAGGATAGATCAATAAGCACTGATAGTTTGTGCTTAATATCTCCAGTGCTGTATACACATAGTATAGATGGGCATAACTCTTGTAACATAAATGGGATTATAATATTAAATAGATAAGTTTTGATGGGAATGTTATGTCTAGGAATTTGTTAATAGTCCTCCAAGGTGTTGCAGTCTTTTTCTTAGGCCGCTCGTCCTCTGGCGGTCCTGGTAAACTTAGCAACCATCGGCACACAACCGAGGTTGCTATGATTCTTACGTTGAACGTACTTACGTATGCACGCTAAGTTGACGTCAAGGTCCCGAAGAGAGGTTTTTGCACTGGCGCAAAAATAGACGTCCAACCCACGCCTATTGTCGCGAACCGCCCAAGACGGGACCACTAGGCCATATATTTTTAGGCCTCACAACAGTTTTACTGACGTCGCCTACCCTTCACCTTTGAAAAAGCTCGGGTCAAACCTACGAAACGCGTCATGGGGGACCCGCCGTTGTTTGGATCTCCCAGTCAGGCCTCAAATGTTATACATCTGTTTGGAAACCTGTACCTCCATGGGTTGGTCTCTCACTTTCTAAATGTTGAGTCAACCTAGGGACAGATAAGTTATTAGACCCATCTACTTGGTACTTGTAGCTCTATTGTTACTTTATCTTAATAGAGTAATCTTAATGTTAGTGCTACTGTCTTAGGACGCTCTGCACTTCTCTTCAATATTGCCTGCTAATATTTGAGGCTGCTGTTTGAAATATTATCTTTAATGATTTTAAATGTACCGTTTTGCACATAATTATTCCCAACATATACGTGTATTTACACGTTCCAGAAAAAGAGTGTCTTATCATTTCAAACTTATTTGATTGAGTGCTTCAGGTTCTTTTTTTCTTTTTATTGTTGAGTTAATCATTGACCTGTCAGCACCCTCCCTATCGTATCTTTCGATCAGCAGGGGGGACCAGTGCATACACACATATTGTCTCACACAAAAACGGGAGGTAAGCATACCTAAATATCGAGTATAAAATTAACCGGAAAAACCTTACCTCGGCTTATACTCAAGGCGGGTCCTTACTGGCATCAATGTAATCCAAAACTCCAAATCCCGCTTGCTGCACGCTGCCTAAGGCGGTGGTTTGGCTCGGCTGACATCACTACTACTCGGCGCCGGACAGTTGAATGTGTTGAAAACTACAACTCCCAGCATGCTTTAGTTGTGGTGACTTGTAATATTTTTTTTAAAACTCTGTATGGGAATCCGGCGTTCATTTAGGGCAACTTAAACCTCAAAACAATACTGATCAGAAGGCAGTAGTGGTTTCATAATTTCTACCCCAAGCTTATCAATAATTTTTTCCTAATTTTTCAGTAAAAACGGTACCACCTGGCTTATCCTTCGGGTGTCTTATACCAGTATATCGGTAGCTCCTTAAATACATTAAAGGAATAGTTCACTTAGCAGTGAACTATTTTCTTTAAAGGGCAATGTCCATGTCCGAAAAATAGTTTTAATATAAGATAGAATCCCCCTGCCCACACCCCAACCACCATGTTTATTTCTTTAAAAAAAAAATGTCCCCAGAACCAGGGCGTATCTAGGTCTAAGAAGATCAGGGGTACTTTGGGCACTCTCTATGTCTGCTCGTAGCGCGTGCGGGCGAATTTTTTAAGGCCCCCCTTTCCTCTCGCGCCCCCAATTAAGCCACACCCACGGATTACTTTTTTATAGAGATTATACCAAACAAGATACAGACGCTAGACAACCAAAAACAAACATAGATACACAGCCCCGATAGTGATAAACAACAGAAGACATTAAGATAGACAGACAGGAGAATAGATGGGTCAGAGAGTTGACGAGAGACAACAAATTAATGACACAAAGGCACAGAAACTGGCATTTTATTGATAGACTGGTAAGCAATTTGTCATTAAACACTTACTGTTGTGTGTCAGCAGTTGTAGTCAGAATTCTTGCCCACAAACACACCTTTGGCCAGGGAGACCTTCTTGTACCTTCTTCTGACCTCTGCCCCCTATCTATCTGTCCCGCTCTCTCTCTGTATATCTATCTCTCCCTCTCTCTCTCTCTGTTTTTATATCTTCTCGAATCTTCCCTCTCTCTCTCGCTGTATATCTGTTTATCTGCCTCTTATTGATCGATTAACTATGTCTAAGCTGCTTCTTGTCCTATCTATCTGTCTCTATCTATCTATCCTATCTATCGATCTAACTGCTATATCTATCTTATCTATCATCTATCTATTCTATCTATCTTCTCTTCAACTGCTATCTATCTATCTATCTATCTAACTGCTCTCTATCTAATCTATCTATCTTCTAAAACTGCTTATCTTATCTATCTATCTATCTAACTGTCTATCTATCTATCTATCTAACGCTATCTATCTCTCTATCTAACGCTGATCTATCTATATATCTATCTATCTGCTATCTATCTATCTAACTGACTGCTATCTATCGATCTATCTATCGATCTAACTGCTTCTATCGTATCTTATCTACCGCTATCTATCTATCTACCTAACTGCTATCTATCTATCTTCTAACTGCTATCTCTCTAACTTGCTATCTATTATCTATCCTATCACTGTTATCTATCTATCTAACTGCTATCTAATCTATCTATCTAACTGCTATCTCTCTATCTATCTAACTGCTAGCTATCTATCTATCTATCTAACTGCTACTTATCGCAGTTAGTTTTAATATATAGATAGATAGATAGATAGCAGTAGATAGATAGATAGGTAGAGTGCTACTATCTATCCTATCTATCTATCTGCTATCTATCTATCTTCTAAACATCTAACTGCTATGATAGAGGTAGATAATAGATAATACATAGATAGATAGAAGAGCAGTTAGTTAGATAGATAGATAGCAGTTTAGATAGATAGATAATAAGCAGTTAGATAGATAGATAGAATATCAGTTCATAGATTAGATCGATGTTAAATAGATTGTAGATAGATAGATTAGCATTAGATAGATCGATAGCTACAGGGAGATAGATAGATAGATAGAAATAGCAGTTAGATAGATAGATCGATAGGCATTAGATAGATAGCTAGATTATTAGCAGTTAGATAGATAGATAGATACAGTTAGATAGATCGATAGCTAGATAGATAGATAGATAGATAGCATGCTTATCTATCTATCTATCATCTACTCTCTATCTAACTTGCTATCTATCTCCTATCTATCTATCTATCTAACGTCTACTATCTATCTATCTACTGCTATCCTATTATCTATCTATCTATCTAACTGCTATCTATTCTATCTTCTGCTAGCTATCCTATCTACCCTAACTGCTATCTATCTGCTATCTAACTGCTATCTACTATCTATCTATCTATATCAACTGCTTATCATCTATCTCAACTGCTATCTATCTATCTATCTAATCTGGCTTGGCCTCTTCAACTGCAATGCTACATACCTGTCCCTGGATGCCCTCCGATAGCTCTCTCCTCTCTCTCCCAGCGCGCTCGTGACATCAGCGCCCGGCATTGCGCATGGACTATTGTGTGCGACTGCGCCGCTGCACGACTTCCCAGAGGTTCGCGCGCCGGGATATCAGGAAGTTTGGATTTACACTGAGGTGCTTCTGGACGCAAAAGAGGTTGGTATGAAAGATGTTCTCTTAACATGGCTGAACGATTTTTTTATGTGGTTTGTTTTGTTTTAAAGCTAGGATCTTACAGATGGACATTTCCTTTAAGGGTAGGAGTAGTATTGGGTTGACATGTTTTAAAGAGCATTGTCCACCGTAAAAACAAAATGGCACACACCCGATATTTATTTTCCCAAACATTCCATTCCCAATGTTTGTAAAGTACATTATAAGTGCAATTTGCCCAAGTTGCCCTCATGCCTGTTTCACTTATGTAATATTCCAATAGAATTAACGTGGGCATCCCTTAACACACTGCTCTGCACATGCCAGCTCGTATGAGGAGCTGTACCACAAGCCTATTCGGCACCTTTGGAAATCTGGCCATAACACTGTTACCAGTAAATTGTGACCAATCAAATAAGGTATCGTAATAGCTATTCAGTGCTGTGGGTATTATTCCACCAATGCTTGTAACCCACAAGCATATAACTCAGAAAACGTTCAAACAGAAGAAAGTATCCAACACATGAGACTGGGTTACCACTGAGGGACTAATTGTCCCGACCGAGCACTCGGACCGAACAAATGTCCACCAGTCCGCGGAAATTCGGGCCTTGGCCAAAATGCGAACAATCGATAGAGTGAGCATTCGATATAGAATCGTATTTTCCAACTGTCCGATCATATCGGTCGTCCCGATCCAGAGCAATAACGATCGCGATTGTTCACGCCACCCCACAACCGCACTATATTTTCGGCCGACCAACTGGGTCGGCTGAAGATATCGGCTGTGTGTACCCAGCCTAAAGCTGGGTACACCCGATGAGATTGATTTCGGTCCGATCTGACTCATAGTTCAGTAAATCGTGTCGCTCGTACCGAATTAATCACATCCCGATGTGCCCATGTCCAGAATCGACCTATCGTCCGAATCGACGAAAGTACGATCGGACAGGGTGGAAAACTGTCCATCGTGCGTCCTCTATGGACCGCACGATAGGTCGCTGTGACTATCGGACGGCGGCTGCTTTTGGCTGCGAACAGACAGTCCTTCCTCCGGCCGACCTCGGTCCGAAAGTATCGATCGGTCGTCAGGAAAGGAAAAATCGCTACGGTGTGTACCTACTTTAAGACACAATTGTCATCACCGATCTTCCTTGTAATCTTATTACTAATTATCTACAGAACGCATTTTAATTGTAACACATAATGTTAGATGTGGAGATACGTTTGTCCTGCAGTGAGGATATTGTCCCAAATGGTCCTTTTGAACAAATTCAATGTTTGACTGACCTAAAAAAGTGAGACTACCAGCGATGCAGAAAGCCAAAGAGGCGTATCTTTCCACGATTCCTGCGGACCACAGGGCAGTAGGAACTTTCCTTCCCGCTTTGAACCTCCCCGTTAAAGGCTTCACATGGTAGTGCAAAACGCTATTTTAAAAAAAAAGGTTTTTTTTGGAAATAACACAGACAACCGGCAAAATTGTGAAATAAGATCCTATCTTCAGCGGGATGGATTTTTAAAAATGTCTATTTCAAAATATTGTTTATTGCCTGTTCCTCTTTCCAACTCCTGCCAATAGCTCCAGTTAAACAGAAGGATCTGCAAACTTGTGGAAAATATCAATTATTTTGTAGTGTGAAAACAAACATTGTTCCTGGGCAAATATTTCAGCACTTCAGGCGCTGCAAATCCTGGCAGGGTCAACCCTTCCGAGAGTAAATACTTTCATCGTCGCCCATATGATCTTTTTACCGATATTTTTCTCGTATAAAATGGGTGGTATGCCCCAAGAGTGCAAGCGCGGTCCTGAATACTTCTCAGTAATAAGGGGCCAAATCAGTTTGTCGTGAGATGCAAAAATTCATAAACATTAACCTGGTTGCAGATGTTCACATCATTACAGGATCCTAGAGAGAGAAAAAGCAAATAAACCTTACTGGCAATGCAAGCATACCTGTAAATGACTTTTATTTGGGCCAAATGACCCGCATAAGAACATCTTTTTAGAAAGGAAATGGCCCCTTTAAAATTAAGGTTGATACTTTCATAGTTTGTCCTATGAATTCCTTACTGTATAACTCTGCTAGCTTCTGGAGGAGGCCGCAATGGAAACTGAGCACTTTAGAAACCTTCACGAGTCCTTTACTATCCTTGGCATGCTCAGAAGAGGCGGACAGGGATTAACATTCATTCATTGGCTGTGAGTCAACTGTCAAATCCATAACTGACAGTTGCTAACAGCTGGAAGAACCAGGACGCAGAAGACAGGACATTGGCATATCAGGTTAGACCTTATATATGTCAGATTTTAAACTATTACTGTTTAGGGGTTTTGGGGGGTGATTTATCTGTGATGTAAGTTTTCATATTTGGGGAGTGGCTACTTGCCCTTTCAAAGTAAACTTAGCTTTGGGGGATGAAAGTAACAACATTTAAAGCTTGGGCAAGAGTAAATCGCCGCCTATGGACCGCACATCAGTCGCGACGATTTTCACCACGACTGACAGTGTTCACGTTGTGTCATTGAGACACATGTTTCATAAATTACAACTGGTTCTTAGTGAAATGGTGAATGGGAATCCTTTTTCGTGTAATTTATGAAGTTTATTAACTTTTACATCTTTATATGTTGACAGTCCTGAAGGTACAGAGCTGTCAATGATCAGTACAGTTTTGGTGGTTATTAATGTTATCTTACCTAGCAGCCAGATATGGAGGACTGAGTTTGATTGGTTCGGGGAACGCTCCCGAATTATGTCCCCACACTGCCAGTAGCCCTTGGGGTTAGTATAAAAAACATCTGATCTGGGTTCTTTTTCCGTCTGCGGTAAAGCGATCATAGAACTTATATCTGGGTTCCTGTGCCACTGATAAACCAATAGTTTGTTTTATTACTAACAATGGAATGTCTTTCTTAAAGCTTTTCACCCTTAACACAACAAAAAAAAGTGACTTGTTCTGCTATCGTTCCTGCAGCCCCAATGGCTATTTTACCAAATTGTTTATTATTGATTTGTACCCAGATATATTCCTGATAAGTTTTATGCCTTTCTGGCAAGGTAATCGCCTCCCTCCGCTCAAGAGATTTTGTAACTTGAGCATGGGCAAGAGGAGGCAGCAGGGAAACATACACCTAGCAAGGCCGACACTCTCTGTCAATCACAGTCCTTCTTCCCTTAACACGCTTGCACTCTAAATGAGAGGGAGGAAGAAGCCACACCTTAAGAAAAAACACATCAATGACCCAAATGGGGGGACGCAATAGCCGTAAATATCGGGATAGTAATGCAGGTAATAAAGGGCAAAATATCGTTGGAGTTGGGGGGGCGGTAACTGACAATAAAGCAGTTTTCATTTAAGTATTTTTATGAAAGGCAATAAAAAGCTGCTGACTAGGCTGCGCATTGATACATAATTGAGACACCTAAAAATTTTAAAGTCTAAAGCTTGGTACATACACATTATCGCAGGGCACAATGTTCCCTGAAACGAGCGCTCATACCCTCCTTGCATTCACGGCGGTCGGCCCGGCAATCGCATTGTGTAAGATCTTAAGGGTAAGATAAATCATTTGCCCAACTGCAGTAAACAAGTGAAATTAACTTAAAAGCATAAAGTGCCAGGTGTCAAAATAAAGGGAAATTAAACCAATTGTAAATAATTTTTTAATTAGTGCGTAGCTACAAACATACATATGGGCCCATGAAGCACAATTTAGAGACATGGGCCCAGGACCCCCATAACCACCGCAAAACCCAAATAATCAGCACCACAAACCAAAATATCGTCCCATAAAACATCCAAGTTCATTGGCAACAATTTTTTTAAGGCGCACTCTTTAAAACTTGCTTGTTTTGTTTTAAATAACGTACAACCAAACACTGTCTAAAATGGCCAGGCACAAAGACACTTGGTAAACTACCTGGCACACTGACATTGGTAAAAATGATTAGTACACGGATTCACGGTAAATAGTTGGCAACACATACTGAAAATATGTGGCACTCAGACAAACTGATAAATGGTTGAAAAACTGTGGCACTGGTAACTGGTTTGTACAGACGGGTAAAAGCTTAAAACTGGAACTAGCAAAATGGTTGTCCCCAGACATAAATAAAAAACAGTTGCCAAATGGTGGATAGATAAAGGATTTCTGGGCTTCGGGCACTGAGAGGGGACTCTGGGCTTGGGACATTGAGAGGGGACTCTGGGCTTGGGCCAGTGTAGGAACTTTCTATCTCTGATATTTATCTATCTAATCTATCCATCTATCTCTGCTATCCATCTATCTCTGCTATTTGTCTCTCTCTGCTATCTATCTATCTCTCTCTGCTATCTATCTATCTCTCTCTGCTATCTATCTATCTCTCTCTGCTATCTATCTATCTCTCTCTGCTATCATCTAATCCTGCTACCTATTCGATCATAGATAGTAGCATAGATAGATAGATAGAAGCAGAGATAGAGTGATGGCGATAGCAAGAGATAGATAATAGATAGATCTATCTGCTAATCTATCTCTGCTACCTATCTATCTCTGCTACCTATCTATCTCTGCTATCTATCTATTCTATCTATCTCTGCTAAACTACCTATCTATCTCTGCTACCTATCTATCTCTGCACTATCTATCTCGCTATCCATCTATCTCTGCTATCCTACTATCTCAGCTATCCATCTCTGCTATCCATCTATCTCTGCTATCTATCTCTCTATCTCTTGCTATCTATCTCCTGCTATCTCTGCTATCTATCTCCTGCTATCTATCTATCTCTGCTATCTATCTATCTCTGCTATCTCATCTATCCTCTGCTTCTATCTAATTCTGCTATCTCTCTATCTCTGCTATCTATCTCTCTATCTCTGCTACCTATCTATCTCTGTTACCTATCTATCTCTGCTATCTATCTCTATCTCTGCTAATTTATCTATCTATCTATCTATCTATCTCTGCTATTTATCTATCTATCGCTACTATCTATCTACTACTCATCATCATTTACTATCTACCTACAATCACCTGTCTGTCTATCCTTCTATCCCTGTCTGTCTATCTATCTATCTCTGCTAATTTATCTATCTATCTATCTATCTATCTATCTATCTATCTATCTCTATCTATCTATCTCTCTATCGCTATCTATATCTATCTATCTATCTATCTGTCTATCTATCTGTCTATCTATCTGTCTATCTATCTACTCTACTGCTTCTATCTATCTATCTATCTATCTATCTATCTATCTATCTATCTATCTATGCTATCTATCTATCTCTGCTATCTATCTATCTATCTCTGCTATCTATCTATCTATCTCTCTACTGCTATCTATCTAATCTATCTCTGCTATCTTGTCTATCATACTCTATCTCTGCTATCCATCTAGGGGTGTGGGGTGTTGGTTTTCTGTAAACCTCTACTTCCAGTTTACCATTTTCCTTAACTTCTACCAAGCAGTCCAAGAAAGCCAGTTTGTTGTTTTGTACCTCTTCCCTTGTGAATTTAATGTTTTGGTCCACCGCATTAATGTGTTCTGTGAAAGCTTGTACTACCTTCTGGTGGATTTTAACCCAGGTGTCATCAACATATCTGAACCAGTGGCTGGGTGCTATGCCCTTAAAGGTATTAAGCGCCTGTGTTTCTACCTCCTCCATGTAAAGGTTGGCCACAATAGGTGAAACTGGAGATCCCATAGCACATCCATGTTTTTGCTTATAGAACTTATCCCTGTATTTGAAATAGGTGGTATTCAGGCACAAGTCCAACAAGGAACACACCTGTTCTGGGTTGAGATCAGTTCTGCTGGTAAGAGTGCTGTCTTTGCCCAGCCGTTTTCTCACCATGTCAACAGCCTCCTTGGTGGGTATACAAGTGAAGAGAGAAGTCACATCATAGGACACCATAGTTTCTTCTACACCGAGTACTATATCTTCAATCTTGTTGGTGAAATCCTGAGAGTTCTGGATGTGATGCTTAGAACTTCCCACCAAAGGTCCTAAGATGTTAGCTAGATATTTTGCCACCTTGTATGTTACAGAGTTGATGCTGCTGACTATAGGTCTTAGTGGGGCCCCTTCCTTATGTATCTTTGGGAGTCCATATATGCATGGATGTGCCTCACCAGGGTAGAGGCGATGATACATTGCTCGGTCAATGGCTTTATCCTTTTGAAGCTGTTGTAGTAAGTCTATGACTCTTTTCTTGTAACGGCTGGTGGGATCCCTTGTTAAAGCCTCATATGTGTTGTTATCGGCCAGGAGCATGGTCACCTTATCATGGTAG
This sequence comes from Hymenochirus boettgeri, assembly GCA_019447015.1. Taxonomy (NCBI): domain Eukaryota; kingdom Metazoa; phylum Chordata; class Amphibia; order Anura; family Pipidae; genus Hymenochirus; species Hymenochirus boettgeri. The sequence goes on along the minus strand of CM033473.1, from coordinate 238,250,230 downwards.
TCTGAGGTGTTGAGTACCACTGTGCATCTTCCTTTATCTGCCGGTAGAATGGTGATACTGGAATCTTTCTTGAGGGATGTTAAGGCTCTTCTTTCCTGTGTAGTCAGGTTAGATGAAGGAGTTTTAGCACTGGCTAAGGCTGCAGATACCTTAAGGCGAAGTTGTTCTGCCTCACTCTGTGATACCTTATTACTGTGGATAGAGGCTTCTGTGGCTGCTGTAATATCCACCACAGGGATGGCTTTAGGGGTGATGGCAAAATTCAAGCCCTTACCAAGGACTTCCATTTCTGGCTGGGTCAGGGTCCTGTTAGACAAGTTTCTCACCCATTCCTCCTTGTTTGATGAAGTGACACTTCCCTCCTTTTGTATCCAAGGTAGTTGTTCTCCTTTGGGGCAGTTCTGGGATGACAAAATAGAGAACTTGTTCTGTTGCCTTTGTTTGCCCTTACAGTGCTGAGAAAGCTGTGCTTGTTTGGTGAACCCCATCACTCTTTCCCAGATGGACACAGGTAGCTGTGAGGCCAGGTTCTGTTCTAGTTGACTAATGTTGTGCATTAAAGCATCGACTGTAAAATGTGTCTGTCGTACCCGTTCACTTAGGAGCTGTGTTTGAGCCTTTTGCAGTATCTGTTTGGCTCTGATGCCTTTAACCGTGGAATCCAGACGTATACTGCATGGTACTAGCCTTTGTTGTCTGCATCGGAGGTTAAATCGCAGGTGGTTTCTGTAGTCTGCCAATTTCCTTGCTGTCTTTTCATATTGCCGTACAAGTTTGAGGGTTTTCTCCCCAAAATGATTAGAAATATGCTTGTGAAGGTTCTCATTCATCCAGGTCATGGTATATCTGTTGTATTCAATTAGATCAACTGGACTTGAAATGTAGTTCTTGAAGACGTTTCACTAGTCATCCGACTGGCTTTCTCAATTCAGAATGACTTGTACAAGAATCTGTGGCAATTATGTACCCTGGAAAATCCCAATTAGCATATCACAGCCAGGTGTTAAGGGTGTGATTAGATAGTGGCTAAGAGGTGTTATAGGAACGCCCAGAGTAAGGTGTTAAAACAGCATTGTACATGGCAGACAGTTGGTGTCGAACCCCCCCACCTCTAGCCACTATCTAATCACACTCTTAACACCTGGCTGTGATATGCTAAGCCCCGTCTGTCCCGAATCCAGGCCCCCCTCTGTCCCAAATCCAGGGGCCCCTGTCCCAAGCAAACTTACCTGCAGTCTGTTTTATTGCTGTTCTCCCTCTGTGTGTTTCCTGTGTTTCTCCCTCTAGTGGTGAGTCAATAGGAAATGCAGAGACTCTCCCTCTAGTGGTGAGTCAATAGGAACTGCAGAGTCTCCCTCTAGTGGTGAGTCAATAGGAACTGCAGAGACTCTCCCTCTAGTGGTGAGTCCATAGAAACTGCAGTGACACACACACACACGGACACAGGGATGCACACTTAGGGTTTTATTATATAGGATGATTAACAATAAACATGGCCATCCACTAGTAATAAATATTATATACGGTCATTTTAGAAAGTTTTAAAAAAAACTTAATTTCTTTATAGTTTATATAGAACTTGCATGCCCAGGTTGCCAAATAACAACCATAAGGGGTATGATCTCCTGTACATACATGTTGTCCATTTAGGGTTCCAAAGAATTTTATTAACCACTAGATATTAAGCCCGCTACAATAATGGGCGCTAGAAGCACAGAGTGCCCCCTTAGTGTCCCAAGGCCAGAGTACCATCTTAGTGTCCCAAGGCCAGAGTCCCCCCTCTGTCCAAAGCCAGGGGCCCCCTGTGTCCCAAATCCAGAGGCCCCCCCTGTCCCAAATCCAGGGTTCCCCCTCTCTGTCCCATTGGTGAGTCAATAGGAACTGCAGAGACTCTCACTCTAGTGGTGAGTCAATAGGAACTGCAGAGACTCTCCCTCTAGTGGTGAGTCAATAGTAACTGCAGAGACTCTCCCTCTAGTGGTGAGTCCATAGGAACTGCAGTGACACACACACACACACACGGACACAGGGACGCACACTTAGGGTTTTATTATATATGATGACACAGATTTGACTGTAATAAAAAACAAAAATAAATATATAGAATCCTAGCAAAAGTGTGCCCGTTGGTGCACAGTGGGGAAATATGTGGGTGTATGTTTAGCTATATGTGGATACAGATACACACTACTATAAAATATAGGGATTTGTACAAAAAAAATAAAGGCAAGATGTTAAAAATAAAAGAAATCCTATGAAATCTTGGTTCTATTATATCTGTTGTATTCAATTAGATCAACTGGACTTGAAATGTAGTTCTTGAAGACGTTTCGCTAGTCATCCGACTGGCTTTCTCAATTCAGAATGACTTGTACAAAATTCTGTCTGTGGCAATTAGTTAGCAATGCCAATTAGCATATCACAGCCAGGTGTTAAGGGTGTGATTAGATAGTGGCTAAGAGGTGTTATAGAACGCCCAGAGTAAGGTGTTAAAACGCATTGTACATGCAGGCGACAGTTGGTTCGAACCCCCCACCTCTATTTAGGCTTGGTTTCTTTATTTTCACATAAATGGACCTCCTTACACACACCGTCTCTTGAACCAGTCACGTTCCTTCGCCAGTATGTTAACATTACAATCTTCAAAGGTATGTCCTTTATCCTTAAGATGCAGATACACGGCTGAGTCCTGTCCCGAGGAATTGGCTCTTCTGTGCTGGGCCATACGTTGATGCAGTTGCTGTTTGGTCTCCCCCACATACAAATCAGAGCATTCTTCACTGCACTGCATATATGATGTCGCTTTTCTTGTGTTTAGGTATTGGGTCTTTTGGATGTACCAATTGCTGCCTCAGTGTGTTGTTCGGTTTAAAGCAGACAGGGATACGATGTTTTTTGAAAATTCTTCTTAATTTCTCAGAGACCCCTGCTACATATGGGATGACCATGTTCTTCCTCCTGTCTTGCTTTTCCCCTTCACTGTTGGTATTCATGTTCTTTTCTTTCCTTCTACTTCTTTTGACAAAGGCCCAGTCTGGATATCCACAAGTTTTAAGGGCTCCTCTGAGATGTTTCATTTCTTTAGCCTTCGCCTCTGTGCTAGTGGGGATGTTCTCGGCTCTGTGTTGCAGGGTTCTGATGACCCCCAGCTTCTGATCTAAAGGGTGGTGGGAGTCAAACATCAAATACTGATCTGTGTGTGTTGGTTTTCTGTAAACCTCTACTTCCAGTTTACCATTTTCCTTAACTTCTACCAAGCAGTCCAAGAAAGCCAGTTTGTTGTTTTGTACCTCTTCCCTTGTGAATTTAATGTTTTGGTCCACCGCATTAATGTGTTCTGTGAAAGCTTGTACTTCCTTCTGGTGGATTTTAACCCAGGTGTCATCAACATATCTGAACCAGTGGCTGGGTGCTATGCCCTTAAAGGTATTAAGCGCCTGTGTTTCTACCTCCTCCATGTAAAGGTTGGCCACAATAGGTGAAACTGGAGATCCCATAGCACATCCATGTTTTTGCTTATAGAACTTATCCCTGTATTTGAAATAGGTGGTATTCAGGCACAAGTCCAACAAGGAACACACCTGTTCTGGGTTGAGATCAGTTCTGCTGGTAAGAGTGCTGTCTTGGCCCAGCCGTTTTCTCACCATGTCAACAGCCTCCTTGGTGGGTATACAAGTGAAGAGAGATGTCACATCATAGGACACCATAGTTTCTTCTACACCGAGTACTATATCTTCAATCTTGTTGGTGAAATCCTGAGAGTTCTGGATGTGATGCTTAGAACTTCCCACCAAAGGTCCTAAGATGTTAGCTAGATATTTTGCCACCTTGTATGTTACCGAGTTGATGCTGCTGACTATAGGTCTTAGTGGGGCCCCTTCCTTATGTATCTTTGGGAGTCCATATATGCATGGATGTGCCTCACCAGGGTAGAGGCGATGATACATTGCTCGGTCAATGGCTTTATCCTTTTGAAGCTGTTGTAGTAAGTCTATGACTCTTTTCTTGTAACGGCTGGTGGGATCCCTTGTTAAAGCCTCATATGTGTTGTTATCGGCCAGGAGCATGGTCACCTTATCATGGTAGTCTGAGGTGTTGAGTACCACTGTGCATCTTCCTTTATCTGCCGGTAGAATGGTGATACTGGAATCTTACTTGAGGGATGTTAAGGCTCTTCTTTCCTGTGTAGTCAGGTTAGATGAAGGAGTTTTAGCACTGGCTAAGGCTGCAGATACCTTAAGGCGAAGTTGTTCTGCCTCACTCTGTGATACCTTATTACTGTGGATAGAGGCTTCTGTGGCTGCTATAATATCCACCACAGGGATGGCTTTAGGGGTGATGGCAAAATTCAAGCCCTTACCAAGGACTTCCATTTCTGGCTGGGTCAGGGTCCTGTTAGACAAGTTTCTCACCCATTCCTCCTTGTTTGATGAAGTGACACTTCCCTCCTTTTGTATCCAAGGTAGTTGTTCTCCTTTGGGGCAGTTCTGGGATGACAGAATAGAGAACTTGTTCTGTTGCCTTTGTTTGCCCTTACAGTGCTGAGAAAGCTGTGCTTGTTTGGTGAACTCCATCACTCTTTCCCAGATGGACACAGGTAGCTGTGAGGCCAGGTTCTGTTCTAGTTGACTAATGTTGTGCATTAAAGCATCGACTGTAAAATGTGTCTGTCGTACCCGTTCACTTAGGAGCTGTGTTTGAGCCTTTTGCAGTATCTGTTTGGCTCTGATGCCTTTAACCGTGGAATCCAGACGTATACTGCATGGTACTAGCCTTTGTTGTCTGCATCGGAGGTTAAATCGCAGGTGGTTTCTGTAGTCTGCCAATTTCCTTGCTGTCTTTTCATATTGCCGTACAAGTTTGAGGGTTTTCTCCCCAAAATGATTAGAAATATGCTTGTGAAGGTTCTCATTCATCCAGGTCATGGTATATCTGTTGTATTCAATTAGATCAACTGGACTTGAAATGTAGTTCTTGAAGATGTTTCGCTAGTCATCCGACTGGCTTTCTCAATTCAGAATGACTTGTACAAACTCTGTGGCAATTGATTAGCATGCCAATGAGCATTCACAGCCAGGTGGTTAAGGGTGTGATTAGATAGTGGCTAAGAGGTGTTATAGGAACGCCCAGAGTAAGGTGTTAAAACAGCATTGTACATGGCAGACAGTTGGTGCGAACCCCCCACCTCTTTTAGGCTTGGTTTCTTTATTTTCACATAAATGGCCTCCTTAACACCTCTCTTAACCAAGGGAATGGTCTGGGAAACAGATAATCAGATTCTTTCAAATCCTAATTGTTTTTTTCAAAAACTGATTGGTATACTACCAATCAGATTCTTTTTGAAGAAATCTAAATATAAATAATTCTAATTGGAAAATAATCTATTGGTATACCGTACTAACAAATCTTTCTGAAAGAATCTGAATATAACAAATTCTGTTTAGAAAATAATCTGATTGGTTAGTATACCAATCAGATTATTCTGAAAGAATCGGATTATATCCAATCAAATTGGTTACAATCAGATACTCAGAAAAATCTTATTGGTATGCTTTCTGGAAGAATCGGATTGTAACTAATCAGAATTGGTTACAATCAGATACTTTTAGAAATAATTTTATTGGTATGCTTTTTGGAAGCATACCAACTATAACTAGTTGTTATTGGGAAATAATCTGATTGGTATACTATCCAATCAGATTCTTTCTGAAAGAATCTCATTGTAACCAATTCTGATTGGTATACCAATAAGATACCAATAATAGATCAATAGCAGATCCATGTGATCATTCTATAATTAAAGTTATCAATCTGTCTTTCAATACTCACCCTCCCCATTAAGGCCGAGGCCACACTACAACGCACCAAATGGCGCACACAATCGATAGTGGTACGCACGTGATTGTGTGCAGGATTCTTGTGCGTTGTGCGTTTTTCGCACCAAAAATAGGAACGCATGCATTACCAAAACGCGAAAAGGACGCACAATTGCATACGTAAATCGCAGGAATTTTCGCGTTCCCGCTTTCCACTTTAGTAAATCGCGGGCGAAAACGCGTGCACAAACGCGCGAAAACACGCTAGTGTGGCTTAGCTCAAACTCACAGCTGTCACCAGGTTCCGTTAGAGAGGGATCACATTCATGTGTTGAGGGATCACTATTGGTCAATGTGTTTAGAGAGGGATCCCTATTGGTAAATGGTTTGAGAGGATCACTATTGGTAAATGTGAGGTCCTATAGAGAACCCAGACATTAAATTTATCATTTCAGGACACAGGTTCATGGCTTCTATGGGGTCTATTGCTTAAATAATGTAATATACCATTAACAAACACAATTCATTGTCTCAGAGAAGTGGGCATGGAGATGTTTTCCTTTCAGATCCCTATCATATATAGCAGGGATAAGCAACCAGTAGATCTCCAGATGTTTGAAAACGACAACTCCCAGCATTCCTCTACAAGCACTCTGTATTTAGGGAACTCTGGGAGTTGTAGTTTCCAAAACATCTGGAGATCTACTGGTTGCCTGATATATAGACACTCTTATGTCCAGCAAACAGCAGCTATCCTTTGCTTCTATTGAGGGGTGAGGGGTGGGGTGAGGTAAGAGACTGTCACATGTTTTACATAGGAAGTAACATTTAAGTCTTGCAACTTCCTAATAACACTTCCTACTAAGTTTTGATTCGCTAACACTGCTGTCAATCTAATATTAAGCACACCATTGGATACAACACTAAAAGGGAAGTAATAATATGTTACTTTGTAGCTTCCATTCCTCCCTGTAAAACTTCCTGGGGTGTGGCTTAAACAGTCCATTTTATAGATACCATTACAAAACAGGATGGGGGACTGTTCAGTACTTTTATTTATTTATATATTTGCCTTATTTACATTTCTATATACTTTTACCCTTTCACTGCCACAGATCGTATATTCATGATCTGTGCAGTGAATGACCAACTGCCACAGATCGTGAGTATATGATCTGTGGCTTCCTCCCTCCCCCCAAAAATTTGCCCCACGCTAGGGCCGATCGGGGGGCAGTATTCAACTGCCCCCCTAGCCCCCTCGATCCCCCCTCGGTTGTGTCTAAATCCGAGGGGGGATCGGAAGATATCCCTACCTGCAGCCGCCGGTCCCACGTGGAGGAAAGAGAGGAGGAGTACTTCTTTGCAGGAAAGGGAGACCCCGGTGACTCCTGAACTTCCTCATTCACCGGGTCTTCCCTAAATGTGGTAAGATGATGCTGCCCCTGGTGGTCTAGTGGAGGTACTGCAGTGTGATCTCCATTCAGATCACCTCGCAGTAAACGCGGATCACTTCTGATCACCAAATTATTGATCTTTGCCAATGAATGAAAAATCACTTCCTGGAAAATGATTTCCGGGAAGTGATTTTTCCGATCGGATTTCGAATTGGAAAACGGACATTATGCCCGTATTCCAAGTTCGTTATCATTCCCAAGATGATTTGATGGTCATCTTTGGGAAGATCCCCCCCAAAAAAGGGGAAATGCACACAAAAAAATCTTAAATTGTACACCACCTTTTTTTTTTTTTTTAACCTAAAAAACTATAATAGCACAAAACTTTGTCTTCTCCAAGCTTCCCAATGTTCCCCGGTGATATCGCTAAAGTAAACGCGTCATTATTGTTTGATTTCAAGGGAAACTAAGCCTATTTTAGTAGGATTTTGCAGAGGTACCAAAAAAGACCGGATTGAATTTTTAGGATCAGTAAAAGTGTGCAAAAACTTGTGTGACTCTCTCCGTACTAACTGGTTTTCACTAAATACCACTAAAGGGGAGTGGGTATAGGTGTGGGGGATGGGTTGTGGCGTTTTTTGTTTTTTCTTGTAATTGCAATTGCGCATGGATCCCTTTTGAGCTAGTTGGTGGCCCCGTCTCTGTTTGCACCCACACATATGGCACACCGTTTGATTCGGACATGTGGGAGATTGCCATTTAGTGGGGTTTTTTACTTGCCAAGTGGGTTTAGGTAGGATTTCAACCATTGAGTCCCTCTTTTTTATTTTTCAACAAAATCTCCTAAAAGCACGGAGTTCTATGAATAACAGCATCTGGATTCTTCATGTATATACGAAAGCTTGATACCATCACGTAGCTGAAGGTGTGTAGCTTCCAAAAATTTAGTTTTGTGGGGTATTTCCAGTTGTAGACTGTTCAAATTACAGAACACTTAGATTTTTTCTTGTAATTAGACTTGTGCATGCGTCCCATTTGAGCTAGTTGGTGGCCACGTGTCTGTGGTGCACCACACATATGGCATACCGTTTGATGCAGCATGTGTGGGAATTGACATTTAGTGGGTTTTTTGCTTGTCAAAAGGGTTTAGGTAGGATTTCAACCCTTGAATCATCTTATTTTATTTTTCACAAAACCTCCTAAAAACACGGAGTTCTTTGGATCACTGGGTCTAGAATTCTTCATGTATGTATGAAAGCATGGCATCGTAACATAGCTGAAGGTGTGTAGATTCCAAAAATATATAGTTTGTGAGGGGAATTTCCATGTTTCGGGACTGTTTCCTAGAAAAAGCGTAGGCTGTTAAATTCCAGTGCACTTTGATTTTTTCTTGTAATTGCATTTGTGCATGCGTCCCATTTGAGATAGTTGTGGCCACGTCTCTTGTGCACCCACACATATAGCAATACCGTTTGATTCAGAACATGTGGGAGATTGACATTTAGGGTTTTTTTGCTGTCAAGTGGGTTTAGGTAGGATTTCAACCCTTGAATCATCTTACTTTTTTTTTCACAAAACCTCCTAAAAACACGGAGTTCTTTGGATTACTGGGTCTGAATTCTTCATGTATGTATGAAAGCATGGCACCGTAACGTAGCTGAAGGTGTGTAGATTCCAAGAATATATAGTTTTGGGGGTATTTCTAATATAGAGGGGTGTTTAGTCTGACAAATCTGAAAATTGCTGTAATGGGCCATTGTTCATTGGCTACTTTGTCTCTTTTGGCTTCCACGTCTGCGTGTGTAACCACACATATAGCATACCGTTTGATTCAGGACATTTGGGAGATTGATATTTAGTAACTTTTTTTTAGATTCCTGAGTTTTGGCATAATTTTACCTTTTGAAGTTGTTTTTTGTTCATTTTTTCAGACAAAGGCAAAATTCTACGAAGAACTGCGCCCCCACCATTGATGGTATGATGAACAAACTACAGCGTTACTAGCTGAAGGTGTGTAATTTCAGGAATATATAGTTTGTGGGGTTATTTCTAAGTTACGGGGGTGTTTGTGGAAAAAAACTGCAGACTGTCCAAATTCGGAGTTGGCTAAATATTTTCGCCATTTCTGAGCCATCGTGCATTGCTATTTGTCTCACTTTGGCTTTTCGCTTCCACGTCCACGTGTGTAACCACACAATATGGCATACGTTTGATTCAGGACATTTGGAGATTGATATTTGGTACTTTTTTTTACATTCCATGGGGTTTTGGCATGATTTCTACCTTTTTGAATGTTTTTTGATGTTCATTTTTTTGAAAATCTGGTAAAAGTGCGACTTCTACGAAGAACTGCGCCCACACCATTGATGGTATGAATGCACGAACTACAACGTTACATAGCTAAACGTATGCAGATTTCAGGAATATATAGTTTGTGGGGGGTATTCTTGAGTTGGGGGGGTGTTTTGTGGAAAAACTGCAGACTGTTCAAATACAAAACTGGCTAATTTTTTTTTGCTGCTACTGACATTTGGCACTGGCTGTCTCTGGGTTAGTTGGTAGCCATGTCTCTGGGTACACCCATGAATGTGGCATACCGTTTTATTCGGGAGGTGTGCTTCATATTTGAGATGCGTTTGAACTTTCCTCCACAGTTTTTAGCTGAAATTCGCATTTGATTTGTCTCTGATTTACAGTTGAGAAAAAAAGGAAAAATGTTGAGAAAATAACTTACAATTGGACAAAAGCTGCGTCCGGGTATCTGCATTTTGATCGAAACGAACCTCACTCGTAAAATCCTGCGGGTGTGTAGTTTCTAAAATATCTCACTTGTGGGGATATTTAGATAATTTGGTAGATATTCTATGTTACTGTCAGTAGTGGTTATACATTTCAATTTGGTGTAATATTCTTGAAGGGCAGTTTTAGTTTGGGGGGATCTCCTGTACAGAAAGTCGGGTACCATAATCTGGTATCTTTGTACTCGGAGTATCAGAGCTTTTAGAAACAGTAAGATTTTTGTGTATAACCTTAAGATACTAAGTAAAAATGGGAAAAAATCCATGAAAATTTGCAAATTTTCATTTTTTTTACATATCTTACCCATATTCCATTAAACTTCTAGAAAAGTTACAAAATTCTGTTCCAGTTAAAGTAACTTTGTGCTGAAAAAAACATGTATAATATTCCTGATTTACTGCAAGGTTTTCCTACTGTAAAATTAGTCCTAAAGCGATTAGGGCAAAATCCTGAAAATTCTTCTGGCAGTTAACGCAAAAAAAAAAATGAAATTCTCTGCAGTGAAAGGATTAATGTCATTACTACATATTTGTTAATATTGATAAACTATTTATTACTATACTATTTATTTATTTAAAACACTGTCCCTATGTACCGAATATACTCGAGTATAAGCCGACTCGAGTATAAGCCGAGGCACCCATTTTGCCTCAAAATTAGAAAATATGATTGACCCGAGTAAGCCGAGGGTATACAGTAACCCTATACTTTCCACTGTAGATGTTTGGAAACTACAACTCCCAGCATGCTTGGTTCTGGAGTTGTAGTTTCCAACCACCTATTGTAGAAAGGTATTGGGGGTTACTGATGGCATACTGTCCCCCACCCTAATACCTTTCCACTGTAGATGTTTGGAAACTACAACTCCCAGCATGCTTGGTTGCTGGGAGTTTGTAGTTTCCAACCACCTATAGTAAAAGGTATGTGGGTGTCTGCATGGCATACTGTCCCCCAGCCTCCCCCCGTACCCCCAGCCCTCCCCCACTCCCCCCCCCCCCCAGCTCACTTACCTGTAACCTTGGTCTTCAGTCTTCCTCTCTCTGCATCCAGAAGCAGCCACGAGTCCGGCCAGCAGTTTCCCATTACTGCTTCACGGCTGCGCGATGACGTCATCCCGCAGCGTGCGTGATGACGTCATCGCGCAACCGCGAAGACCTACTGGGAACTGCCGGCCGGACTCGCGGCTGCCTCTGATTGCAGTTAAGTTCCTTGAGACTCGAATAACCGAGTCAAGGTTTTTAGGTTAATTTTTAAACCTAAAACCTCGGCTTATACGTATATTACTTTATACCCACCCCCACCAACATAGTACCTCCGAAAACCCCATGTTTCCCCATGAAATTATAATTTAAGGGATTGCAGAGCATTGTTGCACGGTTACTTGCCGTTTAGAAAGCTATCACAGTCTCGTGAAATGTTTAAATTCTATTTAGTCTGACACAATGAAACTTACAATATTGTTAGAAATATTTACTCTTTCCACTAAAATACCATAAAAATGATCTTACTATCGGCTATAGTATCTATGTTATCTGGTTTATTAGATACTACATGGAAATTCTGTGTTAAAACTGTGGTGCACATAGGCAATCCTTCGTCCTGAGCGACCGATCAACCAGGACGAAGGACTGTCGTTCACGGTAAATGACCCCACGGCCTACAGTTTGCCGTGACCGAGTCCATAGAGGACAGCACAATCGGCATTGGTTTTCGGACGAATTTGAACGACCAGCCGGATGTCAGTCATGTGCGGCTAAAAACCCATGTTTTCAGCACGATTAACCAATGCACCTGAACTATCGGTCGATTTGGCCGAAATATTGCACAGGAGCGATTCGTATGCAAAACCCGACCAATATCTTCGTATAGGTCGGGCTGAAAAAAATCAACGGCGATTGTTTGCCAGTTGGACGAAAAAGCAATCAGATGTGCCGGTAAATCGCCTATGGCACCATGATCGGTCGCATTGAACTGTTGGCAGTGGAGGTTCTCTCTCAGCGACCAACACTGATTGTCCTGGCCGTCACTCGCTGGTGGTGAACAGTCGGTCGGGGAAAATTTCTGTGTGTCTACCAGCCTAAGGTCTCTCTCAGTTTCAATCATACTAAAATCTAGCTGTCACGATAAGCAAAATAGCCCATTGCTTTATAATCACAGTGGTCTCTGATCATAGCATTAGAATCAGCCCTTCTTTACTTGGCAGATTGTCATATGAAAGAAAAAAATAAACAATTTTGATTTTAAACCATACTGCTCACCAGTGACCAGGTGTTTCCTGCATGTATCCCCTGAACTTCTGCAGCAGAGATTTTGCTGAAGATTTTTCTTTAGGTCAAGCAAAGTATTTCCTGTCTGTAAAATCCACGTCAAACAACGGAAGGACGCCACCATGTTGATTAAAAGGTACGTTTATTGCAAGTTCCACAACATCTGCAGGGTTCACATCACATACAGATGCTCATCACTCAGATATCAAATGTCCAGTATTAACACTGTGGCCACTAAATGATATAGCCATTGGAAAAACCACAGCTACTAGCTGTAGCTTTTCCCAATAGTAATAAAAGATAATAACGTTTTTTGCCGCAAACAATCTTTAAAATACGACCCCAACCTCTTTACAACTCACACATGCTTGAGAGGCATAGGCAACTAGATATAGTTTTCAGCATTGGCTATGATGTTAACGGTCCACTTCTATGACTGACAAACTGGAAGAGCCACTATTACAGTTTGGGTATAAAAAAAAAAAAAAAAAGAAATCTAAGTAAATTAGTAAATTGCATATCTGGGAGAGGTTTTATTTTAATTAGTTAAAGGTATCTATACTTCCACAAATCGAATTTTCAAAATCCTTAAAAAAAATCATAAAATACTTTTTAGTTAGGGTAATGGTCCACTACTCCATCACATTTTCAGATTTGAAATCCGAGCTGTAGATTCTCAGAAATCTTCATTTTAAATAACAGCTGTACACTGTACAGGGAAAGACCTGTCACCAGACCAGGTATGCTAATTGTGTCCCTCCAGTGACCTCTTACTAGGATCTCCCAAAACATGTCAAAACATTTTAATATAACCCAAAAATAATAGTGATTAATCATATGGTCTCCTTTCTATCTGCTGTCTATCTATTGGTCTTGTCTGTCTAATCTATCTAATATCTGTCTATCGCTCTGTCTATTATATATCAATCTATATGTCTTTCCACTATCTATCTATCGAAGGGATAAGTGTCCTCACACACAGCAGCAGCTCCTCCCCCACCCACTTACACAGCAACACACAGCAGCAACCCCACACACTCTCAGCAGTGTCAGGAAGATATTTTAATGAGCTGTATAGTGTCGGGCTTAAAGGCTCTTTATAATATAAATGAATGTGTCCAATGTTGGCTGGATTACAAGTGGGCAGTGACTAAGGGAGGGGGGGCAGTTAGGATCAGTTACTGAACATTGAAAATTCACTAACAAGCACAGACACACATGTAAGTAGCATCATTGTACTACCCTAACATTGTACTTTCAGGTTATATAAGTTGTTTCAGTGAGTATAGTGACCCTTTAAGTAGTCTAAGTAGGCAGATTAAGGCAAGGCCTAGCCCTTAGAGAGCACATTTTCTCCTTTTTCCCCATACTTGTTCTTGAGTCACTTTATAACACAACTCTAGTTGGATTTTGAATTGAGTGTATCTAGGATATTGGAGGGAAGGGAGGGGGTCCCTACACTATTTATTTGCTTTTACTTTCAATTTGGTCAAGGTGGTTGGGAAACTTTCATGTGAAACCTGTGGTTAAAATTTTTATCTCACAAAGGCAAGAGTCGGAAATAAAAAATATTTTCTTGATTTTCATTTTTATATGAAATGGAGCAATGGCCCTGTACTCAGATTATACACGGCGTTCAATAGAGTAACAACTATCCCCAGTAGATGCGCTACACTCATGCCGTTTCTAAATGGTAAAAACCCATATTTAATGTTTAAGTTGCAATTATTGAGAATTTATAAAAACATACACAGCTATGGTAATATAAGTGTTGTACATTCTCCCAGGGTATTTTTAGAGTAATTAAATGCCTGCTTATTACAATTTCTAACAGTTAAAAACATTATTAAAGTATATGTACTTTGGATTTTTCTTTTTTAATGTCCATTACAGGAAACTCCCCACAATCACTGTGCCATTTTTGGTCACCTGTCCCCTATTATTTATATATCCAGCCTGAAACATCTTACATTCACTCAATCAAGGGCCTTCGAACATATCTTCTTCTGTTATGTATAGTTTTGCAGTAACTGGAATGGCGACAGTTGTACGTGACCTGCATGGTGGGGAAATCCCTCTCCCAGTGCTGCCTCATAGGGATACTGAGAATGTCCCCTCACAGAGTCAGGTTATCTGGCAGGAGGCTGGGGAACTGAGCTTAAGCTAAACAAGTACTGGATTTAAGTCATGCAGCAACACAAAAAAACAAGAGTAAGTGGTGCTTACACCATATTCATTTATAGATTGAAATGAGACAAAGTCATTTTTTCAGTGTACCATTCCTTTAAGGGGAACTGGTGGTCCAAAATGACTTTAGGTAGTAAATTGGTAGAATTGCTCTCCTGAGAATTTTTGCAATTTATTTTCATTGTTTATTTTGCATAGTTTTGAAGATTTTACTTCTTGTGTGTGATATGGCAGCACATCACCAGGTCCCCTGCACTTCCTGCTCTGAAACCATATCAGTCAATCTGCCCTGTGTCTCCTCCTCCCCTTTGCAGCCCCCATGGTCCTCCAGTTGGCAGCTTTCCAGGATACGACAAATCACAGGGACATACAGTATGGGCAGAAATATAACATCCACGATCCACAACACAAATTCTAGTAATTTTATTGCTATTAAAGTAAAATTATAGTTACCTAACCTGGGAGGTAAAAGTCCTCACACTGGCACCTTACCTAACTGAGCTGAACTTAGGAGTAAGTATATCTGCTGTTAGGTAAAGTACCACGTGCACTAACCAGCTATGAAACAGGGAAAGGTTTATTGCCCATTGATCTTCATTTTTGCAAAAATCTTAATGTAGAACTTAAGTCAACAAATACCTAAATTTAGATGATGCAATATAAAAGAGACTTGATTACAATTAATTGTTGTAACCTGTCTTCCACAATCCCCGTGGGTGTGAGATCACCCCCTTTTCAATTCTATGGCTCTGGTTGCTAATGGAAATTGGCCAAGTTCTAATGAGCTCCAGACTTAATACTTGTAAAAAAGAGAGAGCAGAAGTTTTTTTTTTAGGTTAATAATTGTTAGCATTGTTTCAAGTCTAAAAGAATATCTGCTCAGGGTCTTAACCCTGAAATTTGTAATTGACTTATAACTCTCCTTTAAAATATTAATATTGCTTATTTCTGATAGAGATCAACTATTATTCTAATTTCTAGATGTGTATCACACCTGTATTTCTGGCATGCAAAAATAAAATGTCCAAAGAGATATATAAAAAAAACAGATGTGAGATTCCCATTCGTATTATATTTATTAATAGTGTAGCTATAAATAAAAATAATGGAAGGTACCCCTAAATGGAACAAGGAATGATGTGGATTTCACACCAATATATTTTCTTCCATTGTGTCAGGTTATTACTGGATGGTCCTCATCATCAAACAAATCTTCAAATCTGGAAAGGAAAAAACAGATTGTTAAGGGTATGTTCACACTCAAAACATTTTTTTACCAAACATTCTCCCTGTCCCCCCAGCCCCAACCGATATACAGAATGCCCAAAACTTTACTTACCTTCCCTCTTTCCTCCGCCGTGCTGCCAGGCCCTCTGCTTGCGAAAAAATGCAAGCAGAGTGCGGGACCGCAGTCGCGTCTGTGATTGGCTGAGCGCAGCCAATCACGACGGGCTTCCGGAGTTCAGTGCGGCGGAGGCAAGAGGAAGGTAAGTATGTTTTGGGCATTTTCTGATAATACTAATAGAGCGGTGGGGCTGGGGGGACAGGGGAAGTTTGGTAAAAAGGTTTTATTGGTAGGGGGAGGGAATCCTAATCGGGAGGGAGAAGAAGGGCTGCAGTACGCATGCCAAACTTCTCCCGGAGGCCAGGTAGGAGGCAGAGTCCTATATGGACTCTGCTATCCTCCCTGGTGGGGAGTTTTGGGACTTTGGGGGGGGGGGGAGGGACTACAGGAGAACCATATGGGGCTGGGATGTGTAGGTAAGGATTAACTACACTCACAATGGGGCCAGTAGTGGGGGGGTGTTTAGTTTTGGGGGTGGACATGCCCTTTAAGTAATGACTTTCCATTACACTGCCTCTGTTGACTTACCATTAAAGAATCTGCATGTACTGCCTTTTCATTTGCACGTAAATCCATTAGTAGCCCTGTACTTCCTCCAGCCTATAGAAAATAAAACTTAATTGTACCAGGCAGGAAAAAAGCAGAAACTGGAAATATACTTACAGTACTACATTTATTAACGGCAACATTGAGTTTAAAATGATTAGTATCTAATTTATCCAAGCCTGACTTTACCTGACTTCACCTGATTGAAGTCAGTAAACTCTCTCACTCCACTAAACCCTCCAGTCACTAACTCTCCCCTCTTTTTTCTTCTTCAACCACTTTTTTCTGGCAGAGAGAGAGGCGCTCTCCCACAAGCTACTACATATCCCAAGTAAATGAGGGAATAATGAATGGACTGGGGAGCTTGATGTAGGGAATGATTTAGCACAGTATTGGTTGAAAAAAGACATATGTCCACCTAGTCCAACCTTTAAAGCCTACTCATTAACACTACCTAAGGGTGGCTCTGTTGGTGCAATTGTGCTTGCTTCTGGGTCTGGATGCTCTGTGTGTGGCCTCGTCAGTTGATTCAGAACAGAGATATCCAACCTGCGGCCCTCCAAATGTTTGAAAACTATAACTTCCACATTCCTTGGTTTCTTCTGCAAAGAAGAAATGCTGGGAGTTGTGTTTTTAAAACATCTGGAGGGCCGCAGGTTGGACATGCCTGACCCAGAAGACACATAAAAAAAAAAAAAAAACGGCGGAAGAAAATAAACAAATTATTCCTGACTCCAAAGAAAACGAAAGGACCCATGATCACCATAACTACAATCTACAACAACAATATTACATTGCCGGTGGTAAATTACAACTGCCAATACAATATCATTGGGGTACTATATACTGTATGATTTGTACGTCTGCATCGGAAGTTTCCAATACTACGTTATGGAAATGGCCCTTAGAAATGTATCCATCTCCTTTTAAGCTGGGTACACACCATAAGATTTTTTCATACCGACCAACTGTTCGGCACCAAGACGAAGGACCGTCGATCACGCAAAAGTAGCCGCGACCGAGCGTCAGTCCATAGATAACTGTACCGATCGTGGTTTCCGGACACGTCAGAATGAACGGATCGGGATGAAAAAGTTGCATGGTGCTACACAGCCTTAAAGGGCATCTATAGTGAAAAAACACATTGCCCCTTTGCAAAGTTAAATTCATGTACTCTGTGCTCTTAATCCTATCTGTGTCAGTGACTCTGTTTAACCATGGTGTCAGATCTGTGTGCAGCACTCCCCCCCCTTCCCCTCCCCTCTGTTACCTCCTCCATGTCTCAACTCTGGCTAACCGACAAGCTTCTCATGTGCAGTAGGAGTTAAAGTTCAACATCCAGAAAAACACACCCACGCACAGTGGCCAATAGAAAGAAGGCTGTCCTGGAGACACGGAAGAAGAGAAACAGTAACAGTTTACGATCTCTCACTTTGTGACCCATCATCAATCAGTGAAAGCTATTAGAAGGGGGGTCAAGTGCAGCCTTATATCTAACATCAAATCTACCTCTCTCCCCCTGCTAATGCTGTTATTTCTATGTTTATTACAGACAGGGAGGGGGGGATCACACCTCAGCCGTGTTAGCCCCCCCCCTTATCAAAATTTAGAGCAAAACTATGCAGTTGGTTAGAGCTTTGTTAGATCAGGTAAGATCAATTGTTGTTTTCGTTAGATCTCATATGAAATTAGAGATATTAACAGTTTTATTTGTAGGTGGGGCTAACCGGTCATCAGCCCCCCCTTATCAAAAATTGATCAAACAATTAGCTATTTTGGAAGATATTTGTTAGATCCGGTATGATCAACTAGTTGTTTAGTTAGATCTCACATAATTTCAGAGTTATTAAGTGATTATGAGGGGGGGCTAACCCCCACATACAATTTTCAGCACAAATTTGATGGCAGATAATAGGCCTTCATTAGATCTGGTAAGATGTGGTTTTCAACGTTAGATCTCATATAATACGAGATATTAGGATCTCTGTGTTACATAAGGGGGGGCTAGCCCCCCACATGGAATTTTCAGCTCAAATTTGATGCAGACTATAAGCCTTCTTTAGATCCAGTAAGATCAAGTGGTCTCAATGTTAGATCTCAATAATTACAGAGATATTATGGTTTTTGTGGATTACATAAGGGGAGGCTACCCCCCACAACAATTTTTTCAGCACATTTTGATGCAGACATATAGGCCTTCATTAGATCTGGTAAGATCAAGTGGTTTCAACGTTGATCTCATATAATTACGAGATATTATGGATCTCTGTGTTACATAAGGGGGGGCTACCCCCCATGGAATTTTTCAGCTCAAATTTGGAGCAGACTAATAAGCCTTCTTTGATCCAGTAAATCAAGTGGTCTCAATGTTAGATCTCATATAATTACAGAGATTTATGGATTTTTGGGATTACATAGGGGGGGGATAGACCCCCCACATACAATTTTCAGCTCAATTTGATGCAGAACTAATAAGCCTTTGTTAGATCCGGTAAGATCAAGTGGTCTCACGTTAGAATCTCATATTACAGAGATATGGATTTTTGGGATTACATAAGGGGGGGCTAGCCCCCCCACATACAATTTTCAGCTCAAATTTGATGCAGACTATAGGCCTTCGTTAGATCTGGTAAGATCAGTGGTCTCAATGTTAGATCCATATAATTACAGAGATATTGGATTTTTGGGATTACATAAGGGGGGGGCTAGCCCCCCACATACATTTTCAGCTCAAATTTGATGCAGACTAATAAGCCTTTGTTAGATCCGTAAGATCAGTGGTCTCAACGTTAGATCTCATATAATTACAGAGATTGGATTTTTAGATTACATAAGGGGGGGCTAGCCCCCCCACATACAATTTTCAGCTCAAATTTGATGCAGACTATAAGCCTTTGTTAGATCCGGTAGATAAGAGGTCCTCATGTTAGATCTCATATAATTACAGAGATATGATTTTTGGGATTACATAAGGGGGGCTAGCCCCCCCACATACAATTTTCAGCTCAAATTTGATGCGACTAATAGGCCTTCGTTAGATCCGGTAAGATCAAATGGTCTCAACGTTAGAGCTCATATAATTACAGAGATATTATGGATTTTGGGATCACATAAGGGGGGGCTAACCCCCCCACATGGAATTTCACACAAATTTGATGCAGACTAATAGGCCTTCGTTAGATCCGGTATCTAAACACTATCTCATATGATAATTTTTTTGTGCATTATGGGCAAGGAACAAATATACATTTACAAAGGTTTTGCTCAAAACACACCTCTCTCAAAAATTGAAGTAGATGCCACTGGGTTTGGTTCAAAAACTAAAAAGAGCAAATGGAATGTCAGCTCATATATTCTTATATGAGATTGTGATCACTTTACAAATAACTCATTAGTGTTTTCTCAAATGTTTAGTGAATGTCAGGATACGCAACTATAACTTTTTGGTTGGAAAAAGGTCTCAAGATTGCGCAAATCACCTAAAGAATGTGTCGTTGACTTCTCATTGGCCTACTTGGTGCAATGCCGAGCCTTAAAATGACTGCAGCCTTAACGCTATCTCAAAAAGTGTTCAACATCTTACAGGGCCTTAATACTGAAAAACTAGCAGCTTAATTCGAATAGATGTCGCCCATCTAATTAAACAGTTTGACGATGGAAAGGCTAACCCACAAGAAGGCACAACTTGTAGAAAATTTTATATTCGATGTGTTGGGACTAATGATCAACTGCACATCATTTCAGGTTCTAAAACATCTTGTTCTTGGTACACTTATCCTTTCCAGGTGTGACAACTGGTGAATAAAGCAAAGACAAAATCTCTAAATATGAAACAGCAAAGTCAATCTTTGTCATTGCCATTGAGATGGGAGATTTAGGAATTATTGATACCTATGTTGATAAAGAAGATGATAATGAAGAACTCGATGAAGAGAAAAAATTCTCAGTCACTACCAGAGTGGTTAAGTGACATAGTTCAGGAAGCAGATGAAACAAGTACAGAACAGGGTGATCAGCCAAACCCTTATTTCTGTGTTGACTTTTCTAAGAAACTACTGCATTTGATCAAGTATTTCCCTATCTAGACATTAGTCGTGCAACCAGCATTTCAATCCCCTAATAAAACAGCCTCTTCTGCTCAGTCGAGGGTGATTTTGGCCTTCTGAAGAATGCTATTCTTCTGCACAATCAAAAACCACTCCGATTGACAAGTTTGTGCATGCCACTTAACACTCTTTCTGGAAATCTAAATAGCGCATTTATGGGAGATGTCATAATGACAAAGCAAACTCTGGAAGGAAGAAAAAGAGGTTAGTCCACAGTTACACGTGTTGAAGGACTCTACTCAACTTCTCCAAAGAACCTACTTCAATGGCCACGACATCATAAGGCCAATTCCCTGAGCTCATAGAAGAAAACATGAAGCCTATGAAGTGAGCCTACTGAAAAAATAAGCACATGAAGGAGATATCCTGGAGCTCATAGTAAGAAAAAAGTATAATGGAGGGAAATATCCTGAGCCTACAGAAAAAACCAAGCACATGGAGGAGAATGTCCTAGAGCTTCTAGAAGAAGGTCCTGGTGGGGAAAAACAAAAAGCCTTATCAAGCTGAATGTATTCCAGAATTCTGTTCACCATTAAATAACCCTTTAAGAAAGACAGACCTATGTAACCACCCATTTCCAAACATTACTCAAATAATTGACAAACCTTGCTCAAGAAAGCCATTAGGCATACTGAGGAATGGGAAGTCTTTTAAAACCCCATTAAATTAAACAAGGATTATATATGCAAATAACACTTTTCCATTTGATTCTCTGCTGGCACAGTTTGTCTCCATCTACGTTGATTAGGAGTTATGCAGAAACTTTTGTAGTTCATTTCCAAAACCCTTTTCTCAATTTTTGTTAAGTATTTTGTTGAAAATGGGTCCTAATCTCTCGTCTACATCCAGAGAGCTCAAATTTTTACTGGAATTTACCCAGTGTCCAATTCCTGGTGGAGTCTGTAAACTTAAATGCAAGATTACAATCATGGCAATACTATTCAATTGTATTTGAAAAATGTTCAAGTGCAGTCGAAACTTCAGTTTGTGTCCAAATCAACATGTAAAAATAATAGTGAACACTGTTGTATATTTTGGGAGGCCAAAAACACAATGACCCAAACATGGCTTTGCCTATGCAATGCAAAGTTCTTACAAGATTATCAACAGACCATGTGCCCACCCACCTGCGCGCAGGAAACGTGTCTACAATCATCAGTTAGCCAGGCCCACATCTAATAATTGAAGCTACGTGGTGGTTGTTTCTGTAACAAAATATTTTTCCTCTCTGAATTTCCAAGTGAAATACAATATCCAAACACTTTAAGCACTAGGAGCAGTTAAACTACATGTTCAAGGGATGCCACTATGTGTCCTACTGTAAAAGAAAAACAACACTTGGGAAGAATACGATATGAACCACGTTGTAAAAACTGTTGCCCCAACAGATTATTGGACTATTAGAGGTTGTTTATCATGGTAAGTCTAAGTGCCTCTGCAAGGTTGTTATATATGGTAAAGTTCTAAGTGCTCTGCAGAGGTTGTTAATATAGGTAGTCAAGTGTAACTCTGCAGAGGTTGTTTAATATGTTACCGTCTAAGTAACTCTGCAGAGGTTGTTATATATGTTACAGTCATAAGTAACTCTGCAGAGGTTGTTATATATGTTACAGTCTACTAAGGAAATCTGGCAGAGGTTGTTATATATGTTACAGTCTAAGTAACTCTGCAGAGGTTGTTATATATGTTACAAGTCTAAGTAACTCTGCAGAGGTTGTTATTATGTTACAGTCTAAGTAACTCTGGCCTAGGGTTGTATATATGTTTACAGTCTAATTAACTCTGCAGAGGTTGTTTAATATGTTACAGTCTAAGTAATCTGCCAGAGGTTGTATATAATGTTACAGGCTAAGTAAACTCTGCAGAGGTTGTTATATATGTTTACAGCTAAGTAACTCTGTCAGAGGTTGTGTTATATGTTACATCCAAGTAACTCTGCAGAGTTGTTTATATATGTTACAGTCTAGTAACTCTGCAGAGGTTGTTAGTAAATGGTAAAGTCTAAATTGGAAAGTCCAGTAACTCTGCAGGGGGGGGGTTGTTATACTATGGTAAAGTCGAAGAACGTCTCAGAGGTTGCTATCTCTGCTATCTATCTATCTCTCTCTGCTATCTATCTATCTCTCTCTGCTATCTATCTATCTCTCTCTGCTATCTATCTATCTCTCTCTGCTATCTATCTATCTCTCTCTGCTATCTATCTATCTCTCTCTGCTATCTATCTATCTCTCTCTGCTATCCTACCTATCTACCTTTCTATCATCTATCTATCTTCCCCCCCCCAGGCAGCAGGCCAGTCCGACCCTGCTGCCAGTAAGGAATAGCTCTTTAATCCGGTATATAGAGTACATGCGGGAAATTGGTATATTTATAAATTTAAGTCAAAGTTTGGCCCAATCTACACCTTGTGCGTAATATAATTGGGACGGAGTGGTCTGTGCTGACCGAAGCAGACTGAGACCCGGATGTGTTGGATATAACAGTTCATATCAGGTCGCGAAAGTGGTTGGTCCAGTGTGAATAAGAAGAACCATTTTCATGTTTTGATGAGAAGAATAGACAAAAGACATTCGGAGACTGATACCAATATTTAAGAACGCAAAAATAAATAAGGCCCGTACTATATATTCCGGCCCCTTAGTCTTTTAACTTCTATTAACTGATCCTATTATACTGTGAGGTGTTAGGATTTTAAATGATATCTCGGTGGAGGAAAAACATATTGGATTTTGACAGACAAGCAATAGTGTGTGGGCTCTCATTGGATTGGTCATTCTAGCTTGTTCAGAATGACTTTTCTCCAAGTTAGCTTTCAAGGGGCACACATCATTACGGCAAACTCCACCATGCCTCTTGCCCTCGCTCAAAGGCAAATAGGAGCGTCACTATAACTTGAATGGCAGGTTTCTACCCCTCCAGTCTTCTACTGGTTCTCTTCTAATACTTCTAACCTTGTTTTTTGGCAGCACAGTTCCATTTTCAAACAAAATGTTTAACAGCTGAGTCTTCATGTGCCTCTTGGTTGTTTGCATACATACTCGTCCTTAGAAGCATTTTTCTTTCCAATATATCTTATCCACGGAGGGACATTAAATTAAGTAATTTACATAAATGATCGTCTCATATGTAAGTGAATTCTCCGGAATTTTCTTTTTATCAATGGATGTATTTTAATTACCTATTCTCTTTATTAATTCATGATATATTAGCATAATGGTGGTATGATGTCCCTTGGTGTGTGTAACGTTCAGTCACCGAATTCATAAGTTTTACAGGTTAGCCTTTCTATATTCCAGGACTCGGGCTGGTACAGGTGCGATGGTTATCATGCTTCCTCTTTAAAGCCTTGATATCACATACCCTGATGGAGTGGTGTATTCTACTCTTTTAATGGATTCATATCTGTTTTCTCCGTACTTTCCCCCTTCTTTTCTATATTACCTTTCCTTCGATTCTTTCCATTTTCCTTGTTTTCCCTTTTTTTTAAATGTTTTTGCTATGAAATTATGACTGATTTTATATTTCTAGTTCTCTCACTGCAACAACCCTAATATTGGATTCTCATACTCTTGTATACGGATCCTTTTAATTATGTCACGTAGTTTAGTATTGACATTTCATAGTGAGGTGAGGGGGCTGTGATGCATAATGTTTGGGTGGTAGCATCTTCTGTTCATTTGCCTGCTATAATTAGAGTGCAGCTCGGTGGGGTGTGCTGGGAACACCATTGTATGGAGTATAAAGAAGCTCAAACAAGTGTGGGACGTGCGGCTTAGGGGTGACGCCACACTTACAAACTACCCCTCAGTGCCACAGAGGTGCGTCTGTGCTTGGCCGCGCATTTACACCAGTGCACCTGTGGCCGGGCACGTATTACGACAATGTTGTGCATGTGTAATTACGTAACTGGTCTGGTCTCGACCAATAACTTTTTTCTCGTCTTTTAATGGCCAAGCTTGAATGTTTGTTTTCTGTTAATTTTACTATGGTGGGGGTGTTACCAAGTATCATGCAAGAAACACAAACGCAAAGAACATTACACATTTCCGTTGTTCAACACAATAATACATCTAACATTGTAATTATAAGGAACTGTGATGCTTATGAGCATACTGACCATATACAACTGTTCCATATTTCTCCTCCTAACCCAGCCTCAACCCCAACTCAAAGGGGATGGTACAACAGGTTTTAATTTAAAGCGAACAATTCAGATTTAGCTGCAGTTACGTTACATTTGATTGGTATTGCAAGATTAATAACCTTGGTAATGTTGACTGCCCTAGTCATTCTCCTCTATATCCATGTTAGTATTAAAACCCACATTCTGTGATACTGTTTAATTACAGATTGTCAGGTATCTTGTTTCTGTGTCCCTGTGTCTTCTCTGGCAAGATCATCCAGGGGTGAAATATAAGTGGATAAACGTAAATTTATCACAGGGTTCTTAATCCTCTACATAATGGATACTGATACAATATCATTTAATTTAAGCTTTGAATCCATTTGGTCCCTTTTTTTTGCTTTGCGAAACATAAATGGAACTGGTTTGATATCGTCTAGCTTGTTCCTACCTACAGGTTGATATATTTTCCTTAGCTGTTTTGGTGTTGTAAGATTTAGAAAGGCAGTTGAGGTCAGCTTTAATATCCTTTCTAAATGGGATCTAGAGCAGGAAACTCCCAGGTTACATGTATTCTGGAGGCCCCAATAATCTTTATTTAAAACTTATTGATGGAAAACGACTTCTTTATTAGGCAGGCATTATACGAGTAGCAAACTCTGTATATCAAAAGCTTAGAGAAGGTCTCTAATAGTGTTATTCCTATCCTTATTGCTCCTGTGATGTGCTCTTTACTGCTTGCTCTGCATACCTAGACTTATCTTAAGGTTCGACACGTGCACTCACAGGTTGCGCAACGATATACGAACGAATGTTTCGGACGATAAGTCGGGCTGTTGTGGGGCACTTTATTCTGCTGAACGATAGTTCCATCGAGATTCCACCAGGTCAGTCTGGCAGTGATCTCCGACCAAAAATCCATTTCAGCCATCTTAAGATGCCTACACAAGGGCCGATTATCGGCCAAAATATTATAGTTTGTACCTTGTGCAGCGGGGTCGGGACCCCACGATGCACATGATATACGAACTTTAGTATGGGTTCCCCCACCTGACAGACTCGTCTATTGCTCTATTTTTTAAAAAAAGAATAGGCAGAAGTCAGTAAATGAAAAGATCCTAATTTTAAGGATTTTTAAACACCACACCAATCCTGGTGTTATTGGTCTGATAAAAATTTTTATTTGGTCTGATAGAACAAAATTGAGATGACAATCAGCCTACATGAAGCGATATAGGGATAATCACGAGATTTGTACGACCGTTTGGTGCATGATGAGCTCCATTGATATTTATTCAAAACCCCCAAACAAACTGCCACCTGACCAATATGTGGAAAAGAACAACAATCCTCAGTTTAATCTGTTACTTATATCCTACAGCGCTGTGGGGCGTGTTTAATCCACCTCAGGTTTCACACGCATCTTACTAACTTTCTTCCTTTGTTCGATCCTAGGCATTTTAAATGTGAGCTTCGCCTAGAAGTTAAACAACAATTTGACTTATCCATATGTTTCTTCATTGTAGTTAAAGGAGGAACTATTTTCCCAGGATTTTTTGAATTTCAAGTTTATCCAATTTGTGGAAGGAAACAGTCCAACCTCCCTGGGGGGGCTTGGTGAGTGTTACACTTTGTCCTGCTTTACCCTATGTGATGAAAACTGTCAAAAAAAATACAGATTTAAAGGGGGAGTAAATTGGCAATTTAAAAAAAAGTTAAGGAAAAACCAAGAAGTATTTCCCATCATATTACCTTACAACCTGCCCATTCAGCATTTTGTTGGGTATACAATAAATCTTCCGAAATACTATCTTCCTGTTTGCAGGACCCCTAAGAGAGAACTGTTATGGTCTTGACCTTGACAACCGCATCTGGGTTGATGTAGTTGCCAGTGAAGATTGAGCAATTTTCCCCAGCCAATCAGTAAAAGTGGCCATAAAAAAAATTAAACAAATTAAATATTTAACAAAAACAAGTATCGGCAGTGTGTAGGGGCCGAAAACTGACTGACCCACATAATGCGAAGAATGACCGTAGTCGCCATTATGGTCGGTTAGGGAAAGGATGTGGAAAATTTTGTCAGTCGTCATCCAGCCTAAATTTTAAAGGGAGCTGATATTATTAGTTTAGTGTAGGCCATGCGGCCGACTGATCCAAATAGCATTTGGGATTGCTAGGTGTCAGTTTGTGGCTTGGTCCCCCCAATGGATATGTTGAACACAATGCAAACGGGATTGCGTGTATCTGGCCACGCTTTATCTGTTAGAAACCTTCCACGTTGGTGGCATTCTAGAGAAGAAGGGGTTTACCGAACCTAAATAGCCGCTCTCAATGTCAACCAGCAGGAAGCAAGGATATATTCAACTTCATACGTAACCAGAAGGGGCAGAAACCACATAGGAAACCGCTGAAGCAGGCCGAAACAACAGCGGTGCTACACTCACGAAGTGCCTTAACGTATATTAATTTATCTAAGACTGCACTTACGTAGTGAACAGTCCACCTTACGTAAAGGCTGTGGGATTTAATCCAGTAAAGCCATGTAGAATCTTTCAGCGACATTATCTTTACACATTTTTTTCGTACATTAAGGTTACAAACGCATTTCTTCTTAAAACCAAATGTGAATGTAAATAATAATGTTTTAACATGGTTTAACTACAAAGAATTGGTTATAATGAAAAAAGTAAATATGTCCCTCCTTCCTAACATCGTGCCCCTGTTGAGACTATGTGAGCGGAAGGTAAAGCGACATAGCTGCAGAGTTTATTTAACGCATACAACATAGCAAATGTATTAGAATCTATCTGGATTCAGATGGAAGATTAACGATCACTTAAAAAGGATAAACAGTAATTACAAGAAACCCTCATGACAAAGGGGGAGCGATGTAATAATGGAAACCCACTTATTCTGTTACAAACAATCACAAACAACGTCGGGTGACATGATTATATCGAAAATTATAAGTTCCCATTTGGGACATCAAAAGGATATTATGAAATATATACCACCAGCGCATGAACAGTGTGAGTCATGTGATGTTGAGCTAAAGAAATTTAATGTTGAACCCTCCTAATAACTCCTGTGTTTTATATATGCCTAAGGTGCACACGGACCCTGTCCAGCCTGCCGGGTGTCCTATTAGTGGCGGATAGGGTCTGTGTTCTCCCTTGGCGACCCTCCTGGAAGGGCCCTGTCGCCGTGGTGCAGAACACACAGGCTTATTTGAAGATACTGGGCATTTTTAGAAAAGTTGTAATATCTTAATGTGAATATTGGGGATGATATCTGTTGGTGAACTTTGGATGTATCTCATTGTAATACGGCCATCCACCATAAAGGATGGCATCAAGCGGCTAAAGGTTACTTTTGAAAGGATGTGTTGATGAACAGCAAATAACCATTTTTGAGAATGCTTGAAATTAATTTTGTACAGACCTACTTGCTCTTTGATTGGTAATTATTCCGTCAGCTCCGTGGTACTTCATGGTTCCATGCCGCTCCGTTCATATGTCCAATGCACTTTATGGCTTGTGCAGGAAGAGGAAGACTCGATCTGTTTGACGTCATTTGCTAGACATTGTCTGGCATGGTGGTGGTATTAGATAGATGTGTTCCTGCATAATGGCGAGGGCGGCATTGGTACACTAAAGGAATTCCACCAAAACTATAAGGAATGCATGAACACATGAATATACTGCATTTTGAGTTCACAACCATACTATTGGTTGTAGAATGTGGAGGTTTCTTATGAAGGAGAGTTTAGCACAAAGGTCTATCATAACCAACTAATTGCAATCAATTGTTTGCTGTACCAGATTTTCATCTTCACAATTAAAAATTCCATAACCGTAGCAGTCAGTTTTAAAAGAGTGGATAGAATGGAAGAATAACAAATAGTGTCGGAATAAGAAATAGCTTTACAGGGAATGTAAGCGAGGATGTATTTAAAGGAAGGGGATCCACAATAGATATATAGATACAGTCGTTGGCAAAAAATGTAAGAATCACAGGCTGTTAGATAATAGAAAAAAAAAAGGTCTAAACAGAGAATCCGCTTTCATTAGCAAGATTATAAAGAACTATTTGGCACCTCATACAAAATGATATCCAGGCCTAACGAGTTTGAACAACTACGACCGTGAACTTCTTATAAAGAGGACGGACCATGGTTCTTATTTGTTCCTCTTCTAGTACAGAATGAAAAAAGATCATAGACCGTTGCCACAATGGGCTTGGGAAGTCGAATGGGGCATGGTTTTCTTGTTTGGTATGTGCCCAGTGCCCACTATGGTCCACAAGGCAACAGATTTTATACATCCCCGAACGCCACGTCATATGATCTTAGGGGGCTTTCACCCTTGTGATTCTAAGTATGTAGTCCTAGCCCGGTGTATCCCTTCGGAACTTGTATACGTGGGGGCGCTCACAGCACGCGATTAATAGCAAGAATATCCCAACATCGTTCAGTATACGATTAAAGGAATTAAACTTCAGTACCACCAGCATATGCGAAAAATGGACACACTGACACTCAAATAAATATATGGTGTTTGTTAGAATCTATAACCACACCACCGAGAGGAGGTGAGGCAGTTAAATTGAAACAACGTTGTGAGTATGGTGGGTTCACAACTGGGGACCCTGTCAACGGGTGGATAACAAACAGATTATGAAAAAATTTATATCTGTATAATATAATATGTAATTGTGAAAGTGAATTCTTGCTTGTAATCTGTTATTTCAATCCATTGTATTGGGGTTTGAATATAGTGTCCAATTTGTGAGGTCACTTCCTCTGAATGGTAAAATAATGTTAATTGTAACACATGTATGTTACTGCCAGTTTTGAGCTTGGAAAAGGAACCCAGGTGTTCCGAAAACGTCGCATATAATGCGTGTATTTACGAATAAAGAAACATTTACAAACTTTTTGGTTGGAGTCTCGCATGTTCTTATGAAGGAGGAGCAAGACCGTATCACCCATTTTAGCTCTGCGCACGCACAACACTGAAACGTGGGGTGCTGTCGACCCACAGTTTTAAATATATATTATTTTTTATATATATAATATTAATATGGGATTACTATTTTTGAATATCAATATAAGGGTTAATATATATTAAGCAATTTGTGATTTTTGTTTCTTTGTTATTTTTGGTTTGATCATATTAATCAAATATCTATATTACTCTTATATTATTGTTATAGCCTGGGAGTGAGATATATAATAATTATTAGTGTATGAAAACCTTATTAACAATCAGCCATCATCTTACACGACCATTAAGCCCGCTTACATCATGGGCACTAGAAGCCCGAGTGCCAACTAGTGTCCCAAGGCCACAGCCCCCACCTCCATGTCCCAAGGCATATCCCTTCCTCCATGTCCTCGGATTGAGTCCCCTCTTTTGTCCCAAGGCCAGAGTCCCATCCCCTCTGTCCTCAAGTCCAGAGGTCCCCCACACAGCCCCAATATCCAGGGTCCCCCACCGCCATGTACCCAATAATCCCCCCCTTGTCCAAATCCAGAGTCCCCCCTTCTCTGCCCAAATCCAGAGTCCCCCCTTCTCTGTCCCCCCCCCCCCCCAAATCCAGAGTCGCTTCCCCCTCTGTTCCAAATCCGTGTGTCCCCCCTCGTGTCACCAAATCCAAGTGCACCCACCCTCTGCTCCCAAACCAGTGTGGCCCCCCTCTGTCCAAATCAGGGTCCCTCCTCTTTCCAAATCCAGGAATCCATCTCCTTTGGTTCCCAATCAGGACTCCCCCCCGTCCAAATACAGGGCCACCCCCATTCCCAAACCCATGGCCCACTCTGTCCAAACCCTGTCCCCCTGTCCCAAATACAGGTCCTCCTCCTCTGTCCAAATACAGTCTCCCCTTTCCTGTCCCAAATCAGGGGGTTCCCCCCTCCTGTCCAAAGCAACCTACATATGTCTGTGCAATTGCTGTTTGCTCTGCTGCCTTTTTTCGGGTTCGAGCGTTTTTCGGGGGCTTTGCGATTGCCGATTTGCGTTCCGCATTTTTTTTAATTGGAATCGCATGCGTTTCCAATACTTCTTGGTAAATGGTAAATCATGGGTGTGGATTGGATCGTAAGTGGGTGGTAGATGTTGGTAATTGGTGGGAGAACTGACGCAGAGAGTTTTAAAGGGTCATTCATTTCGTGAAGGTTTGGGTGGTTTGGCAATGATTGGACATGGACTGAAAGGGCAAAAAATAGAATGGGGAGTTATTTAGCTGGGACTGTGGTGGTGGGACAGGTGGTAGTTAGTCATATATATATAAATCATTATTCACATCTAAAGGGATACTAAACTGTCCCTAACAGTGTAGTTTGCAAATTAATGCCATATTCACAGGGAGTTGAGATCCTTTATTTCTACATCCTGTGAATAAGAACGCCTGGGTTACACAGAGAACTTCACCACGTTTTACACTTTGGGCTTCTCTCCAGATGATCAGCGTGTTGTCACGATTGTCCATTGGTCTTTAATATTGGCGCACACTACAAGATAGAGAGGAATCAAGACAGTTGTGCCATCTTCTGAGAGAACCGCGAGTGGTGAGCGGTAGTTAAAGTTAACTTAAATTATTCACAAGGAGGCAGTGGGGCCCCTATCATGAGGCAAACTGATATTTTGTCAGGGAGCACCCATGCAGAACACTTAAAAGCGGCGGCAGTTAAAGAAATCTTCCTTCCTGCCTGCTTTTCAGCAACCAACCAATTCAGTGTTAAAGTCGGCCCTCCAGTCCACCAGTCAGTGTTAATCAGACTACCACACCCACCTCCACAATCCACGTCTATGTTTCCTGATGAAGCCTGCCCGTTCACGTGCCGCCACACGTCTGCCCTTAGGCGGCCATTAAAGTTGTGTGCAGGGGTATCAAAACCTAGGAACACCCTGCAGGAGGTGGGAATAGCAATCTCAACCTCCCTGTGAATATAGATATATTTCAAAGTACAGTATATGGCGTCTACGTGTAAATAGCATTCATGTCACAGTGAGGGAAATGGGTCTTTTCACATTCGGCCAATAATTTTGTTCTCATTTAAGAGAGTGATAACCCATCATTGACATGGCGATTACAGAGCGGAATAAGAAAATTGGGGCCCCCGGCACTTGCCTCGGGTGCCTGTCCATAATCTGGCCCTGGCGCTTAGTAGGACTGGGCTAACCCTTTTAGATGAGTGAACCAGATGTGCTGGGATAGATATTATACCTATGATCCTGTTGGAGGCCTTGTAGAAATTATACCAAGATTCCGACCAGGAAGATATAAAATAACCCCAAGCCGAATGTTTCGGGGTAGGCTTGTCACCTATACACTTGGTCCACTTTCAGGTTCATAGCAGCTTGTTGGATGGGGTGAAATACTTATAGAGACAGCGCTGATTGATTCAGTGATGTTTGTCTTGTTATTTCAAGTTAGGGTTTTTAAAAGATGTCCAGGAAAATCCACGGATTTGTCTCTTTTTTATGGTCAAATCCGGGGTCTAGCCGGATTAAGACCCGTTAGTCGGATTTTCGATAACAAAACCCACAGCATGGTCCCTGCCAAACTTCATACAGTTGTGCAACACGAAGCACAGCACAGCAGCCAAGGAGAAAAATACTTATCTGACCATTGTTACATCACTTGGTCCATCCCAGCCAGCCAGCAGTGTGAGGAAAGTTATTACTGCTTTAGCTCCTTGTGTTACAATGAATGGGAAAAGCTGCTCACCGTCTGCTCTGCTAATGTCCACAGCCAGGACAGATTTCGGGCTGCCCGTAACTGCACACAGCCAGGCAGCAGATAGGTGGTTACAGAGTGATTTACAAACCATGCCTCCAATTTACCACACACACAGGCAATGTCCCTGCAACTTCATAATGTTTGACAAACACGAGCACAGCCAGTCAGCCAATGGGAGAAAAAATACTTAATCTGACACATTGTACCAACACTTGGTTAACATCCCAGCAAGCCAGCAGTGAGGAACAGTTTATCTTGCTTGATCTCCTTGTGTTACAATGAATGGGGAAAAGCTGCTCACCTGTTGCCTCCTGCAAATGTCAACAGCACAGGCGACACAGATTTCCGGTCTCAGTAACTTGCACACAGCCCAGGATCAGAGATGGAGTTACGAGTGATTTACACCATTTTGCCTCATTTACCAAGAGCCCGCAGCGCTCTTTTATGGAGTTACAAGTCATGCTTAAGTTAGTCTATTCATTCAGTTATTTTTACAACGGGAAGGGAGGTAAGCACACCCTCCTTTACTTCCCGTCTTCAATAAAACGGAAAAGCCCACAACTGATTTTCCCCTTTGAGATACCTTCTTAAAACGACAACTGTTGACACTCATGCCCTGATCCTCTTCTCCATCCCATTGGAAGAAATCTGTTTTTTTTACTTTGCTGTTATATATGCTATAAGTTGCCCTTTAGTACTTTGAATGTGGGATTTGGGCACTAACAAGAATTCATCATTATCAGGGTAAAGACACCAATCTGAAGGAGTATCAAACACCCACCTATTTCAAAAAACTATGGCGAGGACCTAAAACTGCGAGTACTCACCCTGGGTTCAGCGTCTAACTCCTGTCACTTATTCTTTAAATTGCAAATTGCCGGCCACGATTTTCTTTTCCCCTTTCTATTCCATGCCGGCAAGCTTATGACTTACTGGTATAGGAGAGTATAGTGGAAGGCAGAGAACAGCCACCTAGCGCTTGCAAGTTAAGAGGTCAAGGGCAGGAGTTGATGTTAACCCAGGGTGAGGACCTAGTGGTTTAGGTTCCCCCTGAGCTCCGATAAATAGATGTGTGGTGTGTGTGTGTAATGGACAGTAATTGTTTGTCCTTTATCACACAGGAAATACAGTCTCTGGCGACTCCTGATATGATTCTATAACAGGGGGGGGACAATTCAGTTTTCTCAGGACCAATAGGTTTAAACTCGTTTTCAATATATGACAGATTGAATTTTTTAATAAGAAGAATGGAAAGTGTGTAACATTTAGACCCCTTCCAAAAATTCAGTTTATTATTTTTTTGGGTCAGTCGAGTATGAGGGGCCAGTCAGGGGCAGCACTAAGGGCCGCAATGTGGCCCCCAGGCCTTACTTTGCCCAGGGTCGTCATAAGATACAGTAACTCCTTCAGGAGTGGTTCTTACCCTGATACATAATGAATTCGTTGTTAGGACCCAAATCCACAAAAACGGAAAAATAAATGCATAAAAAAACAGTACCAACAAAATATACTCTGTTTTTGGTCCTTTTTAGTCAGGCTCTAGTGTGAACGAGACCTAGCACTACAGTGTGCAGGGGGTTACCTCAAGATGGGCATTACCTTAAAAAGTGGGAGTGGCTTTGGAAAGGAGTGGGCAGGCCGAACTTTGTGCGCGCGTATCACAAGGCACACACTATGTCCGCTATTTTGAATTTTTAAAATCTGGAAACTCAACTATAGTTCAAGTTGAAAGTCAAAGATTTCAAGTTTAATTGTGGAAATAAGTCTGTTGCAATCGGAATAAACTGATAAGCTGTACTAATAATTGTCCAATAAGGAGAGTTGTCCCCCGTGTTAAGGGTGGAATAAGGAGGTGGTTAGGAGGGAGACGTTGTCATAGACTTTGTAATAGCTATAAGTATGGTCATACCATAACTTATTACCTGAAGGGAGAGGTGACTTTGCTCGTTTTACTTTAAACAATGTGTTTTGAGGGTTTCCTGCCATCACATCGAAGAAGTGGCTAATTGTAAATGGAAAAGCACGTAAGCAACCAAGAGGACTGAAAAATACGGCCATTTTACTGAAATATTGGCTCCATTTGACAACTGGGTCTAATGTAATAAGGAAGGCCAACATGTTCCCTTGCGTTAGCAAACACCTCAGGAAGGTAAAATTAACAGCTGGTGGTTGTTCTGGTTAAGGTTCGTACACACATGACCGCGACGCCACAATTGTATGAACAAGCGTTTCGGCGCGATAATCAGCCCGTGTAATGGCCAACTTTATGGGCGAAACAACTTGGTCGGTGAATCCGGGCACCCGCGATCACCATTGTGTATGAACCTTTATTATACAGGGATTTGCCACTCGTCGTTTTACCTGTGCTAGTACACAAGACAGCACCAGAGAACAATTACATGATATTTTGCTCTCTGAATATTTTTTTGGAATCACTGCCTTTGTTTCCTGCTATTTCTTCTTTGCTTTGGAGATTTGTGAGTCTGTTTGTCAATTCTGGTTAATGTTTTTGGAGAGTTAAGGCGACACACGATCGATATTTCGGGTGCGTCAACCGATAGTTCAATTATCGGCTACGATTGACCTAAATAATTGCAGGGAATTTTAGCTTGTTGGCCGATCACCATTCATCGATCGGAGGAAAGACGATCGGACATAGTGGAAAACACGTCCATCGTGGTGATACCTGCTATGGTACTCAGTCTGAGCGCGGTGTCACGGTAAACTCGGTCATTATTGCCAGGCCGAAGTCCTTACTCTTATGGACCGGTCCAGAAAGCTGAACGGTCGTCGATAAGAGAAAAAGTGCTGTTGTACCATGCTTAGAGCATATTAAAGTTGTCAACGCGTTTCTTCCATTCACATGACTTTTGAGCTGAGATTCTATTGTAAGGCAGTGCCATCTTTTGGTTTAATAGGTTTTTAGGTGGTGTAGCATGTACTGAATCCTGTTTAGTATACCTGTTTTGGAATATGTATCTCACTAAAAACTCAAAGGGAGATTTCTGTCGTGATCTCAGTCATCAGTGGGTCAGTTGACCAAATTAAACAGCAATTAATGCCCAACCAAGATTTTGACAGCCCCATGGACAAGAGGGGTGGGCAGGGCAAGGGCGGGGGATTGGGCATTATGGGGTAGGTAGTTTGGGCATTCCTGGTGGAGTTTGGGTGATCGTGGAGGCCTGGGCACTGCACTGGGGCCACTAGTGCAGCCTCCAGCGTGGCCTCAGGTTGGGAAAACTCCCTTAATTCCAAGTGATTGAAGAAGACATTTACTAAAAAAGTTCCAATGTAATCTTATACAGCATGCCATCTCTATTGTTGTCTATACAAGAGTAAATAGTGTAATGATTGTGGCACCTCCCAGCCAGGCTACTGAAACAACATAATGGACACTATTGAATTGTATTAGTGCTATCTATGTACAAAATTGGATGATAGATTGAGATCCACCATTGGTATGACTTAGATGTACTATCTTGTGTAATTGTTTATTGGATTTTGACACATAAGACAATGAACATACATGTGTGTCCACTTTTATAATGTCAAGTGTAATTTTAGGGAGGTATTCCATGATAGTCATAGATAGCAGTTGGGCTACAGTAACAATTAGAGACAGGCTTAGTCATGTCCATGGATAGTGCCATAGGGACCGTATGAAGGTTGTGGTTTTCTGACTGTCCAAGTGCTTCTTCATTCGATTCATACGATATGGAACGTCGGCGATCGGTTGGAGCCACATACATAATCAGCCCGCCTGCCTGACCAAAAAACCCTGAATGTCGTTTGGTTTGGCTGAATTGTTGGTATTGGTGTGGGTATCAGCCTAAGGAGTGGTATTAGGAAACCGTAATATTGATCTATAAAAAGGATTAGAACATATAGACTAAAATCTTTTATGTGTTTATTTTATTAGTAGAAAATTTTGTCAGTTATTTTTTACCTGCTATGTGCACTAATGGCATTGCTCACATTCCGCGTCTTCTGCAAGTGGACCACCTTGAACTTAATGGGAAGTTAGAAAAAATGAAGGTTCTGCCTCAAGTTAGAGGTATAATATAACAATGGTACTTAAGCTGTCATAACACACGTGTCGTATGGGGCCGTCCCAAGATGCAGGAATGTGTTTGGACCGCCGATAATCGTGTTGTTGTGACATGGTGCCAGGGGACAGCTTGGCCGAAACTCGTGCCGTTCGTATGTCGGGATTGAATCTGCGCGCCATACACGACCGGCCAGGCAGAATCTCAACTCAACGGATGCCTGTTTCGGAGGACACGATTATCGCCGGATCAGCCATGCAGTACACACATGTTAGGCATTTCCGGGTCGGCACCGCGGATCGCGCTGGGGTTGTCACATTAAAACAACACCGTCCCACGTTTCCGTTGTTTTTTGCTTTGCATTCCGCTAGTTTTATTCTGAGAAATTAAAAAATTCTAGCTATTATCAATTATAGACATTTCCACATTAGGCTAATAGTGTTGGCGTCCCAGTGACTCTATTCCCTGTTTCTACCCAGTGTCCTAGCTCCTATGGTAAGTATAATAATTCATAAAACAGTCGATCCTGGGCACTCTTGGCTTTTATTCAACAAAAACTTTTATTGGTTATATCAATACATCAACCGTTTGGTGCAGATTATGCACCTGCATCGGATATAATGTATATCAATATATATAATACTAGTTAATTATATAACACTGACAATTTTCCAAAATAGTTCCACGGTTCCGAGAAAAATCCAAAAAGTATAATACTCTTCGTGCACCCAGACATTCCAGC
Organism: Hymenochirus boettgeri; assembly: GCA_019447015.1. NCBI lineage: Eukaryota > Metazoa > Chordata > Amphibia > Anura > Pipidae > Hymenochirus > Hymenochirus boettgeri. The sequence continues at coordinate 238,213,116 of CM033473.1, read as the reverse complement.
CGGATACGCTCCGGGCTCCATCCTCCCTCTATTAATTCTATGCCTCGCTTCTCCCCCCCATGCTCACTTTTTTTTTTAGACCGTTCTGCTCGTTAATGGGCAATGTAAAATTCATCCTACACTCCACGCGCCTTGACTTGCCCAATTATTAATAATATTTCTTAGATTCATAGAAAGTCTCAGCCATTAGTTTGGCTCACAACACACAAAACATCAACCAAATATGTGGCAGCCAGATGAACCGAAATTAATACAGCTCACTCATCACAATCCCCTGGAAAGTCAAAGTCCCAGAAAGACGAAGGCGTAAAGATCACAAAGCATAAGTCCAGTAGCTAGTCCAGTAGCATAGTCCGTAACACAGTCCAAATGGGATAGGCGGCCCAGGAATTCCAAGAGTCAGAACCAACGCCACTACGCCATTTGAGTCACATCCTTGTGTTATTCATCGTCCAGATTAGAAAGAATATTTTTATTCTAAAACCCAAGAGCCATGATGAACTAGTCTAAAAGGGCTTCATTACTCTATCAGTCTTTGACTTCGCGTACAAAGGAGGGGTGTGGAGTTGGACTTGTCAAAGACAGAAATTCGCCGGGATACTACTTTAACGGGTCAGCGAAAGCAATAACATGTTGGGCTATGCACTCTTAAAAAATGAGGGTAGAGTGAATATTCGATGACAGTATACCTTGAACAACTGACGCTAAGAAATCAGGTGTTCACCAGTGGCTGGGTACACACGACACTCGGCACTACGTGTGTACCGCTGACTGCAAGCACGCCTCCGTCTTGGTATGCCGGCATCAATTGTCGGCCATGCTTGAAGTTCAAAGAATAGATTCCTGGCGGTCCAATTAGCGGAAACGTGCAATGCGCTCGAGGGTCGGGATTGTCTAATCCCCCCCCGGCCCCCCGGCCCTGGAAGCATATCTGATCATCGAGGTCGGTCACGCTGTCTGCCCCACACCGGGCAGATATTTCGGCCGACCAACCGAAAAGTGCTGTCTGAATCGGTCGTATCAGCTGAAAATATCTGCTGGTGTGTACCATGCCTAAAGTAAATGTAAAGTTAATCAAAGTTTTGGGCTGTCTGGTGTAGAAAATGTACCTTGGAAACAAGGAGTTAGGTGTCAAGGAAAATAAGAAAAATAGGAGACTGTGGTAGATCATGCCTACATCTCAAAACAATCCCTATGGACTGCACAATTCGTTGCATGTGGCTCGATAGTACCGCGAACGCTCGATCAGGACAAAAGTCCATTTGGTGTACACCACAATTAAGACAATGGCTCACAAACAGGGGAAATGCAAAACAGTCACACTTAAGATAAGGGCCAAAAATAAAAGTTCAATTCTTCATTTTTCTACATCCACATGGGTTGAAGTAAACAGAGATAATAGTGATATAAATGATGTCACAAATAAGTAGATTCACAATCTTCAATAGCCATAAAAAGAAATGCAAAAAAAACGCAACTTTTGCACTTAACGGGAACATGTAGACTAAAGCAGCAAAAGAGAAATTGTTTTATTACGAGAGTAAAACAACTACAATTTAAAGGGGAATGTTTAGTGCAAAAAAACATGTACTTTTAAGAAAAAGCGCAGTATTTTTCATCTAATGACCCTTTTACCCCTGACCCATTCAGCATTTTGTCGTGTATAATAAATACTTCTGTGAAATCCGACCGACTTCCTCGTTTGCAGGACCCCTAATAGAGCCGTTATGGTTTGCCCTTGAACCCACGCCTGGGTTGATTCAGTGCTAGTAGTAGAGATCTGAGGCATCTTTGACCCATCCAACAGCCATCAGTAGAATTACTGTTAGGAACTTTCCAAGGGTAGTGTGCACTGGGTAGAAAAAGGGACCGTCAACAGGACCTGAAATTCAGCAGGGTATGAATGTGAAACTGATTTTCAAAATGGAAGAGAATATTAGAACAATTATGAAGCAGTAAATAAATAAACTAAAGATTTTAAAATAATTATATTTTCCTCGACTTTCCCTTTATACACAAAAAAACAAAACTCCGCCGAACCGGAGGGGGGGTTAAGGTCCTTGGATGGAAAAAAACATGCTCTTCTTTATCTTAAGTAACATGTATGTGACTAAGATCTTGTACACCCAAGATATGGCCTGAATAGGGCGGTTTGTATTTCTGATTTTATCTTAAAATTTTGAGTGCAAACCACTTCAACGAGTTTCTTGTTAAACACAAATGTAATCCTACAAAAGTTGTAGTCTTCCCTTTAGAATCATCAACCACCATCTTCATCTACAGAACAATAAGTTTATACCTTCCTCTATGTTGTGAAATTGTTTTTTTATCACGTTATTGGGAACTAAAATAAAAATACAAAACAAGTACTGAACTGAATAAACAGGCAGGGACTTACATGAATGTGTCGTATAATAATATAGTATTGGAGGATGATTAAAGACATACATTCCTCACTCCAAAATTTTTTTTTCAACCCTATCCAATAACTCTACTGAACCGCTGATCCGCAGAGAAAGAAAAACAAAAAAGGGGGGGTGGGGATCATCCTAATTTCCTCCGAAGGCAATGGTAAAAGGATCCCTGGATCACCAAATCTTTTGCAGTAATACCTGTAATTTAAATATTTTTTGAATCTAATCCAGCCCACTATACTAGAAACCCCTAATTGTTACCACAACTGGGCGGGGAGCGACAATAACGTTCGTAATACTAAAGTCCTGCAATGGGTATGAATAGCCTATCATACAATTACCATTGCGATTGTTAAATCTCGGTGCTATCGTAGTTTCTGACCGCAATCAAAAGTGTACAATGCGGTTGTAAAAACTTCAATTGTTATGGACGCAGTATAGCTATTTAGCGCGATAAAACACTTTATAAATAAGGCCCTTCGCCTAGGGCATGCTTTGGTTAGACACAAGGTATTGGTAAACTTCAGATGTATCACTAACAATATCAACGGGGCTGGAACAGTGGAGCCGGTTTTGGACGCGGGTTGCCACAGTCTATTATACAGTTTTTACTGTTCTCTACAGCTTACATTTTTGTCAATGAAAAATTAGAAACTTTGTGAACTCTGCCTTCAAATCCCTTCTGCTTTGGGTTAGGAATAAATTACTCAAGAAGTGAACTGTTTCTTTATTGTATTGTTTGAAGACCAGGAGGTAAAAGAGCTATGCCTACTTACATTCTTCAATCAAATAACCAGGAGCACACGGACAAAGAAAGAAAGAAAAAGGAAACTACTTACCTTACACGTGATCCTCTGCAGCAGCAGCAGTGTACAGGTCCAACCGCTTCCTGGTTTCAGAGTAACTATAGCGTACATTATCGGGCATAGTTACTGAATAAAAATATATATAGGCACCCTGCGGGTTAAGAGCAAAGGAACATCCAATATAAAAATATCTATATTAGGAATAACACATATACATCAAGAAGGTACTAAAGGGTGGCCAGCCTAAAAAAAGAGAATACATATATATATGACCATACTAAAAAATCCCCCGAATAAGAGGAATAAAAAGTGTACACAATGTCACTGAAGCAGCAGTCAAGTCACTGTATCATAAGTAGCAGTAGGGACTCGGCATAAAAAAATCCTTTATAGTTCGATCGGAACAAAAGGAAGGATGCCAATCCAAACGTTGGGTGCGCTCCCCTGGAGAAGGAACCAGTTAATGAGGAAAACAAATACAGTGCAGTAATACATCACCGTCTCCCGATGCAATCGCGAGGTTCAGTGGCAATATTTCCGATCCCCAGGACAGTTGAAGGCACCACTTGCCCGTTGCAAAACTAGCTCTTGGATGTGATGAAATAGGAGAATAAGTAAGTTTTCCCAGCGTGTGGTGCTATAAATCCAGTGCAACCTGGAGAAAACTCTTCAAACAGGTGGAGTGGCAGCTAGCCATGCACAGGGGTTCCTCTACCAGTTCCTGGATTCACGTCACTACTACATCGTTCACTCCTATGGAGCTACTCAGCAGATCTTTGCTCTACCTGCAGGGTGCCTATAATATTTTTATTCCTTTATACCTTAGTGACGTTTTTGTGCGAAAAATACACTTTGGGTTCTTTTCAGAGGAGGGGACTCGGGCTCCTTGTGTGGTGTTCCCAGCTATATCCTCTGTTGGTATAGTTACTTGAGCCCGAAAGTGGTCGGGACCTGGACTGCTGCTGCGGGGGGATCGCATGTAAGGAAGTTTCTCCTTCCTTCCAGGGGTTGTCCCTAGGGTTTTTGGCACCTGAAACAACTTGAATGCCGCCTCTAGACTGAGCGGCGCGCGTGGGCGGGCTTAGCATGTGGGGCCGTGGCTTGCATGGGTGTGGCTTATCGCGTGGGCGTGGTAAATTTCATAATTTTGTTTTTGAAAATGGTTATTTATACGCTTCTCTATTTTTAGAAAACACTAAAAACATGTTGGTGAACTGGTACATTACTTAGAAAGGCCCTACCATACTCTGTAGAATAAAGATGTTGGCAAAAGATTTGTAAGCCCTGCTACAACGTCAAGGGTAGACTCTTTCAGCAGGGACTTAACTATATGCTAGATATTCTTATTTTATATATAGATTTATATAAAAAATTATATAGATTATTTTATCTATCTCTGCTATCTATCTATCTATCTATCTATCTATATCTAATCTTCTGCTATCTATCATATCTATCTATCTATCTATCTATTGATATTATCTATCTTCTGCTATCTATCTATCTCTGCTATCTATCACTCTATTCTCTGCTAATCTATCACTCTATCCTGACTATCTACATCTATCTATGTACTATCATACTAGTTCTGATTTTATCTATCACTTATCTATCGATATCTATCATCTCAATCTCTGCTATTATCTATCTATCTATCTATCTATCTATCTATCATCTATCTATCTCTTCTACATCAATCTCTGCTACCTTCTATCATAGATAGTAGCAGAGATAGATAGATAGGTAGCAAGATAGATAGATAGATAGCAGAGATAGATAGATAGAGAGATAGAGTGATCGTATAGCAGAGATAGATAGATAGAGGGATAGATAGAGAATCTATTCTGCTCGCATCACTTATCATTCTGCTACCTACTCTATCTCTCTGCTACCTATCTATCTATCATCTACATATCTCTGCTATCTATCTATCTCTGCTACTATCTACTTCTGCTACCTATCTATCTCTGCCACCTCATCTCTGCTTCCATCTGTCTTGCTATCCATCTATGCTCTGCTATCCATCTATCTCTGCTATCCGATCTATCTCTGCCCTACCTCTATCTCTCTCTTCCTCTGCTATCTATCTTCTCTATCTCGGCATCTAGTCTCTCTATCTCTGTATCTATCTCTACCGTCTTCTTCTATCTTGCTATCTGTACTCTATCTCTGCTATCTATCTATCTCTGCTATCATAACTTAATCTCTGCATCTATCTCTATCTTGCTCTATTCTATCTTCTTCTATCTCTCTATCTTGCTTAATCTATCTATCTATCTATCTAATCTATATATTACTCTGCATTTATCTATATCTATCTCTTGCTATCTTATCATTATCTATACGACCTACGATCACACCTGTCTGTCTATCTATCTTATCCATCTGTCTGTCTATCTATCTCTAGCGTTCATCTTTCATCCTTGCATATCTATTCTCTCTCTATATCTCGTTTATCTATCTACTACTATCTATCTATCTATTCTGCACCTCTATACTACTATCAGTTATCTCTGCTATCTACTAAATATCTTGCATCGATTCGCTACTCTATCATAGATAGTAGCAGAGATAGGATAGATTGATAGCCAGGATAAGTGATGATAGCGGTATAGAGATAGCAAGGAGATAGATAGATAATCTATCCTCTGCTACTACTTCTATCTCTGCGCCTATCTATCTCTGCTATCTATCTAATACATCCATCTATCTCGGCTACCTATCTACTACTCTTGATTGCTACCTATTCTATCTCTGCTACCTATCTATCCTTGTCTATCCATCTAATACTGCTATCCATCTACTCTCTCTGACTATCCATCATTCTGTTCCATGCTTATCCTGCATTCTATCTTCTATCTCTGCTATCTCTCATCTATGCTCTCTATCTACTCCGGTCTGACTATTATCTCTGCTTATACTATCTCCCTATCCGCTATCTATACTTGCTAAGTCTATGTCTGATCTATCTATCTCATGGCTTTATCTCCTCCTATCTTCTGCTATCTATCTCTCTATCTCGTTACCTATTATCTTCTGTTACCTATCTATCTCTGCTATCTATCTCTATCTCTGCTAATTTTATCTATCTATCTCTATTATCTCTGCTTATTGTTATTAAATTTAAATCTATCGCTACTATCTATCTATCTATCTCATCTATCATGTATATTCTACCCTACAATCTACCTGTCTGCTATCTATCTATCCACTGTCTGTCTATCTATCTAATCTCTGCTAATTTATCTATCTATCTAGTCTATCTCTCTATCTATCTTCTATCTATCTCTGTATCTTCTCTATGCTATCTCTATCTTCTAGCTATCTATCTATCTATCTATCTTGCTTCTCTATCTATCTATCTATCTATCTATCTATCTATACTATCTATCTATCTATCTATCTATCTATCTCTATCTATCTATCTATCTACTATCTGACTATACTATCTATCTATCTCTACTCAATGCTAATCTATCTCTTCTGATCTCTGTATCCATCTTCTCTGTATCCATCTATCTTGCGATCCATTCTTATCTCTGCATTATCCTAATCTCTGATCTATCTCATCTGAGCAAGTCCTTATACTATCTCTCTATCTCTGCTATTCATATCTCTCTATCTTGTTCTATCTCTCTATCTCTGATATCTATATGATCTTGCTTTATATTCTATCTCTGCTATTATCTAATTCTCTGCTATCTATCTCTCTATCTTCGTATCTATCTCTCTACTCTGCCGTAAATCTATCTTTCTTGCTACTATTCTATCTCTGCCTACCTCATTCTATTCTCGCTAATCATCTTTCTCTCCTATCTAATCTCTATCTCTGTTCATCTCTCTATCTCTGCTATCTATCTAATATTCACTATCTCTGCTATTTATCTATATCTATCTCTGCTATCTCTATCATTTATTCTAGCTACCTACGATCTACCTGTCGTCTAATCTATCCATCTGTCCTGTCTATCTATCTATCGTCTGCATATCTATCTATCTTTCTTCTCTGCTAATTCTTATCTATCTCTATCCATCTACTATCTCATATCTATCTATCTCGCTATCTATTCATGATACTTATCTATCTGCTTGCTATCTATCATTCATCTATCTACCTACAAATCTACCTCTGTCTATCTATTATCCAGCGGAGGCGGCAGAGTCAGGGGCCGAGGTAGGTCTAGGCTGAGCGTAGACCGCGTTAGTCACGAATATCGAGCAGTTCGACACGGCTAGTCATCGATCAGCGCGTAGCGTACTGATCGTATCACTACCGAGTCGCGCGAGTCACCTCACCGCGTCGAGCGTATCGGCTAGCTAAGCAGGCCGGAGAGAGTAGCCGTACTATCTATCTCTCTCGGCTGCATGGGCTATCTATCTGGCGTCAGCTTGAACGCTGTCTACTCTCGGACGGCATCCTAATCTATCTAGTCTGATCTATCGATCTATCGCATGCTATTCTACTGCATCTATCACTTCTATCTATATCTATCCTCTCGCTATTCTATCTATCTGTCTATCTTACCTCTCTGTCTTTACCGCCTAGCTCAGCTAGTATCTATTATTATACTATCGATCTCTCAACTACTATCTTCTCTCGTCGTATACTATCCTCTGTATTATCTATCTATCTCTCTCTGCTATCTATCTACTATCTATATATCGTCTATTCTCCTGATATATACTCTACTACTATCTGCTTTACCTCTATCTATCTCTGCTATCTATCTATATATCCTATTCTATTATCTATCTCTGCTATCTACCTATACTCCTCTCTCTGCTATCTATCTCTCTATCTCTCTATCTCTTTTCTTACTCTATCTCTGACTATCTATATATCTATATTTCTCTGCTATATCTATCTATCTATCTCTTGCTATCTATCTACTTCTATCTCTCTCTGCGATCTATCATCTCTCTCTGCTATCTATCTATCTCTCTCTGCTCTATCTATCTATCTCTCTCTGTATCTATCTATTCTCTCTCTATCTTATCATTCTCTTGCTATTATCTATCTCTGCTATTTATGTCTATCTACTATCTATCTATATATTCTCTGCATCTATCATTTATCTATCACCTACAATCTACCTGTCTGTCTATATATCTATCCATCTGTCTGTCTATCTATCTTCTCTGCTAATTTATCTATCTATCTATTCTATCTATCTATCTCTGCTATTCTATCTATCTATTATCTATCTCTCTCTGCTATATCTATCTATCTAGCTATCATCTATCTCTGCTATCTATCTATCTATCTCTCTATCTATTATCTCTGCTATCTATCTATCTATCATCTATATATCTATATCTATCTTGCTATCTATCTATCTATCTATCTATCTCTCTCGCTATCTATCTATCATCTATCTATCTATCTATCTCTGCTATCTATCTATCTATCTCTCTCTGCTATCTATCTATCTCTCTCTGCTATCTATCTATCTATCTCTCGCTGCGATCTATCTATCTATCTATCTATCTATCTATCTATCTATCTATCTATCTATCTCTGCTATCTATCTATCTCTCTCTCTCTGCTATCTATCTATCTATCTCTCTCTGCTCTATCGTCTTGCTATCATATATCTATCTATCTCTCTCTGCTATCTATCTATCTACTATCTACTCTGCTATCTAAATCTATTATATCTATCTATTATCGACTTGCATCTATCAATCTATCTATCTATCTCTGCCTATCTATCTATCTCTCTCTGCTATCTATCTATCTATCTCTGCATATATATTCTCTCTATCTATCTATCTACTATCTCATCTCTGCTACTATTCTATCTCTGTCTATCTATCTATCTATCTGCTATTATCTATCTATCTCTCTATGCTATCTATATAATCTACGATCTCTCTCTGCTATCTATCTATCTCGCTCTGCTATCTATCTATCTCTTTGCATCTATCGATCTCTCTCTGCTATCATCTATCTATCTTCTCTCTCTGCTATCTCACATCTCTACCTCGGCATCATACTATCTACTACTCTGCTCGCTACTATCACATCATCTCTGCTCGATCATCTATCTATCGCCGCTGATCTATCTATCGTATCTATCGATCGATCGATCTATCTATCGCTTGCTAGTCGAGCTACTATCATCCTATCTATCTATCTATCTATCGATCTATCTATCTCATCTCTGATATCATATCTACTGTCTATCTCTACTCTGCTATCTATAGCATTTATCTATCTACCTACAATCTACCTTGTCTGCTATCTATCTATCTCGCTCGCTACTATCTATCTCCTCTGCTATCAGTCTATCTATCTCGATCATATATCTCTGCTGCCCTATCATCTATCGATCTCTGCTACTATCATTTATCTATCTACCTACGATCTACCTGTCTGTCTATCTACTATCTCTCTCTGGATCTCTATCTCTCTCTGCTATCTATATCTACTCTGCTATCTATCATTATCTATATACTCGATGATACCTGTCTGTCTATCTATCTCTGCTATCTATCTATCTATCTATCTATCTCTGCTATCTATCTACCTACGATCTACCTGTCTATCTATCTGTCTATCTATCTATCTATCTAACTATCTGTCTATCTATCTCTGCTATCTTCTCTGCTCTGTATTTATACTATCTATCGCTACTATCTATCTATCTCTGCTATCTACCTACCTACCTATATACCTTCTATCATCTATCTATCTTTCCCCCCCAGGCAGGAGGCCAGTCCGACCCTGCTGCCAGTAAGGAATTGCAGCAGACAGCAGTCCTACTAAACAATCTGTATGTAGCCGGCAACTTATTTTTTCAAAAAATTTCCAGTACTTACGTTGTACTGTACCCAACTTCCGGCTCCTGTCTCGGCCCGAGTGGATGAGACAGAGGAGGGACACCATGGAAGGAGTGTAGAGGTAGAAGAGACCCAACACCCACGAACCCCGGCGCTGCGTGCGAGTCCGAGTCCCCGCTTGCTAGTTCGGCCGCTTACTCGAACTTCGGCGCCGCTCGCAACCTCGCGGCCGGGCCGGGGGGAAAATGCCGCCTTTTTTTTTTTCAAAAAACCACCGCACAGAAACTGTACAATGCCGCCCATGAGCAACTTTTTCAGGTTGCGTCATGGTAGGAGCGGCGCTGCTTCCTTCATCTGTCACTCCTGGTGAATTGATTAAAAACGGGAGGTACGGCATACCGTATATACTCGAGTATAAGCTGAGGTTTTCAGGTTTTAAAATTAACCTGAAAACCTTTCCTCGGCTTATACTCAAGGTCAAGGTCCTTACTGGCATCAATGTAGATCACAGACTCCAAATCCAGCTACCTCACGCTGCCTAAGTACTGTGGATTTGCCTTGCACCGGGAGGAATGAATGAGGATTTGGACCTCATCCCCTACATATAAATAAGCTCCCTCATGTTGATCATGAGCAACTAAAAACATGTCACTGCTATGTGGTTACAGATCCATAATCCATCTAAAATGCACATTCTATATTAAAGAGATTCACTTGATGAATCTATATTCAAGAAAACTCAACTGGATATCTGTTGATTATGAGATCTCCAAACAGAATGAGTTCTGAAGGATATTTACCCCTTCTCCAAATACTTACTTGAATTGGAATTTCTACTTCTACTACTCTGTTTTGAAGGATATTTGCCCTTCTCAAATACTTACTGGAATTGGAATTTCTACTTTTACTTATTCTACTGAATATCTTAACAATGGATCCGGATACTGTATATAAGTTGAGCACGATATAAGTGATATATTTTTTTTATACGGTATAGGTGATATATTTTTATACATGCTGGATATAGAACAAACATCATGTCCTTATGAAACTAAGGGGGGCCCCCCTTTTTTCTGAAAAAAATACTTGGATAAACAAAGGATCTCTAGTAAATAGAGTTGTGACTATATACTTATATAAGTAAGAACATTATATGGATGGACTACTATAAACTGTCCGCACTCCTATGAGGATAGATCAATTAAGCACTGGATATTTGTGCTTAATATCCAGTGCTGTAACACATATATAGATGGGCATACTCTTGTAACATAAATGTGATTATATATATATATATAGATAATTTTGATGGGAATGGTTATGTCTAGGAATTTGTTAATAGGTCCTCCAAGTTGTTGCAGGCTTTTTCTTAGGCACGGTCTCTTACTCTGGCGTTCCTGGTAACTTAGCAACCATCGGCACACAAACCGAGGTTGCTATGTTCTTACGTTGAGACGTACTTACGTATGCACGCTAAGTGACGTCAATGTGGCCCGAGAGAGGTTGCACTGGCGCAAAAATATGACGTCACCACGCCTATTGGCGCGAACGCGCCAAGACGGGACCAATAGGCCATAGATTTTAGGCCTACAAAACAGGGTTACTGACGTGCCTACCCTGCACCTTTGAAAAAGCTCGGGGCACCGAGCGAAACGCGTCAGGGGGGACCCGCCGTGTTTGGATCTCCCAGTCAGCCTCAATGTATACAGCTGTTTGGAAACCTGGACCTCCATGGGTTGTCTCTACTTCTAAATGTTGAGTCACACATAGGGACAGATAAGTATTAGACACATCTACTTTGTACTTGTAGCTCTATTGTTACTTTTATCTTAATAGAGTATCTAAATGTTTAGGCTACTGTCTTAGAGCTCTGCACTTATATTAATATTGCTGCTAATATGTTGAGGCTGCTGTTTGTAAATATTATATTTTAATGATTTTAAATGTACCGTTTTGCACATAATTATTCCCAAATATACGTGTATTTACACGTTACAAATAAAGGAGTGTATATAATTTCAAACTTATTTGATTGAGTGCTGCAGGTTCTTTTTTCTTTTTATTGTATGAGTTTATCTTGTACCTGTTCAGCACCTCCCTATCGTATCTTTCGATAAGGCAGGGGGGACCAGTGCCATACCACACATATTGTCTCACACAAAAACGGGAGGTAAGGCATACCGTATATACTCGAGTATTAAAATTAACCTGAAAACCTTACCTCGGCTTATACTCAAGGTCAAGGTCCTTACTGGCATCAATGTAGATCACAGACTCCAAATCCAGCTGCTGCACGCTGCCTAAGTGCTGTGGATTTGCTGGCTGACATCACTACTCGGCGCCGGACAGTGAGATGTGTTTGAAAACTACAACTCCCAGCATGCTTTAGTTGCTGGGACTTGTATATTTTTAAAACATCTGTATGGGAATCCTGCAGTCCATTTAAAGGGCAACTTAAACCTCAAAACAATACTGAATCAGAAGGCAGTAGTGTTCATAATTTCTACCCTCAGCTTATCAATAAATTTTTCCTAATTTTTCAGTTAAAAACAGGTACCCTGGCTTATACTTGGGTTGTCTTATACTCGAGTATATACGGTAGCTCCTTAAATACATTAAAGGAATAGTTCACTTTTAGAGTGAACTATTTCTTTAAAGGGCATGTCCATTCGAAAAATGAAGTTTTAATATAAGATAAATCCCCCTGCCCACCCCCAACCACCATGTTTATTCTTTAAAAAAATGTCCAGAACCAGGGGCGTATCTAGGGTCTAAGAAGATCAGGGGTACTTTTGGGCACTCTATGTGCTGCTCGTAGCGCGGCGAAATTTTTAAGGCCACGCCCCTTTCTCCGCCCCCAATTAAGCCACACCCACTATGTACTTATAGAGATTACCAAAAAGATACAGACAGATAGACAACCACAAACATAGATACACAGCCCGATAGTGATAAACAGACAGAAAGACAGTAAGATAGACAGACAGAGATAGAGATCAGAGAGTTGGACAGAGAGACACAAATTAATGACACAAAGGCACAGTAAACTGGCAATTTTATTATATACTGGTAGCAATTTGGTCATTTTAAACTTACTGTTGTGTTCAGTTGTAGTCAGATGCTTGCCCACACCTTTGGCCAGGGAGACCTTCTTGTACCTTCTTCATGGACCTCTGCCCCTATCTATCTGTCCCTCTCTCTCTCTGTATATCTATCTCTCCCTCTCTCTCTCTCTGTATATCTATCTCTATCTGTCCCTCTCTCTCTCTGTATATCTGTCTATCTGCCTCTTGTTTATCTATTTAACTATGTCTATCTGCTTCTTGTCTATCTATCTGTCTCTATCTATCTATCTATCTATCGATCTAACTGCTATCTATCTATCTATCTATCTATCTATCTATCTATCTATCTATCTAACTGCTATCTATCTATCTATCTATCTAACTGCTATCTATCTATCTATCTAACTGCTATCTATCTATCTATCTAACTGCTATCTATCTATATATCTATCTATCTGCTATCTATCTATCTAACTGCTATCTATCTATCTATCTATCTATCTAACTGCTATCTATCTATCTATCTAACTGCTATCTATCTATCTACCTAACTGCTATCTATCTATCTATCTAACTGCTATCTATCTAACTGCTATCTATCTATCTATCTATCTAACTGTTATCTATCTATCTAACTGCTATCTATCTATCTATCTAACTGCTATCTATCTATCTATCTAACTGCTATCTATCTATCTATCTATCTAACTGCTATGATAGCAGTTAGTTAGATAGATAGATAGATAGATAGATAGCAGTTAGATAGATAGATAGGTAGCAGTGCTATCTATCTATCTATCTATCTATCTGCTATCTATCTATCTATCTAACTGCTATGATAGCAGTTAGATAGATAGATATATAAATAGATAGATAGATAGCAGTTAGTTAGATAGATAGATAGCAGTTAGATAGATAGATAGATAGCAGTTAGATAATTATAGTGTTAGATAGAGATAGATAATGATAGCATTAGATAGATAGATAGATAGTAGATAGATAGATAGATAGATAGCAGTTAGATAGATAGATAGATAGCAGTTAGATAGATAGATAGATAGATAGATAGATAGATAGATAGCAGTGCTATCTATCTATCTATCTATCTATCTCTCTATCTAACTGCTATCTATCTATCTATCTATCTATCTATCTAACTTCTATCTATCTATCTATCTAACTGCTATCTATCTATCTATCTATCTATCTAACTGCTATCTATCTATCTATCTGCTATCTATCTATCTACCTAACTGCTATCTATCTATCTATCTAACTGCTATCTATCTATCTATCTATCTATCTAACTGCTATCTATCTATCTAACTGCTATCTATCTATCTATCTAATCTGGCTTGGCTCTGCACTGCACTGCTACATACCTGTCCCTGGATTCCCTCCGATAGCTCTCTCTCGCTCCAGCGCGCTCGTGACATCAGCGCGCCGGCATTGCGCATGACGTTATTGTGTGCGACTGCGCCGGCTGCACGACGTTCCCAGAGGTTCGCGCAGCCGGGATATCAGGAAGTTTGGATTTACACTGAGGTGCTTCTGGACTGCAAAAAGAAGGTTGTAGAAAGATATGTATCTTAACATTGGCTGAACGGATTTTTATGTGGTTTGTTTTGTTTTAAAGCTAGGATATTAAAGATGGACATTTCCTTTAAGGTAGGAGTAGTATTGGGTTGACATTGTTTTAAAGAGCATGTCCACCTTAAAAACAAAAATGCACACACCCGATATTTATTTTCCCCAAACATTCCATTCCCAATGTTGTAAAGTACATTATAAGGCAATTTGCCCAAAGTTGCCCTCATGCCTGTTATCACTTATGTAATATTCAATGATTAACTGGGCATCCCCTTACACACTGCCTCTGCACATGCTCAAGCTCGTAAGGAGCTTGTACAACAAAAGCCTATTCAGCAACTTTGGAAATACTGGCCATAACACTGTACAAAGTAAATTGTGACCAATAAAATAAAGGTATCTAATAGCTATTCAGTGCTGTGGTTATGATTCCACCAATGCTGTAACCCACAAGCATATAACTCAGAAAAAGTCAAAGAAGAAAGTAGCCAACACATGAGACTGGGTACACACTGAGGGACTATTTGTCCCGACCGAGCACTCGGCCGGAACAAATGTCCACCAGTCGCGGCAAATTCGGCCTTGGCCAAAAATGCGAACAATCGATCGAGTGAGCATTCATATAGAGATCGTAATTTTCCAACATGTCCGATCATTCGTTCGTCCGATCCAGACAAATGAACGATCGCGATTGTTCACGGCCACCCCACACCAGCCGATATTTTCGGCCGACCAACTGAAAGGTCGGCTGAAGATATCGGCTGGTGTGTACCCAGCCTAAAGCTGGGTACACACGATGAGATATTTCGGTCCGATCGACTAATAGTTCAGTAAATCGGTCGATCGGACCGAAATTATCACATCCGAATGTGCCCATGTCCGATCGACCGTTCGTCCGAATCGGACGAAAGGACGATCGGACAGGGTGGAAAACCTTGTCCGATCGTGCGGTCCTCTATGGACCGCACGATAGGTCGCGGTGACTATCGGACGCGGCTGCTTTTGCTGCGACCGACAGTCCTTCCTCCTGGCCGACCGGTCGAAAGTATCGATCGGTCGGTCAGGAGGAAAAATCGCTAGGTGTGTACCTAGCTTAAGACACAATTGTCATCACAGATCTTCAGCTTGTAATCTATATTACTAATTATTCTACAGACCAATTTTATTGTACACATAAGTAGATGTGGAGATACAGTTGTCCTGCAGGTAGGATATTGTCCCAAATGGTCCTGTTGACAAAGTCAATAGTTGACTGACCTAAAAAAGTGAGACTAACCAGGCGATGCAGAAAGCAAAGAGGCGTATCTTCACGAGTTCCTGCAGGACCACGGTCAGGTAGGACTTTCCGCTTTGAACCTCCCGTGTAAAGGCTTCACATGGTAGTGCAAAACGCTATTTTAAAAAAGTTTTGGAAATAACACAGACACGGCAAAATTGTGAAATAAGATCCTATCTTCAGCGGGATGGATTTTTAAAATGCTATGTCAAAATGATTGTTTATTGGCTGATTCCTCTTTCCAACATCCTCCAATATCTCCAGTTAAACAGAATGATCTGCAAACTTGTGGAAATTATCAATTATTTGTAGGTGAAAACAAACATTGTTCCTGGCAATATTTCAGCACTTCAGGCTCTTCAATCCTGGCAGGGTCACCCTTCCATGATAGTAAATACTTTCATCGTCTCCCATATTGATCTTTTTTACCAGATTTTTCTCGTATAAAAGTGGGTGGTATGCCCCAAGAGTGCAGGCGCGGTCCTGATACTTCTCATAATAGTGGCACAAATCAGTTTGTCGTTTAGATGGCAAAAATTCATAAACATTAACCTGGTTGCAGAGGTTCATCATTAGCAGGATTCCTAGAGAGAGAAAAGCAAGATAAACCTTACTGGCAATGCAGCAGACATGTAAATGACTTTATTTGTGCCCAAATGACCCTCATAAGAACATCTTTTAGAAAGAATGGCCCCTTTAAAATATGTTGATACTTCATAGTTTGTCCTATGAATTCATTACTGTATGCCTGCTATGCTTCTGGAGGAGGCCTCATGGAAACTGAGCAATTTAGAAACCTGCACTGAGCCTTTACTAAGCCTGGGCATGCTCAGAAGAGGCAGACAGGGGATTAACATTCAGTCATTGGCTGTGATGTCAACTGTCAAATCCATAACTGACAGTTGCTAACTGGAAGAACCAGGAAGCAGAAACAGGACATTGTGCAGGATTTCAGGTTAGACTTATATATGTCAGATTTTAAACTATTACTGTTTAGGGTTTTGGGGGGTGATTTACCTGTATGTAAGTTTTCATTTTGGGGCTGGACTTGCCCTTTAAAGAAAGTAAACTTTAGCTTTGGGGGATGAAAGTAAAAACAGTTAATCTTGCAGAGGTAAATCGCCGCCTATGGACCGCACAATCAGTCGCGACGATTTTCACCACGACTGACAGTGATTCACTTGTGGCATTGATTACACATGTTTATAAATTTACAACTGGTTCCTTAGTGAAATGGTGAATGGAATTCCTTTTTCGTGTAATTATGAAGTTTATTACTTTTAATCATTTTATGTTGACAGTCTGAGGTACAGAGCTGTCAATGATCAGTACAGTTTGTGTTAGTTAATGTATCTTACCTAGCAAGCCAGATGATGGAGGATCTGGTTGGATTTGTTCTGGTGAGCTCTCCTGAATTATGTCCCACAACTGCCAAGTAGCCTGGGGGTTTAGTATAAAAAACATCTGATCTGGGTTCTTTTTCCGGTACTCGGTAAAGCGATCATAGAACTGATAGTCTGGGTTCCTGTGCCACTGAGAACACAAGAGTTGTTTTATTACTAACATGGAATGTCTTTCTTAAAGGCATGTTCACCCTTAAAACAACAAAAAAAAGTGACTTGTCTGCTATCTTCCTGCAGCCCCAATTGCTATTTTTACCAGTTTATTATATGCATTTGTACCCAGATATTTAATGATAAGTTTTATTGCTTTCTGGCAAAGGTATCTGCCTCCCTCCGCTCAAAGAGATTTTTGTAAACTTGAGCATGTGCAGAGGAGGCAGCAGGTGAAACAGCAGCCAATTCAGTCACAGTCTTGATTGACTGCATGGAGGGAGGAGCCACCATACTTTGCCAGAATGGGGACATCAATATCCTTAAATATCTGGATAGTAATGCAGGTAATAAAGGGCAAAAAATATCAGTTGGAGTTGGGGGCAGGTAACTGACAATTAAGCAGTTTTCATTTTAAGTATTTTATGAAAGGCAAATATAGCTTCTGACTATTCTTCCATTGATACATAATTGATACACCTAAACATTTTAAGTCTAAAGCTTGGTACACACATGTAATCGCAGGGCACAATTGTCAGCTGAAACGAGCGCTCATACACCTCTTGCATCGCGGGTCGGCCCCGGCAATCGCATGTGTGTAAGAAGCTTAAGGGTAAGATAAATCAATTTAAACTGCAGTAAACAAGTGAAATATAACTTAAAAGCATAAAGTGCCATTTTCAAATAAATGGAAATTAAACCAATGTAAATAATTTTTAATTAGTGGCGTAGCTACATACATATGGGCCATGAAGCAAAATTTAGACATGGGCCCCCCCTACCCACCGCAAACACAAATCAGCACCACAAACCAAATAATCATTCCCATAAAAACATCCAAATTCATTGTCAACAATTTTTTAAGGCGCTCATTTTAAAACTTGCTTTTTTTGTTTTAAATAACTTACAAACCAACACTGGTAAAATGCCAGGCACATAGACACTGGTAAACTACCTGGCACACTGACATTGGTAAAAATGATTAGTACACGGATCACTGGTAAAATAGTTGGCACACAGACTAGTAAAATATTTGGCACTCAGACACTGATAAATTGGTTGGAAAACTGGCACTGGTAAATGGTTGGTACAGACTGGTAAAAAGCTTTCAAACTGGAACTAGCAAAATGGTTGGTACCCAGACATAAATAAAAAACAGTTGCCAAATTGTGAGAGATAAAATGAAACTTAAAACCCTGCCAAGTTGCCAACCATTTACCCCTGCCAAGTTGCCAACAATTTTGATTTTACCAATGTCTGTATGCCAACTTGTTTATCAAACAATTAAGTGGATGTTATTAAAAATGACATAACAGATTTGAATAAAAAATGCCAAGTGATAATTGCTGATGGTCCCTCAACAAGAGCTTACCTGGAGAAGGTCAGCTTTATAGTATGCAGGATCCCACATTAATAATATTCCTTCCTTGTATTGAGGATTCTCTAAGAAGTTTAAATCAGGGCGAGAAACTAGCTGCATAAAAAAAAGAATGGATGACAAAATGCTTTAGTGGTTTAATGGCAATATCTACACAGGTTACAAATGAATAAGCTAAGGAACGAAAATCTTTGGAGCCCAACCAGATATAGAATAAGAATTCCCTCCAAAGTTTTACCTTTTTTTTAGGAGTCAAACAATTGTAGTTCGACAATGGAACTATCAATAAACTCTTGATAAATAGTGCATTGTGGGATTACACAGGGGCATCTGGAAATTAAAACATTGAAAGAATATTGAAGATTGATTAAAGGATATTGTAAGGTTAAATCATATTCTTCCCTGACTTACAGCCCCAAAGCTACTGATTAAAATGGGGAAATATATGCCATTATTTAACAAAAACACAGAATTATGAAGGCATGTACAGGCCCATGTAATAATGGTTCTTAGGACAAGGTCCCACTATGTGCGTCGTGTTGTGCTGTCCATTCTGATTGAGCTTTGTCCTTATGTTTCTGCGTTTTCGGTCCGTTTGCAGTTTTTGGAAAATACTCATGAAACACCGGGGAAAACACAAAAAAAATCCACAAAAAATAAGTTTGTCCACGTGTTTTTTATTTGCATGTGTGTGTTCTCATAGACTATTAGCAAAGTGCGATTTTGACACACACGGACCAAAAGGCGTGCGCACATGCAGATAAAAAATTGACCACGTAGATTCAGAATGCAAATTATACACAGGGAACTGATTTTCGCGATTTCCATTATATTTTAAATTACATTGCAATTTGCAAAATGCACACAAAACGGAAAATGAAATGCAACGCGCATAGTGGGACCTAACCCTTATTGTTAAAAATGCACTCTTTCAACTTATTGCATTTTTATTGTGACATGCTGTGGTGCACAACGTTTCGGGGGTCCTCCCCCTTCCTCAGGTGCACCAAAGTATTGATGTATGTACCTGGGTATGGACGTATGTACCTGGATGTGGATGTACGTACCTGTGTGTGGATGTACGTACCTGTGTATGGATGTACGTACCTGGGTATGGATGTACGTACCTGTGTATGGATGTACGTACCTGGGTATGGATGTACGTACCTGGGTATGGATGTACGTACCTGTGTATGGATGTACGTACCTGTGTATGGATGTACGTACCTGGGTATGGATGTACGTACCTGGGTATGGATGTACGTACCTGGGTATGGATGTACGTACCTGTGTATGGATGTACGCACATGGGTATGGATGTACGCACCTGTATATGGATGTATGTACCTGGGTATGGATGTACGCACATGGGTATGGAAATCTATGTGATGTATCATAACTATGTGCTTATAGATTTTAGATCTCGATAAAGTACATTCTCTCAGATTAGGTGTTTTATATAAGATAATGTGTTTACGTATTTGTGTGTTTTTAGATATTTATATTAAGTATGCACTATGTTCCTTTTGGTTTTTTTTATGTCCTGGCACTGTGCGCGCTTTGCCCATTGGGGTGGTGGGTGGGTGTCTTTCACGGGGCGGCAAGGCTGCCTGTGATGTAGGTGGGAGGCTCAGCGGCCCTGTTGCAGGTACGGACGCGGCCCTTTGATGGGGATGTAAGGTGGAGCTGTTTTACGTTACACAGGTATATGGGGGAGGGGTGTGAGCAGGCGTGTTATAAGGGGTTGGTTTGGTATGGCACTTTGATCCTGATGACGGTCGCGGTGGGCGGTTGAAACACGTTGATGTGTGTGCAATAAGTTGCTTCTTGTTACAAGTCCCAGGAATGCCCCCGAAGTTCGTTTTGATATATATATATATATATATATATATATATATATATATATATATATACATACATACATAGGATGTTTTATTAAGCTTTTTGGAAAAAATAGCTTTACATGATCTTTGTTTAGATCAGGCCTGGGCAAAGTAAGGCCTGGGCATCACATGCGGCCCCTTGGCTGCCCCTGACTGGCCCCTTAATACTAGACCTGTACCCAAAAAATATTAATATTAATTGATTGTCTTAGGCTGGATAATTGATTTATTTTGATTTATTTTATAAAAAAATAAATTGAATTTGATGGAATAGATCTAAAATATCACACAAATTGCAAATAATAATAATATAAAAAAATCCATTGAACCAGGGATATTAATTCTTTTTATAAAATCCAGTTTTGCCATCTCTATAATGAAAATTTAAGTTGAACCGGTTAGTCCGGCCCTTCACCACAATCCAAGTTTCTCATGTGAAGTCCTGTGGTATTTAATTGCCCACCCCTGGTCTAGATAAAGTGGTTATGGGTATTAGATGTGCTCTGTGTGGGTCTTTTTCAAAGCTTTCTTGATTAATTAATCTTGTTATTAATATACTATTATTACAAAGCAAGTAAACCAGTAAATGTATAGGGAATAGAAAAGTAGCAAACATAAGACTGTAATTCAGTCTATTTAAACTGGTTGGAACAAGCTGTTTATTAATTGTTTTTACTCACCTATCTCCTGTCCTAGCTTTGACAATCGGATAGATCCTGCTGAAGACACCACCGCACAACGTTCTAATGTCCCGACCTCCTCCTGCAGAGTCTTTAGTGGTAGATACTGACTCCAAGAGGAAGCATTATAAGGAAGATCAGATCTCCTAATGGTACTCATATTTACATTATTTTTAAGTTTACACAGCAACTCATGTGGTGTAACTACCTGGCCAAGTTTCCCCTGAAAGTTAACCTTATACTTGTTCATTGCCAGGTAATTCCTCTTTACTTGTTGCAGTCTAGGTACCAGGTCCTTGGATGACATATTTTCATTCCACACTCTTAACTTGGACGATGATTTCTTTGACTGGATTATCTGATCCAACATATACTTTCCTTCTGTTGCTTCCATTTTCTTTTTTGCAGGTTCACTATTTGTTAAATTCCAGGACTTGAGCTTCAATCCCCTGTTAAAAATAGACTTTCTGAAAGGTTCTTTGCTGTGGTCCAAAAATTTGGAGTTTTCATAAAAGTCCCTTAAGAACAATCCAAAAGTGCAAATAATAATAAAGATAATGCTTGTTCTTGTGGTGCAGCGAGGCATTATACTCCAGATATGGTGACGGGGATTGTCTGTGGTATTTAGAAACCTGTGTAGAGAACAAGGGACATTAAACTGGTAGATTCTATGTGTCCTAATCAACATCTAGGAATGCATGCAAATAATTGTCAGCTTGACCTTTTGTGTCATAGTTACAAAATGAATGTTCTTAAAAAAACACACAAATCACACTCAACCCTCTTAATTTCTCAATTTCACACCACCAACAAACAATAGAAGAAAACAAAGTCACCCTCACTTGTGCAAACCTTGCTCCCTCCCAAATACACTAACAACATTTTACTGCATTGCGCTTAAAACACCAGCTCCTTTCAAGGACATATCCAATTAGATATCTACACATATGTATTAATGAATCTGTATCCCTAAATAATTTGTTCTTATTCTTATTCTTACATTACAAGTATGATGACAGGAAAAAACAGAAAAAACAATAATGAGTATACCAAATAGTCTTTATTTCCAAAACAACAATGATGCACTGTTTTCAATGTAGTACTTCTCTCTGAAATAATTATTCAGCAGTAAAGACAGGAACAAATTTTGTATAAGGATATGTGGATATGTACAGTATAATGGCAGCTATAAGCTACAGTATATGTAACTATAGTATTTGTAACTACAGTATATGTAACTACAGTATTTGTAAATACAGTATATGTAACTGCAGTATTTGTAACAACAGTATATGTTACTACAGTATGTTACTACAGTATACTGTATGTAACTACAGTTTATGAAACTACAGTATATGTAACTATATGCTTGTGAAGGTTCTCATTCATCCAGGTCATGGTATATCTGTTGTATTCAATTAGATCAACTGGACTTGAAGTTTAGTTCTTGAAGACGTTTCGCTAGTCATCCGACTGGCTTTCTCAATTCAGAATGACTTGTACAAGAATCTGTGGCAATTATGTACCCTGGAAAATCCCAATTAGCATATCACAGCCAAGTGTTAAGGGCGTGATTAGATAGTGGCTAAGAGGTGTTATAGGAACGCCCAGAGTAAGGTGTCAAAACAGCATTGTACATGGCAGACAGATGGTGTCGAACCCTTTGAAGATTGTAATGTTAACATATTGGCAAAGGAACGTGACTGGTTCAAGAGAGGTGTTAAGGAGGCCATTTATGTGAAAATAAAGAAACCAAGCCTAAATAGAGGTGGGGGGGTTCGACACCATCTGTCTGCCATGTACAATGCTGTTTTGACACCTACTCTGGGCGTTCCTATAACACCTCTTAGCCACTATCTAATCACGCCCTTAACACTTGGTGATATGCTAATTGGGATTTTCAGGGTACATAATTGCCACAGATTCTTGTACAAGTCATTCTGAATTGAGAAAGCCAGTCGGATGACTAGCGAAACGTCTTCAAGAACTAAACTTCAAGTCCAGTTGATCTAATTGAATACAACAGATATATGTAACTATAGTATGTGCAACTACAGTATATGTAACAGTAAATGTAACTACAGTATATGTAACTACAGTATATGTAACTACAGTATTTGTAACTACAGAATATGTAACTACAGTATTTGTAACTACAGTATATGTAACCACAGTATTTGTAACTACAGTATTTGTAACAACAGTATATGTAACTACAGTATTTGTAAATACAGTATATGTAACTACAGTATATGTAACTGCAGTATTTGTAACAACAGTATATGTTACTACAGTATATGTTACTACAGTATACTGTATGTAACTACAGTTTATGAAACTACAGTATATGTAACTATAGTATGTGCAACTACAGTATATGTAACAGTAAATGTAACTATAGTATATGTAACTACAGTATTTGTAACTACAGAATATGTAACTACAGTATATGCTACTACAGTATATGTAACTACAGTATACTGTATGTAACTACAGTTTATGAAACTACAGTTTATGTAACTATAGTATGTGTAACTCCAGTATCTGTAACTACAGTATATGTAACAGTAAATGTAACTACAGTATATGTAACTACAGTATATGTAAATACAGTATATGTAACTACAGTATTTGTAACTACAGAATATGTAACTACAGTATATGTAACTATAGTATATGTAACTCCGGTACCTGTAACTCCAGTATATGTAACTCCAGTATATGTAACTATAGTATATGTAACTACAGTATTTGTAACTACAGTATACAGTATGTTGCTATAGTATTTGTAACTACAGTACAGTATATGAAACGATAGTATTTGTAACTACAGTATATGTAACTACAGTGTATGTAACTATAGTATATGTAACTACAGTATTTCTTATTACAGTATATGTAACTACAGTATTCCTTACTACAGTGTATGTGACTATAGTATATGCAAATACAGTATTTGTAATTACAGTATATGTAACTACTGTATTTGTAACTACAGTATATGTAACAACAGTATTTGTAACTACAGTATTTATAACTACAGTATATGTAACTACTGTATATGTTACTACAGTGTATGTAACTACATTAATTTGTAAAAGCTCTTTGAGTCCCTAACGATATTATATGAACATATTTGTAACTTATAACTTATATATCTTTTTGAACAAGAATTAAAAGATAAATATAATTGTGGCTCAGTAGTTAGCACTGTTGCCTTGCAGCGCTGAAGTCCTGAGTTCGATTCCACCCTTGGACACATCTGCAGGGAGTTTGTATGTTCTCCCCGTGCTTGCGTGGGTTTCCTCTAGGCACTCCGGTTTCCCCCACAATCATAAAGACATACTGATAGGTTGTATGTGTCAAATAAATGTGCTTAGATTGTAAGCTCTTCGGGGCAGGGCCTGATTTGAATGTATACATGTAATTGTAAAGCGCTGCGGAAGGTGTTGACGCTATATAAATCCACAATAATAATAATAATCCTTGTTACCTGTTCCAGGGATGCTCTGCGGGAACATTTCTGGTTTGGGAATTAGAATGGTGTTTCTTTGCATAAAAAGTACAATAACTGTTACTGCTTCATACTGTCCAGACCCGTGTAGATGATTTAGCTGACTCATAGCCTTTACTTCTAAAGTTCCCATCCAGAGGATAAAAAAAGCAAATTCCTGTAAAAGAGGAAATCTTTATACTTACAGAATTGAAGACTGGTCAGAAACCAACGGAGAGGATTTTTTTAGACATGCCCCTTTCACAATGCAGACATTACTAATGCACCGCTGTTAAAAACCAAGAGGAAAAGGATTTTAAAGAGGAAGGAAAGGGCACATGTGTTTTAAAAGCAACAAGCAGAATGTCAGTTTAGAAAATATATATATTCAAATTTTTACAAAAGGACAGGTTAAGATTTGCAATAAAATTGTTACAAAACAATCGTTTTAAAACACAAATGCAGTTTACATTAATCAGCTAATCAGTAAACTGTTATTGCATTGTTAGTGGCTTCTGGAGGAAACTATCTTTACTGAGTTGACAAAATGAGGATCATAAACCTCCTGGTTTTATTGTGTAATAAAGTTAGTTTTATTCTTAAATGATGTCATAATGTGCGATGCTGTGAATTGTTCATATAGGGGCTTATTTATAAATGAGCGATAATATTGCCATTTTTACAGAGCTGGACGTCGCAATGGCGATTCTATAGCCATATTAATAAAAAGATTTTGCCAGCTGCGATATATGGCAGTAATATCAACGGAAATCATTGTATTAAGTCTAATAACGCGGCAAAATAGAGAAATATCACCAGAGCTTTTCCAATTACCAGATCAGAGCTGTAACCAGTGTTGCCAGAATTTTTTTGTCCTCTAGAGTGACATCACGGTGGATGGACGGGGCGGATGGAGGTGGAGTTGGGGGCATGGTCACAGCTGCAGGTGGGGTTAAAGCGTAACTGGGCAGGGGTACTGCTGGCCCAACTGTGAAGTGTTAAAAAATCCTAACCTTACATCTCTGCTCCTTATGGTTCTCCTGCAGTTGCTTGTCCAAAGTCCAGGAAACTGAAGCGTAGGATCTGTCTTACTGTCCAAAAATTTTTGCCCCCTCCCTGTCCTCTGAGAGGACAATGGCATGTGCAAGGGATCTCTCCCTCCCACCATCCGGATCCATCTTCTGCAACCTAGCGTGAAATCCTTTTGCCATATGAAAGATGTCCCCTGCCTACCCTAGGCAAGTTACTCCTTTAAAAAAAAAATTCAAAATTCAAAAAAAAAATCAAAACGCTACTTATGGACCTTCTTTCCCACAGCGTCTCCATTGGCGGCAGCCGTGTCTGTGATTGACTGCCTCTCAGCCAATCACAGACGCGGCTGCTGGTCCAGCCCCTGTTTGCAAGTTATGGCAAGCAGGGAGCCGGATCAGTGTCCCGCAGGAAAGAAGGGGCTGTATGTAGCATTTTAATCATTTTTTTAAATAAATATAGCCAGTCAAAATTATTGTAAAATAAAGTTTTTTCAGTAAATGAACAAAAACACCCCCTGGACAATTATTTGTATTAGAAAAACCACTGTGGGGAATAGAAATATACAGACACCTTCCAGTGAGTAATAGAACACATTTCCAGGCTAGAAATATGCTCACTGATGCAGTGAAATGTACTGTTTGTTTCTGTGGTAACAAGTCTTGAACTTTAAAGGATAACTATACTGTAAATAGTAATAATACTGTATTCACTGGGGCGGGGGGTAGGAGGAGGAGCTACAAAATGTACAGTTTTCATTTGCCAGGTTAGTCCTGGACTAGTCCTTTATTAAAGATAGTGCTGGAGCCAGGAGGAAGACTGGTAGAAGCGGTTTTCTTTGGGCTGATGCTCCTCACAGAAACAATATTAGGAGGTAGGTATTACCAGTCCTATATACCTGTCCCAAGTATTTCAGTTTAACTGTTTAGAAAACTTTATACACACTATGGTTCTCTTTTAACCACTGGTTGGAGCATGCTCAGGAAGTACATTCTTGTTATTTTCCATCCTCACCAGAAATGCACAGACTGAAACAAAACCATGTTTATTTAGCTACACTGTGTGTAAACAAGAATAAAATAAATAAAATCTCCCTCTCATATACTGATGGCTAAAAGTTCCACAAGCGTCAGAAGTTCTTATAGTCTTGATAACTTTCCTTTTCTGAGGTTATTATGAAGTATAAATTGGGTATCCTCTGGGGCACAAGACATTTATTTGAATGTTGGCAGGTATGGCCATCAGTGAGCGCACTTGTACATAGCATGTTAGTGATTGCAACCACAATATGACATGCCTATCAAGAATTCAGAATCACACATAAAATTTGGCCCAGCTTTTTAAAAATATCTCCTAACTAATGCAAACTAATGAAACATGAAATCTACAATTGGCTGCTAAGTACAGGTGCAAGTACTTCCTGTTCTTACTTGATGAGCATATACGCACCAATCACCATATACGATCTGACGTAATATTGGACATCCCAATATCGTATGATGTTCAGTTCGTATATGGCCAATTGTCTGGTCTTCGGACAAGCAGAAAAAAATTTAACAGACCAACAATGATTGTACAATGCTGCATTTGCACGATCTTTGCACGGTATTGCTGCGTGTGTGGCCTCCTTTACCTGCATGATATGAAATAGCTGGTCAGATAGTTAGCAGCTCTCAGATAGATGGTTTGTCAGATTGGAGCTAGTGTCATAGGTAGGAGACAATAGAATATAAACTAAGGTTGGCAGGATGTGACTGTCCACATAAAAAACAGGAAATCTGAAGCAAAACAATTACTACGAATCGTATATACTAACCCAGGGCTGGAAATATGCGCAGACGTCGGACGTATTTACTCAAGTGACGCGTCACAATGTGGGAGGGATGGAGGAGGTGTGTGCGTGGTGTTGGTGCGTCTGCCGGAGGGGTTGCTAGTATCTATATAATGTGAAGATTTAATGTGTAGTCTTGTAAAAATCCACTATTCATTATTTACTTCTTTAAAACTTACTTTCTTTAACATCCTACGCAACTAGATGGACAATCTCATTTTTTCTATGTTTCTTCTAATAAATATTTTCCCAAATTAAACATGAAATCACCTTCCTGTGCCGACACAGACCAATAACCTAAATATACTGAACTGCTTTACAGAGTCACATAAACAGCCAAATACTCACCCAAAATAACGAAAGGGGAAAGGAAAGTTTGGATATTTCGCTCAACTGAACTGATACCGAACTGATACTGCTTAAAAACAGATGTCAACAGAAAAAAGGAAATGTGATTCCGTTTCAAAATTGAAAATTACCTAAATAAACATGATGTATAATATTCTGTACTGTTGCAAACAATGAAACGATAACCTTAGAATTCCAACGTTAGCTTCTATATAACAGGAAATGTATCTCTGACAGGAAGCAGCTTTTCTCCAAACATTACACCCAAGGTCTGTTTAGAGGCCATTAACCTTCCTGATAAATTAGAGGGGAGGAGAATGTTATTTAGTGGTTTAATACGGGATTATTTTGGAAGAATTAATACTACAGGTCAAGTGCTGTCAGCAGTCTAAAAGAAATCGACAACAGATAAACAGATGCTAGTGATCATTATCTTTATATGTACCGTAGGTTGATATATTAACTTCAACAAAAAGAGCTGTGTAGTGGGGTTAAATCTAGGTGATTGGCCAAGAAAATGTAGTTCAGCAGATGAAAGACACATCATGTATACTTTCCTTTAAAATTAAAAGATGTCCAGCAATACCATTAGCTCAGAACTTTCAGAAATATGTGGGACGCAGGTACAAAAAAATATGTGGAACCCAAAAATCATTCCTTCAACGTGAAAACAAGGCCTAGCAACTCAACTATGAAAAGCAGGTGCACTGGACTGATGAGAGACAGTTCTTTGCCAAAGGACAGGAAAGTGGTGCACAGCGTCGCACCTTGCAAATGAAGTTGGTGATTTTGTTAGAATTAATGGTGTTCTGAATGCTGAGAAACATCCTAAAAGCACATTTAGTTCAGGTGATTACTGATAAAGAGAAACTCCTTATTGACAAAGCCCAATGATAACTTGGATCACAACTGAACCTTCAATGCCACCCCGTCTTCTTTATTTGATCTTCTTGTGGTGTTAATATATGTGATGTTATTATGAATAGGGCTTGGCAGCGCTTTAAAGCACCTTGTGTCTGCATGAGAGTGGAGGGTTAATAAAGTGCAATAAATGTCCGATAAATCCCAGCTTGGTTAACACTCCTTGTACACAGTGATATTCCCCTGGACAGTTGATTGTCTTCGATGTATTATTATTTAAAATGTTATTTTATTCTGTCTCAATTTATTTAAGGGGTTGTCAGGTAACCCAGCATGTGCAGAGGAAAACCGACATTCCCTGGAATAGTGAGTAACGGTGATGCTTAATATATTAATAGGCAATTGTACATTAGACCACTCAAGCAAGTGGTCTTTAAACCTTGGTCATGCATAATTGTCATCACTGTAAAACCATTTGTTTCTCACCTCTGAATTCAGCCTCTTAGTGTAGAAATCATTTATAGAACATTTCTGAGTACTGGCAATCTATGATGTCACGGCTGGCTTCTAGTGTTCCCTCTTTCTGGTGGTCCTGGACACAAAACTCCTTCTGCACATCTGAACTAGCTACCTTGTGTTTGTTTCCCACTCCCCTTATGCTAAGCTGCATGTAACAGTTGAACTTAGAGTCTCCACCTGCCAGTGTCTCCCAGCCAATCATCAGAGATAGAAGTGAATATTAATAGCAGATTTTCTTGCTCAAACTGAGTGGGGGAAGGTGTTAACCCTTTTCATATGTATTTAGGAAGAAACTTGTTAACCCTTTATATTTGTGAGCTTTTCTGCAAGAGACTGTCAGACTCATTTACCCAGACTCACTGGGCAGATATATGGAGTTAAAAGTCGTTCTAGCCAGTTCGCTACCGGTTAGCGCGACTTTAACTCTGTATTAGCGTTGGATGCAAGGGTTATGCAAAAATCACCCATGCATCCAACGCTCGTGATTCAATAACGTGTTTTCGCTAGTTCTAGCGCAGGATTTTAATACCAGCAAATAGCTGGTATTAAAATCTCACAGTGGGTAAATCCCTTACCGGGATTTACCCACATTCGCAAACATGATATTGAATGGCGAACAGGACATTTACCTACAGCGATATCGGCTCTGGATAAATGAGCCTGTGTGTCTTTGTATGAATTTATATCTGCACTCTACCATTTACCGTATATTAGTGTGTGTATTGCTGCAATGTACATTTAGGGCAAGGCCACACTGCAACGC
This sequence comes from Hymenochirus boettgeri, assembly GCA_019447015.1. Classification (NCBI taxonomy): domain Eukaryota; kingdom Metazoa; phylum Chordata; class Amphibia; order Anura; family Pipidae; genus Hymenochirus; species Hymenochirus boettgeri. The sequence continues at coordinate 238,182,844 of CM033473.1, read as the reverse complement.
ATCTAAATTGCACAAACATTGCATGCCATTTACATGTGTTTGCGCTTGTGATTTGTCCATTTTCATTCTGAAAATGCATGTGCTTGCACGAGCGCAAGTTTTTGGTGCATTGCTGCGATTTCAATACAATTGGAAAATTGCAATCGCCTGAAAAACGTACTTGTGTGGCCTAGCCCGTAGAAGTGTAATGTAAGCTGCATTAATTTCAATTTAGCCATACAGCATGTATTTAATGCAATGGAACTTTGCTTTGCAGCAGGTCAATTTCCTGAGGCTGTGGCCCCACTTCAGGGAGACGCACGTTCGCAATAATGTGCAATCGTGCTCACTTCCGTGCATGGGTGTTGTGCTTCCCCAATTGGACCCTAGCAGAGCCATGCAATACAGACCAAAAATGTTGATTGTATGCACTCCAATAGCACACTGAAACGCATTGCATGTTGTGGGGTCAGTCCCATTGGCTACTACATGTCTGCACTCCCACTAGCACAATCGGATCGCAATCCGCAATCGAAAATCGCGCTAGTGGGAGTAACCCTAAGAGTTTGAGTCTTAAAGGGAAAGGTGGCAACCCCAGTAGAATTGAACTGACCACATTACAAGGTACACTTATAAAAACAATACAGCTCAGAGCTGCAGGTGCAGCATATTGACTTGAACATGGTCTTAGCACAGCTCTGTGCAATGCATTTAACAGGCCACCTTTGCCTTTAAGACCCAAACATGAATTAAATCTACATGTTGCAGTGCTAAGTGCCATTGCATCTCCAGTCCTTTGCACTGTGCGCGCATGCGCACACTGTGCTAAGGAGAGTAGAAGCGTCGGAGGCGTCAGGGATTTCGGCCACGGCTTTATGATCGTTATCGGAAAACTTGTAAATGTACGATAGCAAACGTAAATCTACAGCATGGTATACTACTGCCACAGTCGTACATACAGGGTTATTCAATAAAAGTTCTTATCGTTTAAAATGGTGCTAACTTTGCCCCAACCAATCAGATGTAAGCTTACAAATGTTAAATAAAATATGATTGGTTGGGGCAAAATTAGCACCATTTTAAACGATAAGAACTTATATTGAATCTCCCTGATAGTTTTTAAATATGGCCCTCCAACACTTAAACAGTACATTGCAGGTGAAACATACAAAGACACAGGTCTGTAACTGTGAATAGTGCAGGTTTATTGCAAAACATGCGTGTTTCTGACCCACTTGTCCTTCCTCAAGTGCTTGAGTGGGTCTGTAGCACACATGTTTTGCATTAAACTTGCAATATTCACAGCTACAGACCCGTGTCTTTTTATGTTTCACCTGCAGTTTATTGTTTATATATCGGATTTGGTGGAGTGAAAGCCATAGGTGAGACATACCTTATTTCAGATCCGGACACACTAGATACCCAGACCTATATACATCACACTAAAACACTGCTACTAGGAAAGTGTTAATCAGCAGCACCATCAATGTGAATATCTGTTGTATTCAATAGATCAACTGGACTTGAAATGTAGTTCTTGAAGACGTTTCGCTAGTCATCCGACTGGCTTTCTCAATTCAGAATGACTTGTAAAAGAATCTGTGGCAATTATGTACCCTGGAAAATCCCAATTAGCATATTTCCAGGGTACATAATTGCCACAGATTCTTTTACAAGTCATTCTGAATTGAGAAAGCCAGTCGGATGACTAGCGAAACGTCTTCAAGAACTACATTTCAAGTCCAGTTGATCTATTGAATACAACAGATATACCATGACCTGGATGAATGAGAACCTTCACAAGCACATCAATGTGAATATTAGTGATTTAATATATTCCTACATCATAGGGGTTAAGAGGTGGGAGTGGAAATCACACAGGAGCTGAAAATGTAATCAAGGTAAAAGTACTGGCAAGCAAGGGAAAATGTCAGCTTCAGAGTTGGGGAACAAACAGAACCTAAAACGAGCTCATAGAGGTAAAGAAAAGGCCCCTGAGTGGAATCTTTCATGCTGAGAAGGATGTTGAGGGAAGTACTTTCTAAGGGCTAGGCCACGCTAGCGCGTTTTTCGTGCATTTGCGCACGCGTTTCGCGTTCGCGCCCGAGATTTCTGCTAAAATGGAAATCGTGGGAACGCCAAAATTCCCGTGATTTCCGATGCGATGCGCATCCGTTCGCGTTTTGGTAATGCATGCGTTCACCATTTTTGGGGCGTTAACGCATGCGTTTCCATAACGCAAAAAGGCGAAAAGGCATGCGCAAAACGCGTACGCAAACCACACACGAATCGCGTACACAATCGTGTGCGATAACGCTCATGATTTGGTGTGTGATTCCTGTGCGTTGCAGTGTGGCCTCACCCTTCCTTAAACTTTGATTGTTTGGGTTTAGTTCTCCTTTAAGGAACTATATAAACTACAATTACGCTTTGACATTAGTCTCCCTTTACCATTACCATATGCATAGTAAAAGTAAAAGAGAAAACTAAATACAGTAAAAGGAGAAACTGCTTCATTTTCTTTACTTGCCGTTTTTGAATCTCCAGGATATTGTCCAATCAGCTATTAGTGTAACAGTCAATTTTATTTTTTCAAACATTTTAAACATTATTCTCTGGATGATGAAGGGTTAAAGAACATGTGACCCCCCTATTAGACCTTGTCTTACACGTTTATCAACTGACACAGGCACAGAGAAGGGACCTTTTCACAAATAGGAAAAAGCTGTCTGCATATCATTATGTTTTTTCACCAGCTCAGGAGGATTTTATCAGCACTGACTTAACTCTGAGCTGACTGACATTTCCATGTGCAGATTCTTCAAACTCTTGTGTTATTTTATACCAGCCCTCTGTTGTCTGTACTCTGGTTATTGTGAATGGTATTTAGTGTACGGCTATATATTGTAGAGCTTTACAATTACATGTATACATTCACATCAGGCCCTGCCCCGAAGAGCTTACAATCTAAGCATATTTATTACACATACAACCTATCAGTATGTCTTTATGACTGTGGGGGAAACCGGAGTGCCCGGAGGAAACCCAAGCAAGCACGGGGAAAACATACAAATTCCCTGCAGATGTGTCCAAGGGTGCAATCGAACTTAGGACTTCAGCGTTGCAAGGCAACAGTGCTAACCACTGAGCCACCGTGCTGCCCTATATATCTCTACATCCCTGAAAACTGGAGGAAATAAAGGTGCATTTTAAACTGCAAACAAGAAAACGATAACAATTTTGCTAAAAAATTACCATTTTGCTGCATCCTCCATTATCCTTATAGGGAAATCCTTATAGGAAAATTCGTTCTATTTACAAATTTTCTAATCTTCGGGATTTTCCCGAGATTCGGTAGCTCAAAACGGAACAAATCTATTGAGTTTCGGCCATCTCTACTTTATAATGCTGTTGCCAGGTGTCCCTATTTGGACGGGATTGTTCCAACTGCAGGGACAAAATCCAGAAATCCAGCAGTCAGGGCTGAAATCCACTCCCCGCCCCATTATGCCCTTAACCACACCTCCTATCGTAGCCCCATGCCTAGTCACACCACACCCCACCTACCATGATGGCACTGTGATGTCACCGCCCCCTTCTGCTCGGGGGCAGACAAAATCTGCCTGCCCTGGTGCCTGGTGGTCACAAATTCACCTCAGATTTTCCAAATGTGCAAAATACAATGCAAACAAGATATTACATCTCAGACAATCACTTTGTGACTGCTAGTCTGGCCTCTTTGGCTTGTCTTCAGTGTATTTTCCGTACAAGGCAGCTGTGGGAACTAGGGCTGGTAAGTTTATTTAGAGGCCAGATGAGATCTAGGCTATGGGAGGTTTCCAGTCGACACAGGAATTTTTGTTTTAGTGGTGGGCAAACCTTTAAATTACAAAGGTTAATTGGTTTCCATATAAGTTATGGTGTGTAACTGTCATCTCAGCCATCCAGTACAGCCACCCAGGATCTTCCTTAAGCCCGCAGGACTCGCCCTCCCGAACGCCTGAGTCCCAGACATTCTTAGAGATTAAGACAAAAAAATGCTGTTGCATCAGTCGCTTCTTTTCTCCATGACCAGGGCCTTCCTCTTCTCTACAGGAACAGCATGAGTCTCCTGTGCCACCCATCACATATGGCAACACCTGGGTGCATCATAGCTCTTGTGACCAACAGTCTCTCCAACCTCCTTCCGTTCAGCCTGGTCAGGGTGGAAAGAAGGAAGTTCGCATCCCATACCAGAGGCCTTCTTTAGGCGAAGGCACACTTCTTCGCAAAAATCAAAGCCAGATTGACACATACCTTCCAGAAAACCTGTACTTGGGAGCAGAATCACCAGCAATATTGCTGGGAGGCTAAAAGACAACAACCACGGAAACAGAGGTTGAGAAGGATGTTGGTGATTTTGTGCAAAAGTAATAACATGATCTTTAGTGATAACATTGCGAGAGAATTTGTGTGAGGTGGTGTATATCGACATCCATTTTATATCCTCCAGAACCATTTTAAATCTACTTTCCCATTGAGAAACATATTAAGTTTTGATGGGCTGTCTGGTCAATTGTCCATTACTAGAGATGGACGAACTTCCTGAAGTTCAGTTCATTTCTGAACCTTCGAACTTCAGTAAAAGTTCAGAAGTTTGCAAACTAACCCATTTAAGTCAATGGGGAGATAATAGTTCGAAAACTTTGGATAAATAACATAAAGTATCAGTGGTAACTAGAGATGGCTGAACTTCATAAATAATTATCGAAAATACAGCTGCGAGTCCGGAAAGTCCGAGAAATCCGGGTCCGGGATATTTTGAGAAGTCCAAGTCCATTCGGACTTGTTAAGTTTGACTCGAACTCGGGTTTGATTTCGAGTTCTAGTCCATCTCTTATGGTAACTTACTGTAAATGACTGTTGAACCTGGGAAATGGTCTGAGGAAAATGCACCTATCACCAAATCTCGTTAAAACACTTCTTTCCCCACGATTGGCCAATTGTCGGGTTTCCGCATGCTACATTCGATTACTGCAAATTCAGGGGTTTCCGAATGATACTTTCAAGGGTTACAGAACAATACATTTAAGGGTTACTGAAATTGACCACTACATTCGAGGGTTAACGAACGATACATTCAAGGGTTACTGAAACCAAACGATAATGTACATTCGAGGGTTACCGAAATCAACTGCTACAATTGAGGGTTAACAAACGATACATTCGAGGGTTACAGAAATTGGCCTCCACATTTGAGGCTTACCGAAATCAACTGCTACAATCGAGGGTTACCAAACGATACATTCGAGGGTTATAGAAATCGGCCACCTCATTCAAGGGTTACCGAAATCGACTGCTACATTTGAGGGTTACCGAACGATACATTAGAGGGTTACCGAAATCGAATTCTACTTTTGAGGGTTACTGAAATCGAAGGCCGCATTTGAAGGTTACTGAAATCGAAGGATACATTTGAGGGTTACCAATTCAAGAATTCAAGAATTATGGAAAATAAGCCTGCAAGTTCGAAAAACCTAGTTCAGAACCCAAACTAGTTCAGATAGAGTTTGGATGGTTCGAGTTCATCAAACTCTTAAAGTTAGATAGTTTGGGACCATCACTAACCATTACTGCCCCAAACCCCAATTCATATATTTAAGCACCTTATTAAAAGCATTAGTAACTGGATATTTAAGGATAATTATTGCTTCCATTCTGGCAGAGTATACTGAATCCTCCTCCACAACTAGAGACGGGCCCGAATCTGAAGTGTGGATCTCGGACTTTGCTGATTTATGACTTTTTCTGATTTTTCAGAACCGTGGAAGTATTTTCGACAATTTTTACATTTCTAGAATTTTTTTTTTAAAGTTGAATTTGTAAATTCGAAATTTCTAAAAGTTTTGAAAATTTTCAAAATTCTACGCGGAAAAAACCTAAACAGGAAGCAAGTGAAGTTTCTGGTATTGGACGGTGTTTTTGTTTTAAGACTTTGGCCATTGATAAGTATTTCCTAGACCATTTCCCAGGTCTTTGAGCCATTAACAGTCAGTTACCATTGCAATTTATACTTTCATTTTTGACAGAATTTTCAGATTTTTTAACTTCCATTGACCTAAATGATCCTCTTGTATTTTAAAATTTTGGGATTTTTTCGAAAGGCCATAAAACTATAAGTGGAAAGATTTCATTGCGTTTGGCCATATCTAATCACAACTAATGATTAAATGCTAATTCCCCTGTTGCCTCCTCTGCACATGCTCAAGCTCATAAAAAGCTCTGTAAACCAAGGGAAGATACCTTTTCCATTATGGAAAAAAAAATATGATTAAATATCTCATTGGCAAGTGCAGGATTTTCAAGGGGGGGGGGGGGGGGATTCCTAAATGGGTTACCACTGAACAAGCCCAGAAGGAGGTTCATGACCAAATACATACGTGTTCTATTATACAGTATATGGATCATATAATAATATTATAAATATCCCCTAATTGCCATTAATTTCATCACAGTTGGTCAATACACATATTCCCTTTTCTTTTGTTATAAAGTATATACTTACTATGGCTGGGTACACAGAAACCAACAGATATTTCCGTGTATTGGTCAGTCAGGTCGAAAAAATCTGAGGTGATTTCAGCAGTGGCAGTGATAGCTGTGGTCCATAGGAGACATTTGCTGTGGCCGACCACTTTATAGCAGCGAAAGTTCAGGACAGAAAATTTGTCCGTGTGTACCCAGCCTAACGTTCTGTTTAAATGATAAATCCACATCTGCATTACATTACCATTAGTGTCTTTTAAAGTCAGAGCTGTGATATATATTTATATTATAATACAATGTTGACAATCAGCTATACAACCACCACCAGAATTTCTTAATGTCCCTATTCCTGCTCACTAAGCTTCATCACAGTGTTAATGTTGATACAGTTTTGTATCAATCATTATTAGTTATGGTGCTGTCAATCACAGGGAAGACTGGATACATTTTTGAAACATACTAATGCTGCTTCTCACTCACAGCTCAATTAACAATGTAACAAACTATAAACCAATATATTTATAACAGTCTGTGGACACCAGGAGAGGTAGAACAGTAGACAGCACTGAGCAGGCAGAAAGGAGGATTCCAGCCACCAGGAATCTCCACCTAAACACACCCCTGTATCTGGTTAGAAATGCATGTAATAAACATGTAAAAATAGAAGTCGGGGTTGCGGGCAGATAACTGACAAGTCACCAGTATTTTTAAAGCTCCATATACACAGACAATTCGATGCATGACACCCAACAAATGAGCAAGTGAACCGCTCTTCCGGTTAGGTCAACAAGTGATACAAGACTGAACAGCCACAGACATGATTGGAAAAACTTCCAGGCATTTTTATTACCAAACACATGGCCTCTTGGACCATTTAAATCCCACTATGCTTGTGTTGAAGTTGATCAACTGCTGGAGATCTCAACATTGTTCAAAGATGAGCAACCTAGTGGAGTTGTTTAAAGAGCTTGTTGTGAAAATAAACTTATTTTAACTGGTGCCACTGTAATCAGTGTTCTGTACTTTATATACTTTATATGCTCCTGGGAAAACTCAAATGGATGGGAAAATAAATAATAAATGTTAAACGGTATCTTTACTCTAAAAAAAAAATCTAATTTTCAGATGTTAAATCTGAGCAGTAGATTCTGAGAAATAATCGTTTTAATCACAGCATTTACAGGGAAAGACCTGTCACTCCAGAAGCAGAAATTATAATATGTGACCCATGCTTGACGTCTTTGCCTGCCTGCCAGCACACTTTCTGCAACATTTAAGAGAATCAGCAGAGAAAAGACAACAGGGGGGGGGGAGATGTGTAAGCAGAGCAGTGTCCATGGGGAGGCTGTGCAGAACACATAAGTGTGGCAGACACTAAAAGAAGGCAGTGAGTAAGGGAGGGTGGGGGGAATTAGGAGTACTCACTATATATTAATAATTTAATGACAAAGCAAGGCACAGATAAATATGTGAGTACCATCATTTTACTTGTCTCAAATTGTAGTTTCAGAAATTGTAAAGTTGTTTCAGTGAGTATAGTGACCCTTAAAAACAAATACAGTTTGTTACATGTGCTAATATATATTTACATAAATCAAAATGGCAAACACACTATTTTCTGCACCCTTGATATTGTTTAATATTTTATTGAATGGTTTATAGCTTACTGTTTGCCTTTTAATAATCTGACAGGAACAATGATGTTTTGTATTACCAGTGCCATAATCCAGAACAATAGTCTCAGTTATCTGGATTAACCATGCCCATTTATCCTGCAGATCCCCAGCTAGGCTGAAAGGGAAGCAACTTTGGAAGATAAAGGTCATGTTCAACCTTTAAATGAAAACTTATATATACTAAATACTATACTAAAATATATACTGTAGGTAATCCCCCCACCTCAAAACCACAATAGTAAGAAAGATAACAGATACAGGATTAACAGTTTTAACAGGCCCACTTACAGCAGTATATTGGATATAACGTCTTGTTAATCAGGCTTGTACAATGTGTAAAGAGGCTCCACCACCCCCACTAAATTAAAATAATTTGATCAGTAGATGCAGTTAGGGGAATAAAATTCAGTCAATGGCTGTGATGTCATCTGTTACATTCATGACTGACAGCTACTAACTGGAAACCAGGAAGCAAAAAAAAAGGGGGTAACAGAACATCAGCATTTCAGGTTTTTAGGCCCCAGTGTGTAGAGTATAAAAATCCTTACATTTCTTCTTTGCTCCAAATGGTTCTCCTGTAATGTCAGCCCAAAGTTCTAGAAAGTGATACAGAAGCATGGCTGCTGTACCGGCCCCCTGCTTGCAGTTTCATGCAAGCAGAGGGCCGTGTCAAGCTAATAGAGTGGTTTGGGGTGGGAGAGGGAGCCCTACACTACAGCAAATTGTTAAAAAAGCGGTGGATATGCCCTTTAAAGATAGGCTACAAGTCCTTGTACAAACACTTACATACTATATTTAATATGCTTCAACAAGTCAATCGGTAATTGTTGAGAATTCATGACATAACTGCAACTGATCTTGTCATGTGTTTTAAATCTTTGTTCTGTTAAATATTTTTCATGTATCAAAACCAACTTGTGCTATAGCTATATTTTAATTACGTTAAGGTTTATGCATTTTCACTGCTAGTAAATAAATGTTGTGAGGATTGTTGGCTGTACTCCCTGTGTACTCCCACACTATTGTTCCTGGAAGTTTCATACTCCTTCATGCAGAAAAACATCATATCCTCCATACTGATGGCAAGTGCTGAGTCCAGTGTTGGGCAAAATCCTTTACTGCATTATGACATGGTTTTGGATTGAAGTTCACTTGATTTCACTTGTTTGATGCCTTTTTTGCCTTGGGATTTATGCTAATGTGCTTTGTTTATAACCCACTTTTAATTCAGTTTTGTTGTACCCAGGATGAGGACCTAGACTTACTCAAACTCTTGCTCCCTGGTCTGCTCCAGCCTAGCCAATTTAATGGGGGAAAGGGTCAACCTATTCACAGGCACATGTTGTAAGTTGCATGCCCTTTGATAGACAGTGCATCCATGCATCCCCTATCTTGACAGTCCAGGGGAGGAGGCAGGACAGGAGGTGAGTGGGAAGCAGGAGTTCTGGTATGTCTAATTCTGTATTTGGTGGAGCAGGGTTTGGTGCAGCCATATCATTTGGGTAAAAAAGTTCTAGGGCTTAATTCCCCTTAAATGTTCAAATTCTCGCTCTTTCCCCCCCCCTAAACAATATGACTTTAAAAAATAAACAAAGTAATAAAGTTATAAGAAGAAACATCTGCATTTTATATCTCAATAAGACTGTGTTGTGTTGTACAGAATGAAAAAGTTGAGAATTTGTTTTAAAAAAAAACCCAAACCACTAAAAAAAAAAGTTTAAACACAGCTAACTGGCAGGTTTCCTCATCCTGTCCTTACACAGTTATAGAACGGAAGAAATGGCACAGAGCAGGTGTGGTCTATGTGCACCTTACATCAGTTATGAGTACCACACTGCAAGTGTTTTCTGAAAAACCAAACACACCAAAAAAATCATCATGAGCTCTGTAAACCCTATAAAATACAGTTTAGTGTTTGGGGAACATGTGGTTGCACAACAATATCTGGGAGCTTTAATTGAGGTTTTATAATACTGTATATATTGTGTACTATATTCTATATTCACAGGTTTTAATATTGTTCCACTTATTACCTTGAACACTTTTACTGTTTCAGGAACCGTAGTTGTTAAAAGCCATTAATCTTCCATCTAGAACATTTGCAAGAGTAATTGTGGATTTTCAGAAGATAAGTTCTTCTTGGAGAAAATAAAGCTTAAGAAGGTCATGTTACCTCTCAGATGTCAATATTTTATTACACAATAGACATTAAACCCATTACATTGACAGGCGCTAGAATGTCCCAAGCCCAGAAACCCCCCTCAGTGTCCCAAGGCCCGAGGCCCCCCCTCTGTCCCAAAAGGCAGAGACCCCCCCTCTCCCAAAAGGCAGAGTCCCTCTCTCTGTGGCAGAGTCCCCCAACCTCTGTGGCAGAGTCCCCCCATGCTCTGTGGCAGAGTCCCCAACCTCTGTGGGAAAGTTCCCCCCCTATGTGGCAGAGCCCACCAATTTGTGGCTGACACCCCTCTTTGGCAGAGTTCCCCCCATCGGTGGCAGAGTTTTCCCCCTTATGTGGCAGAGTCCCCCCAATCTGTGGCAGATTCCCCCCATATGTGGCTGAGTCCCCCCATCTGTGGCAGAGTGCCCCCCTGTGGCATAGTTCCCCCATCTATTCACAGGTTTTAATATTGTTCCACTTATTACCTTGAACACTTTTACTGTTTCAGGAACCGTAGTTCCATCTAGTTGAACATTTGTAGGTTTAATTGTGGATTTTCAGAAGTTCTTCTTAGAGAAAATAAAGCTTAAGACGGTCATGCTACCTCTCAGATGTTGATGTTTTATTAAACAATAGGCATTAAGCCCATTACATTAACAGATGCTAGAAGCCCAGAGACCCCCCTCAGTGGCCCAAGCCCAGAGACCCCCCTCTGTGTCAAAAGGCAGAGCCCCCCTATGTCCCAAAAGGCAGAACCCCCCTCTGTCCGAGGGTCCCCCCTCTGTGGCAGAGTTCCCCAACCTCTGTGGAAGAGTCCCCCCACCCTCTGTGGCAGAGTCCCCCAACCTCTGTGGGAGAGTTCCCCCCTATGTGGCAGTTTCCCTCCTCTGTCCCAGAGTTTTCCCCCCTCTGTGGCAGTTTCCCCCCCTCTGTGGCAGTCTCCCCCCATCAGTGGCAGAGTCCCCCACATCTGTGGCAGAGACCCCTCTCTGTGGCAGAGTCACCCCCTGTGGCAGAGTCGTCATCCCCCTCTGTGGCAGAGTCTCCCAATCTGTGGCAGAGTTGCCCCTCCCTCTGTGGTAGAGTTCCCCCATCTGTGGCTGAGTCCCACCACCTGTGGCAGAGTGCCCCCCTCTGTGGCAGACTTCCACCCCATCTGTGGCACTGTGCCCCCCATGTCTGAGTTTCCCCTCCTCTGTGGCAGAGCCCACCAATCTGTGGCTGAGACCCCTCTGTGGCAGAGTTCCCCCCATCAGTGGCAGTTTTCCCCCCTATGTGGCAGAGTCCCCCCAATCTGTGGCAGATTCCCCCATATGTGGCTGAGTCCCCCCATCTGTGGCAGAGTGCCCCCCCCCCTCTGTGGCATAGTTCCCCCATCTATTCACAGGTTTTAATATTGTTCCACTTATTACCTGAACACTTACTGGTTCAGGAACCATAGTTCCATCTAGTTGAACATTTGCAGGTTAAGTGGGATTTTCAGAAGTTCTTCTTAGAGAAAATAAAGCTTAAGACGGTCATGCTACCTCTCAGATGTCGATGTTTTATTAAACACTAGGCATTAAGCCCATTATATTAACAGGTGCTAGAAGCACAGAGACCCCCCCTCAGTGTCCCAAGCCCAGAGACCCCCCTCAGTGTCCTAAGCCCAAAGCCCCCCCTCTGTCCCAAAGGGCAGAGCCCCCCTATGTCCCAAAAGGCAGAGCCCCCCTCTGTCCCAAAAGGCAGAGTCCCCCCCTTTACCAAAAGGCAGAGTCCCCCTCTGTCCCAGTCCACCCCTCTGTGGCAGAGTCCCCCAACCTCTGTGGCAGGTCCCAACTCTGTGGCAGAGTGCCCCCCCCTCTTTCCCAGAGTATCCCCTCTCTGTCCCAAAGTTTTTCCCCCCTCTGTGGCAGAGTTCCCCCCTCTGTGGCAGTTCCTCACCTCCTTCTGTGGCAGAGTTCCCCCCATCTATGGCAGTCCCACCCATCCATGGCAGAGTCCCCCACATCTGTGGCAGTCATCGTCTCCTCTGTGACAGTCCTCCCCTTTGTGACAGAGTCCCCAATCTGGCAGAGTAGCCCCCTCCTCTGTGGCAGAATCCCCCCATCTGTGGCAGACTTCCACCCCATCTGTGGAAGAGTGCCCCCCCTGTGGCTGAGTTTCCCCCTCTTTGGCAAAGCCCCCAATCTGTGTCTGAGGCCCCTCTGTGGCAGAGTTGCCCCCCTGTGGCAGAGTCCCCCCCAATCCGTGGCAGATTCCCCCTCATATGTGTCCGAGTCCCCCCATCTGTGGCAGAGTGCCCCCCTCTGTGGCAGAGTCCTCCCCCTCTGTGGCAGTTTCCCCCATCTGTGGCAGAGTGCTCCCCCTGTGGCTGAGTCCCCCCTATCTGGCAGAGCCCCCCACCAATCTGTGGCTGAGTCTCCCCCAATCTGTGGCTAAGGTCCCCCCTCTGTGGTAGAGTTCCCCCATCTGTGGCTGAGTCCCACCACCTGTGGCAGAGTGCCCCCCTCTGTGGCAGACTTCCACCCCATCTGTGGCACTGTGCCCCCCATGTCTGAGTTTCCCCTCCTCTGTGGCAGAGCCCACCAATCTGTGGCTGAGACCCCTCTGTGGCAGAGTTCCCCCCATCAGTGGCAGTTTTCCCCCCTATGTGGCAGAGTCCCCCCAATCTGTGGCAGATTCCCCCATATGTGGCTGAGTCCCCCCATCTGTGGCAGAGGCCCCCCCCCCTTGTGGCATAGTTCCCCCATCTATTCACAGGTTTTAATTGTTCCACTTATTACCTTGAACACTTTTACTGTTCAGGAACCATAGTTCATCTAGTGAACATTTGCAGGTTTAATTGTGGATTTTCAGAAGTTCTTCTTAGAGAAAATAAAGCTTAAGACGGTCATGCTACCTCTCAGATGTCGATGTTTTATTAAACACTAGGCATTAAGCCCATTACATTAACAGGTGCTAGAAGCACAGAGACCCCCCTCAGTGTCCCAAGCCCAGAGACCCCCCTCAGTGTCCTAAGCCCAAAGCCCCCCCTCTGTCCCAAAGGGCAGAGCCCCCCTATGTCCCAAAAGGCAGAGCCCCCCTCTGTCCCAAAAGGCAGAGTCCCCCTCTGTCCCAGTCCACCCCTCTGTGGCAGAGTCCCCAACCTCTGTGGCAGAGTGCCCCCCCTCTTTCCCAGAGTATCCCCTCTCTGTCCCAAAGTTTTTCCCCCCTCTGTGGCAGAGTCCCCAACCTCTGTGGGAAAGTTCCCCCCCTATGTGGCAGAGCCCACCAATCTGTGGCTGACACCCCTCTTTGGCAGAGTTCCCCCCATCGGTGGCAGAGTTTTCCCCCTTATGTGGCAGAGTCCCCCCAATCTGTGGCAGATTCCCCCCATATGTGGCTGAGTCCCCCCATCTGTGGCAGAGTGCCCCCTCTTTGTGGCATAGTTCCCCCATCTATTCACAGGTTTTAATATTGTTCCACTTATTACCTTGAACACTTTTACTGTTTCAGGAACCATAGTTCCATCTAGTTGAACATTTGTAGGTTTAATTGTGGATTTTCAGAAGTTCTTCTTAGAGAAAATAAAGCTTAAGACGGTCATGCTACCTCTCAGATGTTGATGTTTTATTAAACACTAGGCATTAAGCCCATTACATTAACAGGCGCTAGAAGCCCAGAGACCCCCCTCAGTGGCCCAAGCCCAGAGAACCCCTCTGTGTCAAAAGGCAGAGCCCCTAGTCCAAAAGGCAAAACCCCCCTCTGTCCGAGGGCCCCCCTCTGTGGCAGAGTTCCCCAACCTCTGTGGAAGGTCCCCCCACCCTCTGTGGCAGAGTCCCCAACTCTGTGGGAGAGTTCCCCCCTATGTGGCAGTTTCCCTCCTCTGTCCCAGAGATTTCCCCCCTCTGTGGCAGTTTCCCCCCCTCTGTGGCAGTCTCCCCCATCAGTGGCAGAGTCCCCCACATCTGTGGCAGAGACCTCTCTCTGTGGCAGAGTCACCCCCTGTGGCAGAGTTGTCATCCCCCTCTGTGGCAGAGTCTCCCAATCTGTGGCAGAGTTGCCCCTCCCTCTGTGGTAGAGTTCCCCCATCTGTGGCTGAGTCCCACCACCTGTGGCCGAGTGCCCCCCTCTGTGGCAGACTTCCACCCCATCTGTGGCACTGTGCCCCCCATGTCTGAGTTTCCCCTCCTCTGTGACAGAGCCCACCAATCTGTGGCTGAGACCCCTCTGTGGCAGAGTTCCCCCCATCAGTGGCAGTTTTCCCCCCTATGTCAGTGGCAGTCCCCCAATCTGTGGCAGATTCCCCCATATGTGGCTGAGTCCCCCCATCTGTGGCAGAGTGCCCCCCCCCTCTGTGGCATAGTTCCCCCATCTATTCACAGGTTTTAATATTGTTCCACTTATTACCTTGAACACTTTTACTGTTTCAGGAACCATAGTTCCATCTAGTTGAACATTTGCAGGTTTAATTGTGGATTTTCAGAAGTTCTTCTTAGAGAAAATAAAGCTTTAGACGGTCATGCTACCTCTCAGATGTCGATGTTTTATTAAACACTAGGCATTAAGCCCATTACATTAACAGGTGCTAGAAGCACAGAGACCCCCCTCAGTGTCCCAAGCCCAGAGACCCCCCTCAGTGTCCTAAGCCCAAAGCCCCCCCTCTGTCCCAAAGGGCAGAGCCCCCTAGTCCCAAAGGGAGCCCCCCTGTGTTCCAAAAGGCAGAGTCCCCCCCTTTACCAAAAGGCAGAGTCCCCCTCTGTCCCAGTCCACCCCTCTGTGGCAGAGTCCCCCAACCTCTGTGGCAGAGTCCCCCAACCTCTGTGGCAGAGTGCCCCCCCTCTTTCCCAGAGTATCCCCTCTCTGTCCCAAAGTTTTTCCCCCCTCTGTGGCAGAGTTCCCCCCTCTGTGGCAGTTCCTCACCTCCTTCTGTGGCAGAGTTCCCCCCATCTATGGCAGTCCCACCATCCATGGCAGAGTCCCCCACATCTGTGGCAGAGTTGCCCCCCTGTGGCAGTCATCGTCTCCCTCTGTGACAGTCCTCCCCTTTGTGACAGAGTCCCCCAATCTGGCAGAGTAGCCCCTCTCTCTGTGGCAGAATCCCCCCATCTGTGGCAGACTTCCACCCCATCTGTGGAAGAGTGCCCCCCCCTGTGACTGAGTTTCCCCCTCTTTGGCAGAGCCCCCAATCTGTGTCTGAGGCCCCTCTGTGGCAGAGTTGCCCCCCTGTGGCAGAGTCCCAACCCAATCCGTGGCAGATTCCCCCTCATATGTGTCTGAGTCCACCCATCTGTGGCAGAGTGCCTCCCACTGTGGCAGAGTCCTCCCCCTCTGTGGCAGTTTCCCCCATCTGTGGCAGAGTGCTCCCCCTGTGGCTGAGTCCCCCCTATCTGGCAGAGCCCCCCACCAATCTGTGGCTGAGTCTCCCCCAATCTGTGGCTAAGGTCCCCCCTCTGTGGTAGATCCCCCCACCATTTGTGGCAGAGTCCCCCCCCTCTGTACCAAAGGAATCTTACCATATATGCTGTCCATCTCCTTGCCTCCGTGCGGGTTTCCTGTGTTTCTCCCTCTAATGGTGAGTCAATGGGAACTGCAGAGACAATCTTACCATCTCCCTCTAGTGGTGAGTCCATAGAAACTGCAGTGACACACACACGCACGGCCGCACATAGGCAGCAGTTAGGTTTATTATATAGGACTAGACATAAGCCTGTTACAATAACCCCCTCCATGTCCCAAGGCCAGAGTTCCCTCTTATTGTCCCAAATCCAGAGTCCCCCCTCTGTCCCAAATCCAAAGTTCCCCCTCTGTCCCAAATCCAGAGTCCCCCCTCGTCCCAAATCCCGAGTCCCCCTCTGTCCAAATCCAGAGTCCCCCCTCTGTCCAAATCCAGAGTCCCCTCTGTCCCAAATCCATAGCCAACCCTCTGCTCCCAAATTCAGAGTCCCCCTGTCCCAAATCCAGAGTCGCCCCTCTGTCCCAAATCCAGAGTCGCCCCTCTGTCCCAAATCCAGAGTCGCCCCTCTGTCCCAAATCCAGTCGCCCCTCTGTCCCAAATCCATTCGCCCCTCTGTCCCAAATCCAGTCGCCCCTCTGTCCCAAATTCAGAGTCGCCCCTCTGTCCCAAATCCAGGGTCCCCCCTCTGTCCCAAATCCAGGGTCCCCCCTCTATCCCAAATCCAGGGTCCCCCCTCTATCCCAAATCTAGGGTCCCCCCTTTATCCAAAATCCAGGGCCCCCCTCTGCCCCAAAAGTCCGCCCTTTATCCCAAATCCAGGGCCCCCTCTGTCCCAAATACAGCCCCCCTCTGTCCTATATCCAGGGTCACCCCCTCTGTCCCAAATACAGGCCCCCTTCTGTCACAATTACAGCCCCCCCCATCCCAAATTCAGGGTCCCCCTCTCCTTTCAACTTTACATGCGGTCTGTGTAATTGCTGTGTTCTGCCTCAAGTGGTGAGTCAATAGGAACTGCAGAGGCAATCTTACCATTTCTCTCTAGTGGTTAGTCCGTATGAACTACAGTGACACACACGGAATCACATTTTTTGAGATTTTATATATATTGATAGTGATGGAACCGAACCTGAACCCAAGTTTGGGAGAAACTTTATGAATATGGACGAATTCAAACTATCCTACTAGTTTGAAAATTCAATAACTAGCGAATGTACAATTCGAATTCAGTAACCCTCGAATGTAGCCTTTGATTTCGGTAACCTTAAATGTAATGGTCTATAACACTCGAATGTAATGTTTGATTTTTGGTAACCCTCAAATGTAGCTTTTGAGTTCGGTAATTCTTGAATGTAGCCTTCAATTTCGGTAACCCTCGAATGTATCATTTGATAACCCTCGAATGTAATGTTTGATTTTCAATAACCCTCGAATGTAGCCTTCGATTTCGGTAACCCTGAAATGCATCGTTCCATAACCCTCCAATGAAATGTTCTATTTTCGATAACCCTCCAATGTTTCATTAGATTTTTGGTAACCCTCGAATGTACCATGCAGAAACTTGACAATTGCCCAATCTTGAAGAAGTGTTTAAACGATAGTGACATGTTCCCCAGACCATTTCCCAGGTGCCACAGCCATTTACAGTAAGTTACCATTGTTAGTTCATCTTTTTTTTTTAGACAAACTTTTCAAACTATTCTCTTCCGTTGATTTAATGGGTTAGTTTCCGAACATAAAACTTTTACAAACTTTTTGAAGTTTGGAAACGAAACGAGCTTCAGTAAGTTCAGCCATCCACCAACAAAGATAAAAAGGAGACATATTTGAATGTTTGTAATGGGACTGACAAGTATGTGTTATGTGCTACTATGTGGATGTGCTATTATGACATCATATTATGTGTGTATGGGGTGCCATTTCTTCCCAGATCATTTTGTAACAAAAAACACACTTTGGTGACAACAAAATATGTTGTTGACCAAAATAACTTCAGTGGTAACAAAACACATTTAATGAACATAAACTTTGGTGACAAAAGTATATTTAGTTGACCAAAATGAAGTTCTGTGGTAACAAAACACATTTAGTCAACAAAAAACAACATTTTCATGAATAAACTATATTTAGTTGACCAAAGGAAATTCGGGGGTAACAACATACATTTAGTTAAAAAACAATGTTTTGGTGACAAAACTATAATATTTAGTCGATCAAAAGACTAAAAAATATTCTGTGATAACAAAACACATTTAGTCAACAAACAACGTTTTGGTGACAAAATTTTGTTTTGTATACCAAAAGAAATTCTGTGGTAACAAAACATACAGGGATGTCATAAATTGTCTTCATTCTTTTCTTTGACCCCTAGTTCCTTGTTTTATATAGCGCACAGCATAATTGCCGCAAACATTAATTTTTGCCAATATTGGCTCAAAAAAAGATCATATCAGATTTTTTTTGCCTAATCCTGTTTATGATCAACAGTACAACTTCATTTTCTACATATTACTGGCCGATGGTTTGCTTGTTAAATGTGTCAGTAGAAAATATTGGTAATATTAAGTTAAAAAGCCTGTGTTTACCTAGCCTGGATCTCATCCAATCGTCAAAACCTAATTTTAGCCCTAATATTTACTGACATTTCCCCTTACGCATAAATAGATGTTTCTAGTGACCCTTTACTATACAACAGATTTTATTTTAGTGTTATATTACTGGTTATCTTTTCTAGAAACATTCAGGGGCATAACTACCTGGGGAGCAGGGGGAGCATCCGCAGGGGCCCCATTTTCTTATTTTCCCTACGACAGATATAGCCTCTTCCCAGAATACCACTGTGGTAGCACGGATAGGGGCCCAATCATAGTTTTGCTGGGGGATTGTTGATTCCAAGTTAGGCCACTGGAAATATTTCATATTATATATTTAATAGTTGTGTTATTGTACCTAGTTGTTCCCCCATATACTGTAAAGGAACCATACACATGCAAGAAACATATTACATTTTAGCTGTCAATCAAGTGCCTTAATGGTCACTTATAGTGATTATTGAGTATGCTTGCCCTCATTGAAAGTCTGGTCACATAGAAGGAGGTGTCAGCTAAAAGAGGGAGGGGGGATACTGAGCTAGAGCAAAACAAATACTAAAGGCATGTAGCAACACACACACCTCGGAGTAAGGGCTAGTTACATGTAGTGATTTAAAGATTAAGCTTATGCAAAGTAATTTTTTTTCATTATAGTTGCCCTTATATAAATGTTATACAATGTTTAAGCTTAATAACATTTGTGAGCCCAGCAGTGCTACCAGTAGCAGCTGTTTTCTAGTTTTTGTTTGTTAATATATATATATATATATTTGGTCCATATGGTGCTTCAAGATCAGGATGTTTGGCTGCTGGTGACAAATGAAAGCCTTGCTAAAGTATTTCTAAATATACCAGAGAATGTCACCTGATACACCAGTCAAACTTTCAGTTGCTGCACAGAATGATAAGCAACTGAGAATGAGCATACTGCAAGTTGTATTTGCCAACATTTGGGGCCATATAGAGCAGAACCAAAAGCACCAGAGCTCTATGACTAGTAAGATTTCCACCAGGCACATATGTTGAAATAACCATACACTATTATCAAGTGTTTTTTTTAAGAAGTAACATCGAAGGGCCTTTCATATATGGATCTTTCCACCCCTTTTCCCTTTTCTGCCTTATATAGAACTTAGCACTTATTGGGCCACATTCTTTAACCTGCGGTATCGGAAACTTAAGATATTAAGGGTTATCGTAAAAGAATGACTGTGGCCGTACATTCACGCCCACGGTTGTATAATTACAACCATTAGGACGCACAATACCATGCAGTACTAGACTACAATGGTATTGTATAGGCAATCGTACGTGAAAGTCTAATTGTAAATTAAGTACAGGTAGTTCCCCAAGTAATGAGGATCCAAATATTTTATATATTTATAAATATTTATAAATGTATATAGTGCCAACATCTTCTGTAGCGCTGTATACATTCACATCAGGCCCTGCCCCAAAGAGCTTACAATCTAAGCACATTTATTTGACAAATACAACCTATCAGTATGTCTTTATGATTCTGGGGGAAACCGGGGTGCCCGGAGGAAACCCACGCAAGCACGGAACATATAAGCTCCTTGCAGATGTGTC
Source organism: Hymenochirus boettgeri (assembly GCA_019447015.1). Classification (NCBI taxonomy): domain Eukaryota; kingdom Metazoa; phylum Chordata; class Amphibia; order Anura; family Pipidae; genus Hymenochirus; species Hymenochirus boettgeri. Next base: position 238,162,909 of record CM033473.1, on the reverse strand, counting down.
CAAGGGTGGATTTGAACTCAGGACTTAAGTGCTGCAAGGCATCAATGCTAACCACAAAAATTGTTGTGTTTGTGGGTTCTGCTCCTCCTCTTTTTGCTTTTTTTGGAACCATCTCCAAAGACTTAATTTGGTCTTACACCACCAGCAGCAAAGAAACATAAAGAAATAAAGCATCAATAATTTGAATAATGACCTAAAGAATCTCTATTTTGCTATTGCAGGACATCACAACGGCACAGAGAGCCTTATTTTTAAACTGCTCGTTTTCAGTGTGAAAGGAATTGATTTGGCAATGGGTGGCAGTAGGATCAGCAATGTGCACTGACAACTTCGTCTTATTCATTGCGTTAAGTCTGGTGTTGCACCGAAAAGAGAAATTGCTCTCTAGCGTCGGCCATTACCAGACCAGGGCTGCAAAAAAACCTGCCAACATTGAAGGGGGTCTTAAGCACAAAAAACACTAATGTATATATTGAATTTAGAGGCATATTTATAAAGCAGAGAAGGGCAAATTTCAGAGCTACTTTTGAAATTTTTTCTTTAACGTTATTTATAAACAGGTGAAATTTCGCCTTGTTGACACCTTTTCTGTCTCCTGTTGAAAAGAGCGATGTAAGGCAAAAAGCAAAATGGCGAAAAGTTGCGGTAATGACATTTTTGAAAAATCTGTTGGTTTCGTATATTTAGCCATGCTTGCTGTAATCAACAACAATATGCCATTTCAGGTTCTGCATTCTGTTCTGAACAGTCATTTCTAGACAATTTGCTGTTGGGTGGGACAAACATGCTCAGATCTCTACTGAGAAACTGAATCAATGAAGGGCAAGACAATGAAGAGCAAGACAAAGATGGGCTTTGGGGGGGCATACAGGAAGGTTTAATTACATACTTTACAAGCATGTATTTATGTACAGACAAATCTAAGGTTAGTGGCATTTAAACACTATTTGAATTTCACATCCACGTTCAAGGGCAATATAAAAATACAGTTTGGACTTGCACCCAACTTCTAAGTGCCTTTGCTTGATCGCTGTACTGAATCAACCTATGCTAAGGTACAAGACTGCAATTGCAAAGGCAATAGATATTCCTATAATTCCTTGACATCATAGCTTTGTTCCATTAAATACAGTAGTAAGCTTTTCAATTAAGGATTACTGGATGAAGCAGGAACCATCGCGGGACACTGTATGCCCAGGACAAATCTGTTCCATAACGTTTGAAACATTTGATTTGCTGCCAATAAATACACACGATCTGTTAATAGTGACCTTTAAATGACTTCTATGTCTGGTTAATGTAGAAATTCATTTTAACTGACAGTAGCACCTGGCCTGCTTAGGACAGAGCAGAACTTCAGTCCTATTTTTTCAGAGGGACAGACTGCAGGGTATAGCAGGCTCTCCTGGTAAGATACCAATGCTTTATTAACATACTGCGTACACAGTTTTCTATACTGCAGAAGGTGATGGTGTATTTATGGGGAAAACAAGTTAGACTGGACTATGTAGGGAAACTCCAGATTGTAGGTTGTCTGTGGAAGTTCCAGTAGTTATACTGCAGAAGGTGATGGTGTATTTACATGGAAAACAAGTTAGACTTGACTATGTAGGGGAACTCCAGACTGTAGGTTGGCTGGGGAAGTTCCAGTAGGTTATGGATCTTAATTGCAGCTTAAGAAACAGTCACATTTTTAATGAACACTCCATATACCGGTATGCAGCATTTCCAAGTAATGTTTTACTTTTCACATACACATCAACAAGGATATTTTTCACTTATTTACACCAAGTGTCCTATTGACAAAGATTTACAGTAGGATTAAATGTGGGATTCATTGACTGATTTTCATTTACAGAACTGCAAATTCCAAATGATATTGGAGTCCCACATGTTGGTAACAGTAAATGTTGGTTAATACCTAGTAATATTTTTTCTTTTCAGAGAATTCGGAAAACACAATGAATTGACCATTTTTTCACAGAATGCATTTTGTCTTTAATTTGATTGTAGATATTTTTTGTGAAAACGTGTCATAAAGGTGATGCTGCTTATTAAGATTAGAGATAAATTCAGGGAGAAAGTTCGTTTAAATGTCCAATCAAATCAGAGCAGATCAGTCTAGGCCAGGTGGGTGCACATCTTCAGTTCCTGTCCCAAGGAACAATTCAAACATCAAATAAAGAAAAAGGCTGCACAAAAGTTTACTGTGAATAAACTGACATAATAACACGCTTCCTTTTCAGACATTAGTGACTTAATCTAACATCAATTTCCTTTCTAATTCCTAATTCCGTTATTGTCTTTACAGATTTTGTACAAGAATGCTGGGCTTTTATTCCTTATGTGCTCTGTTGCTCTTGGGACCTTTCAGTTCCTTAGCTCAAGAGGCTACTGACCAATCTGCAAGGGGTTCATGTGCTAACTGGATGGGAGGTGCACCTGGTTATCCTGGACACAATGGTCTACCAGGAAGAGACGGCAAAGATGGAAGGGATGGAGAAAAGGGAGAGCGAGGAGAGCCAGGTCAGTAGAATAAAAGGAAGTCGTAAGGGTACACACGAATCAACCCTTTGTTCTGGCAGAGCGTTCAGCACTTCTAATCAGTCGGCCAGGACAAAGGACTGTTGACCATGGCAATGATAGCTTATCATTAAGTTATTTTAAATTGACCATTATTGGAAACTATACTTTTTCCCAACCACCACTGTATCATTTTTTTGTTGATCTTCCCCTATTTCCAATGTATAACTTCTTATATTTCAGCTGTCAATCAAGTTCCTTGTTCTTAAAAACTATTCTTCTGTGAGTAGTTTTACTGTAGCTGGAATGGTGACAGAGTTTTGACAATTGGAATTCTGTATGCTGTGTGCAGGTTTGACAGTTGGTTTGTGGGGGAAAAGTCAGGTCGGATGGAAGTGGGAGTGGTTAAAAGAGGGAGGGGGGATACTGCTCCTAAACAAAATGTGTGCTGGATTGAAGGCATGCAGCAACACACACGTCAGAGTAAGTGCTACTTACATGTATTCAATTATAGATTAAGATGAGGCAAAGTAAATTTTCAGTATAGTGTCCCTTTAAATGGACAGCAGAATTTCCATACTGTAGTCCCATACAATAATAGCCATACTGGATTTGGCTATTACTGTGTGGGACTACTGTATTAGAATCCTGCAGTCCATTTAAAGGGCAACTAAAACTTCATAACAATAGAGAATCAGAAGGCAGTAGTGGTCATAATTTCAACCCTCGGCTTATACTCGAGTTAATCATATTTTCCTAATATTTCAGGTAAATATAGGTACCTCGACTTATACTTGGGGTTGGCTTATACTTGCGTATATACGGTACAATACTATACTATCTTGTTGAGCCCTGCTAATTACATTTAAGTGTGTCCCACTTCACTAAATGATATGACAACCCAGTTGTCACCTTTCCCCTTTAAGATACAAACACATAAAATCTACATGTTGAAAGTCTGGTTGGTATTTATGTTAGAAGCAGGATACAGGCTGCATTAGTTTACATCTGTCACAATCTCACACACCATCTGCATAGTTTTTAATATTACCCCTTTTATAGTTACACAGTACAGAGCTGCAGGAGGAAGATAAAGAAGTGAATCTAATCTTAGCACAGCTCCACACATTTGATAATATTCAAATCCGTCCCCTTAGCTACTGACACATTGGACCAGCTGCGTGACAACCAGTGTTTTATACAGCTGACCGCTATTACCTTTACAACATATGCGTGATCAGCTGCGGTGCTGCTGGGGTGGGATGTGTGTCAGTTGCCTGGCCACAAAACTTGCAGGGGGGGCTGGGCCACTGCAGTTTCGCTAGTGTACTGGACTGACAGCTTTCTTATTATGCTCCTTATTATATGAGTGAGTAAGACAGAAAATGTAATAAAATCTATTATTGTGAAACTTTTGAAGGTTAGTGGAGTTCCAGCTGAGTTATTATGCAATAGATGAAGCTTCCTGTTTCCAGCTTCTGAAATATTGTTCAACAACCTTCCATTCTCACAAAAATTCTTAAGTATGTAAACATTTACTATACTGCTAAGAATAATGCATTGCATTAAAAAAAATATTTCTAGGTGCAAAAGGCCCTTCGGGTGAAACTGGGAAACCAGGACCTGCAGGAATTGAGGGGCCTCGTGGTTTTCCTGGAGCCCCTGGAACAAAAGGAGAGAGCACCTACATCCAACGTTCAGCTTTCAGTATGGGATTAAGTACCAAAACCTCGCTTCCTAATGTTCCTATTCGCTTCACCAAGGCATTTTACAATGAGCAGCGCCATTATGATGACAGCACTGGGAAATTCCGCTGTGTTTTTAAAGGACTCTACCAGTTCTCATATCATCTCACCGTCTACATGAAAGATGTAAAAGTTGGGTTGTATCGAAATAATAAACCAGTAATGTTCACTTTTGACCAATTCCAAACTGGAAACGTTGACCAAGCTTCTGGTTCAGTCTTGCTGCACCTTGATGTTGGGGATGAAGTTTGGTTACAGATATATGGAGATGAGAGCTTTTCAGGCATCTATGGAGATAACCTAAATGACTCCACCTTTTCAGGGATCCTGCTGTATCCAGACCAAGACAACCTGTAAATCCTCCTGGACAAATCACAAAACCCACTAGTAATAAATATTATATCCGGGGTCATTTTAGAAAGTTTAAAAAAACCTTATTTGCTTTATAGTTTATATACTACTTGCATGCCCAGGTTGCCAAATAGCAACCATAAGGGGTATGATCTCCTGTACATTTACATGTTGTCCGTTTAGGGTTCCAAAGAATTTTATTAACCACTAGACATTAAGCCCGCTACAATAACGGGCGCTAGAAGCACAGAGTGCCCCCTTAGTGTCCCAAGGCCATAGTCCTCCTCCATGTCCCAAGGCCAGAATATTCTCTTAGTGTCCCAAGGCCAGAGTCCTCCCTCTGTCCAAGGCCAGGGGCCCCCTCTGTCCCAAATCCAGAGACCCCCCTCTGTCCCAAATCCAGGGCCCCCCTCTGTACCAAATCCAGGAGGCCCCCTCTGTCCCAAATCCAAAGGCCCCGTCTGTCCCGAATCCAGGCCCCCCTCTGTCCCAAATCCAGGGCTTTGATGTTTCATATTTAGAGATTTTGTCTTTGCTATTTCACATTCACCAGTGTGTCTCACACCTGGAAAGGAGAGTATTACCAAGAACAAGATGTTTTAGAACCTGAAATGATGTCAAGTTGATCATTAGTCCAAACACCATCGAATATAAATTTTCTAACAGTTGTGCCTTCTTGGGTTAGCATTTCCATCGTCAAACTGTTTTAATTAGATGGGCGACATCTATTCGAATTAAGCATGCTAGTTTTTCAGTATTAAGGCCCTGTAAGATTGATGAACACTTTTTTGAGATAGCTGTTAAGGCTGCAGTCATTTTAAGGCTCGGCATATGCACCAAGTAAGGCCAATGAGAAGTCACAGCACACATTCTTTAGGTGATTTGCGCACATCTTGAGAACCTTTTTCCAACCAAAAAGTTATAGTTGCGTATCCTGACATTCACATCAACATTTGGAGAACACTAATTTAGTATTTGTAAAGTTATCACAATCTCATATAAGAATAATGAGCTGACATTCCATTGCTCTTTTTAGTTTTTGAACCAAACTCCCAGTGGCATCTACTTCAATTTTTGAGAGAGGGTGTTTTGAGCAATACCTTTGTAAATGTATATTTGTTCCTTTGACCATAATGCAACAAAAAATTTATCATATGAGATAGTTGTTAGATACCGGATCTAACGAAGGCCTATTAGTCTGGCATCAAATTTGTGCTGAAAATTCCATGTGGGGGGGTTAGCCCCCCCTTATGTGATCCCAAAATCCATAATATCTCTGTAATTATATGAGCTCTAACGTTGAGACCATTTGATCTTACCGGATCTAACGAAGGCCTATTAGTCTGCATCAAATTTGAGCTGAAAATTGTATGTGGGGGGGCTAGCCCCCCCTTATGTAATCCCAAAAATCCATATCTCTGTAATTATATGAGATCTAACATTGAGACCACTTGATCTTACCGGATCTAACAAAGGCTTATTAGTCTGCATCAAATTTGAGCTGAAAATTGTATGTGGGGGGGCTAGCCCCCCCTTATGTAATCCTAAAAATCCATATCTCTGTAATTATATGAGATCTAACGTTGAGACCACTGATCTTACCGATCTAACAAAGGCTTATTAGTCTGCATCAAATTTGAGCTGAAAATGTTGGGGGGGCTAGCCCCCCCCTTATGTAATCCCAAAAATCCATATATCTCTGTAATTATATGAGATCTAACATTGAGACCACTTGATCTTACCAGATCTAACGAAGGCCTATTAGTCTGCATCAAATTTGAGCTGAAAATTGTATGTGGGGGGGCTAGCCCCCCCTTATGTATCCCAAAAATCCATATCTCTGTAATTATATGAGATCTAACGTTGAGACCACTTGATCTTACCGGATCTAACAAAGGCTTATTAGTCTGCATCAAATTTGAGCTGAAAATTGTATGTGGGGGTCTATCCCCCCCCTTATGTAATCCCAAAAATCCATAATATCTCTGTAATTATATGAGATCTAACATTGAGACCACTTGATCTTACTGGATCATCAACGAAGGCTTATTAGTCTGCATCAAATTGGAGCTGAAAAATTCCATGTGGGGGGCTAGCCCCCCCTTATGTAAACACAGAGATCCATAATATCTCTGTAATTATATGAGATCAACGTTGAAACACCACTTGATCTTACCAGATCTAATGAAGGCCTATTAGTCTGCATCAAATTTGTGCTGAAAATTAATGTGGGGGTAGCCTCCCCTTATGTAATCCCAAAAATCCATAATATCTCTGTAATATAGAGATCTAACATTGAGACCACTTGATCTTACTGGATCTAACGAAGGCTTATTATCTGCATCAAATTTGAGCTGAAAATTCCATGTGTGGGGCTAGCCCCCCCTTATGTAACACAGAGAATCCATATATCTCGTAATTATAGAGATCTAACGTTGAAACCACTTGATCTTACCAGATCTAATGAAGGCCTATTAGTCTGTGCCATCAAATTTGTGCTGAAAATTGTATTGTGGGGGGTTAGCCCCCCCTCATTAATCACTTAATAACTCTGAAATTATGTGAGATCTAACTAAACAACTAGTTGATCATACCGGATCTACAAATATCTTCCAAAATAGCTAATTGTTTGATCAATTTTTGATAAGGGGGGGCTGATGACAGGTTAGCCCCACCTACAAATAACTGTTAATATCTCTAATTTCATATGAGATCTAAAGAAAACAACATTGATCTTACCTGATCTAACAAAGCTCTACCAACTGCATATGTTTTGCTCTACAATTTTGATAAGGGGGGGGGCTAACACGGCTGAGGTGTGATCCCCCCCTCCCTGCTCTGTAATAAACATAAATAAACAGCATTAGCAGGGGAGAGAGTAGCTTTGATGTTAGATATAAGCTGCACTTGACCCCCCTCTTAATAGCTTTCATCTGATTGTGATGGGTCACAAAGTGAGAGATCGTAAACTGTACTGTTCTCCTTCTTCCGTGTCTCCAGGACAGCCTTCTTTCTATTGGCCACTGTCGTGGGTGTGTTTTTCTGGATGTTGAACTTTTAACTCCTACTGCACATGAGAAGCTTGTCGGTTAGCCAGAGTTGAGACATGGAGGAGGTAACGAGGGGAGGGGAAGGGGGGGGAGTGCGCACACAGATCTGACACCATGGTTAAACAGAGTCACTGACACAGATAGGATTAAGGCAGCACAGAAACATGATTTAACTTTGCAAAGGGGCAATGTGTGTTTTTTCACTAAGATGCCCTTTAGGCTGTGTATGCACCATGCAACTTTTCATCCCGATCCGTTCATTCTGACGTGTCCGGAAACCACAGACGATCGTACAGTTATCTATGGACTGCACGCTCGGTCGCGGCTACTTTTCCGTGATCGACCGGTCCTTCGTCTTGGGCCGAACAGTTGGTCGGTATGAAAAATCTTATGGTGTGTACCCAGCTTAAAAGGGAGATGGATACATTTCTAAGGGCCATATTCCATAACGTAGTATTGGAAACTTCCGATGCAGACGTACAATATCATACAGTACTATAGTACCCCACATGATATTGTATTGGCAGTTGATTATTTACCACCGCATTGTAATATTGTTGTTGTAAGATTGTAGTTATTGTTGATCATGGGATCCTTCTCGTTTTTCTTTTGGAGTCAGAATAATTTGTTTATTTTCTTCCGCCGTTTTTTTTTTTTTTTTTTATGCTGTCTTCTCTGGGTCAGGCATGTCCAACCTGCGGCCCTCCAGATGTTTAAAAACTACAACTCCAGCATTTCTTCTTTGCAGAAGAAACCAAGGAATGCTGGATTTATAGTTTTCAAACTTTGGAGGGCCGCAGCGTTGGATATCTCTGTTCTGAATCAACTGACGAGGCCACACCAGAGCATCCTAGTACCCAGAAGCAAGCACAATTGCACCAACAGAGCGCACCCTTAGGTAGTGTTAATGAGTAGGCTTTAAAGGTTGGACTAGGTGGAATATGTCTTTTTCAACCAATACTGTGCTAAATCATTCCCTACATCAAGCTCCCCAGTCCATTCATTATTCCCTCATTTTACTTGGGAATGTAGTAGCTTGTGGGAGAGCGCCTCTCTCATGCCAAAAAAGTGGTGAAGAAGAAAAAAGAGGGGAGAGTTAGTGACTGGAGGGTGTTAGTGGAGTGAGAGAGTTTACTGACTCAATCAGGTGAAGTCAGTAAAGTCAGGCTTGGAATAAATTAGATACTAATCATTTTAAACTCAATGTTGCCGTTAATAAATGTAGTTACTGTGAAGTATATTTCCAGTTTTCTCGCTTTTCCTGCCTGGTACAATAAGTTTTATTTTATCTTATAGGCTGGAGGAAGTACAGGGCTCCAATGGATTTAGCTGCAAATGAAAGGCTACATGCAGATTTCTTTAATGGTAAGTCAACAGAGGCAGTGTAATGGAAAGTCCTATTACTTAAAGGGCATGTCCACCCCAAAACTATAACCCACCCCCCCCACTACTGGCCCCATTGTGTAGTGGAGTTTAATCCTTACCTCACATCCCAGCCCCATATGGTTCTCCTGTAGTCCCCCTCCCCCCCCCCCAAAGTCCCAAAACTCCCCACCAGGAGGATAGCAGAGTCCATATAGGACTCTGCCTCCACCTGGCCTCCGGAGAAGTTTGGCATGCGTACTGCAGCCCTTCTCTCCCTCCGATTAGGATTCCCTCCCCCTACCATAAAACCCTTTTTACCAAAACATCCCCCTGTCCCCCCCAGCCCCACCGCTCTATTAGTATTATCAGAAAATGCCCAAACCATTACTTACCTTCCCTCTGCCTCCGCCGCACTGAACTCCCGGAAGCCGCGTCCGTGATTGGCTGCCGCTCAGCCATCACAGACGCGACTGCCGGTCCCGCACTCTGCTTGCATTTTTTGCCAAGCAGAGGGCCTGGCAGCACGGCGGAGGAAGAGGGAAGGTAAGTAAAGTTTTGGGCATTTCTGAATATCTGGTTGGGGCTGGGGGGACGGGAGAATGTTTGTAAAAAAATGTTTTGAAGTGTGAACATACCCTTTAACAATCTGTTTCTTTCCTTTCCAGATTTTGAAGATTTGTTTGATGATGAGGACATCCAGTAATAACCTGACACAATGGAAGAAAATATCATTGGTGTGAAATCCAACATCATCCTTCCTTTGTTCCATTTATGGGGTACCTTCCATATTTTTGTATTTATAGCTACACTATTTAATAAATTATATACGAATGGAATCTCCCATCTGTTTTTTTTATATTATCTCTTTGGACATTTTTATTTTTGCATGCCGAAATACAGGTGTGATACACATCTAGAAATTAGAATAATAGTTGATCTCTATCAGATAATAAGCAATTAAATTTTTAAAGGAGAGTAAGAGTCAAATTACAAATTCAGGGTTAAGACCCTGAGCAGCTATTTCTTTTAGACTTGAACAATGCTAACAATTATTAACCTAAAAAAAACTTCTGCTCCTCCTCTTTTTTACAAGTATTTTTAATCTGGAGCTCATTAAGAACTTGCCAATTTCCATTAGCAACCAAGCCATAGAATTGAAAGGGGTGATCTCACACCCACGGGGATTGGGAAGACAGGTTACAACATTAATTGTAATCAAGTCTCCTTTTTATCTTTGCATCATCTAAATTTAGGTATTTGTTGACTTAAGTTCTACATTAGATTTTGCAAAAATGATCAGATCAATGGGCAATAATACCTCTTTCCCTGTTTCATAGCTGGTTAGTGCACTGGGTACTTTACCTAACGCAGATATACTTACTCCTAAGTTCACAGCTCAGTTAGGTAAGTGCCGCCATGGTGAGGACTTTTACTCCTCCAGTGTTAGGTACTATAATTTTACTTTAATACAATAAATTACTAGAATTTGTGTTGTGGTCGTGGATGTTATATTTCTGCCGCATACTGTATGTCCCTGTGATTGTCGTATCCTGGAAAGCTGCAACTGGAGGGACCATGGGGGCTGCAAAGGGGAGGAGGAGACACAGGGCAGATTGACTGATATGGTTTCAGAGCAGAAGTGCAGGGAACCGGGTTGATGCGCTGCCATATCACACACAAGAAGTAAATATCTTCAAAACTATGCAAAATAAACAATGAAAATAAATTGCAAAAATTCTCTCAGAGAGCAATTCCTACCAATTTACTACCTAAAGTCATTTTTGGACCACAGTTTCCCCTTTAAAGGAATGGTACACTGAAAAAATGACTTTGTCTCATTTCAATCTATAATGAATATGTGTAAGCACCACTTCTCTTGTGTTTTTTGTGTTGCGCTGACTTAAATCCAGTACTTGTTTAGCTTAAGCTCAGTTCCCCAGCCTCCTGCCAGATAACCTGACTCTGTAGGGTAAGCATTCTCAGTATCCCTATGAGCAGCACTGGGGAGAGGGAATTTCCCCACCATGCAGGTCACGTACAACACTGTCGCCATTCCAGTTACTGCAAAACTATACATAACAGAAGAAGATATGTTACGAAGGCCTGATTGACAGCTGAAATGTAAGATGTTTCAGGCTGGATATATAAATAAATGGGGACAGGTGACCAAAAATGGCACGTGATTGTTGGGAGTTTCCTGTAATGGACATTAAAAAAGAAAAATCCAAAGTACATATACTTTAATAATGTTTTTAACTGTTAGAAATTGTAATAAGCAGGCATTTAATTACTCTAAATAATACCCTAGGGAGAATGTACAACCTTTATATTACCATAGCTGTGTATGTTTTTATAGAATCTCAATAATTGCAACTTAAAACATTAAATATGGGTTTTTACCATTTAGAAACGGCATGATGTGAGCGCCATCTACTGGGGATAGTTGTTACTCTATCTATGAACGTCCGTGTATAATCTGAGTACAGGGCCATTGCTCCATTTCATTATAAAAATGAAAATCAAGAAAAATTTTTTATTTCCGACGACTCTGCCTTTGTGAGATAAAAATTTTAACCACAGGTTTCACATGAAAGTTTTCCCAACCACCTTGACCAAATTGAAAGTAAACAGAATAAATAGTGATAGGGACCCCTCCCTTCCTCCAATATCCTAGATACCACTCAATTCAAAATCCAAACTAGAGTTGTGTTATAAAGTGACTCACAGACACAAGTATGGGGAAAAAGGAGAAAATGTGTCTCTCTAAGGGCTAGGCCTTGCCCTTAATCCTGCCTACTTAGACTACTTTAAAGGGTCACTATACTCACTGAAACAACTTTATATAACCTGAAAGTACAATGTTTAGGGTAGTACAATGATGCTACTTACATGTGTGTCTGTGCTTTGTTGATGAATTTTCAATGTTTAGTAACTGGTCCACAATGCCCTCCCTCCCTTAGTCACTGCCCACTTGTAATCCAGCCGACCTGGATACATTCATCACATAATAAAGAGCCTATTAAGCCCGACACTATACAGCTCATTAACATCTCTTCTACACTGCTGAGAGTGGGTGGGGCTGCTGCTGGTGTTGCTGTGTAAGTGGGTGGGGAGGAGCTGCTGCTGCTGTGTGAGACACTTATCCCTTCGATAGATAGATAGTGGAAAGACATATAGATTGATATATAATAGACAGAGCGATAGACAGATATATAGATAGATTAGACAGACAAGACCAATAGATAGACAGCCAGATAGAAAGGAGACCAATATGATAATCACTCATTATATTTTGGGTTATATTAATAAATGTTTTGACATGTTTGGGAGATCCTAGTAAGAGGTCACTGGAGGGACACAATTACATACCTGGTCTGAGTGACAGGTCTTTCCCTGTACAGTGTACACGCTGTTATTTAAAATGAAGATTTCTGAGAATCTACAGCTCGGATTTCAAATCTGAAAAATGTGATGGAGTAGTGGACCATTACACTAACTAAAGTATTTTATGATTTTTTTTAAGGATTTTTGAAAATTCGATTTGTGGAAGTATAGATACCTTTAACTATTAAAATAAAACCTCTCCCAGATATGCAATTTACTAATTTACTTAGATTTCTTTTTTTTTTTTTTTTTTTTATACCCAAAACTGTAATAGTGGCTCTTCCAGTTTGTCAGTCATAGAAGTGACCGTTAACATCATAGCCAATGAATGAAACTATATCTAGTTGCCTATTCCTCCTCTAAGCATGTGTGAGCTTGTAAAAAGGTTGGGGTCGTATTTTAAAGATTGTTTGCGGCAAAAAACGTTATTCTCTTTTATTACTATTGGAAAAGCTACAGCTAGTAGCTGTGGTTTTTCCAATGGCTATATCATTTAGTGGCCACAGTGTTAATACTGGACATTTTGATATCTGAGTGATGAGCATCTATATGTGATGTGAACCCTGCAGATGTTGTGGAACTTGCAATAAACGTACCTTTTATCAACACGTGGGCGTCCTTCCGCTTGTTTGACGTGGATTTTACAGACAGGAAATACTTTTGCTTGACCTTAAGAAAATCTTTCAGCAAAATCTCTGCATGCAGAAGTTCAGGGGATACAGCAGGAAACACCTCGGTCACTGGTGAGCAGCTATGGTTTAAAATCAAAATTGTTTATTTTTTCTTTCATATGACAATCTGCCAAGTAAGAAGGGCTGATTCTAATGCTATGATCAGAGCACCACTGTGATTATAAGCAATGGGCTATTTTCTTATCTGTGACAGCTATATTTTGTATGATTGAAACTGAGAGAGACCTTAGGCTGGGTACACACAGAAATTTCCCCCGACCGACTGTTCACACACCAGCGAGTGATCGGCCAGGACAAATCAGTGTTGGTCGCTGAGAGAACCTCCACTGCAACAGTCAATGCGACCGATCATGTGTCCATAGGCGATTTACCGGCACATCTGATTGCTTTCGTCCAACTGGCAACAATCGCCGTTGATTTTTTTCAGGCACCTATACGAAGATATTGGTCGGTTTTGCATACGAATCGCCCCTGTGCAATATTTCGGCCAAATCGACCGATAGTTCAGTGCATTGGTTAATCGTGCTGAAACATGGGTTTTTAGCCGCACATGACGACATCCGTCTGGTCGTTCAAATTCGTCCGAAAACCACTGCCGATTGTGCTGTCCTCTATGGACTCGGTCACGGCAAACTGTAGGCCGGGGTCATTTTAACGTGAACGACAGTCCTTCGTCCTGGTTGATCGGTCCTCAGACGAAGGATTGCCTATGTGCCCCAAGCTTTAACAACAGAATTTCCATGTATGTATCTAATAAACCAGATAACATAGATACTATAGCCGATAGTAGATTCAATTTTTATGGTATTTTTAGTGTAAAGAGTAAATATTTCCTAACAATTATTTGTAAGTTTCATTTGTTTCAGACTAAATAGAATTTAAACATTTCACGGACTGTGATAGCTTTCTAAACGGCACAGTAACCGTGCAACAATGCTCTGCATACCCTTAAATTTATAATTTCATGGGGAATACATTGGGGTTTTCGGAGGTACTATGTTGGTGGGGGTGGGTAAAAGTAATATACGTATAAGCCGGGTTTTAGGTTTAAAAATTAACCTAAACACCTTGACTCGCTTATACTCGAGTCTCAAGGAACTTAACTGCAACCGAGGCAGCCGCGAGTCCGGCCGGCAGTTCCCAGTAGTTCTTGCGGTTGGCGCGATGACGTCATCACGCACGCTCGCCGGGCTGCGGATGACGTCATCCGCAGCCGTGAAGCAGTAATGGGAACTTCTGCCGGAATCTGGCTGCTTCTGGATTGCAGAGAGAGGAAGACGGAAACCAGGTATCAGGTAAGTGAGCTGGGGGGGGGGGGGAGTGGGGGAGGGCTGGGGGTACGGGGGGAGGGGCTGGGGGACAGTATGCCATGCAGACACCCCATTACCTTTTTACTATAGGTGGTTGGAACTACAACTCCCAGCAACCAAGCATGCTGGGAGTTGTGTTTCCAACATCTACAGTGGAAAGGTATTAGGGTGGGGGACAGTATGCCATACAGTAACCCCCAATACCTTTCTACAATAGGTGGTTGGAAATACAACTCCCAGCAACCAAGCATGCTGGGAGTTGTAGTTTCCAAACATCTACAGTGGAAAGGTATTAGGGTTACTGTTACCCTCGCTAACTCGTCAATCAATTTTCTAATTTTTGAGGCAAAATGGTGCCTCGGTATACTCATCGAGTCTTCTTATACTCGAGTATATACGGTACATAGGGACAGTGTTTAAATAAATAAATAGTATAGTAAATAAATAGTTATATCAATATTAACAAATATGTAGTAATGACATTAATCCTTTCACTGCAGAAAATTTCATTTTTTTTTTTGCGTTAACTGCCAGAAGAATTTTCAGGATTTTGCCCTAATCGCTTTAGACTAATTTTACAGTAGGAAACCTTGCAGTAAATCAGGAATATTAACATTGTTTTTTTCAGCACAAAGTTTACTTTAACATGGTAACAGAATTTGTAACTTTTCTAGAAGTTTTACTGGAATTATGGGTAAGATATGTAAAAAAAATGAAAAATTTGCAAATTTTCATGGATTTTTCCCATTTTTACTTAGTTATCTTAAGGTTATACACAAAAATCTTACTGTTTCTAAAAGCTCTGATACTCCCGAGTACAACGATACCAGATATATGTAGGTACCCGACTTTTCCTGTACAGGAGATCCCCCCAAACTAAAACTGCACCTTCAAGAATATTACACCAAATTGAAATGTATAACCACTACTGACAGTTAACATAGAATTCTACCAATTATATCTAAATATCCCCACAAGTGAGATATTTTTAGAAACTACACACCCCAGGATTTTACGAGTGAGGTTCGTTTCGATCAAAATGCAATACCCGCGACGCAGCTCTTTGTCCAATTGTAAGTTATTTCTCACATTTTCCTTTTTTTTCTCAACTTTAAAATCAGAGACAAAACAAATGCGAATTTCAGCTAAAAACGTGGAGGAAAGTTCAAACGCATCTCAAATATGAAGCCTAACCCTCCCGAATAAAACGTTATGCCACATTCAGGGGTGTACCCAGAGACATGGCTACCAACTAACCCAGAGCATGACCAGTGCCAAATGTCAGTAGCAGCAAAAAAAATTAGCCAGTTTGTGTATTTGAACAGTCTGCAGTTTTTCCACAAACACCCCCCCCAACTCAGAATACCCCCCACAAACTATATATTCCTGAAATCTGCATACGTTTAGACTATGTAACGTGGTAGTTCGTGCATTCATACCATCAATGGTGTGGGCGCAGTTCTCGTAGAAGTTCGCACTTTTACCAGATTTTCAAAAAAATACCATCAAAAACATTCAAAAAGGTAGAAATCATGCCAAAACCCCTGGAATGTAAAAAAAAGTACCAAATATCAATCTCCCAAATGTCCTGAATCAAACGTATGCCATATGTGTGTTACACACGTGGACGTGGAAGCGAAAAGCCCAAAGTGAACAGCAAGGCGATGGCTCAGAAATGGCGAAAATATTTAGCCAACTCCGAATTTGGACAGTCTGCAGTTTTTTCCACAAACACACCCCCCGTAACTTAGAAATAACCCCCACAACTATATATTCCTGAAATCTACACACCTTCAGCTATGTAACGCTGTAGTTTGTTCATTCATACCATCAATGTGTGGCGCAGTTTCTTCGTAGAATTTTGCCTTTGTCTGAAAAAATGAACAAAAAACAACTTCAAAAGGTAAAAATTATGCCAAAACCTCATGGAATCTAAAAAAAAGTTACTAAATATCAATCTCCCAATGTCCTGAATCAAACGGTATGCTATATGTGTGGTTACACACGCAGACTGGGAAGCCAAAAAGACAAAGTGACCAATGAACAATGGCCCAATTACAGCAACTTTTCAGATTTGTCAGACTAAACACCCCTCTATATTAGAAATACCCCCAAAACTATATATTCTTGAATCTACACACCTTCAGCTACGTTACGGTGCCATGCTTTCATACATACATGAAGAATTCCAGACCCAGTAATCCAAAGAACTCCGTGTTTTTAGGAGGTTTTGTGAAAAATAAAGTAAGATGATTCAAGGGTTGAAATCCTACATAAACCCACTTGACAAGCAAAAAAACCCACTAAATGTCAATCTCCCACATGTTCTGAATCAAACGGTATGCTATATGTGTGGGTGCACACAGAGAGTGGCCACCAACTATCTCAAATGGGACGCATACCAAATGCAATTACAAGAAAAAATCAAAGTGCACTGTAATTTAAACAGCCTACGCTTTTTCTAAGGAAACAGTCCCGAAACATGGAAATTCCCTCCACAAAACTATATATTTTGGAATCTACACACCTTCAGCTATGTTTACGATGTCCATGCTTTCAACATACATGAAGAATTCTAGACCCAGTGATCCAAAGAACTCCGGTGTTTTTAGGAGGTTTTGTGAAAAATAAAATAAGATGATTCAAGGGTTGAAATCCTACCTAAACCCTTTTGACAGCAAAAAACCCACTAAATGTCAATCTCCCACATGGCTGCATCAAACGGTATGCCATATGTGTGGGTGCACACAGACACGTGGCCACCAACTAGCTCAAATGGGACGCATGCACAAGTCTAATTACAAGAAAAAAATCTAAGTGTTCTGTATTTGAACATTCTAATCAACTTGGAAATACCCCCCACAAACTATATATTTTTGGAAGCTACACACCTTCAGCTACGTGATGGTATCAAGCTTTCGTATATACATGAAGAATTCCAGATGCTGTTTTCATAACTCCGTGCTTTTAGGAGATTTTGTGAAAAAATAAAAAAAGAGGACTCATGTGTTGAAATCCTACCTAAACCCACTTGGCAATTAAAAAACCCCACTAAATGGCAATCTCCCACATGTCCTGAATCAAACGGTGTGCCATATGTGTGGGTGCAAACAGAGACGGGGCCACCAACTAGCTCAAAAGGGATCCAGGCGCAATTGCAATTACAAGAAAAAATACAAAAAACGCCACAACCCATCCCCCACACCTATACCCCACTCCCCCTTTTAGTGGTATTTTAGTGAAAACCAGTTAGTACGGAGAGTCACACAAGTTTTTGCACACTTTTACTGATCCTAAAAATTCAATCGGTCTTTTTTTGGTACCTCTGCAAAATTCCCTACTAAATAGGCTTAGTTTCCCTTGAAATCAAACAATAATGATCCGCGTTTACTTTAGCGTATCACCGGGGACATTGGGAAGCTTGGAGAAGACAAAGTTTTGTGCTAATTTATAGTTTTTTAGGTTAAAAAAAAAAAAAAAAGTGTGTGTTCACTTTAAGATTTTTTTGTGTGCATTTCCCCTTTTTTGGGGGGATCATTCCCAAAGATGACCATCAAATCATCTTTGGGAATGATAACGAACTTGGAATACGGGCATAAATGTCCGTTTTCCAATTCGAAATCCGATCGGAAAAACACTTCCCGGAAATCATTTTCCAGGAAGTGATTTTTCATTCATTGGCAAAGATCAATAATTTGGTGATCAGAAGTGATCCGCGTTTACTGCAGCGTGATCTGAATGGAGATCACACGCAGTTACCTCCACTAGACCACCAGGGCAGATCACTTACCACATTTAGGGAAGACCCGGTGAATGAGGAGTTCAGTGAGTCACCGGGTCTCCCTTTCCTGCAAAGAAGTACTCCTCCTCTCTTCCTCCACGTGGGACCGGCGGCTGCAGGTAGGGATATCTTCCGATCCCCCCCCTCGGATTAGACACAACCGAGGGGGAGGGGGATCGAGGGCTGGGGGGGCAGTTGAATACTGCCCCCCGATCGGCCCTAGCGTGGGGCAATTTTTGGGGGAGGAGGAAGCCACAGATCATATACTCCGATCTGTGGCAGTTTGGTCATTCACTGCACAGATCATGAATATACGATCTGTGGCAGTGAAAGGGTAAAAGTATATAGAAATGTAAATAAGGCAAAATATATAAATAAATAAAAGTACTTGAACAGTCCCCACTCCTGTTTTGTAATGGTATCTATAAAATGGACTGTTTAAGCCACACCCCAGGAAGTTTTCAGGGAGGCAATGGAAGCTACAAGTAACATATTTTTTACTTCTTCCTTTTATGTGTTGTATCAATGGTGTGCTTATATTAGATTGACAGCAGTGTTAGCAATCAAAACTTAGTAGGAGTGTTATTAGGAAGTTGCAAGACTTAAAGTTTACTTCCTATGTAAAACGTGACCAGTCTCTTACCTCACCCCACCCCTCACCCCTCAATAGAGCAAAGGATAGCTGCTGTTTGCTGGACAATGGAGATGTCTATATATCTGCAACCAGTAGATCTCCAGATGTTTTGGAAACTACAACTCACCAGATTCCCCTAAATACAGAGTGCTGTGTAGAGGAATGCTGGGAGTTGTCGTTTTCAACATCTGGAGATCTACTGGTTGCTTATCCCTGCTATATATGATAGGGGATCTGAAAGAAACATCTCATGCCCACTTCTCTGAGACAATGAATTGTGTTTGTTAATGGTATATACATTATTTAAGCAATAGACCCATAGAAGCCATGAACCTGTGTCCTGAACTGATAAATTTACATGTCTGGGTTCTCTAGGACCCACATTTACCAAAGTGATCCTCTAAACCATTTACCAATAGGGATCCCTCTCTAACACATTGACCAATAGTGATCCCTCTCTAACCACTTGACAATAGTGATCCCTCTCTAACGAATCCCTGGTGACAGCTGTGAGTTTGAGCTAAGCCACACTAGCGTGTTTTTCGCGCGTTTGTGCACGCGTTTTCGCCCGCGATTTACCTAAAGTGGAAATAGCGGGAACGCGAAAATTCCTGCGATTTACGTATGCAATTGTGCGTCCTTTTCGCGTTTTGGTAATGCATGCGTTCCTTATTTTTGGTGCGAAAAACGCACAACGCACAAGAATCATGCACACAATCACGTGCGATACCACTATCGATTGTGTGCGCCATTTGGTGCGTTGTAGTGTGGCCTCGGCCTTAATGGGGAGGGTGAGTATTGAAAGACAGATTGATAACTTTAATTATAGAATGATCCAATGGATCTGCTATTGATCTATTATTGGTATCTTATTGGTATACCAATCAGAATTGGTTACAATGAGATTCTTTCAGAAAGAATCTGATTGGATAGTATACCAATCAGATTATTTCCCAATAACAACTAGTTATAGTTGGTATGCTTCCAAAAAGCATACCAATAAAATTATTTCTAAAAGTATCTGATTGTAACCAATTCTGATTAGTTACAATCAGATTCTTCCAGAAAGCATACCAATAAGATTCTTTCTGAAAGTATCTGATTGTAACCAATTCTGATTGGATATAATCCGATTCTTTCAGAAATAATCTGATTGGTATACTAACCAATCAGATTATTTTCTAAACAGAATTTGTTATATTCAGATTCTTTCAGAAAGATTTGTTAGTACGGTATACCAATCAGATTATTTTCCAATTAGAATTATTTATATTTAGATTCTTTCAAAAAGAATCTGATTGGTTAGTATACCAATCAGTTACTTTCTGAAAAAAAACCAATTAGGATTTGAAAGAATCTGATTATCTGTTTCCCAGACCATTCCCCTTTGGTTCAGAGCCTCCCTCCCCCCAAAAATTTGCCCCACGCTAGGGCCGATCGGGGGGCAGTATTCAACTGCCCCCCTAGCCCCCTCGATCCCCCCTCGATTATGTGTGTATGGGGTGCCATTCTTCCAGATCATTGTAACAAAAAACACACTTTGGTGACAACCAAAATATGTTGTTGACCAAAATAATTCAGTGGTAACAAAAACAATTTATGAACATAAACTTGTGACAAAAGTATATTTAGTTGACCAAAATGAAGTTCTGTGGTAACAAAACACATTTAGTCAAAAAAAAAAACATTTTCATGAATAAAACTATTTATTGTGACCAAAGGAAATTCGGGGGTAACAACATACATTTAGTAAAAAACAATGTTTGGTGACAAAAAAATAATATTTAGTCGATCAAAAGACTAAAAAATATTCTGTGATAACAAAACACATTTAGTCAACAAACAACGTTTTGGTGACCAAAATGTGTTGTATACCAAAAGAAATTCTGTGGGAACAAAACTACAGGGATGTCATAAATTGTCTTCATTCTTTCTTTGACCCCTAGTCCTTGTTTTATATAGCGCACAGCATAATTGCCGCAAACATTAATTTTTGCCAATATTGGCTCAAAAAAAGATCATATCAGATTTTTTTTGCCTAATCTGTTTATGATCAACAGTACAACTTCATTTTCTACATATTAATGGCCGATGGTTTGCTTGTTAAATGTGTCAGTAGAAATATTGGTAATATTAAGTATTAAAAAGCCTGTGTTTACCTAGCCTGGATCTCATCCAATCGTCAAAACCTAATTTTAGCCTAATATTTACTGACATTTCCCCTTACGCATAAATAGAGTTTCTAGTGGACCCTTTACTATACAAACAGATTTTATTTAGTGTTAATTATGTATCTTTTCTAGAAACATTCAGGGGCATAAAATACCTGGGGAGCAGGGGGAGCATCCGCAGGGGCCCCATTTTCTTATTTTCCCTACGACAGATATAGCTCTTCCCAGAATACCATGTGGTAGCACGGATAGGGGCCCAATCATAGTTTTGCTGGGGGATTGTTGATTCCGTTAGGCCACTGGAAAATTTCATATTATATATTTAATAGTTGTGTTATTGTACCTAGTTTTCCCCCATATACTGTAAAGGAACTACACATGCAAGAAACATATTACATTTAGCTGTCAATCAAGTGCCTTAATGGTCACTTATAGTGATTATTGAGTATGCTTGCCCTCATTGAAAGTCTGGTCACATAGAAGGAGGTGTCAGCTAAAAGAGGGAGGGGGGATATGAGCTAGAGCAAAACAAATACTAAAGGCATGTAGCAACACACACACCTCGGAGTAAGGGCTAGTTCCTGGAGTGATAAAGATTAAGCTTATGCAAAGTAATTTTTTTCATTATAGTTGCCCTTATATAAATGTTATACAATGTTTAAGCTTAATAACATTTGTGAGCCCAGCAGTGCTACCAGTAGCAGCTGTTTTCTAGTTTTTGTTTGTTAATATATATATATATATATTTGGTCCATATGGTGCTTCAAGATCAGGATGTTTGGTGCTGGTGACAAATGAAAGCCTTGCTAAAGTATTTCTAAATATACCAGAGAATGTCACCTGATACACCAGTCAAACTTTCAGTTGTGATGCACAGAATGATAAGCAAATGAGGAATGAGCATACTGCAAGTTGTATTTGCCAACATTGGGGCCATATAGAGCAGAACCAAAAGCACCAGAGCTCTATGACTAGTAAGATTTCCACCAGGCACATAGTTGAAATAACCATACACTATTATCAAGTGTTTTTTTTAAGAAGTAACATCGAAGGGCCTTTATATATGGATCTTTCCACCCCTTTTCCCTTTTCTGCCTTATATAGAACTTAGCACTTATGGGCCACATTCTTTAACTGCGGTATCGGAAACTTAAGATATTAAGGTTATCGTAAAAGAATGACTGTGGCCGTACATTCACGCCACGGTTGTATAATTACAACCCATTAGACGCACAATACCATGCAGTTACTAGACTACAATGGTATTGTATAGGCAATCGTACGTGAAAGTCTAATGTGTAAATTAAGTAAGGTGTTCCCCAAGTAATGAGGATCCAAATATTTATATATTTATAAATATTATAAATGTATATAGTGCCAACATCTTCTGTAGCGCTGTATACATTCACATCAGGCCCTGCCCCAAAGAGCTTACAATCTAAGCACATTTATTTGACCAATACAACTCAGTATGTCTTTATGATTCTGGGGGAAACCGGGGTCCCGGAGGAAACCCACGCAAGCACGGAACATATAAGCTCCTTGCAGATGTGTCCAAGGGTGGATTTGAACTCAGGACTTAAGTGCTGCAAGGCATCAATGCTAACCACAAAATTGTGTGTTGTGGGTTTTCTTCTCCTTCTTTGCTTTTTTTGGAACCATCTCCAAGACTTATTTGGTCTTACACCACCAGCAGCAAAGAAACATTAAGAAATAAAGCATCAATAATTTGAATAATGACCTAAAGAATCTCTATTTGCTATTGCAGGACAATCACAACGGCACAGAGAGCCCTTATTTTTAAAAACTGCTCGTTTTCAGTGTGAAAGGAATTGATTTGGCAATGGGTGGCCAGTAGGATCAGCAATGTGCACTGAAACTTCGTCTTATTCATTGCTTAAGTCTGGTGTTGCACCGAAAAGAGAGAATTGCTCTCTAGCGTCGGCCATTACCAGACCAGGGCTGAAAAAAAACCTGCCAAAATTGAAGGGGGTCTTACAGACACAAAAAACATAATATATATGAATTTAGAGGCATATTATAAAGCAGAGAAGGGCAAATTTCAGAGCTACTTTGAAATTTTTTCTTTAACGTTATTTATAAAAGGTGAAATTTCGCCTGTTGACACCTTTTCTGTCTCCTGTTGAAAGAGCGGATGTAAGGCAAAAAGCAAAATGGCGGAAAAGTTGCGGTAATGACATTTTTGAAAAATCGTTGTTTGTATATTTAGCCATGCTTGCTGTAATCAACAACAATATGCCATTTCAGGTTCTGCATTCTGTTCTGAACAGTCATTTCTAGACCAATTTGCTGTTGGGTGGGGACAAACATGCTCAGATCTCTACTGAGAAACTGAATCAATGAAGGGCAAGACAATGAAGAGCAAGACAAAGATGGGCTTTGGGGGGCATACAGGAAGTTTAATTACATACTTTACAAGCATGTATTTATGTACAGACAAATCTAAGGTTAGTGGCATTTAAACACTATTTGAATTTCACATCCACGTTCAAGGGCAATATAAAAATACAGTTTGGACTTGCACCCAACTTCTAAGTGCCTTGCTTGATCGCTGTACTGAATCACATATGCTAAGGTACAAGACTGCAATTGCAAAGGCAATAGATATTCCTATAATTCCTTGACATACAAGCTTTGTTCCATTAAATACAGTAGTAAGCTTTCAATTAAGGATTACTGGATGAAGCAGGAACCACGCGGGACACTGTATGCCAGGACAAATCTGTTCCATAACGTTTGAAACATTTGATTGCTGCCAATAAATACACACGATCTGTAATAGTGACCCTTAAATGACTTCTATGTCTGGGTAATGTAGAAATTCTTTTAACTGACAGTAGCAACTGGCCTGCTTAGGACAGAGCAGAACTTCAGTCCATTTTTTCAGAGGGACAGACTGCAGGGTATAGCAGGCTCTCCTGGTAAGATACCAATGCTTTATTAACATACTGCGTACACAGTTTTCTATACTGCAGAAGGTGATGGTGTATTTATGGGGAAAACAGTGTAGACTGGACTATGTAGGGAAACTCCAGATTGTAGGTTGTCTGTGGAAGTTCCAGTAGTTATACTGCAGAAGGTGATGGTGTATTTACATGGAAAACAAGTTAGACTTGACTATGTAGGGGAACTCCAGACTGTAGGTTGGCTGGGGAAGTTCCAGTAGGTATGGATTAATTGCAGCTTAAGAAACAGTCACATTTTAATGAACACTCCATATACGGTATGCAGCATTCCAAGTAATGTTTTAATTTTCACTAAACATCAACAAGGATATTTTCACTTATTTACACCAAGTGTCCTATTGACAAAGATTTACAGTAGGATTAATGTGGGATTCATTGACTGATTTTCATTTACAGAACTGCAAATTCCAAATGATATTGGAGTCCCACATGTTGGTAACAGTAAATGTTGGTTAATACCTAGAATATTTTTTCTTTTCAGAGAATTCGGAAAAACAATGAATTGACCATTTTTTCACCAGAATGCATTTTGTCTTTAATTTGATTGTAGATATTTTTTGTGAAAACGTGTCATAAAGGTGATGCTGCTTATTAAGATTAGAGATAAATTCAGGGAGAAAGTTCGTTTAAATGTCCAATCAAATCAGAGCAGATCACGTCTAGGCCAGGTGGGTGCACATCTTCAGTTCCTGTCCCAAGGAACAATTCAAACATCCAAATAAAGAAAAAGGCTGCACAAAAGTTACTGTGAATAAACTGACATAATAACACGCTTCCTTTTCAGACATTAGTGACTTAATCTAACATCAATTTCCTTTCTAATTCCTAATTCCGTTATTGTCTTTACAGATTTTGTACAAGAATGCTGGGCTTTTATTCCTTATGTGCTCTGTTGCTCTTGGGACCTTCAGTTCCTTAGCTCAAGAGGCTACTGACCAATCTGCAAGGGGTTCATGTAACTGGATGGGAGGTGCCTGGTTATCCGGACACAATGGTCTACCAGGAAGAGACGGCAAAGATGGAAGGGATGGAGAAAAGGGAGAGCGAGGAGAGCCAGGTCAGTAGATAAAAGGAAGTCGTAAGGGTACACACGAATCAACCCTTGTTCTGGCAGAGCGTTCAGCACTTCTAATCAGTCGGCCAGGACAAAGGACTGTTGACCATGGCAATGATAGCTTTCATTAAGTTATTTTAAATTGACCATTATTGGAACTATACTTTTTCCAACCACACTGTATCATTTTTTGTTGATCTTCCCCTATTTCCAATGTTAAACTTCTTATATTTCAGCTGTCATCAAGTTCCTTGTTCTTAAAAACTATTCTTCTGTGAGTGTTTTACTGTAGCTGGAATGGTGACAGAGTTTTGACAATTGGAATTCTGTATGCTGTGTGCAGGTTTGACAGTTGGTTTGTGGGGGAAAGTCAGGTCGGATGGAGTGGGAGTGGTTAAAAGAGGGAGGGGGGATACTGCTCCTAAACAAAATGTGTGCTGGATTGAAGGCATGCAGCAACCCCACACGGCAGAGTAAGTGCTACTTACATGTATTCAATATAGATTAAGATGAGGCAAAGTAAATTTTCAGTATAGTGTCCCTTAAATGGACAGCAGAATTTCCATACTGTAGTCCCATACAAAATAGCCATACTGGATTGGCTATTACTGTGTGGGACTTACTGTATTAGAATCCTGCAGTCCATTTAAAGGGCAACTAAAACTTCATAACAATAGAGAACAGAAGGCAGTAGTGGTCATAATTTCAACCTCGGCTTATACTCGAGTTAATCATATTTTCCTAATATTTCAGGTAAATATAGGTACCTCGACATTACTTGGGGTTGGCTTAACTTGCGTATATACGGTACAATCTATACTTCTTGTTGAGCCCTGCTAATTACATTTAAGTGTGTCCCACTTCACTAAATGTATGACAACCCAGTTGTCACCTTTCCCCTTAAGATACAAACATAAAATCTACATGTTGAAAGTCTGGTTGGTATTTTGTTAGAAGCAGGATACAGGCTGCATTAGTTTACATCTGTCACAATCTCACACACATCTGCATAGTTTTAATATTACCCTTTTATAGTTACACAGTACGAGCTGCAGGAGGAAGATAAAGAAGTGAATCTAATCTTAGCACAGCTCCACACATTTGATAATATTCAAATCCGTCCCCTTAGCTACGACACATTGGACCAGTGGTGACAACCAGTGTTTTATACAGCTGACCGCTATTACCTTTACAAACAGATGCGTGATCAGCTGCGTTGGCTGGTGGGATGTGTGTCAGTTGCCTGGCCACAAAACTTGCAGGGGGGCGGGCCACTGCAGTTTCGCTAGTGTACTGGACTGACAGCTTTCTATTATGCTCCTTATTATATGAGTGAGTAAGACAGAAAATGTAATAAAATCTATTATTGTGAAACTTTGAAGGTAGTGGAGTTCCAGCTGAGTATTATGCAATAGATGAAGCTTCCTGTTTCCAGCTTCTGAAATATTGTTCAACAACCTCTCATTCTCACAAAAATTCTTAAGTATGTAAACATTTACTATACTGCTAAGATAATGCATTGCATTAAAAAAATATTTCTAGGGTGCAAAAGGCCCTTCGGGTGAAAACTGGGAAACCAGGACCTGCAGGAATTAGGGGCCTCGTGGTTTTCCTGGAGCCGGAACAAAAGGAGAGAGCACCACATCCACGTTCAGCTTTCAGTATGGGATTAAGTACCAAAACCTCGCTTCCTAATGTTCCTATTCGCTTCACCAAGGCATTTACAATGAAGCGCCATTATGATGACAGCACTGGGAAATTCCGCTGTGTTTTTAAAGGACTCTACCAGTTCTCATATCATTCACGTCTACATGAAAGATGTAAAAGTTGGGTTGTATCGAAATAAAAACCAGTAATGTTCACTTTTGACCAATTCCAAACTGGAAACGTTGACCAAGCTTCTGGTTCAGTCTTGCTGCACCTTGATGTTGGGGATGGAAGTTTGGTTACAGATATATGGAGATGAGAGCTTTTCAGGCATCTATGGAGATAACCTAAATGACTCCACCTTTTCAGGGATCCTGCTGTACCAGACCAAGACAACCTGTAAATCCTCCTGGACAAATCACAAAACCCACTAGTAATAATATATATCACGGGGGTCATTTTAGAAAGTTTAAAAAAACCTTATTTGCTTTATAGTTTATATACTACTTGCATGCCCAGGTTGCCAAATAGCAACCATAAGGGGTATGATCTCCTGTACATTTAATGTTGTCCGTTTAGGGTTCCAAAGAATTTTATTAACCACTAGACATTAAGCCCGCTACAATAACGGGCGCTAGAAGCACAGAGTGCCCCCTTAGTGTCCCAAGGCCATAGTCCTCCTCCATGTCCCAAGGCCAGAATATTCTCTTAGTGTCCCAAGGCCAGAGTCCTCCCTCTGTCCAAGGCCAGGGGCCCCCTCTGTCCCAAATCCAGAGACCCCCCTTGTCCCAATCCAGGGCCCCTCTGTACCAAATCCAGGAGGCCCCCTCTGTCCCAAATCCAAAGGCCCCGTCTGTCCCGAATCCAGGCCCCCCTCTGTCCCAAATCCAGGGCCCCCCTCTGTACCAAATCCAGGAGGCCCCCTCTGTCCCAAATCAAAGGCCCCGTCTGTCCCGAATCCAGGCCCCCCTCTGTCCCAAATCAGGGGCCCCTCTGTCAAATCAGGGGCCCCTGTCCCAAGCAAACTTACCTGCAGTTGTTTATTGCGTTCTCCCTCTGTGTGGTTCTGTGTTTCTCCCTCTAGTGGTGAGTCAATAGGAAAGCAGAGACTCCCTCTAGTGGTGAGTCATAGGAACTGCAGAGTTCCCTCTAGTGGTGAGTCAATAGGAACTGCAGAGACTCTCCCTCTAGTGGTGAGTCCATAGAAACTGCAGTGACCACACACACACGGACACAGGGATGCACACTTAGGGTTTTATTATATAGGATGATTAACAATAAACATGGCCATCCATAGTAATAAATATTATATACGGTCATTTTAGAAAGTTTTAAAAAAAACAATTTCTTTATAGTTTATATAGAACTTGCATGCCCAGGTTGCCAAATAACAACCATAAGGGGTATGATCTCCTGTACATACATGTTGTCCATTTAGGGTTCCAAAGAATTTTATTAACCACTAGAATTATAGCCCCGCTACAATAATGGGCGTAGAAGCACAGAGTGCCCCCTTAGTCCCAAGGCCAGAGTACCATCTTAGTGTCCCAAGGCCAGAGTCCCCCTCTGTCCAAAGCCAGGGCCCCCTGTGTCCCAAATCCAGAGGCCCCCCTGTCCCAAATCCAGGGTTCCCCTCTCTGTCCCATTGGTGAGTCAATAGGAACTGCAGAGACTCTCACTCTAGTGGTGAGTCAATAGGAACTGCAGAGACTCTCCCTCTAGTGGTGAGTCAATAGTAACTGCAGAGACTCTCCCTCTAGTGGTGAGTCCATAGGAACTGCAGTGACACACACACACACACACGGACACAGGGACGCACACTTGGGTTTATTATATATGATGACACAGATTTGACTGTAATAAAAAACAAAAATAAATATATAGAATCCTAGCAAAAGTGTGCCCGTTGGTGCACAGTGGGGAAATATGTGGGTGTATGTTTAGCTATATGTGGATACAGATACACACTACTATAAAAAATATGGGATTTGTACAAAAAATAAAGGCAAGATGTTAAAAAATAAAGAAATCCTATGAATCTTGGTTATTATATATGTTGTATTCAATTAGATCAACTGGACTTGAAATGTAGTTCTTGAAGACGTTTCGCTAGTCATCCGACTGGCTTTCTCAATTCAGAATGACTTGTACAGAATCTGTGGAATAGATTAGCAATGCCAATTAGCATTCACAGCCAGGTGTTAAGGGTGTGATTAGATAGTGGCTAAGAGGTGTTATAGGAACGCCCAGAGTAAGGTGTTAAAACAGCATTGTACATGGCAGACAGTTGGTGTCGAACCCCCCACCTCTATTTAGGCTTGGTTTTTATTTTTCACATAAATGGCCTCCTTACACCCTCTCTTGAACCGTCACGTTCCTTCGCCAGTATGTTAACATTACAATCTTCAAAGGGTATGTCTTTATCTTAAGATGCAGATACACGGCTGAGTCTGTCCCGAGGAATTGGCTCTTCTGTGCTGGGCCATACGTTGATGCAGTTGCTGTTGGTCTCCCCACATACAAATCAGAGCATTCTTCAAGCACTGCATATATGATGTCGCTTTTCTTGTGTTAGGATATGGGTTTTTGGATGTACCAATTGTCTGCCTCAGTGTGTTGTTCGGTTTAAAGCATGAACAGGGATCGATGTTTGAAAATTCTTTTAATTTCTCAGAGACCCTGCTACATATGGGATGACCATGTTCTTCCTCCTGTCTTGCTTTTCCCCTTCACTGTTGGTATTCATGTTCTTTTCTTCCTTTACTTCTTTTGACAAAGGCCCAGTCTGGAACACAAGTTTTAAGGGCTCCTCTGAGATGTTTCATTTCTTTAGCCTTCGCCTCTGTGCTAGTGGGGATGTTCTCGGCTCTGTGTTGCAGGGTTCTGATGACCCCCAGCTTCTGATCTAAAGGGTGGTGGGAGTCAAACATCAAATACTGATCTGTGTGTGTTGGTTTTGTAAACCTTACTTCCAGTTACCATTTTCTTAACTTCTACCAAGCAGTCCAAGAAAGCCAGTTTGTGTTTTGTAACCTTCCCTTGTGAATTTAATGTTTTGGTCCACCGCATTAATGTGTTCTGGGAAAGCTTGTACTTCCTTCTGGTGGATTTTAACCCAGGTGTCATCAACATATCTGAAACAGTGGCTGGGTGCTATGCCTTAAAGTATTAAGCGCCTGTGTTTCACCTCTCATGTAAAGGTTGGCCACAATAGGTGAAACTGGAGATCCCATAGCACATCCATGTTTTTGCTTATAGAATCTCCTGTATTTGAAATAGTGGTATTCAGGCACAGTCCAACAAGGAAAAAACCTGTTCTGGGTTGAGATCAGTTCTGCTGGTAAGAGTGCTGTCTTGGCCCAGCCGTTTTCTCACCAAGTCAACAAGCCTCCTTGGTGGGTATACAAGTGAAGAGAGATGTCACATCATAGGACACCATAGTTTCTTCTACACCGAGTACTATATCTTCATCTTGTTGGTGAAATCCTGAGAGTTCTGGATGTGATGCTTAGAACTTCCACCAAAGGTCCTAAGATGTTAGCTAGATATTTTGCCACCTTGTATGTTACCGAGTTGATGCTGCTGACTATGGTCTTAGTGGGGCCCCTTTCTTATGTATCTTTGGAGTCCATATATGCAGGATGTGCCTCACCAGGGTAAAGGCGATGATACATTGCCGGTCAATGGCTTTATCCTTTTGAAGCTGTTGTAGTAAGTCTATGACTCTTTTCTTGTAACGGCTGGTGGGATCCCTTGTTAAAGCCTCATATGTGTGTTACGGCCAGGAGCATGGTCACCTTATCATGGTGTTTGAGGTGTTGAGTACCACTGTGCATCCTTTATCTGCCGGTAGGAATGGTGATACTGGAATCTTTCTGAGGGATGTTAAGGCTCTTCTTTCCTGTGTAGTCAGGGTAGATGAAGGAGTTTTAGCACTGGCTAAGGCTGCAGATACCTTAAGGCGAAGTTGTTCTGCCTCACTCTGTGATACCTTATTACTGTGGATAGAGGCTTCTGTGGTGCTATAATATCCACCACAGGGATGGCTTTAGGGGTGATGGCAAAATTCAAGCCTTACCAAGGACTTCCATTTCTGGCTGGGTCAGGGTCCTGTTAGACAAGTTTCTCACCCATTCCTCCTTGTTTGATGAAGTGACACTTCCCTCTTTTGTATCCAAGGTAGTTGTTCTCTTGGGGGCAGTTCTGGGAGACAGAATAGAGAACTTGTTCTGTTGCCTTGTTTGCCCTTACAGTGTGAGAAAGCTGTGCTTGTTTGGTGAACTTCATCACTCCTCCCAGATGGACACAGGTAGCTGTGAGGCCAGGTTCGGTCTGTTGACTAATGTTGTGCATTAAAGCATCGACTGAAATGTGTCTGTCGTACCCGTTCACTTAGGAGCTGTGTTTGAGCCTTTTGCAGTATCTGTTTGGCTCTGATGCCTTTAACCGTGGAATCCAGACGTATACTGCATGGTACTAGCCTTTGTTGTCTGCATCGAGGGTAAATCGCAGGTGGTTTCTGTAGTCTGCCAATTTCCTTGCTGTCTTTTCATATTGCCGTACAAGTTTGAGGGTTTTCTCCCCAAAATGATTAGAAATATGCTTGTGAAGGTTCTCATTCATCCAGGTCATGGTATATCTGTTGTATCAATTAGATCAACTGGACTTGAAATGTAGTTCTTGA
This sequence comes from Hymenochirus boettgeri, assembly GCA_019447015.1. Taxonomy (NCBI): domain Eukaryota; kingdom Metazoa; phylum Chordata; class Amphibia; order Anura; family Pipidae; genus Hymenochirus; species Hymenochirus boettgeri. The sequence goes on along the minus strand of CM033473.1, from coordinate 238,131,531 downwards.
AGATGTTTCGCTAGTCATCCGACTGGTTTCTCAATTCAGAATGATTGTGACAAGAATCTGTGGCAATAGATTAGCAATGCCAATTAGCATATCACAGCCAGGTGTTAAGGGTGTGATTAGATAGTGTGGCTAAGAGGTGTTATAGGAACGCCCAGAGTAAGGTGTTAAAACAGCATTGTACATGGCAGACAGTTGGTGTCGAACCCCCCCACCTCTATTTAGGCTTGGTTTCTTTATTTTCACATAAATGGCCTCCTTAACACCTCTCTTGAACCAAGGGGAATGGTCTGGGAAACAGATAATCAGATTCTTTCAAATCCTAATTGGTTTTTTTCAGAAAGTAACTGATTGGTATACTAACCAATCAGATTCTTTTTGAAAGAATCTAAATATAAATAATTCTAATTGGAAAATAATCTGATTGGTATACCGTACTAACAAATCTTTCTGAAAGAATCTGAATATAACAAATTCTGTTTAGAAATAATCTGATTGGTTAGTATACCAATCAGATTATTCTGAAAGAATCGGATTATATCCAATCAGAATTGGTTACAATCAGATACTTTCAGAAAGAATCTTTTGGTATGCTTTTGGAAGAATTGATTGTAACTAATCAGAATTGGTTACAATCAGATACTTTTAGAAATAATTTATTGGTATGCTTTTTGGAAGCATACCAACTATAACTAGTTGTTATTGGGAAATAACTGATTGGTATACTATCCAATCAGATTCTTTCTGAAAGAATCTCATTGTAACCAATTCTGATTGGTATACCAATAAGATACCAATAAAGATCATAGCAGATCCATGGATCATTCTATAATTAAGTTATCAATCTGTCTTTCAATACTCACCCTCCCCATTAAGGCCGAGGCCACACTACAACGCACCAAATGGCGCACACAATCGATAGTGGTATCGCACGTGATTGTGTGCATGATTCTTGTGCGTTGTGCGTTTTTCGCACCAAAAATAAGGAACGCATGCATTACCAAAACGCGAAAAGGACGCACAATTGCATACGTAAATCGCAGGAATTTTCGCGTTCCCGCTATTTCCACTTTAGGTAAATCGCGGGCGAAAACGCGTGCACAAACGCGCGAAAAACACGCTAGTGTGGCTTAGCTCAAACTCACAGCTGTCACCAGGGATTCCGTTAGAGAGGGATCACTATTGGTCAATGTGTTAGAGAGGGATCACTATTGGTCAATGTGTTAGAGAGGGATCCCTATTGGTAAATGGTTTAGAGGGATCACTATTGGTAAATGTGAGGTCCTATAGAGAACCCAGACATGTAAATTTATCAGTTCAGGACACAGGTTCATGGCTTCTATGGGGTCTATTGCTTAAATAATGTAATATACCATTAACAAACACAATTCATTGTCTCAGAGAAGTGGGCATGGAGATGTTTTCCTTTCAGATCCCCTATCATATATAGCAGGGATAAGCAACCAGTAGATCTCCAGATGTTTGAAAACGACAACTCCCAGCATTCCTCTACAAGCACTCTGTATTTAGGGAACTCTGGGAGTTGTAGTTTCCAAAACATCTGGAGATCTACTGGTTGCCTGATATATAGACATCTCTTATTGTCCAGCAAACAGCAGCTATCCTTTGCTTCTATGAGGGGTGAGGGGTGGGGTGAGGTAAGAGACTGTCACATGTTTTACATAGGAAGTAACATTTAGTCTTGCAACTTCCTAATAACACTTCCTACTAAGTTTTGATTCGCTAACACTGCTGTCAATCTAATATTAAGCACACCATTGGATACAACACTAAAAGGGAAGTAAAATATGTTACTTTGTAAGCTTCCATTGCCTCCGTAAACATTCCTGGGGTGTGGCTTAACAGTCCATTTTATAGATACCATTACAAACAGGAGTGGGGACTGTTCAAGTACTTTTATTTATTATATATTTTGCCTTTTTACATTTCTATATACTTTTACCCTTTCACTGCCACAGATCGTATATTCATGATCTGTGCAGTGAATGACCAACTGCCACAGATCGTGAGTATATGATCTGTGGCTTCTCCCTCCCCCCAAAAATTGCCCCACGCTAGGGCGATCGGTGGGCAGTATCAAAATGCTGCCCCCCCTAGCCCCCTCGATCCCCCCTCGGTTGTGTCTAAATCCGAGGGGGGGATCGGAAGATATCCCTACCTGCAGCCGCCGGTCCCACGTGGAGGAAGAGAGGAGGAGTACTTCTTTGCAGGAAAGGGAGACCCCGGTGACTCACTGAACTTCCTCATTCACCGGGTCTTCCCTAAATGTGGTAAGATGCTGCCCCTGGTGGTCTAGTGGAGGTACTGCAGTGTGATCTCCATTCAGATCACGCTGCAGTAAACGCGGATCACTTCTGATCACCAAATTATTGATCTTTGCCAATGAATGAAAAATCACTTCCTGGAAAATGATTTCCGGGAAGTGATTTTTCCGATCGGATTTCGAATTGGAAAACGGACATTTATGCCCGTATTCCAAGTTCGTTATCATTCCCAAAGATGATTTGATGGTCATCTTTGGGAATGATCCCCCCAAAAAAGGGGAAATGCACACAAAAAAAATCTTAAAGTGATACACACACCTTTTTTTTTTTTTTTTAACCTAAAAACTATAAATTAGCACAAAACTTTGTCTTCTCCAAGCTTCCCAATGTCCCCGGTGATATCGCTAAAGTAAACGCGGATCATTATTTGTTTGATTTCAAGGGAAACTAAGCCTATTTTAGTAGGGAATTTTGCAGAGGTACCAAAAAAAGACCGGATTGAATTTTTAGGATCAGTAAAAGTGTGCAAAAACTTGTGTGACTCTCCGTACTAACTGGTTTTCACTAAAATACCACTAAAAGGGGGAGTGGGTATAGGTGTGGGGGATGGGTTGTGGCGTTTTTTGTATTTTTTCTTGTAATTGCAATTGCGCATGGATCCCTTTTGAGCTAGTTGGTGGCCCCGTCTCTGTTTGCACCCACACATATGGCACACCGTTTGATTCAGGACATGTGGGAGATTGCCATTTAGTGGGGTTTTTTACTTGCCAAGTGGGTTTAGGTAGGATTTCAACCATTGAGTCCTCTTTTTTTATTTTTTCACAAAATCTCCTAAAAGCACGGAGTTCTATGAATAACAGCATCTGGAATTCTTCATGTATATACGAAAGCTTGATACCATCACGTAGCTGAAGGTGTGTAGCTTCCAAAAATATATAGTTTGTGGGGGGTATTTCCAAGTTGATTAGACTGTTCAAATTACAGAACACTTAGATTTTTTTCTTGTAATTAGACTTGTGCATGCGTCCCATTTGAGCTAGTTGGTGGCCACGTGTCTGTGTGCACCCACACATATGGCATACCGTTTGATGCAGCATGTGTGGGAGATTGACATTTAGTGGGTTTTTTTGCTTGTCAAAAGGGTTTAGGTAGGATTTCAACCCTTGAATCATCTTATTTTATTTTTCACAAAACCTCCTAAAAACACGGAGTTCTTTGGATCACTGGGTCTAGAATTCTTCATGTATGTATGAAAGCATGGCATCGTAACATAGCTGAAGGTGTGTAGATTCCAAAAATATATAGTTTGTGAGGGGAATTTCCATGTTTCGGGACTGTTTCCTTAGAAAAAGCGTAGGCTGTTTAAATTACAGTGCACTTTGATTTTTTCTTGTAATTGCATTTGTGCATGCGTCCCATTTGAGATAGTTGGTGGCCACGTCTCTGTGTGCACCCACACATATAGCATACCGTTTGATTCAGAACATGTGGGAGATTGACATTTAGTGGGTTTTTTTGCTTGTCAAGTGGGTTTAGGTAGGATTTCAACCCTTGAATCATCTTACTTTATTTTTCACAAAACCTCCTAAAAACACGGAGTTCTTTGGATTACTGGGTCTGGAATTCTTCATGTATGTATGAAAGCATGGCACCGTAACGTAGCTGAAGGTGTGTAGATTCCAAGAATATATAGTTTTGGGGGGTATTTCTAATATAGAGGGGTGTTTAGTCTGACAAATCTGAAAAGTTGCTGTAATTGGGCCATTGTTCATTGGCTCACTTTGTCTCTTTTGGCTTCCACGTCTGCGTGTGTAACCACACATATAGCATACCGTTTGATTCAGGACATTTGGGAGATTGATATTTAGTAACTTTTTTTAGATTCCATGAGGTTTTGGCATGATTTCTACCTTTTGAAGTTGTTTTTTGTTCATTTTTTCAGACAAATGCGAATTTCTACGAAGAACTGCGCCCACACCATTGATGGTATGAATGAACAAACTACAGTGTTACATAGCTGAAGGTGTGTAGATTTCAGGAATATATAGTTTGTGGGAGTTATTTCTAAGTTACGGGGGTGTTTTGTGGAAAAAACTGCAGACTGTCCGAATTCGGAATTGGCTAAATATTTTCGCTGTTTCTGAGCCATCGTGCATTGTCTCACTTTGTGGCTTTTCGCTTCCACGTCCACGTGTGTAACCACACATATGGCATACCGTTTGATTCAGGACATTTGGGAGATTGATATTTGGTAACTTTTTTTTACATTCCATGGGGTTTTGGCATGATTTCTACCTTTTTGAATGTTGTTTGATGTTCATTTTTTTGAAAAATCTGGTAAAAGTGCGAACTTCTACGAAGAACTGCGCCCACACATTGATGGTATGAATGCACGAACTACAACTGACATAGCTAACGTATGCAGATTTCAGGAATATAGTTTGTGGGGGTATTTCTGAGTTGGGGGGGGTGTTTTGTGGAAAAACTGCAGACTGTTCAAATACAAACTGGCTAATTTTTTTGCTTGCTACGACATTTGGCACTGGTCATGCTCTGGGTTAGTTGGTAGCCATGTCTCTGGGTACACCCATGAATGTGGCATACCGTTTTATTCGGGAGGGGTAGGCTTTCATATTTGAGATGCGTTGAACTTTCCTCACAGTTTTTGCTGAAATTCGCATTTGATTTTGTCTCTGATTTTACAGTTGAGAAAAAAAAGGAAAATGTGAGAAAATAACTTACAATTGGACAAAGAGCTGCGTGGGTATCTGCATTTTGATCGAAACGAACCTCACTCGTAAAATCCTGCGGTGTGTGTAGTTTCTAAAAATATCTCACTTGTGGGGATATTTTAGAAATTTGGTAGATATTCTATGTAACTGTCAGTAGTGGTTATACATTCAATTTGGTGTAATATTCTTGAAGGTGCAGTTTTAGTTTGGGGGGATCTCCTGTACAGGAAAAGTCGGGTACCTACATAATCTGGTACGTTGTACTCGGGAGTATCAGAGCTTTTAGAAACAGTAAGATTTGTGTATAACCTTAAGATAACTAAGTAAAAATGGGAAAAAATCCATGAAAATTTGCAAATTTTTCATTTTTTTTACATATCTTACCCATAATTCCAGTAAAACTTCTAGAAAAGTTACAAATTTGTTACCATGTTAAAGTAAACTTTGTGCTGAAAAAAACAATGTATAATATTCCTGATTTACTGCAAGGTTTCCTACTGTAAAATTAGTCTAAAGCGATTTAGGGCAAAATCCTGAAAATTCTTCTGGCAGTTAACGCAAAAAAAAAAATGAAATTCTTCTGGCAGTGAAAGGATTAATGTCATTAATACATATTTGTTAATATTTATATAACTATTTATTTACTATACTATTTATTTATTTAAAACACTGTCCCTAGTACCGTATATACTCGAGTATAAGCCGACTCGAGTATAAGCCGAGGCACCCATTTTGCCTCAAAAATTAGAAAATATGATTGACCCGAGTATAAGCCGAGGGTATACAGTAACCCTAATACCTTTCCACTGTAGATGTTTGGAAACTACAACTCCCAGCATGCTTGGTTGCTGGGAGTTGTGTTTCCAACACCTATTGTAGAAAGGTATGGGGGTTACTGTATGGCATACTGTCCCCCACCCTAATACCTTTCCACTGTAGATGTTTGGAAACTACAACTCCCAGCATGCTGGTTGCTGGGAGTTGTAGTTTCCAACCACCTATAGTAAAAGGTAGTGGGTGTCTGCATGGCATACTGTCCCCCCAGCCCTCCCCCCAGTACCCCCAGCCCTCCCCCCCACTCCCCCCCCCCCCCAGTCACTTACCTGTAACTGGTCTTCAGTCTCCTCTCTCTGCCATCCAGAAGCAGCCACGAGTCCGGCCAGCAGTTCCCATTACTGCTTCACGGCTGCGCGATACGTCATCCGCAGGTGCGTTGATGACGTCATCGCGCAACCGCGAAGAACTACTGGGAACTGCCGGCCGGACTCGCGGCTGCCTCTGGATTGCAGTTAAGTTCCTTGAGACTCGAGTATAAGCCGAGTCAAGGTTTTTAGGTTAATTTTTAAACCTAAAAACCTCGGCTTATACGGTATATTACTTTTACCCACCCCCACCAACATAGTACCTCCGAAAACCCCAATGTATTCCCCATGAAATTATAAATTTAAGGGATATGCAGAGCATTGTTGCACGGTTACTGTGCCGTTTAGAAAGCTATCACAGTCTCGTGAAATGTTTAAATTCTATTTAGTCTGAAACAAATGAAACTTACAAATAATTGTTAGGAAATATTTACTCTTTACACTAAAAATACCATAAAAATGATCTTACTATCGGCTATAGTATCTATGTTATCTGGTTTATTAGATACATACATGGAAATTCTGTGTTAAAAGCTTGGTGCACATAGGCAAATCCTTCGTCCTGAGCGACCGATCAACCAGGACGAAGGACTGTCGTTCACGGTAAAATGACCCACGGCCTACAGTTTGCCGTGACCGAGTCCATAGAGGACAGCACAATCGGCAGTGGTTTTCGGACGAATTTGAACGACCAGCCGGATGTCAGTCATGTGCGGCTAAAAACCCATGTTTTCAGCACGATTAACCAATGCACTGAACTATCGGTCGATTTGGCCGAAATATTGCACAGGAGGCGATTCGTATGCAAAACCGACCAATATCTTCGTATAGGTCGGGCTGAAAAAAATCAACGGCGATTGTTGCCAGTTGGACGAAAAAGCAATCAGATGTGCCGGTAAATCGCCTATGGACCACATGATCGGTCGCATTGAACTGTTGGCAGTGGAGGTTCTCTCAGCGACCAACACTGATTTGTCCTGGCCGATCACTCGCTGGTGGTGAACAGTCGGTCGGGGGAAATTTTCTGTGTGTACCCAGCCTAAGGTCTCTCTCAGTTTCAATCATACAAAATCTAGCTGTCACAGATAAGCAAAATAGCCCATTGCTTTATAATCACAGTGGTCTCTGATCATAGCATTAGAATCAGCCCCTTCTTACTTGGCAGATTGTCATATGAAAGAAAAAAATAAACAATTTTGATTTTAAACCATACTGCTCACCAGTGACCGAGGTGTTTCCTGCATGTATCCCCTGAACTTCTGCATGCAGAGATTTTGCTGAAAGATTTTCTTTAAGGTCAAGCAAAGTATTTCCTGTCTGTAAAATCCACGTCAAACAAGCGGAAGGACGCCCACAGTGTTGATTAAAAGGTACGTTTATTGCAAGTTCCACAACATCTGCAGGGTTCACATCACATACTAGATGCTCATCACTCAGATATCAAAATGTCCAGTATTAACACTGTGGCCACTAAATGATATAGCCATTGGAAAAACCACAGCTACTAGCTGTAGCTTTTCCCAATAGTAATAAAAGATGAATAACGTTTTTTGCCGCAAACAAATCTTTAAAAATACGACCCCAACCTCTTTTACAAGCTCACACATGCTTAGAGGAGGCAATAGGCAACTAGATATAGTTTTCAGTCATTGGCTATGATGTTAACGGTCACTTCTATGACTGACAAACTGGAAGAGCCAACTATTACAGTTTTGGGTATAAAAAAAAAAAAAAAAAAAAAGAAATCTAAGTAAATTAGTAAATTGCATATCTGGGAGAGGTTTTATTTTAATTAGTTAAAGGGTATCTATACTTCCACAAATCGAATTTTCAAAAATCCTTAAAAAAAATCATAAAATACTTTTAGTTAGTGTAATGGTCCACTACTCCATCACATTTTTCAGATTTGAAATCCGAGCTGTAGATTCTCAGAAATCTTCATTTTAAATAACAGCGTGTACACTGTACAGGGAAAGACCTGTCACTCAGACCAGGTATGCTAATTTGTGTCCCTCCAGTGACCTCTTACTAGGATCTCCCAAAACATGTCAAAACATTTATTAATATAACCCAAAATATAATGAGTGATTAATCATATTGGTCTCCTTTCTATCTGCCTGTCTATCTATTGGTCTTGTCTGTCTAATCTATCTATATATCTGTCTATCGCTCTGTCTATTATATATCAATCTATATGTCTTTCCACTATCTATCTATCGAAGGGATAAGTGTCTCACACAGCAGCAGCAGCTCCTCCCCCACCCACTTACACAGCAACACACAGCAGCAGCCCCACCCACTCTCAGCAGTGTCAAGAAGATATGTTAATGAGCTGTATAGTGTCGGGCTTAATAGGCTCTTTATTATGTGAATGAATGTATCCAGTGTCGGCTGGATTACAAGTGGGCAGTGACTAAGGGAGGGAGGGCCATTGTGGACCAGTTACTAAACATTGAAAATTCACTAACAAAGCACAGACACACATGTAAGTAGCATCATTGTACTACCCTAACATTGTACTTTCAGGTTATATAAAGTTGTTTCAGTGAGTATAGTGACCCTTTAAAGTAGTCTAAGTAGGCAGGATTAAGGGCAAGGCCTAGCCCTTAGAGAGACACATTTTCTCCTTTTTCCCCATACTTGTGTCTGTGAGTCACTTTATAACACAACTCTAGTTTGGATTTTGAATTGAGTGGTATCTAGGATATTGGAGGGAAGGGAGGGGGTCCCTATCACTATTTATTTGCTTTTACTTTCAAATTTGGTCAAGGTGGTTGGGAAACTTTCATTGTGAAACCTGTGGTTAAAATTTTTATCTCACAAAGGCAGAGTCGGGAAATAAAAAAATATTTTCTTGATTTTCATTTTTATAATGAAATGGAGCAATGGCCCTGTACTCAGATTATACACGGCGTTCAATAGAAGTAACAACTATCCCCAGTAGATGGCGCTACACTCATGCCGTTTCTAAATGGTAAAAACCCATATTTAATGTTTAAGTTGCAATTATTGAGAATTTCTATAAAAACATACACAGCTATGGTAATAATAAAGTGTTGTACATTCTCCCTAGGGTATTATTTAGAGTAATTAAATGCCTGCTTATTACAATTTCTAACAGTTAAAAACATTATTAAAGTATATGTACTTTGGGATTTTTTCTTTTTTAATTGTCCATTACAGGAAACTCCCCAACAATCACTGTGCCATTTTTGGTCCACCTGTCCCCTATTTATTTATATATCCAGCCTGAAACATCTTACATTTCAGCTGTCAATCAAGGGCCTTCGTAACATATCTTCTTCTGTTATGTATAGTTTTGCAGTAACTGGAATGGCGACAGTTGGTACGTGACCTGCATGGTGGGGAAATTCCCTCTCCCAGTGCTGCCTCATAGGGATTACTGAGAATGCTTACCCTCACAGAGTCAGGTTATCTGGCAGGAGGCTGGGGAACTGAGCTTAAGCTAAACAAGTACTGGATTTAAGTCATGCAGCAACACAAAAACACAAGAGTAAGTGGTGCTTACACATATTCATTTATAGATTGAAATGAGACAAAGTCATTTTTTCAGTGTACCATTCCTTTAAAGGGGAACTGTGGTCCAAAAATGACTTTAGGTAAGTAAATTGGTAGGAATTGCTCTCCTGAGAATTTTTGCAATTTATTTTCATTGTTTATTTTGCATAGTTTTGAAGATATTTACATTCTTGTGTGTGATATGGCAGCAGCATCACCAGGTCCCCTGCACTTCCTGCTCTGAAACCATATCAGTCAATCTGCCCTGTGTCTCCTCCTCCCCTTTGCAGCCCCCATGGTCCCTCCAGTTGCAGCTTTCCAGGATACGACAAATCACAGGGACATACAGTATGGCAGAAATATAACATCCACGATCCACAACACAAATTCTAGTAATTTTATTGCTATTAAAGTAAAATTATAGTTACCTAACCACTGGGAGGTAAAAGTCCTCACCACTGGGCACCTTACCTAACTGAGCTGAACTTAGGAGTAAGTATATCTGCTGTTAGGTAAAGTACCCAGTGCACTAACCAGCTATGAAACAGGGAAAGAGGTATTATTGCCCATTGATCTGATCATTTTTGCAAAAATCATTTAATGTAGAACTTAAGTCAAAAATACTAAATTTAGATGATGCAAAGATAAAAAGGAGACTTGATTTACAATTAATTGTTGTAACCTGTCTTCCACAATCCCCCGTGGGTGGTGAGATCACCCCCTTTTCAATTCTATGGCTCTGGTTGCTAATGGAAATTGGCCAAGTTCTAATGAGCTCCCAGAATTAAAAATACTTGTAAAAAAGAGGAGGAGCAGAAGTTTTTTTTTTAGGTTAATAATTGTTAGCATTGTTTCAAGTCTAAAAGAAATAGCTGCTCAGGGTCTTAACCCTGAAATTTGTAATTATGACTTAACTCTCCTTTAAAATATTAATAATTGCTTATTATCTGATAGAGATCAACTATTATTCTAATTTCTAGATGTGTATCACACCTGTATTTCTGGCATGCAAAAATAAAATGTCCAAAGAGATAATATAAAAAAAAACAGATGTGAGATTCCCATTCGTATTATAATTTTATTAATAGTGTAGCTATAAATACAAAAATATGGAAGGTACCCCATAAATGGAACAAAGGAATGATGTTGGATTTCACACCAATGATATTTTCTTCCATTGTGTCAGGTTATTACTGGATGTCCTCATCATCAAACAAATCTTCAAAATCTGGAAAGGAAAGAAACAGATTGTTAAAGGGTATGTTCACACTTCAAAACATTTTTTTACCAAACATTCTCCCTGTCCCCCCAGCCCCAACCGATATATTCAGAAAATGCCCAAAACTTTACTTACCTTCCCTCTTTCCTCCGCCGTGCTGCCAGGCCCTCTGCTTGCGAAAAAATGCAAGCAGAGTGGCGGGACCGGCAGTCGCGTCTGTGATTGGCTGAGCGGCAGCCAATCACGGACGCGGCTTCCGGGAGTTCAGTGCGGCGGAGGCAAGAGGGAAGGTAAGTAATGTTTTGGGCATTTTCTGATAATACTAATAGAGCGGTTGGGGCTGGGGGGACAGGGGGAATGTTTGGTAAAAAGGGTTTTATGGTAGGGGGAGGGAATCCTAATCGGGAGGGAGAGAAGGGCTGCAGTACGCATGCCAAACTTCTCCCGGAGGCCAGGTAGGAGGCAGAGTCCTATATGGACTCTGCTATCCTCCTGGTGGGGAGTTTTTGGGACTTTGGGGGGGGGGGGGGGGGGACTACAGGAGAACCATATGGGGCTGGGATGTGAGGTAAGGATTAAACTACACTACACAATGGGGCCAGTAGTGGGGGGGGGTTATAGTTTTGGGGGTGGACATGCCCTTTAAGTAAATAGGACTTTCCATTACACTGCCTCTGTTGACTTACCATTAAAGAAATCTGCATGTACTGCCTTTTCATTTGCAGCTAAATCCATTAGTAGCCCTGTACTTCCTCCAGCCTATAAGATAAAATAAAACTTAATTGTACCAGGCAGGAAAAAAGCAGAGAAACTGGAAATATACTTACAGTAACTACATTTATTAACGGCAACATTGAGTTTAAAATGTATTAGTATCTAATTTATTCCAAGCCTGACTTTACTGACTTCACCTGATTGAAGTCAGTAAACTCTCTCACTCCACTAAACCCTCCAGTCACTAACTCTCCCCTCTTTTTTTCTTCTTCACCACTTTTTCTGGCATGAGAGAGGCGCTCTCCCACAAGCTACTACATATCCCAAGTAAAATGAGGGAATAATGAATGGACTGGGGAGCTTGATGTAGGGAATGATTTAGCACAGTATTGGTTGAAAAAAGACATATGTCCACCTAGTCCAACCTTTAAAGCCTACTCATTAACACTACCTAAGGGTGCGCTCTGTTGGTGCAATTGTGCTTGCTTCTGGGGTACTAGGATGCTCTGTTGTGTGGCCTCGTCAGTTGATTCAGAACAGAGATATCCAACCTGCGGCCCTCCAAATGTTTGAAAACTATAACTTCCAGCATTCCTTGGTTTCTTCTGCAAAGAAGAAATGCTGGGAGTTGTAGTTTTAAAACATCTGGAGGGCCGCAGGTTGGACATGCCTGACCCAGAAGACAGCATAAAAAAAAAAAAAAAAAAACGGCGGAAGAAAATAAACAAATTTATTCCTGACTCCAAAAGAAAACCGAGAAGGATCCCATGATCAACAATAACTACAATCTTACAACAACAATATTACAATTGCGGTGGTAAAATTACAACTGCCAATACAATATCATTGGGGTACTATAGTACTGTATGATATTGTACGTCTGCATCGGAAGTTTCCAATACTACGTTATGGAATATGGCCCTTAGAAATGTATCCATCTCCCTTTTAAGCTGGGTACACACCATAAGATTTTTCATACCGACCAACTGTTCGGCCAAGACGAAGGACCGTCGATCACGGCAAAAGTAGCCGCGACCGAGCGTGCAGTCCATAGATAACTGTACGATCGTCTGTGGTTTCCGGACACGTCAGAATGAACGGATCGGGATGAAAAGTTGCATGGTGCATACACAGCCTTAAAGGGCATCTATAGTGAAAAAACACATTGCCCCTTTGCAAAGTTAAATTCATGTACTCTGTGCTGCCTTAATCCTATCTGTGTCAGTGACTCTGTTTAACCATGGTGTCAGATCTGTGTGCAGCACTCCCCCCCCCTTCCCCCTCCCCTCTGTTACCTCCTCCATGTCTCAACTCTGGCTAACCGACAAGCTTCTCATGTGCAGTAGGAGTTAAAAGTTCAACATCCAGAAAAACACACCCACGCACAGTGGCCAATAGAAAGAAGGCTGTCCTGGAGACACGGAAGAAGGAGAACAGTACAGTTTACGATCTCTCACTTTGTGACCCATCATCAATCAGTGAAAGCTATTAAGAAGGGGGGTCAAGTGCAGCCTTATATCTAACATCAAAGCTACCTCTCTCCCCCTGCTAATGCTGTTATTTCTATGTTTATTACAGAGCAGGGAGGGGGGGGATCACACCTCAGCCGTGTTAGCCCCCCCCCTTATCAAAATTGTAGAGCAAAACATATGCAGTTGGTTAGAGCTTTGTTAGATCAGGTAAGATCAATTGTTGTTTTCGTTAGATCTCATATGAAATTAGAGATATTAACAGTTATTTGTAGGTGGGGCTAACCTGTCATCAGCCCCCCCTTATCAAAAAATTGATCAAACAATTAGCTATTTTGGAAGATATTTGTTAGATCCGGTATGATCAACTAGTTGTTTAGTTAGATCTCACATAATTTCAGAGTTATTAAGTGATTAATGAGGGGGGGCTAACCCCCCACATACAATTTTCAGCACAAATTTGATGCAGACTAATAGGCCTTCATTAGATCTGGTAAGATCAAGTGGTTTCAACGTTAGATCTCATATAATTACAGAGATATTATGGATCTCTGTGTTTACATAAGGGGGGGCTAGCCCCCCACATGGAATTTTCAGCTCAAATTTGATGCAGACTAATAAGCCTTCGTTAGATCCAGTAAGATCAAGTGGTCTCAATGTTAGATCTCATATAATTACAGAGATATTATGGATTTTTGGGATTACATAAGGGGAGGCTAACCCCCCACATACAATTTTCAGCACAAATTTGATGCAGACTAATAGGCCTTCATTAGATCTGGTAAGATCAAGTGGTTTCAACGTTAGATCTCATATAATTACAGAGATATTATGGATCTCTGTGTTTACATAAGGGGGGGCTAGCCCCCCACATGGAATTTTCAGCTCAAATTTGATGCAGACTAATAAGCCTTCGTTAGATCCAGTAAGATCAAGTGGTCTCAATGTTAGATCTCATATAATTACAGAGATATATGGATTTTTGGGATTACATAAGGGGAGGCTAACCCCCCCTACAAATTTTCAGCACAAATTTGATGCAGACTAATAGGCCTTCATTAGATCTGGTAAGATCAGTGGTTTCAACGTTAGATCTCATATAATTACAGAGATATTATGGATCTCTGGTTTACATAAGGGGGGGCTAGCCCCCACATGGAATTTTCAGCTCAAATTTGATGCAGACTAATAAGCCTTCGTTAGATCCAGTAAGATCAAGTGGTCTCAATGTTAGATCTCATATAATTACAGAGATATTATGGATTTTTGGGATTACATAAGGGGGGGGATAGACCCCCACATACAATTTTCAGCTCAAATTTGATGCAGACTAATAAGCCTTTGTAGATCCGGTAAGATAAGGGTTCAAACGTTAGATCTCATCTAATTACAGAGATATTATGGATTTTTGAGATTACATAAGGGGGGACTAGCCCCTCACATGGAATTTTCAGCTCAAATTTGATGCAGACCAATAAGCCTTCGTTAGATCCGGTAAGATCAAGTGGTCTCAACGTTAGATCTCATATAATTACAGAGATATTATGGATTTTTGGGATTACATAAGGGGGGGCTAGCCCTCCCACATGGAATTTTCAGCTCAAATTTGATGCAGACTAATAGGCCTTCATTAGATCTGGTAAGATCAAGTGGTCTCAATGTTAGATCTCATATAATTACAGAGATATTATGGATTTTTGGGATTACATAATGGGGCTAGCCCCCCACATACAATTTTCAGGTCAAATTTGATGCAGACTAATAGGCCTTCGTTAGATCTGGTAAGATCAAGTGGTCTCATGTAGATCTCATATAATTACAGAGATATATTGGATTTTTTGGGATTACATAAGGGGGGGCTAGCCCCCCACATACAATTTTCAGCTCAAATTTGATGCAGACTAATAAGCCTTTGTTAGATCCGGTAAGATCAAGTGGTCTCAACGTTAGATCTCATATAATTACAGAGATATGGATTTTTAGATTACATAAGGGGGGCAAGCCCCCCCACATACAATTTTCAGCTCAAATTTGATGCAGACTAATAGCCTTGTTTAGATCTGGTAAGATCAAGTGGTCTCAATGTTAGATCTCATATAATTACAGAGATATGGATTTTTGGGTTACATAAGGGGGGGCTAGCCCCCCCATTACAATTTTCAGCTCAAATTTGATGCAGACTAATAGGCCTTCGTTAGATCCGGTAAGATCAAATGGTCTCAACGTTAGAGCTCATATAATTACAGAGATATTATGGATTTTGGGGATCACATAAGGGGGGGCTAACCCCCCCACATGGAATTTTCAGCACAAATTTGATGCAGACTAATAGGCCTTCGTTAGATCCGGTATCTAACACTATCTCATATGATAATTTTTTTGTGCATTATTGGTCAAAGGAACAAATATACATTTACAAAAGGTATTGCTCAAAACACACTCTCTCAAAAATTGAAGTAGATGCCACTGGGAGTTTGGTTCAAAAACTAAAAAGAGCAAATGGAATGTCAGCTCATATATTCTTATATGAGATTGTGATCAACTTTACAAATACTCAATTAGTGTTTCTCAAATGTTGAGTGAATGTCAGGATACGCCAACTATAACTTTTTGGTTGGAAAAAGGTCTCAAAGATGTGCGCAAATCACCTAAAGAATGTGTCTGTGACTTCTCATTGGCCTTACTTGGTGCAATATGCCGAGCCTTAAATGACTGCAGCCTTAACAGCTATCTCAAAAAGTGTTCATCAATCTTACAGGGCCTTAATACTGAAAAACTAGCATGCTTAATTCGAATAGATGTCGCCCATCTAATTAAAACAGTTTGACGATGGAAATGCTACCCCAAGAAGGCACAACTTGTTAGAAAATTTTATATTCGATGTGTTGGACTAATGATCAACTGCACATCATTTCAGGTTCTAAAACATCTTGTTCTTGGTACACTTATCCTTTCCAGGTGTGAGACAACTGGTGAAATAGCAAAAGACAAAATCTCTAAATATGAAACATCAAAGTCATATCTTTGTCATTGCATTGAGATGGGAGATTTAGAAATTATTGATACCTATGTTGATAAAGAAGATGATAATGAAGAACTCGATGAAGAGAAAATAAATTCTCAGTCACTACCAGAGTGGTTAAGTGACATAGTTCAGGAAGCAGATGAAACAAGTACAGAACAGGGTGATCAGCCAAACCCTTATTTCTGTGTTGACTTTTCTAAGAAACTACTGCATTTGATCAAGTATTTCCCTATCTAGACATTAGTCGTGCAACCAGCATTTCAATCCCCTAATAAAACAGCCTCTTCTGCATCAGTCGAGGGTGATTTTGGCCTTCTGAAGAATGCTATTCTTCTGCACAATCAAAAACCACTCCGAGTTGACAAGTTTGTTGCATGCCACTTAACAGCTCTTTCTGGAAAATCTAAAATAGCAGCATTTATGGGAGATGTCATAAATGACAAAGCAAACCTCTGGAAGAAGAAAAAGAGGTTAGTCCACAGTTACACGTGTTGAAGGACTCTACTCAACTTCTCAAAGAACCTACTTCAATGGCCACACGCATAAAGGCCAATTCCCTGAAGCTCATAGAAGAAAACAATGAAGCCTATGGAAGTGGAGCCTACTGAAGAAAATAAGCACATGAAGGAGAATATCCTGGAGCTCATAGAAGAAAATAAGTATATGGAGGGAAATATCCTGGAGCCTACAGAAAAAACCAAGCACATGGAGGAGAATGTCCTAGAGCTTCTAGAAGAAGAGTCCTGGTGGGGAAAAAACAAAAAGCCTTATAAAGCTGAATGTAATTCCAAGAATTCTGTTCAACCATTAAATAAACCCTTTAAGAAAAGACAGACATATGTAACACCATTTCCAAACATTACTCAAATAATTGACAAACCTTGCTCAAGAAAGCCATTAGGCATACTGAGGAATGGAAGTCTTTTAAACCCCATTAAATTAAACAAGGATATATATATGCTAAATAACACTTTTCCATTTGATTCTCTGCTGCACAGTTTGTCTTCCATCTACGTTGATTAGGAGTTATGCAGAAACTTTGTAGTTAGTTGCCAAAACCCTTTTCTCAATTTTGTTAAGTATTTTGTTGAAAATGGTCCTAATCTCTCTGTCTACATACAGAGAGCTCAATTTTTACTGGAGATTTACCCATGTGTCCAAATTCCTGGTGGAGCTGTAAACTTAAATGCAGAAGATTACATCGGCAATACTATTCAATTGTATTTGAAAAATGTTCCAAGTGCAGTCGAAACTTCAGTTTGTCCAAATGCAACATGTAAAAATAATAGTGAACACTGTTGTATATTTTGGCCAATAAACACAAATGACCTCAAACATGGCTTTGCCTATGCAATGCAAAGTTCTTACAAGATTATCAACAGACCATGTTCACCCACCTGCGGCAAACGTGCTACAATCATCAGTAAGCCAGGCCCACATCTAATAATTGAGCTACGTGTTGGTTTACCTGTAACAAAATATTTTCTCTCTGAATTTCCAAGTGAAATAACAATATCCAATACACTTTATGCACTAGGAGCAGTTAAACTACATGTTCAAGGATGCCACTATGTGTCCTACTGTAAAAGAAAAAACAACACGTGGGAAGAATACGATATGAACCACGTTGTAAAAACTGTTGACCCCAACAAAGTATGTGGACTATTAGAGGTTGTTATATATGGTAAAGTCTAAGTGCCTCTGCAGAGGTTGTTATATATGGTAAAGTCTAAGTGCCTCTGCAGAGGTTGTTATATATGGTAAAGTCTAAGTAACTCTGCAGAGGTTGTTATATATGTTACAGTCTAAGTAACTCTGCAGAGGTTGTTATATATGTTACAGTCTAAGTAACTCTGCAGAGGTTTTTATATATGTTACAGTCTAAGTACCTCTGCAAGGTTGTTATATATGTTACATCTAAGTAACTCTGCAAGGTTGTTTATATTGTTACAGTCTAAGTAACTCTGCAGAGGTTGTTATATATGTTACAGTCTAAGTAACTCTGCAAGGTTGTTATATATGTTACAGTCTAAGTAACTCTGCAGAGGTTGTTATATATGTTACAGTCTAAGTAACTCTGCAGAGGTTGTTATATATTACAGTCTAAGTAACTCTGCAGAGGTTGTTATATATGTTACAGTCTAAGTAACTCTGCAGAGTTTGTTATATATGTTACAGTCAAGTAACTCTGCAGAGGTTGTTTATATATGTTACAGTCTAGTAACTCTGCAGAGGTTGTTATATATGGTAAAGTCTAAGTAACTCTGCAGAGGTTGTTATATATGGTAAAGTCTAAGTAACTCTGCAGAGGTTGTTATATATGTTAAAGTCTAAGTAACTCTGCAGAGGTTGTTATATATGTTAAAGTCTAAAGGTGCCCATACATCTATAAGATTTTACTTACCCGACCGAGCGCTCACGCGATGTTTATCGATGCTGCCGGAACCGCTTCTCCCGATCTTACATTCGACCGACATGCGATCGCAAAATCCCATTCATTTTGCGATCGCATGTCGATCGAATGTAAGATCGGGAGAAGCGGTTCCGGCAGGATCAAAGGAACATTGCGTGAGCACTCGGTCGGGTAAGTAAAATCTTATAAATGTATGGGCATCCTAAGTAACTCTGTAGAGGTTGTTATATATGTTAAAGTCTAAGTAACTCTGTAGAGGTTGTTATATATGTTAAAGTAACTCTGATTACATAACACTGCTCAGTGCTTCATAATCTTGAAATTTTCCTAAGTGAGTAGTACCAAAAAAATCTGTATGCCTGTGCCATTTCTGGTTGTTTGTGTTTCACCTAACCCCCCCTCATATACTTTGTAATCTGCTCTGTAAGAACCCCTATATTGCTTCTATAGGTTAGCACCTAAGTATTCTGTGTTCTGTTGAATTATAACTTCACTTAGTTAGGCCCCTTTCACAGACCTGTGTGATATCATCAGCAAGAGACGGCAGCCCAGTGGCTGCGGGACCATCGGGAGCATGTAAGTATACTCCGGTAGCCCCCCCTCATGTAATCCCGAAAATCCATAATATCTCTGTAATGATATGAGATCTAACGTTGAGACCACTTGATCTTACCAGATCTAATGAAGGCCTATTAGTCTGCATCAAATTTGTGCTGAAAATTGTATGTGGGGGGGCTAGCCCCCCCCTTATGTAATCCCGAAAATCCATAATATCTCTGTAATTATATGAGATCTAACGTTGAAACCACTTGATCTTACCGGATCTAACAAAAGCCTATTAGTCTGCATCAAATTTGAGCTGAAAATTGTATGTGGGGGGCTAGCCCCCCCTCATTAATGACTTAACTCTGAAATTATGTGAGATCTAACTAAACAACTAGTTGATCATACCGGATCTAACAAATATCTTCCAAAATAGCTAATTGTTTGATCAATTTTTTGAGAAGGGGGGGCTGATGACAGGTTAGCCCCCCCTACAAATAACTTAATATCTCTAATTTCATATGAGATCTAACGAAAACAACAATTGATCTTACCTGATCTAACAAAGATCTAACCAACTGCATATGTTTTGCTCTACAGTTTTGATAAGGGGGGCTAACACGGCTGAGGTGGGGATCACATCACAGGGATTTGATTGACAGTCCAAGTAGGAGTAGAGGAATGCAATCACGTATTCTTCTAACTGGTGTATCTCAGGACAGAGAGGGAGTCTGAACAAAGTGAAGACACTCTGGGGGTTGTGGGGAATTATAGAACTCATGGAAAGAAAGAAAAAAAAAGTTCATTTTCCCACTATAGATGCCCTTTAAAGCTATTTAACGAACATGACATTACTGCATCTCACTGTAAAGAAACCTTTCCTAATTTGAAGATTAAACTTTCTTCTAATATTAAAGGATGTCCACTTTAATTTATTTTTTATTGCTGGGCTATAATTCAAGAAAAATGTGTTTTAAACTCAAACATCTGGGGACAAGGTAAAGCAAGTTTATAAATTAAAACTGACTCTGAAGGGTGGGTCACGGGACTCCAAAAAAATGTATTACACAAAACATAAGACAAGCTTATAAAATAAGCGCACAACTAATTTTTATCGCACACCCATAGTCTTACCAGCCACAAGGAAAGGCACACCCTGACTGTGAGATCAACACACAGGAAAAATCCTAATTACTAGATTATGCCGAGTTCAGCAGATGGTAGAGGGATATTTTATTCCACAAGACTGCTAATGTGCAAACTCACGAGCCAACACCAAATTAATTTAGGGAGCTTAAATCATCTCAGACATGAGCTTAACAGTTTGCCCAAAGACATTAAGGCAGCACAAAAATGAAATAAAGTTTTTTCTACTTAATTCAATATATTTTAGTATTAAAAGGATTATTACTACACAAGTATATCCAGCATTAGAGTGTTCTAAGGTAAACCCAGGAGAGAGGACCTGGCAGTTTAGGCTCTTATCCTGGGTACTTTTATCGAAGGTGGGAACAGCCATTTAAGTATATTAAATAGGCTAAGTATGGCATGAGGCAAGAACCTTTAAGAATATTTAAATGCAAATGATTTAATATGACATGATGGATTTTGCATTATGTCAGGAGAAACTTGTTATTAAACAGATGCAAATAAGTTATACCGTCCATACATCCCACTATTACATCGAATCAACCTTCGATCTGACCCAAACATCAAATCAATAGTAACATTGGGCCAGGTAGAGGTTTCTCAACTTGTGACAAATTCTGGCCAGATAATGCTGGGGGAACAGATGTTATTCCAGTTTGCAAAGTAATCAGACTGGGCACTTATCCAAAACTTCAGAGGTAAGTCTTATAAAAGTACGGGCATCTTTAGTGGCAACACGGCATGCATAATATTAATCTGATGCATTGTTACATTTCTGCACATTGTTCTAGAAATCTTCTAGTTACTAGCTGCCTTAAAGTAGGTGGTATTTACAGGGGATCCTTTGCTTGCTATGTCCCACTACACTACAATGCAAAGCAAAAAATGAATTGCTGCATAACACGGAGTCTCTAATTTTTAAGTAATAAGTATATGTGGTTCCTACTGATCTCTACTATAGCCGAGAGATACCACTCAATAAATGATGTATAGGCCAAAACAGAATATTGGTTTAAATGTATGTCTACAAAACCTTTTTCCCCCCCAATATATTACTTATACCTCGGAGAATAACTTAAAAACTGGGGAATCTTGTCACCTTCAAATTCATTTATCCCCACCTTCAAGCCAGGTTTAAAAAACAAAAAACTTTCTTTTGGCCATCTTTACAGATGGAAGATGTATTTGGCTGCTCAACCTTTGTACCAGAGGGAATGTCCACTCTTAAAACAAAAAAAATGACGACATGTCAGTTAAGCTACTTATTACATGCATTTGTAACCAGATATTTAATGAAAAGTTCTATTCCCTTCTGGCAAAGGTATCTGTCTCATCCCCCTGCTCAAGCAGCTTTTTATAAGCTTGAGCATGTGCAGAAGAGGCAGCAGGTAAAACAGCAGTCAATCATTGGCTGTGAAGTCTTTGTCACAGCCTTGACTGCATGGAGAGGAGTCAGCTCACTCTGCCAGAATGAGGACAGTCATTATATCTGGTTAGTAATGCAGGGAACAAAGAAAATAATATATCATTTGGGGTTGGGGGCAGGTAACCAACAATTGTCCAATTTTTTATTTTATAGGTGGACATGCCCTTTAAAGGGATAGTAGAATAGTAAGAAATACAACAGTAAGCGGTTAGAGAATCCATGTGGTGCCATTAATATTTTCCTTTTTTTTCGCTTTTTATATTCAACCTTTGGTGTTAAAAGGAATAGTTCACTGGAAAAGTGAACTATTCCTTTAATGCATTGGTTGAAGACCAGGAGGTCAATCAATGCCTGTGGGGCCAGGAACGAATATAGAAAAAACTTACATTTCACAGAATCCACCGCTGTCACACTGACAGGTTCCTAATAAGAACCACTTTCTGGTTTTGATTAGCTATAGTGTGCATGTAGATAATGCACGCTATAATTAACCGGAGCTATGAAGCGGTCAGAAATTTCAGTTTGACAGAGGAAGGAACACGTGAAGGGTAAGTTTCTTCTGTCTTCTTTCCTAGCTCCACAGGCACCGATTGAAGAATGGAAGGTAAGACATCTTTTGTGGCAAAGCTCTAGCACTTCTATTTATATAGTTTATATATTTATGTACTGAACTATCTATGTATTTATTCCCCTTGTATGACTTTATTGTATTTCGTTACAGTACCGCGCTGTGTCCCCAAGTGGCGCTTTATAAATAAACTATACATACATAGTAAGGAATAGAACCTATCCATGTTAATTTATAATTTAGTGTTAGTTCTTCTATAAAGGGCAAGTCCAGCTCTAAAATAAAACCTTACATACCGAAACCCTAAACGGTAATAGTTTGAAATGTGAAATATACAAGTCTAACCTGAAATCCTGCACAATGTCCTGTTTCTGCTTCCTGGTTCTTCCAGTTAGCAACTGAGCACTTCTGAGCATGCCCAGGCTCAGTACAGGTCACTATATTGCTCAGTTTCCATGAGATATCCAGAAGCATAGCAGGCATAGAGTAATGAATTCATAGAACAAACTATGATATATCAACATATTTTAAAGAGACCATTCTTTCTAAAATATATTATTAGGGTGGAGCTGTCACTTTAAAGCAGCTATCTGATTTCCTTACCTACAACACCAAGCTTTACTAGGACCAACATGGTTGGGGGTGAAACACAACCCCCGCCCCCCTCTCCCTATTTTCCCCCCATAACCCGACTCACACCTCCCCAATGGTTCGATACACCGGTCATGTCGAAACCTGGCACACTCCAGATGCTTAGAAACTCCCAGAATTTATGCGCCCAATGCATGCTGGAGGTTAGTGCCAAGATGGAACA
The DNA here is from genome assembly GCA_019447015.1 of Hymenochirus boettgeri. Lineage (NCBI taxonomy): Eukaryota > Metazoa > Chordata > Amphibia > Anura > Pipidae > Hymenochirus > Hymenochirus boettgeri. The sequence continues at coordinate 238,108,516 of CM033473.1, read as the reverse complement.
TCACTGTCATTCACCAAGCAATGTAACCGTGTCCGTCAGTGGCCCGGGGGTGTAGCAAAGGGAATATCTGCACTTCCATCACCTCGTCCAAATCCACATACGGCCCTGCTCCCTCAGGGAACATTTCATCCACGGCCGGCTTCATGTTAGTCTTTCTACTTGTAACAACTCAGAACCGGAAATAAACAGACAACCACCACTTCCGCCCGTTCCCACTTGTGACCTCTTAGCGTCATTCAGACGCTCGGAACCACGTGATAGTCTCATTACAATCCCGGAAGTTGCTGGTGCTGGAGCGCAGTGCTGGTTATGTAGCACATGTGTTCTTACTGCTAAGACAGTTTAGGCGGGAAGGTTGTGAAAGCACTTTCCCAGCTTTGCAAAGCAAATAACGCCTGACTGTACCCCAAACACATTCATTAATCCATTGTATTTACACCATACAAATAAAGTTTATTTTATAGCTTGACAGCAGTTCAGTACAGAGAGATGTGGAAATGATAATGAAGATGTACAATGACCTGGAATAATGAAACCGTCCCAGACATACGTGTGCTTGTTATATCACGTAAATTACACAATTTCGTTTCATTTTCTCGTATGACTTTGGGTTTCTAGCACGTTTGTGATATACACAATTTGTTTTTTAAAATTTGCCACTTAAAGGGCATGTCCTTCCTTAAAATGGAAGGGAAAACTGGTCCAGTGGCGAAACTGCAAAGAATTGATCGAGTTTAATGCAAGGCAGCTGGCACCCCCCCCCTTTCCCCATCGGCAGTCCTGGTACTATGATCCACTGTTTAAAACCCGGGCTGACAGTAGCTGACCTTTACTAATGTACACTCAATCTCAATACTAGTCTGGCAGATCGGCAGGCCCCCTTCCAACTCTGGAGGTACTACTTGTTTTTCTTAGCATTAAAGGATAACTGTATTGCCTCAATGCATTTTTTAAATAAAATTTAAATATAGTAAAGGTATGCTGTGAAGGGGGCGTAACAATTCCGCCTGCCTCTTAACTGAAACTCAAAGCTAGCATGCGAGAAAACACTTCTCCACCCGTCTTGATCAGCTTGATTATGGAGGCTGTATCCTAGCAACAGAAAATTTTAAGTTTGTTTGACTAGCAAAGGAGGAGGAGAGAGGTTGTAACAGACATTCCCACCAGCCAATGACAAGTGTTATTTTAATCATGGCCCTGGGCCGTCTAGGAGGGGGGCTTTTAGCATTCATCTTTGCTGTGTGATATCTAAGGGAAGGCAGCATGGCTGTAAATGTCAGTAAGTGATTTCAGCTGCTAGAATTGTGGACATGTAATGGGGGTGATGTTATTATTTTTGATATTGTTGTCCTTTAAGTGAGCATGCTTTGCCACGGGGGCAGGGGAAGAGCAGAGGGTCAGATGTCTCAAGCTACTGGAAGCAGTAAGTTTATACATTATTTGCAATATAATTTCTAACAGGCTGCAGCCAGAAATATGATTCAATGCTAATTTTTAAGGAATGACTGCAGGCTTTTATTTAAGCCTAACTGGTTCCAGATCACAGTTGCCTTTTCAAAAAACAGATTATTTTGCAATCAGATACAGGTATCCCACCCTTCCCGGGAGTCGTTGGAGTCTCTGATTTTGGGGTGGTGTCCCGCACACCCATGAAACCACCCCAAACTCCCGTGCCCCGTACTTACTTAATGTGTCCGCCTCCAGAACGCCTACTCTTACCGGTCAAGCCCCTAACTACCCCTCTTATGTGACACATCTTTGGTGACATCAGTGATGTCACGTTAGCCCGTTGCACCCCCTTCCTGCCACCTTCTCCCCACCCTGCCCGGAAGCCAGATTCGGCTGGTGGGATGTCTGCAGATCTTTTGCAAAATATTTTACATATATATTGACAAAGACACAGATCACATTAAAGGAGACACTGATGATAATTTAGCCTGACCCATCATGCAGTATTCAATAGGCTTAGCTTCAATGACATATCTGATTATTCTGCCCGGATGATCGATCAATCTAAAATATTGTCCCCTGTGTACCAATCCTTAATAGTTTGGGGGCAGTTCTGAAATTGATCACATGTATATTAACAGAGCCCAAAGAATACCACAAATAGGAACATGTCACGTTTGCTCTTACTGTCCTGGTAACTGCATCAGCATGATCTGGACTCAAAAGTGTAATGTTACATATTTATAATGAAATAGCCCCTTTTAGATACAGCTCCTGTCCCCTTTAGTGTCCACTGAGCTTACACACACACACGTATCCCATCTCTCCCATATTCATAGCAGATCCCAAATTCCCTTGAATCTCCTTGAAATTTGTTGTGAGGGAGTGCAATGTTTCCAGAGCAAATAAAAGACGGACAAGTGACAGAAACACTGTCTGTATGCACATGTGTCTGTCTGTATGCATGTGTGTGCATATGTGTTTGTGTATGCACACGTGTGTATGCATGTGTGTCTGACGATTATTCATTAATCATGGGGGAAGGGCTCAGGGTTGCCAGGCATCTCTATTTGGACTGTCCAGACTGCAGAGACAAAATCCAGAGACCCTCAGTCAGGGCTGAAATCCCATCCAAACACCGTTCCTGGCAGCCCCACCCCCATAACACCTACTGTCCATCCTGTTATGCCCCTAATCCCACATCTAATCGTGTCCCCACCCAGTCTGCATTTCTACCCCTGCCTACCGTGGCCCCACCCACTCCCGCTTGGGGAACGGACAAAATCTGGAAACCCTGGTGGGGCTATAGGGGGCAGGTACTGAAATGAGACAGGTGCCCTCCTTGAAATAAGTCTTACACTCTATGTGCCTACAGAAAGGATTGCAAGACATGTCTGTCCTGCTCTTCCTTCATCCAGCAAAAGAGAACTCTCTGAAATGTGAGGCAGGGATTGGAAAATGTGCTTTCCTTCATCATTGGCTGCATTGTTATAGATTTGGAAAATCAACATATGCAAAGAAATGGAAAGGGAAAATGCAGAATGTATAATTAAAGGACAACTCCTCCCACATAAGAACATCTTTTAGACAGAATGGCCTCTTTAAAATATGTTGATATATCATAGTTTGTCCTATGAATTTATTACTGTATGCCTGCTATGCGTCTGGATGCCTCATGGAAACTGAGCAATTTAGAAACCTGTACTGAGCCTGTATTGAGCCTGGGCATGCTCAGAAGAGGCAGACAGGGGATTAACATTCAGTCATTGGCTGTGATGTCAACTGTCAAATCCATAACTGACAATTGCTAAGTGGAAGAACCAGGAAGCAGAAACAGGGGAAACAGGACATTGTGCAGGATTTCAGGTTAAACTTATATATTTCAGATTTTAAACTATTACTGTTTAGGGTTTTGGGGGGTGATTTACCTGTATGTAAGTTTTGAATTTAGGGCTGGACTTGCCCTTTAAAGGTAAAAATGACTGTCACATGCCCATTTGGCCATCCTGGGTTTGTCCCTACCCTCTACAGCCTGGCAGCAGGGGCACATTGACAGCACGTGTGTTAGCAGCTCCCTACTGTTTACCTACCACCAGGTGGTGGTATTATTAATAAGTATTATTATTAATTATTATTAATTAGTTATTATATGGTTTCCCTGTTCGATAAAGAACAGTTAGGTAGAAACAAAGAGAGTATACTTGCAACATGTACAGTAAACATGTAAACATTTAAATAAAAAACCCACCTTGGAAAATGAAGCGTTCCAAAAAATTCAGACAGAAATGTATAAAGTTTTAATTCCAAAACATTATATTACCATAAAATACAGCGTACATTGCTTTCTTTTAAAAGTATACTAGTATTCCAAAATATATATATTTATTATTCTGAAGAGTAGAAGCATAACATTTAAGGGATAATAACTTTAGAACCAACAGGCATGTTCAGGGTTAGAGAGCCAAATTTAAAGGTTGACAGTTAACCATATCGCTCTTCATATTCCTGCACATTATTCTATTATTGATCCTCCTCATTTGTAGGCTTTTGTTTTACTGTACTTTAAAAAACGGGGGTGAAAACAGCAACATATCTAGTGCTCATGGTTATTGCTGGTATATCCAAGGGTATCTCCAATAGGATAATGAGCAAAAAAGGTTCGGGCCATATCATTTACCCTGTCATATGCACCTAGGGAACGGAAATGTTCCACGTATTGCCAGAAATCTGAGGTGGAAAATGGCCAGTATGGATGGGCAGGGGCCTCTGCATATGGATCTGCAATAAAGAACACAGGTCGAAATCAGAATATACAGTAGATGAGATGCAAATCTGCACAGAACTCACAGTTTTTGCTGGAAATCTCCAATTGAAAGTGCAATGTAGATCCTAACCAATCATGGTGGGATAGTTAATAGGAATTATAACCAATGTATTTGAAATATTCTCCAGTAACTTTCTTTGGCTTTACTGAATTAAGGTCTAGTGATTAGGTCAGGAGAGCTTGAGAGTCCCTATGCGCATGTGCAGGCTCCTCTGTAAATGAACTCAGCCTGATATAAAAAAAAAACAGTGTGTGTAGAGAAGCTAGAGGTAGAAGTCATGTGTGCTGGAAAGATGCAAAAAAAAGTTTGTCTGCAAAATTTTTGCCTGCCATGGTGTAACTGAAACATACCTTGCTTGTGTCTAGGGTTGTAAACTTGTATTTATAAGGTAAGCAGGTTCCTCGCTATAGACAATAATGTCTACATGAAAAGTCAATTATTTGATTTGCTTCTGCACAGCTTCCCACTGATGTATTATAATATTAACAAAACTAGAACTACAATAACCATGATGCTTTTACTGTCCTATTGTAGGATTTATTGTAGCTAAAATAAATGTTAAAAAAGGGGGGGGGAAACAATAAAAAATATCTATTGGTGTGTGACTCTGGGACCCTTTTTATGTTAATGATATTATTTATAATATTCTTCATACCTGATTCTGATACCTAAGAATATATGACATATAGCATGAACAATATTTATATTTACCATCCTCCTCTTGCACTGGTCTGGCACCTGAAAAAAATACAAGGAAACCTTTTCGTGAGAGGATCCAGAATCAGACAATGGAGACTTTCATTGCTCAGTTTGGGAGTTAAATCCAAAAGTCGGCAGGAATTCTAAATAACATTGGTCTGTGCCTTACATAATAGGACCCTGTGTCTACGGACTGCGTGGCACTTCTCAGTCACATGGGAGCAGACAAACAAGATTTCCAACCAGCTCATACACATTCACAGAAAATATAAATTCTCTAAATTGTTAGAAATAAAATCTATATAATGTGGGTGTAGATCTGAAAAACACCATCAGTTTAAATAATTTTTCTAAAGAGAACTAAATGTAGATACTAAAACTCGTATAAGGATAAGACAGCAATCCAACACCCTGGAGTGATGTCCTAATCTTCTTTAGGTTACAGAATTGTGGAGACATTTAGCCAAAAACTGCCAGTGTCACCCAGCCTCATTGTCAGTGCTGCATCTCCATTTTAATTAACCCAGCAGACCAGTGATGAGGTCAGGACATGCTCCATTTTCCATGGATGACACACATCCCATAACTATGGTACTGGAAATGAGACTGGGAGACATCAATGTCTTTAAAATGCTGAACTTTATAGCAGAATACAATAGCATCCTGAAGTGATAGATTGCTGCACTGTCCTCTGTAAATTCATAGTTTATAGGTTAACTTCTAATTAAAATCTCCTTTTTAGCATTTCCTTGCACATTTCGCAAGTAAAAATAAAGTGTAAAGACTTAATGAAATGTATCAATGCATGATCACACTGCATTAAAACAAATAGAGCTTTTCCAAAAATAACAGTTATTTAGGTACCCCACACAGTTGTTATGGAGGACACACATTATTACATTCAACCTTTAACTTCTTGGAAATAAACATTGAGTAGTCTCTCACTCAGTTCATATCTTCTCTTTATTCACTGTCTAAATGTCAAATGTTTAAAACCAGCATTCCATAGTCAAGGGAATGTAGAGGAGGTAGGAGCCGAGAGAAACCGACAGAAAGACTTTGTTGTTACAAATCACCTTGCTCACCCTGACAGCCAGTGAGTTTTGACAGTTGCAGGGAATATTTTGCATATTCATCTCCAGCTATTTGGCATCCCTATGTTAATAACTAAATCTGTTCTAGCCTTCAGATAGATACTTTGTTCTATGAATAAGTTTATTATCTGTAATTAGTGTCCTAATAACACCACACTTATATCTTCATTCAAACTTGGAAAATTTAAGTAAATGACTTTCTTTCTAGTCATACAACATACATATGTACAATTTCAATTCCAGAGCCATCATGCATCATGCTAATTTGCTAGAATTAGACCCACATTGGTGCTCTCATAAAAACAAATTGAATTAGAAAGAAGTTTCCACTGTGATATTTACCAATATATTTGCATAGTTTATGTTAACGGAAGCCTTAAATATGAAGACATTTGAGTGCCATGTTATCATTTTAAAACTTCTTGCATCTTTTCAAACAATTTCAGGCTTGGGGAATTACCCTTATTTGTCTGCATGGAAGCCATACAGCTTGCTGTAGTTATACAGCCGTTAGTCAAAGAACCCAAATTATGGATTAAATATAAAGATGGGTAGCCAGCCAGGACTTAAAAAAACAATATTATGTACAAAACGGGTGCATGTGACTGGACAGCGTGACGTCAGTTCATGATGGATCAGAGGCACTAACCTTACATACCTTTTGGTAAGTAATACAATAGTGTGTGTGTTTTTAAGAATATGTTTACTTTAAAGAATTTGGTCCCTGCTTAGTGCCCTTGGCAAAATGCCCCGTAAGATTAGGCTTAGATACATAATATGAATTGGTTAGCCACAACTTTATTAAATACTGGTGGACATTCTTATTCCACTGAAACCCTGAAAAGTCTACACGTCTCTAGTGAAAGAAAATAAAGGACTTACCAATAAATGTTCCAAGCAAAATACAAGAGAAATATAATCCAATGAGGAACAGCTTCATGATTCTGGTGCTTCAGGAAAGAATATGTAAGTAACAAAGCAAGTTAGCCTGTTGTATTTGTAGGGACTAAACAATGAGCAAACAATGAAGCATTGGGGGTTCCACACAATTCATAAAATTCAGCAGTGGATGTGGATCTGGTTAATGGAAGCACCTAGGATGTAGTGTGCAAATGGATGTTTTAGCAAATTAAGAATGTACAGTATTTTGTCAGTAACTGTGAATTAAATCAATTATAAAGAATTAAAAAATATGCTGACAATGCACCCAGTTATAACGATTATTTAATCATTGACAAGAATGTTTCTGATTGCATGCTGGAAACATATCTGTAGCTATAATATTTTCTCACATTGAAATCCTAAGGATTTCATTATTCAGTGCTGGGATTTGCAGTAACAGATGAATGTATCCTTTAAAAGGACTACACATCCCCTACTCATTAATATAATACTAAACATATCCTAGTATAAAGCTGTAATGTGTGATAAAGAGAAAATAACTGCCTGGTTTCTAAGGGTGATAAATACATAAATAATTACAAGGGTAGCAATGGAGACTGGAATATCTATGAGGAGTTACGTAAAGAGTTAAAAAATCTATATATTTAGTGGAAAATGTAGTTCGTTTTTTCGCAATCCTTTTATAATTGCTTCCTAATCATCCTGTAAAAGTTGTGTGTAAGAAGTACAATATTGAAAACATGTATTGGCACAGTGCGTTAACCGCAATGCTATGAGGGTAGATAAAACCATAGTTAAAAATAACTAAATAGTAGTAAAAAAGAACATTGGGTGGATAAAGTATTGTCAGTCCTGTTACTTTGTGGTTAATAAATATTGTATAATAGCTTATGGGAACCAGTGTGAAATAGACTACCATGGACAGAGAGAAATACTGTACTTCAGTCTACCATGCACCTTATAAGTGGTCTGTATCCATAAAATATGTATGTAAAAAAGCCATTAATAATTTACTGATAGCTGGTGAAGTTCATGTAACTAGGTACACTAGGAAATATTATTTAAATACCTGGAATTCATGTACGGAATGTTGTATATACTCAAATATGCCATGTGCATCACATTACCTGTGTTACTCCTGGTGTGCTGCTATCTTCTTGCTTGAGTAACCCTTGTTCCTGTGCTATTCTAGCTCTTTCCTTCTTTCTGTACAGGGTTGCACTGCTGCCTTCCTTTTTACAGGCTCACCCACTGATATCCCCTCATCCTTTTCTGTACAAAGAGGTTCTGTTTGATGAAAACATAGAGACTGTTCTGAATTTTCTTACATTCAACCTTCTCTCCACAGGGAATTTGCAAAGCAATGTTGTGCTATTGGTGCTTGAAGTTCCACTAATGCTCAAAACAAACTCCTCTTTTGAAGGATAAACCAAGAATACGGCTCTACACAAATGAAATAAAATCTAGGAAATACAGACTAACATGTTTATTAGATGTTATGTCAGATTTTATTATTGGGACTAGCAAAGTGGATAGGTGTGATGTGAGCATTTTTCTTATGATGTATAAAAAAACCCAGAGTTTAATATTACCAGACTACAAAATTTAATCAGCCTTCAAATGTGGCACTTTAAGGCAAACACTAGTCCACTGGCTACAGTAGTAACCCACATGTCCTAGAGTCTGCATAGACAAAACACATTTATTTTTAATGTGTAATTAAAATGGAAACCACTTGAATGCACTTAAGGGTGATTTTTAAAGGGAAAACTATGGATACAAGACTATAGATTTATACTTTATGTATTGTAAGTATTATAAAATGTGAAAAAAAAACTAAATTAGTTTAAATTCTGCTTCAGGACGCCAGCTCCTTTCCCAGTTGTAGGATTGCTTTGCCTTGCCTTGTTTACTGGTTGTGCTCTTGCTTCTTTATTCAGATTACTCAGCTCTTAACCATTGGCTTTGATTACTGGATTCTGCTTCCTGCTCTAGACCTTTAGCTGTGGACACTGGACTCTGTACCTTGCTGCATTTTATTTTGTATTTGATGCCCCACACTATACTCTTCCTCCTTGGTCCTGACCCTATAACTGGTACAAATCCTAACTAACAAGTAACTAATATAACAAGCAGAGAAAATCCCCCCAAAACTCTATGTGAAAAATATTATTATCAGAATTCACCTACTTGAGAGTTGTAACATCAACTATAAAAAAAAATCAAATACGTGTCAAATTGCAAAGTCATATAAAGTATCAACAAGTGATGTCTTCATTCACTGGAAAATAATATATCTTAAGTCACATATCTTATTTTAAATTAAAGGGCTAACAAGTTATTGTTATTGGAATGTTCATCCCACAATGAGTAGGTTTTGTGTATGTGACTGTAGCACAAATAAGGTTAGATCGCTGCTGTTAAGAAACATGTAGCTGATATCAATGAGAATTTTATTAAAGTGTTTTACTCTAGTAGGTGGAATACATCATTCTTGATTATGAAATCTAAGTTGATTAAAGAGCATGTACCGTATAACAAGGGGCAGGGCAGATTTAAATTTGAATTGGATCCTATGTTTAGTATATCAATATCATACTGTGTTACAATGTGACAAGGTGACATCTTTCAGTCTGTTAACATAAACCCAAAATGTGTAGAGATACAGATACTTGCTGGCTTGTGTCAAGATCCCTCACACATCCTTGAGGTTTATTGACTGGCGCTAAATCTTTTTATAGCTCAAGGACCAGATACATAAAAACAGGCACCTGATCTGGAAGAGAGGAAGAGAACACTCTGATTGGATCACACACATACACAAAGTATAGCAAACACACAAAGCAAATCTTGTACAAAACACAAGGCACAATTGTTGCTGTTTACCTGACAGTGTGGCTCATGTAATGATTGTTTAGACAATATATGTTTCCTAAAATTCTGCTTGTGTAATGGTTTGTATTCCTGCTAGTGTAACAGACATGAATACTTAGGTGATCTCATTTAGAAAGAATGACTGCATGTACTAAAAAAGTTTACAAAGTCATATAGTCAGAGCAGTAAAACTTGGTATATTAAACAATACCCAAACACCTCAACTAAATACTACCTCATGGAATCTGGCAGGATAACATAACCTAATAAAAACATCTTAGGCACTTGGCTTTATTGAAAATAAATCTGCTGTCCAAACTGGAAAACAGGTGCAGCAAAACTGTTCTAGGACAGCCAAAAACCGTCCATCTAGCATAAAACATAAAGGGGAGATTAGGAGGTCTCTTTACTATATCACTGGACATTGCAATTAAATTTGATTCAGCAGTGTTTTGCTCTCACTGCATTACAAGAGAGCAGTGCACAATAAATCCATTGTAAACTCACATAGATATTGTAGCAGCATTTCTTGTAAGGATCAAGATTTTTTTAGCACTTTAGTCAGTTAGCACTGATATTTATCACAATCAGCTTCAATTACCAAGAGCTTCTCTATTGGTTAGCGTGACTTTAACTCCTTCCTTGAGCCGGCTGTGTGGGAATCGGAATAGACACCTGCACAGCCAGCGATCGCGATTAAATACAGTGCTTGTGCTACTTTTAGCTCTGAAATTTTATCACTCTTGGCTGGTGCTAAAATCATGCTGTGAGCAAATCTTTTGGGATTTGCCCACAGTCACAAATGCGATATTGAATCGCGTTCGGGGGATTTACCCAGAGCGATAGCGACTCTGGGTAAATTTCCCTGATTGTCTTTATTAAAGAACTTGATGGAAAAAAGACAAATCGTAGTGTCTTACCAGCTATTTATAATAGAATGTAAATGGAAATATTGTATATCCTAGTTCTGCCTGATATAACATAAAACAGGTATTAGATGACATTGTGTTGATGGTGTTACATAAGCATTGGCAGCAATTATTAGAAAACAGAGCATTTTCATAAATAAATAGACTTTTAAACAGTTGCTGATTAATTGTATTGTCTAAGCGCCGCCCCTACTTTAGTCTGGGATCTATCCAATGTCTTCCCATTGGTTTGGCCCTGGGCTAGAAGAAAGATGGAGCAACGACCATACAGTTGTCCTTTAAGGTGTAACCAGTGCTCTATATGGTACTCAGTACAAGTCAGTCACTGACTCTAGCTACTTGCTTCCATATAAACATATTCAAGGAAATGGTGCATTTGTCAAATAATCCTAGACCCATCATATTAAATACTTTGGGCCCCTTATTTACCCAGGGGCCACATTCACCAGATTTAAGCCTTTCAGGATTTAACTTTAACGGCACAAATTCAATGCCAGTCATTTTCTGTCGTTAAAGAGTAGCGTTAAAACAATGGTAATACATTGCGCCGGTTGCACAGGTCTTTGCTATACATGCCGTTCCAATGAAGGAGTTAAACTTGTGCTAACATTTAATATTGCAAGTTTAACCCCTTACTTAAGTGCAACATGTGATGCGCTTAAATATGAGAGCCTATGGTACAAATAGGGCTGTCTTAACATCATTGAAAACCCTTGAGTATGAAAAACCACTTTACATTAGCTTTCCAATAATATACAGGTATTATGGTGGTGTCTAATTAAAGTGTCAGAACCATGATATTGTGATTACCGTAACAGATCATCTTGGTACAGTTCCCATACTGCTTTAACCCCATATTAAACGTGTTCTCTGATTCACAAATGGAGCTTGCAGTTAAAATCCCCTGCACTATTTATAAAGAGGTGAAAATCATTATTAACAGTCTAAATAAAGAATTCTCTGCACATTGTTGCACTTTATAGTGAAGAGGCACACAAGAGGCAATTTTTTCACCAAACCGACTGACATTTTCGTATGTTGGTTGGCCCGAAAAAATCACAGGCAACTATTTTTGGGTTTTTTCGCTTATTTGCCCGGATCGAGCACCTGTGGACCTCACGATTGATTGCGGCAAATTGTCGGCCGCTGGTTTTTTTTGGGCCGAATGACAGTGATTCCTCCGTGTGTACCCAGCTGTTAATCCTTTTTCATTTTACCTTTCTCCCTTTGTATGAATTGTATTTATTGTAACATTGTTAACAAGAACAATAATTGACATTTAATGCAGAAGTTTAAATAAGATTTTCCTGTACAATCCAGGGAACATGCCGATTGCCGTCAGGGGTCAGGATTGGTTGCCTAGTGCACCCTATGGTTTTTTCGCCTTCCTCTGGATTGTTGTGTTGACAAGCAGGGGGACATGTGCTGCTGTTTATTAAATAAAAGGCTGCGCTATCACAGATAATGTCAAAATAAAAACTGTGTCCGTCGTTATTTTAATTATGTCTGTAAGATAAGGAAGTGTTGGGGTAACTCCAGGACGTGGCTTATTGTTTAATTAGAGGGAAGAGTGGGATCTGCTGCCTGTGACTAAGACAATGAGATCCAATTACATAAAGTCATACAGTCATATTAAGAAGAACATGAAAAGTAGAAGGATGCAGTAACTGCGCCATGTGAACTGGAAGGCAGGGATGTCCAACCTCCAGATATTTCCAAACTATAACTGCAAAAAGGGATTCAGCTTGGACATCCTAGATAGAGAGACAGATAGGTATAGACAGACGGATGGATGCTGTACAGACAGATAAAAAATAAATTAGGCAGACTATCCAGACAAAATACATTTGCATATGTATTGCATATATGTATATATGCATGTTTATATGTATAGAGTATATATGCATGTTTATATGTAAAGAGTATATATGCATGTATATATGTATAGAGTATATATGCATGTATATATGTATAGAGTATATATGCATGTATATATGTATAGAGTGTACATGCATGTATATATGTACCGTATAGAGTATATATGCATGTATATATGTATAGAGTGTACATGCATGTATATATGTACCGTATAGAGTATATATGCATGTATATATGTATAGAGTGTACATGCAGCTGCTGACAAATACAGGATATACTGTATATTGCAACTGTTAAAGATTTAAAACATTGCATCCAAATCGAACCCATTAAAGTCAATGGGAAAAAATAGTCCAAAAAGTTTGAAATAAAATAAGGTTAAAATAGCAATGGTAACTTACTGTATATGGCTCTAGGACCGGGGGATGGTGTGGGAAACACATACAAATATCCAGAAATTGTAATAAAGTCACTTCCTTCACACACGCTACTTTCGAGCTTCCACATTTCATAATTCGATATTTTTAGGAAATTCGCTATTTTTAGAATCTCTCTCTGAATCTATTAAAAAGAGGTGCTCATGAAGTGCCAATGCTTCCTTGTTACATTAGTTTATATTATCTATACCTAGTTATTCTACAAATTCTCTTCCATTTTGAAAAATCAGTTGAATCTATACCCCTTGCTATTCCCTGCTGTTGACATTAGGGAGCTGACATTTCAGGTTCTGTAACGGTCCTTCTTATTCCCACAATGCACACCACCTTGGAATGTTCCTAACAGTAATTTCTACTGATTGGCTGTTGGATGGGTCAAACATGCTCAGATCTCTACTGAGCAACAGAATCAACCCAGGCGCTGGGTCAAGTCAAAACCATAATGGTCTCTATTGGAGGTCCTGCAAACAGGAAGTCAGTATTTGAAAGACAAATGCTGAATGGGCAGGTTATGGTCATTAGAATGGAAAAATACTGCTTTTTAAAATAATGTATATTTAAATAGAACTTTCCCTTCTTTATTTATTAATCTTTATTTTTGCAATTTGCATCATATTGGGGAAAGTGGCAAATAAAAAGATTGCATTTTATCACTGCTAATAAATACAGTATATAATGCATATTACCACGGCTAGAATTGTTTGGTCTTGTAGGTTATTTGGGTGTATGGGAATAATGCTGGACAGTGCACCATACTATATATAACCATGTGTATCGCACTATGTATGCGGTGCTACCAAGGGATAAAATATCACTTATAGGCAATTAAAGGGCATAGAACCCCATAAATAGATCCCCTATTACTAGGCACTCTCACTTGATAGTTTAAAAAATCTTCTTTATTAGAAAAACACACAACTCCATTATATCAAATCCCTCTACATAATAACAGTATAACAGTCACATAAAAACACATATACTGGTCTGAGTGGAGCTCCTACACGGCCTCGACAGAGTGTGTAAAAGTCTTCTCACAAGTGACACTTATCCGGATTTACCAAAACCCGTCATCATGTACTACACGGGCTTCATAAGGGAGCCTAGAGGAAAATCTTGCAGGGGCCCTTCTAATGTTACTGCATTTACAATTAATATCTCATTAATAAATGTCAAAAAAAAGTCTTCTTTTTTTAGATATATATTAGTGTGCATATAAATATATATAACTGTTAATATTTATTCTAATTATCCTGGGCATAAAGGATATATAATATAATCAGCTTTAATTGTTATTTTCTGTCATCTATTGATTTATTAAGATCCCCAAATATTACCCTATAGGAAGCATTTGTATTTCTAGTTGTTGAAAAACTCCCATGATCCCATTTTAATCTAGTGGGTTACTGTCTGTAGTCAGACCACACCTTTAAATTATCCCTACTGTAATCTGATACTGTTGTGACATCAGCAGTCTTAGTTACTATTATGACATCACACTAGGACATCACACATGCATAACCTCTGTGGCAGACTTTCATCTTAGTCATTTTTTAATCAACATTTCCAGAGTGAGATGCGCTTGACAGATGTGCTGAAGTGCATTGAGCCAATGAGTGAGTATTACTAATACCCATAGACTAGAACATTAGAATGCATTGTAATGTGTGTGTTTATTTAATCTCTGAACCCTTAATAGGGATAATATAGGAAGGTGAAAATAAGCCTCACTATGGGGTTGGGTGGGAACATTTTTATTGGGAAGATAGGAGAGAATATACATTTCTATAGAGAATATGGAACAGAACATGTTTCCAATAGTTCATTTGGCTGAGAGAGACAATTTACTGTTCTTTCTATTAAATCGTCCCTTTTATTTCTCCAAATGTTTGAACTGTATCTCCTCCCACAGTTTTTAGGCTTGAGACCTGAAATTTGGTATTGACTTGTGGGACACTTAGTGCTGTAACCTAGCTAAGGAATCCACAACAGTGTTACTGTGCTATCCACAAATTTTCACACATTCCCCCCATTGACTATGGGCTAAATCTTCACACATGGAAACACCAAGGTTTTAAGGTCATGTCATCAAACCGAACATGTTAGGGTTAATTCTGGGGGAATAAGAACCTGCACAGATACCTGCACAGATATAAATCTATAGTTAAGAAGAGGAGCCTATTAATGTAGGCAGAGAGTTGTCACATGACTACAGGCTGGTCACATGACTACCGGCTGGTCACATGTCTACAGGCTCAGACGTCCAACTCTGCCATTTTGTGCTTCCAGGCAGGGTGGGAGAAGGGGCGTGCCGAGGGTTGTGTGGCAACGCTGCGTGACCACTGACGTCACGCAGTGGGTGGGACATGCACGTGAGGATGGCGGAGTTATGGGCTTAACGTGGATTTAAAACTCCTCTCCGGTGAGGGTGACCACCACAATTCGCAGGAGACTCCTGGAGGATCCAGGAGGGGTGGGATACCTGCAGGCTGGTGACATGACTACAGGCTGGTCACATGTCTGAAAACAGGAAGTGTCCAAGTAGAGAGTCATATTGCTGAAACTTCCCGACCGGTAACGTCTCACAAATTTTTCCTAGGAAAAAGTGGATACCACAGTTCCCCTTTAATGAAATGCACCTGGTTGGAGGCCACATTACGCTGTGTCTGTCTGACATGGCACTGTCTACATGTCTGATCCACTGATTTGTGCAGCAGAGAGATCAGGTGACACTGACAGCCTCTCAAGAGTTACTGAGCACATTAAGGGGAGGGGGAAGTGCTGTAAGGCATTCTGGGGACCAGGGTGAATTGTACTGTACTGCCTGTATACATATTATTTCAAATGGATTTTAATTTTAAAACAGTTAAAAGTTGCAATTAGCTCCACTAATAAGTAGTGCTGAAGCCAGTCTGGTTATGGTGGTGGGGTTTAGAAGAGAGGCTTGGGCTTATTCACTGTCCTGCAAACTCTATCTATCTAATACAGGTATCCCAGGTATCCCACCCCTCCCAGATCGTCCAGGGGCGTGGCCACAAAAAAGGGGCGTAATGGGGAGGAGATTTAGAACTCCTCTCCGTTGCAGGAGACCCCAATTCGCAGGAGTCTCCCTGATTCTGGGGTGGTCCCCCGCACTCCTGCGAGACCACTCCAGACTCCCGGATTGAGAGGGGGCTTGGGTCTCCTCCCTGGGCACGCCCACTTTCAAAGGGTACGCCCACGGAACGCCCCGGGAATGCCCACAATTCCTCCCTAAACCCGCCTCCCACCACCCCTAGATCATTGGCCACGCCTTGCGTGACATCACAGCCACGCCCCCTTTCTCCACCCTGCCTGGAAGTCTGAATGGGCAGGGTGGGATATCTGGTATCCCACTCCTCCCAGATCTTCCGGGATTCTCCTGAAAATCGGGATGGTCTCCTGCACTCCCGCAAGACCACCCTGATCTCCCGCAATGAAGAGTTCTGAATCTCCTCCCCATTATGCCCCCTTTGTGCCTGCTATGCCCTCGGACCGCCCACACCCCTAACACACCTCCCCCACCTCTAGCATGCATGCCCTGCCCACTGCGTGACGTCCATCGCCATGCCCCCTCACCCACCCTGCCCGGAAGAACGAAGAGGCAGGGTGGGATGTCTGCTAATATATCCATCTGTATCTATCTATCCATCCATCTATCTATCTATCTAATATCTATCTATCGATCGATCGATCTATCTAGCTATCTATTATATCCCTCTGCATATATCTATTATTCTATAATCTATTATATCCATCTGTGTTTATCTATTATTCTATAATCTATCTATTATATCCATCTGTATATGAAAGCCAATGCTTTTTTTTATAATTGGAGTAACCATTAAACAAAGGCGTGTTTTTTTTGCTCCCTACTCCCATATTAACCCCTAAGCTGAGATTGCAATACTAACCCCAATCCTGCAACCAATGCTTTGTCTCTGTTCCCAGCCCCCCCTCCTTACCGTTGCATTGTCGGATGGTCAGGACTAGAGACACATGTTCCAGGATCATGGTTAGGTAAGTATTGTGGTTAGGTAAGTAGGGTCTAAAACAAGATTATTTTTATAGGTTTAGTGACAATTTAACAGATGGAAAGCTTTAGATTCAACCTTTTATTGCAATAATGTGCATACCTATATTCATTTTTAGTTTCTGAAGGTAATAGCACGGGATAACATTATTTGTATGTTTGTGTCTTGCAGAAATGATTTCCATATTCTACTATTTATTATTCTTAATCCTTACCATCGTCTGTTCAACATCAGGTAAATAAAGATTTCTTACATTCTGCTCCCAAGAAATGTGGGGAGTTGTAGTTTTAAAGGGATATGGGTCTGATTGAAGTGCTTCTGGGATAGTTTGTTTTTTCAAGTTCCTAATGTTTAATTTCTTTTTCAGCTTTTCATATTAATGGTTTCACACTTTTCCAACATGAAATAGAGGCAGAATTGAATAAGAACAATCTCATCCCATGCAGGTTCCATACGAAACGCCATCTAAAACTAGATGGAATATCCCTGGAGTGGCATAAAGCCATTAAAGGCAATGTTGAACCCATCCCAGTAATTCAGTTAGAAGGGACCCATCTGAAATTGAACCCCAGGTTTAAAGGGAAGTATGACCTCTTCACCACACTGGTTTCTAAAGGGAACTGCACTTTAGTATTCAAACCGTCTGACATCAAGGACAGTGGCAATTATGAAGCCCGACTTACTATTAAAGGGAAAGTCTTTACCCCCTCTTCGAATATCCACGTAAAGGTTGTGGAGCAAAAGAAGAAAGGTAAGTTAATTTATTATTAGGGAATATATATATATATATATATATATATATATATATATATATATATATATATATATTGTGATTATAATATATTATCTATAGTTTAAAACCTGCAGGCCTCCAGATATCTAAACAATCCCAGTGTTGCCCTACTGGCATCCCTGGTTCAAAGTGTAATCTTACTGCTCCCACAATGTTCACCGTGTCTAGTAAAGAATATAATAAACCACAGATATGGTTTATATGGGCCATATCCTTCATAAACTGCCTGAATGCACAAACATAACAAATAAAGGGTTAGTAAAACCTATGCCATTGAAATGTGCCCTTCTGTACCAAGTATAATAATACTATTATATAACACCTTCTTATTAACAATTTTTAGAAGCTGAGTCACAGGCAGCAAAGAACAATAAATTTAAAGTGAAAACAACCCAACCGCCAATAATAACTGTGACAAAAAGAGTTACAGCGAAGCCTGATGAGGATTTTATCGATCAGATTCTGGGTTCAGTAAAAGGAAGTGAGAGTACAGTAGTCATTATTCTACTGGTAATGACTGGAGCCCTTGTGGTAACCCTAATAGTGCTGATTGTTACATGGTAAGTCTATTTGGGGGTAGGGAACATTTTATCCTGGTTGTGAATATACTGAGGGTTAAAAGAGACATAAATAAGAATCTAGAAGAGCCTTATACAGTTGTGCACAGGGATGGGATACTTGACTTGAACATCATGTAAACCAACGCTTCTTTTATTTTTACAGCGTTCTTCATTTTCGGAAGGGCAAAGAGAAACCCAATGATGAAGAAAACCCCAAAGAAAATGAAAGGTTAGTGAGCCTCAATAAAAATGCATCCCCTCCTGTCCTTGCTATCTGTACATTACGTAGAACAGAACGGACATGTTAAACTGGTGCAAAACACTACTAGGACCTGGGACTCATGTAATGTCAGTGCTATTAATTTGCAGTAACTGATCAGATGTTAACTTTTTACTGGGTTACTGCAGTTTGATAACAGCTGATTGGTTTCTGCAGATTTATAGCAAGGGAAAACGTTTGCTCCTTTATTGCATTACTACTAGGCAGTAAATCAGCAGATCATGTCAAATATCTCTAATAGATTCAATTCTCATTATCATCAGCTAATCTAGACAGATCTTTCCTAAAAAAACACCTTTTCTTAGATTATATTAATAAAAGTGCACTTGTTATGTCTTATTGTCTTAGCAGTAATGATGAAAAGTCTAAAGGTAAAAAGAGGCCAAAAGACAAGGAAAAGTCTAAACTAAAAAAGAGGCCAAGAGACGAGGAACATTCTAAAGAAAAAAAGAGGCCAAGAGAAGAGGCAGATTGTAAAGAAAAGAAGAGGCGCAGAGATGAGGAAGATTCTAAAGGAAAAAAGAGGCACAGAAATGATGAAGATTCTAAAAGAAAAAAGAGGCGCAGAGATGAGGAAGAGTCCTAAACATGAGGAAAATCTCTAGAAATTTAGAAAATTCTCATTTTTTAAATCGAAATTACTAAACATATCAGAAATTTAAAATTTTTAAATTTGAAAATGCTCGATTGTTCGATAATTATCGAAAACAGTTCAGCGGTTCTGAAAAATCTGAACATTAGAAATCCACAAAGTCCGAATTGTGGCAGATCTGTGAAATCTGCTTTAGAACCGGGTTTGGGTCCATCCCTAGTCATTATGTCCTGTTGTTAAGTGGACTGTGAGGATAGCACTGAGGGGCAGTAATACCTGCTCATGCCATTGACATAGTTAGGATCCTGGGCATGGGAGGGGAGGTTCATTTTAGTTCCATTTTAATGCTTTATGTGCTTCCTCTATACGCATTTATCTACTCATAAACATGTACTGAGGGGTTGGGGACATGTATGATTCAGCCTTATTCATGTATGTACTTATCAATGTATTTTATCTTTCTCCCTTTGTATGAATTGTATGTATTGTAACATTGTTAACAAGAACAAGAACTGACATTTAATGCAGAAGTTTAAATAAGATTTTCCTGTATTGTATGAGAAGGAAACAACAATCCAGGGCACATGCCGATTGCCGTCAGGGGTCAGGATTGGTTGCCTAGTGCACCCTATGGTTTTTTTGCCTTCCTCTGGATTGTTGTGTTGACAAGCAGGGGGACATGTGCTGCTGTTTATTAAATAAAAGGCTGCGCTATCACAGATAATGTCAAAATAAAAACTGTGTCCGTCGTTATTTTAATTATGTCTGTAAGATAAGGGAGTGTTGGGGTAACTCCAGGACGTGGCTTATTGTTTAATTAGAGGGAAGAGTGGGATCTGCTGCCTGTGACTAAGGCAATGAGATCCAATTACATAAAGTCATACAGCCATATTAAGAAGAAAATGAAAAGTAGAAGGATGCAGTAACTGCGCCATGTGAACTGGAAGGTAGGGATGTCCAACCTTTGGCCCTCCTGATATTTCCAAACTATAACTGCAAACAGGAGGGACATCCCAGCTGTAAAGGAAACTGCACCTTCACCATGCTAACCTACACCAATCGCAACACCAAATTCTCCAACCTGCTCCAAACTCTCTCTCTTTTTTTACATCAATATATTCAAAGTAAAAGTTACTTCTCTTTATTTCAACTATTTGCTGAAATGCACAGGTATTTATTATGGTACCATTATCTGTCATACCAAAACAAAGCAATAAGTACATTTAGAGGTTCTTGACAACTATTCTATTGGTTGATATTAGCACTAGCCATTTTGCTGGTGTTGTTCTCATGCAGAACCAACACAATCATAATATTAAATCTCTTGCAGTTTCTAGATAGTTAATTTGTCCAAAATGCCCATAGCTGCCTCATTTCCTCTCTTAAGGTAAGGCTAATCCTTTGAAAATAGCCATGGGGTTCTTGGTAAATCTCCCCCAAGTGTTTATCCTGTAGGCCTCTTTACAAAACATATCATGTTCCCTTAAAAGGATCCATACCTCCTTTCTATCAGAGCAATCCATGATAACCACGAGAAATAGCTTTTTCTGACTCCTGCATTAACATAGAAATATCTTAGGCCAATAAGAAAATGAAGATAATAAATCTGCAATGCAGAAGTCACATATTTTTCACTTATGTCAGTAAAATGTTCTCTAGGCTCCCTTACAGCAAACCATTGCCACCTAGTGGCCACCATGTTTTTGTTCACATCAGTCCTGTTTAGGTGTGCCAGTTACTTAAAAAAGTACTTAGACTGAGGAATATATATAAGAATTGTGATGAGTTGCCATTGTGATCACTACTATAACTAATCCCTAAAATAAATATGCATGCTCATACCATACATTACATAGACAATATTGTCTAATAATCAGTAGTTTAGGAATATGCTTGCAAATTTCATAAGAGAAACATTAGACAATGTTAATTGCACTACATTTATCCTTTTAAGCCGACGAAGCGGTACGTTTTTTGAACGATCGTCAGCCGAAATAGACGTTCATCCCATGTGTGCACCCTGACGTTCGGATGTCATGCCTCGCCGCTTTGACGTGTGTACGAAGCTTATGAACCTGACTAATTCAGATTTCTACTAGTGAAGGCGCACATTTACGATAAAGGTCCGATTCAGTCTGTACCGACGGGATTGGCCTTGATCTCTAATGCGCGTACGTCCATATTGAGCATTTCTGATGCCGTCGAATGTCACAAACAATATACCTATACTTTTTATAAGGAGAACGCTTGTGACTGTAGCCTCATATGTGTATGCAGCTAGTCCCCATGTCAGCTTGATAGTGAATTACCAGATTAAGGTAAATGCCTAAACATTGGGCTAGATGTTTGTTGTGTACATACACTAGCACTGACCTGGCCTATTGGAATTTAAACATACACCTAAAGCTTTTAAATGTAAAGGGAATGTCCACCCTTTGAAAAAAAATGGTCACTTAATTGCCCCTAAGCCAAATGCAATTTTTTATGTTTTTATGTATTAAGTATTGCCCTTGTTCTCTTACTTTATGTGCAGAGGAGGTAGCAGGGGAAAAAGTAGGCAATCTTTGTCTGTGTTGTCAGCTATAACAGCCTTAATTGACTGCATGGAGGGAGGAGCCAGTTTACTCTGCCAGAATGGGTGCACTAATTATCCTTAAATATCTGGTTAGTAATACATCCAATAATATGCTAAATATATTGGTTGGAATTGGGGGCAGAAAACAACTGCACAGTTTTTTGTTTTAAAGTGGACATGTCCTTTAAAAGCTCATTAACATGATGCGTGGGCAGGAAGATGGCAGATCAGTGTGGGTAGAGTGAATAACTGGGCAAAGTGATCATGGGTAAAGCTCAAGCATGCAATAAACAAGCAATGTTATGGTGGGCAGGATCACATGACTAAACAATTCACTGGGCTCTATTAATTATTTACACCGTGACACAGTGATAGGATGGAAAAGACGGGGACTGCATACAGAGCAAGGAACAAACCTCTAAAGAGACCGTTTTTAAGTATTTTCGAACACACACAATCTACAGTACTTTTGATGATTTATTAATGCATGCTGACAATTTGGTATCATGGTTACTTTAAATGTCAATCAGCTATTGCACATGTAATAAATATAATAATATTATTTTAACAATGATATTTTCTGGTGAAAGGGCCCGTTCAAAGGCCAAGGAATCCAAGACACGGGGTTCATCAACACAGAAAAACGGGGCATCTCCCCTATATGAAGGCAGGCGACCAGACTTCAGGAAGTATAATAAAACGTTGATACTTTATTGAAACTTTTAAAAACAAGGCATGCAGGGTCCAAACAGGTATACTAGGAGGCACACAGACAAGCTCCCTTAAAATTGTCATTGCTATAACTACAATGATAGTCTTAAAATTATTTATTATTCCGCCACAAGTAAAGCCTGTCATTTAATGGTCTATTCAGTTTTATGTTGCCTACAAAATCGCATTACAGCGGTGAGGTGGTCTTTTAAGGAAAAACATCTGGAAATGCGGAATGCCACACAGATGCAAATGTGATAAATCATATCAAGTAGAACTAAACCTCAGTCCGATGAAAGAATCATTTATCATAACTATGTATTGAAATTCATCTTCTTGTACAATAGTTTTACTCTTGGTGCCAAGACAAAACAAGTTAAAGTGTAAACAGTCATGTTCTGTCAGGAATAATACAGCATTTTATTTCTGTTTGGCCTCCTTGGCCACCATACTGGGTTTTCTCTTGGGCAAATATTGTCCTAGCCAAGTTTATTAATATTATAAATCTTAATCTGTCTTTAAAACACTTTATACCAGAGGAACTTACAGGTGTTGATGTTTGTTGCTGGAAACGGCTAATTCTGGAACATACATCAGTGCCCCTTGCTTCTTAGCAATACAACCTTAACCGTAATGCATTTGCCAGCAACAATGCAGTGATGTTACAAGGTGCTACAATTCCCACAGCTCAGTCCAATAGTGATGGTTCTTTATACTGAGGCACTCCTCAGGACTCTGGACTCCTGTGTAATTACCATACAATCTCTGGCACACATGGTAATTCAATTTTAATATAAGTTTAGTTATATAACGTGAAAAAAAGCTAAGAAAAATATTTAACTGCCAAATTCCAAAAAGGGATCACATCTCTCTCCATCACACCAGTGTGACATGTCACGTGGTCGGGGGAACCCAACTATAGACTACAGTCTGGAGCTAGATCTACACTTCAAATTACAGATTAGTGCATTGTTCTTGGCAGCCTAATCACCCAGTTCTACATTCATGGCTCATGTAACATGTAACACTTATGCAGAAAGTAAAACCAATTGATTGTATTTGCTATAAATGCTCCTCATTATCTCAAGGCCTGAAACCATTTTTGACTGAACTCCCCAATTCCATCTAAATTCTTCTAAATCCAATTCCTTATCAGGCTGTTCCCATTTGTGTGAGATAAGACTGTCCAATAAAAAAGGAGGGTTGTGGAAATATTTCAAGCCATATAGGATTTAAAAATCTTTTGAGGTAAATAACTGAGGTAAAAAACTTAAGACATCTCACACACTGTTAATTTGACACAAAACACAGACATGCAGGAAAAGTGAAAGCGTACAAGTTTATGGACATTTTCACCCTTTAACCTGCTACTTTCCTTATAAAATGCACCTGGATCTAAGGTGTACTCAAATGCCAACCACAGACGTAGCAATATCATCAACTGATTACAACTATTCATGCTTGTGAAGGTTCTCATTCATCCAGGTCATGGTATATCTGTTGTATTCAATTAGATCAACTGGACTTGATGTTTAGTTCTTGAAGACGTTTCGCTAGTCATCCGACTGGCTTTTTCAATTCAGAATGACTTGTACAAGAATGTGTGGCAATTATGTAGCATATCACAGCCAGGTGTTAAGGACCTTCTAAATGCAAGGCGTGATTGCATTGTGGCTAAGAGGCGTTATAGGAACGCCCAGGATAAGGTGTCAAAACAGCATTATACATGGCAGATAGTTGGTGTCGAACCTCTGAGTGCTCTGATTTGTATGTGGGGGGACCAAACAACAACTGCATCAACGTATGGCCCAGCACAGAAGAGCCAATTCCTCAGGTCAAGACTCAGCCGTGTACCTGCATCTTAAGGAAAAAGGACATACTTTTGAAGATTGTAATGTTAACATATTGGCAAAGGAACGTGACTGGTTCAAGAGAGGTGTTAAGGAGGCTATTTATGTGAAAATAAAGAAACCTAGCCTGAATAGAGGTGGGGGGGATGACACCAACTGTCTGCCATGTGCAATGCTGTTTTGATACCTTACCCTGGGCGTTCCTATAACACCTCTTAGCTACAATGCAATCACGCCTTGCATTCAGAAGGTCCTTTAGGCTGGGTACACACCACCAGATATTTTTGGCCGAACGACCAATTCACGGCACTTTCAGTTGGACGGACGAACGTTTGATCGGACGCGTCGGTAAATTCCAGTTGATCGTGCGGTTCTTAGTGGCTTTTTTACTGTGAAGCTCAGGAGACAAAATACAATGTAAAATAACTCCTACTGGCTAAACAGGATTAGTAAAGGAGGCCATACACGCACCAATCATGGTCATTCGTAGAGATGGGATCCGGGTCCGACACAAACTCGGATCTGACACGAAACTGCTCAGTTCTGAAATCGTAATCATCTGTCCGAATCCGGATGGATCGTCTGCATTTCGGGACTTTGGAGCGCATTTTCGATAATTTTCGAATTTACACAGCTATTTTTGAAAATTATCGAAAATAGTATCAAACATTCGAAAATCCTCGAAAATACGATCGGAAATGCGAAAATGGTCTCCGATCATATTTATTTTCAAAAATAGCTTCCGTACATTCGAAAATTATTGAAAATTTGTTCTGGTTTCAGAATTTCGGATCTTCGGGATTTCCCCGAGATCCGGGAATCCGAAAACAACACAAAACTAGTGAGTCTCTAGTCTATTGATATTGGGGTGTTCTGATATGGATTTTTTTTTCTCCTATTGGACACATGTAACAGTGTTATCAGTACAATACTGATCATAGGGGGCCACTATTGCTGTATGTATAGACTTCTTCAATGTCCAATTTATCTCATTCAGATATATAAAGAAAAGAAGGGGAGGGAGTTTGCTTAATGTTTATGAAGCTGCTTCTCTCCTTTAGAGGCGAATGGTTGGCGGCTGTCCAGAGGCACATACCTTTAGAAACTACACAGAGACTAGGTATGTTTTTGATTTTTAGCACAATCTCTCTAGATAGAAACATCTGGTATACAGAATTTATTGAGAGGGGAAGTAATATGACACATTAATATCCTCCTTTATTTATGTTTAAGTCCCTAGTCAACCAGATATATACAGTATAAGTTGAATGGCCAGACTCCAGATAGGTTTCAGAATTGATAAGAATATTAGAAAATATTCATATTGGAAAAATGTGGGAAGCATTTATCACCATATATTAAGGGGGAGATACAATGTATGCAAGTATTGGTTATTGCTGATGCCACACTCTGCAGGACGGTAACGCAGGGGAAAATCTAGTGCAATGTCGGAGCACATGCTTTTCACAAATAAATGGTGATTGCAGTGCAAATCAGTGCACCTAGTGTGGCCAGGCTAATTGGCTACAACTAGCACGCGATCAGAGAGCATATTAAAACATGATGGTCTAGCCTAGCCCTAAATTAAAACCCATGTGTAAAACCCATGCTACCCGATGTAATACTGGGTTAGCAGGGTCTTCACTCAATTTAGGGGTTCTTGCACAATTTTCAAATACACTTCATGCAATAATATTTAAGTTAGGCTTTGTGATAAATACAGTATTACCATTAAACCTAACGTGTTGTATGAAGGAGTAAAAACCCCAGGTATTACACAGTCATTACTGCATCACAGGAACATAGTAAAATTAAACAGGAACCAATATTACACCCCCCAAGATTTGCACAGAGCAACCAATTACATATCTATTTATAAAGCAACCAAATAGATATTTACTTTTCATGACTTACAGCAGTATAGTATATATTTATATTTAAATATAGACATATCGTCTATCCAACCTATTCAGCAATACCCACAGTTGATCTAGAGAAAGGGTCCAAGCTGATTTTTTTTATTATGCAGTAGAGTTTAATGGTTTTACAGTTACACACTGATCAAGAACACTCACTCCTATCTCAGACTGTAATAGAGAATTCCCCTTGTATATTTTTAAATATAAAATGAAAAATAATAGAAATAATTAGATAATTGGTTGTACGATATATGTCCTCAGTATTTATTAATTAAACCACATCATATCCATTATCATTATCCATGTCTAGGTTTTTGCACCACGTGTTCCTGTTGGCACTGCCACGTTTTGCATCTCTGCTATTCCTATGAATATTTGGGGAATTCTATTCGCTGAGGCTGATCTATTGCATCTATTGCAGCTTTATAAATTTGTTGTTCTAAGATGTTTTCTTGCTTTAACAAAAGCCCATTACTTCCAGAAATGTTTTTCTTGAAATGTGTAACATCTGATTACAATTCTATTATTGTTTTTTAAAGAGACCTCATCTGAATCCAGCTCTTATTGCTCGTTGTTACGTTTTATTACAGTTTATATAGATCTTGTAATGATACAGCCATGTGTAATCCTCATAGATTTTTTTTTAAACTTCATTCTCCTTACGGTTTTTGCTTCCAAAACTTAAGCTCTTGCAAGCTGCTTGTTATAGTAATTGAAAGGGTTAAGAAAACACAAGGAATTCTAAGGGAAAATCTCTGCTTCAACAGGATTTAAACTGGACTTTTTAAAATTAATTTTATTCAGATCTTGTAAAAAAAGTTATTTTATGGTATTTATTTATTTATTTATACATATACACCAGATGGCAGTGTGGTGCCATTTTTGTGGCATATGACCTTTGGGAATTTCTAGGGGTCACTTGGGCTGCGCAGCATTCCTTTTGTCTGAAGAAGGTTCCTTTGTAGCACAAAACGTTGCAATAAATCAGTTCACACAAAGTCTTGCTAGCGCTAAGTTCACCCAGCACTGTTTCTGTACTATTGTTTGCATCTCTGTAATATTGTGAAGGATATACATGCTCCTCTTTAAATGCACTCCATTTAAATTCATCCTTTGACTTTGCAGTTATATTAAAACATTGCCTTAAAGAAGCAGTTAGAGAAGTCAGTTCAGTTACTGCAGCAAGAGAACAAGAAAGAAAAAAACCCAAGAAACACAATTAGCAATTGCTGGTAATCTATTACATTACTGTCTATTGCTAAAGTAAATGAAAGTGAAGACATCTTGCATATAAAATAATACCTTTTATTGGCTAATAGTGATTGAAAAGGAAGCTTTCAAAGCACTTAGGCTTCTTCCTCAGACATAATACAATACTGAATGTTGTAAAGCACACTATTTATACTTACTAGAAATGGAGCAATGCCTTCTTATAACAGAAGGAATCTTGCAGTCTTGTGCTATATGAATAGCATTGCCCACAGAATAAGAAGAGTGGCGGTGATATGCAAGATTTCTCCTTTATGTCCTATGGCCAATGCATGTGTCCAGAACCGCTGGCTTATTAACATGCAATACAGCCTATGGTATAGTGCCAATCATCTGACCTGCAGACATGACATGTTTTGATCTTGTTAGATCTCGTCAGTGCAAGATACAGATTTATGGCTCTACGGGGTAGGACTTGGGAGCACAATAGACAACCATAGGCTGTACTGCATGTTAATAAGCCATTGTTCCCAATTTTACTCTGGGGAACCTGGGAGTAATTCGTGTTTCTTAAGCTAGGTAAACACCTAGCGATTTTTCCTCCTGACCGACCGCGTCCGATAGTCACCGCGACCGATCGCGCGGTCCATAGAGGACCGTACGATCGGACGAGGTTTTCCACCCTGTCCGATCGTCCTTTCGTCCGATTTGGACGAACGGTCAATCGGACATGGGCACCTTCGAATGCGATAATTTCGGTCCGATCGAGGGATACACTGAACTATCGGTCGATCGGACCGAAATATCTAATCGTGTGTACCCAGCTTTAGATTTTTATTCAAATAGCATGAGACTGTAAGATAACTTCTGTTATAAGAAGGCTCTGCTCCATTTTAATGCTCAGTGAAGGGCTTTTTGCTCATTTTGGCCCACCTCTCCTTAAGCTATCTAGCTGCCTTGCCTATACATACTAGAACAAAGACTTTCTGACATTACACAGATGTTATCTTTTCCCCCATGCATGGCAATGGCTGTCGTAAATAAAACAGTAAATACACATTCAATGATCACAGGCAGTAATAAAAGAGTTAGCAAAGGTTAAACAAACAGTCAGACACACTTCACCTTAAAGGATCGTACACACCAGGCGATGTTCAGCAGACCCCCTTTCTGATGAACACCCGTGCCGAACGGATGAAACGGCTGATAGTCGCGCGTGTGTATGCGTTAGGACGAGGGCCGTTTGCCAAGGGTCGGTCGGGGTTCGGGGGTCTGGTGAACATCTCCAAGTGTGTACGATCCTTAAGTGTCAATAGAGGATCTGGTTTAAATGAGAAATTTATGGGTAAAGTAAATGAAATAAGGGTTAAATGGTAAATTTTCATGCACTCGGGCGATTTTGCCCACAATTGCCGATAAATGGGGCAGATACACCCAATCTGCTGGGGCAGATCAATTCACAATGCCCTACCAAACTCATATGCATGGGCAATTAAACTACAATGTTACATAGTTAAGAGGCACTCAGATCCATCTTATTAATTAATATTCATTGCTAGTTGACATTAAAGCCTGGTAAGAACAAGAAGATATATTTCATGACATACATATACATAAACTAGGTGTTTGAGATGAAAATATTTGGAATAAGAATCAATAAACTAAGAACTTTGATATCTGATGCAGTTAGATATTACCTGATTGGGTGCTGCATGGAAATAGCACGGATAAACTTTTGCACCTCTTATTGCAGAAGCACTACAAAAGGCTTTATTTGTTTAATATGACCAGTACAATTTAGCTCAGTTATGAAGAAGTCAGTTTAGGGCTGGTTTGTAATACCTTGGTTCCACCGACCTGTGGACAAAATAGTCGGTTCACAATAAGTACAAGGTGTGGCACTCCCATGTACAGAATGAAATGATGTTAAATCTGAATATGAAGTTGGACTTTGTGCTTGTAATTTTAACAGCATCACCTTAATCCTGCCTCTGACAAAGCATGTTTACTAAAGTGTGGGAAGCTCTTCACCAGCAAAACTAAGTCCTTATGAATCTTCATTGTTTGCCAGCAATTCTCTTTGATTTTAAGAAACCAAATTTTTGACCTTTAACCTGACTTCATTAGCCAGTGACAGTATCAAGTAAGCCTAAGAAATTCTTTCCTGTTTTCATCTGTAATATTTTAGAATCCCCAACTGTGGACATGTCCTTCAAACTTCCACATAGCTACTGATGATTTTAGTTATTTAACGGATTATTTACTTTTGGAATGATTATTGAAGATGTGTATTTTTTATATCAACAATATAGTTATACATGTATATATTAGCTGGTCTAAGCTTGGTGCTGCTAACTTGGTAACTTGGACCTAGGCGGTTAAATGGACGCAGTGTATACTGGGGGAGTTTGATGTCTGTGCGAGACACTTTGTAAATAAGAGACCTTTGAACTTCCCTCCAAAAATCCAAACTATGCAGACCAGTTAAGAGAGAGAACAGAGGACAAATAAAACTGGAGGGGAAAGATCTGGACCTTGTTTGATCCACTGACATAAATGATCACCGATAAGAAGAATAATGTGAGAATTCATGTTTTTTGTTAATACCCGTGCCCCATGCACGGATATGCACTAAGTGAATTAATGAAGAATCTTGGGGGGGGGGGGCTTTTCCTGCACAGTTGGGTCGCCTTCCACAAGCAAATGTACATTTAGTTTAAATACTTTTAAACATGGACTTTTATAGTGAATCTGTAGGTAACAGATGAGAATCTAATAACTTTTATTTTTATTAATGACTAGTACTGTAGCCACAGCTTATTACATATTGTGTGTATAGTGTTAAGTACATGGGCTACTAGGATTTGGATATTAAATATTATTAGTTGTTTATCCATTAAAAAAAATCTCAGCAAAAATTCATTTTTCCTTTGCGTGAACATTTTAATTAAATTAAATTAACTTTTGACCATTTGGACAAAGTAAATAATTTTTATTAACTGGCATTATCTTATGCAGACATGTAAATGTTTCTATATTGGGCAACAGGTTTAACATGGAAAAAACCTTCTAAAGATTGTCCTTAACCCTTCAACATCTAATTTTGCTTTATTTTGTTCTGTTTCAGTCTTTGCAGGGGCCACCATATTGGATATAGGCACATCCTGTTCCTGTACTCTTCTCCCTCCAGTGTCATTTATGCACGTTTCCTGATGACTTAGGGGGCACAACCAAAGAGGTAAACGATGATGCACAGCTGTTAAAAAGCTGTGTTTTATCTGAAAGCAGTACAGGGGGCTTCCTCTCATCCAGAGTTTTTTTTTTTCGAAAAAATGCTGAAAAAGCAAACTCAAACTCCTATTCTTTCTGCAGTTCATGTAAAAACCTCTCTAGTTCCTATCAGTACTATTCTCTATGTACTCAATACTCACCCATCTCCCTGATCTGGTAGTTTAGTCTAGATCAGTGTTTTTTCAAGCTGAGATTCTATTACCTCTACTACCCCTAAAGTACTTACAACTGATTATTAGTGACTCAATTTCAGTTGCTTTTTCTATCACTATTTGGATAGAAAAACAAGGTGGCATAAAAGCCACAGGAATGTGAAATCACCCTTAATGTAAAATATGAGTATTATAATCAAAGCTATAAGAATATATTCTGGTTTGAACAATGTACTGAGAAGTGTATAGCTATTCAATTTGATTAATGCTAACCCTTACTTATAATTCACATTGTGTTGCACAAATTCTTTTGCTCTAATGCGATCATGTTGCAGGGTATGATACCTATTAAGGGACCCACATATCAGTCTTACAACATGCAGAATTCCAGTGCAGCTGCTTTTTTAGACCTCAGAGGAATCTTACTAAATGCATGAACTCATTTGGTCTGTTTTGTAAAGCACAAACATATGAAAGTCATAGGATATGTCAAATTGTGATTTGAATCATGTATGAAAATGGTTCTGTTGGGAATTTTTAGATGATCCATCTAACGTCCATATATTGGAAACATTCTTTAAGGTTGGTGAAAGAATGTTTTATATTTGAATTTATTTACAGTTTTTGTTGGACATTCTCATCTTTTTTTTACATAATAAATAATACAATTAACAATTAATCTCTCATTCTTTTTATCTAGTTATTTTAGAATCTTTTCCTTACAATTAAATCTCATTTATCTCATTCTTCAGAAACATGAAATTCTCATGTTGGGGAACGTCAGATAATTGATTGCTACATCCTCTGTACATTGTATCCAACACAAATATGACTGCGTTGGTTTGCGGTGATTGCTTCTATAATGTTGCATAAGACCAGAAATACAGAACAATGTTTTGGCCTTATCAACTATATTTGAGGTTGAAATATTGGTGGATATTTTTGCTTTTCCAAATCTGTCAAAAATCTGATCAGAATATACTTGGTTTACCGGTTACGTGGCCTTCAATAGGTTGCACTAAAATTGCATTTTTTTGGCCAACACACTACCACATACAAAAATGAGATCAGTAAATTGGGGGTAAATATATGGTATCCAATGGGCCGCACGGTCAGTAGTGCCAGAGGTACTGCATTTTATTTCAGCCAACAGACTACATATTGGTTTATTGATCAGTATTCTGTCAGTCTGTCAAGTAAATAGGGTTGAAAATGACCTGTGTGTACAGGCCATAAAATCTCCTTTTGGCAGCCTCAAACATCCTGGATGGACCACATCCAGAGAATTTAGGGATCAAGCAAGTTAGAACAGTTTGGTTAAGGAACATGTCAAAATAAAAGAACTTTAAGCAGATGTTGTGATGTTGCATTGGACTTTGTTCAGTACTAGTCCAGCTTTCTTATATACTAATGTTTTTTTTAAAAGATTTGCTGAAAACTGCAAGCAGGTTATTATGTCCTAAGCTTAAAAAATATGCAATATGCTATAACTATAACAAATCACTACCAGATTTGTGTGTGTGGCTGATGCAATAAGAGGAGCCAATGTTTGCCTATGCTAAAATTTGTAGCAACGAAGAGGTGTTACTGGGTTACTGCAGTTAGTCAGTAGACATCTGATTGGTTGCTGCAGATTAACTGCATAGGCCAATGTTTGCACTTTATAGTGCATCAGCTCCAAAGTATTGTATTCAATATTTTGGTGTAGAAATACAACTACATCAGAACTATTATCATAACAAAACATTTAAAATACTTTGTGGCTGATCTAAAGTTACAAAAGTTTCCCTCAACTATTACTCTGCAGCAATCAGATGCTTTCTTACTACAAAAACCCAGTAAAAAGCTAACTTGTGATTGGTTGGTTTGTTGCAAATTAATAGCAAAGACAACCTTTTGCACCCTTTATTGCATCAGCCTACTTGAATCCGGCTTTTGCGTGTTTCTGAATTTGTGGGTGCAGCTGCACTGATCACCTGCACACAATGCAGAATATTGAACGTGTGCTGTGTCTGAGTGAATAAATACAATACAGGATCATCTTCTAATATACTTCTAATGTTTCTCTAGTATAACTTTGGTGCAAAGAAACAATAACGTGTAAAAAAATGTTTCTTTACCCAAACAGTTATGAAGTACACAGCCTGTATACACCCCCCAACAGGAGCTTTCTGCTAAAGGTTCTCATTTTGTTTTATTGAGACCTTTTCCATTAGCTTCTTATAATTATTTTCATCTTACCCTTTGGTGCAATTCCAGCACCCCAGCTAAGTATCAGTACCAATACTTGTGTTGGCTGGTAATATACCAAAGTGATACCTTAAACATAAAATGGGCTTTAAAATGTCATTTAGGTCCTTCCAGACCATTGTCGGTCATGCTTAACACTGTCTGGAAATGGGGCATGTAACAATTGTATAGTCTGACTCATGACAAATGCTACATGAAACAGTACATAAAACAGTAGAGTATTTTGATCCCTCATCTCTGTAGGATACCGGCTGCCCCAAGCATGATGTTAAAAAAGACTCATCCCTTAGGCCTCCTTCCACCTGGAATGAAATGGGATGTGTGGCTATCTCCATAGCTAGTTACATTTCATTGACTACTGTGTGTCCTACATTTTGAATGAGGTACATTTCCCTTTAAATAACAGGATAAAATACACATATTAATCAGCGTCATTGTGCATTGAACATTTTTGTCCAACAATGAACCCAGTGGTACCTTATTGGTTATAAAATAAAAACATTACTCTTATAAATGCTCTTGGAAATTAAATATATTTTGAAATCCAAATAATTTTTTCTCTGACTACAAAAGCTAAAACTCCCTGCCAGAAGAGGACTAATAGGAGAAAATCTCCAACCTCCAAAGACTCATTTACAATTTCTTTTGGAAAGAAAACATACTCATCCCTACTGGACTAGACTGTGACGGGGGTGAAGAAAGATGGGTCTTTAGGGATGACCTCTTGGCAGACGGATGACTCGGTTGATTGACATAG
The DNA here is from genome assembly GCA_019447015.1 of Hymenochirus boettgeri. Taxonomy (NCBI): domain Eukaryota; kingdom Metazoa; phylum Chordata; class Amphibia; order Anura; family Pipidae; genus Hymenochirus; species Hymenochirus boettgeri. Next base: position 238,074,440 of record CM033473.1, on the reverse strand, counting down.
GGACATTGAACGTATTTGGATTTTGGTATCAGTTGCAGGGAATATATTTAGAGACCATGTGTCTGGCTCTTTCATTTCCAACCTGAGCTTTTGATGGTAATATGAGTTATAAGAAAGCTCTAGCCTGGATGCTCCAGATTCTCTTGTCTTCTCTCTCATTTCTCTCAGTCATGGCTCATGTGTGTAAAATAGATCAGAAAACGAAACTGGGGCTGTAAATGGGGAGGTCGTATCAGATGCTTTCTAAGTAAAGATCATTTATCCTTGTGAGGATAAAGGCCACATTTTTTGTTATTTTCTAAATGTGTGGTTAACCTTAAACTATAGGATTCAGTAGCTGGCATGAGCACTTTCTACCCTCCTACTTGTATCTGAATGCTAGCGGTTCACTCAGAAGGAGGTACAATATATTGGGCTAAATAAGTGTAAAACCCATGTTACCTAATGTAGTTTAGGGTTAGTGAGGGTTTTACACTCATTTTGCTCTGCCTGTGCCATTTCCAAGGGTTTTTGAAAATCACACACTGCAAGCAATTCAATGAATTTAATGTTATTTGCGCTACTTTTTAGTGTGGAAATTAACCGCTTTTTGATTGGGCGTTAAAGCCTAGCCAAAGATTCCACAATGAATAAACTGTTGCAAAGTGGTTAATGTAGTGCAGAAACGAGTGCAGGTACATTGCAATAGGGAATATAATGTATCTCCCCCTTAGATCATGTTAGGGTCCCCAAATCCTCATGATTTAAAGCACAGTACTTTTATTGTATCTATACACCTTTCTACACCATATATATTTATGCAACTATTTTTTATATGTTTAATTCACTGCACTTCTTCCCCTATCTTCATTCTCTGTATTGCAAACCCAAGTTGCTCACCATAATTACATGCGTATAGATTCTTTACTGCCTGTGATTTGGCCACTGAAGTGTTATTCTACCCACTACTGAAATCCAAATGGATTAAATGGATAAAGCTGAATGAAACAAAACTTGGCTGAATTAAGCTGCCCTGCAATCTAATGTGTCAGGCAATTGCTATAACTCCAATGCTGCTCTGCTGTATGCCTGTACTTCCCTTCTATAAGTATTGATAACTACACTTTAAAAAATAACAGTTTAACAATGGAAAGTACCTGGGGCAGGGAGGTTGGACTGATTATTCCTACCTCACAATATTGTTTCATTGAGGAGCTACAGCACATACAGTTTTCATTTGCCAGGTTAGTCCTTGACTAGTCCTGTATTAAACATAGTGCTGGAGCCAAGAGGAAGACTGGCAGAACCAGTATTCTTTGGGCTGATGCTCCTCACAGAAACAGTATTGGGAGGTAGAAATTACCAATCCTATATCCCTGTCCCAAGTACATTCATTTTAATGGTATTTTTTAAAAACTTTATACACACGATAGTTATTCTTTGAGTTTCCATGGTAGCTCTTAAGAAAATGACATCCATCCATGAGGCTTTCACAGCATTACATGAGCTAGGGGAACTCAGAGGATTTAATGCCTTAAAAAAAACAAGCGTCTCTTCTCTAATTTGATCAAGAGTAAAGCAAGGTACACACACAGGTTATCTCTAGTGTGTGTAGCGGCTTTCCCCGAACGAGAGCGTGGCTGCCATTCATTCCTGTCAGCTGAGCTCTGAGTTCAGGAAAAAACAAAAATTTCCCTCGGCCATGGTATTCTTCGAACGCTCCTGACTGTGTGTATCCAGATCTTTGAAAAATGTCAGACAGGATCTTGCAGATTATTTCTGTCATTGTCATTCTTTCCTGTGTGTATCCAGCTTAATTTACACCATTCCTGGTGTTTAAAAAGGAAGCTAAAAGTCGCTGTGGTTGGAGGTTTCTTTTTTACTTTTTTACAAAGCAAAAGATATGGAAAAGCACTGTTTCCTTCTATCTTTGCTAATGAAACACAGCCGCCTCCTGTCACCACAAATTAACAGAGAGAGAAGCCGCCTGTCTGACTACAGTCTACATTTCAGAATACCCAACCATAAATATTTCTCTTTGATTTTCCTGCTAACACTCTCATTAGTAAATGGTAGTTTTATTCCCAGGAAGCACCATGCAACCTGACAATGCTGGGGATTTGCATAAATATACACCAGCTGAATGATTGTTTTAACATTGAATGACAAAACAAGTTTGATGGGTTTCTATAAGGGACGCTAAAGGAACACTGCAATCTATTAGAAAAAAACCCACTGCTGTGCTTATTATAAAAATTAAATGTAGCAATTAAAGGGAATGTCAACTTATAAAAATTCCTACTAACCTCCCTCACCCCTACCTTACAGATAAAATGGTTGTAGCCGTGTTAGTCCAGTAGCATATACTAAAAAACCTTTTTATTATGGACTAACAGTTCATTTTTACAGACAAGCTTAAACATGGCTAGGTAAGCCTAACTTACCTACTCCACATTACCCAATAAGCTGGCCTTCAAATGTTGCTTCTCTTAAATCTGTATGAGCATGTCTCGAGTTCGCACATGTGCAGAGGAGGTGGCATAGTCAGCAACAGTCCTTTTTTCATGGCTTCATCTGTCGCTGCTGTGATTGACTGGTGCGTTGGAAAGAGGATGGATGAAGAAGTAGCACTCAGGAAGAAAAAAAGCTTACTTATGAGAAAGTCTCTCGCCAGGAACATAAGTCAGGTAAGTCAGTATTGCCATCTTGCAGGCTCATTTACCCAGACATGGAGTTCGCTACCAGTTAGCACGACTTATTATTAGCGTTGGATGCGCAGGTTACGCCAGAATCACCCGCACATCTGATGCTCGCAATTCAATATCGCGTTTGCGCTAGTTTTAGCGCACGATTTTCACGCCAGCAGATAGCAAATCCCTAACCGTGATTTCGTCTAAGAGATCTGACGTTTGTGCTGCCATCTGTTGGTGAATCAAGTGATTGCCTTAACTGGAGATGAGATATCCCTTATCGCTTATATTATATAAATAAATGTATAATTTCATGGGGAATACATTGGGTTTTTCGGAGGTACTATGTTGGTGGGAGTGGGTAAAAGTAATATATATAGGGACAATGCTTGTGAAAGTTCTCATTCATCCAGGTCATGGTATATCTGTTGTATTCAATTAGATCAACTGGACAAGTTTAGTTCTTGAAGACGTTTCGCTAGTCATCCGACTGGCTTTCTCAGTTCAGAATGACTTGTACAAGAATCTGTGGTAATTATGTACCCTGGAAAATCCCAATTAGCATATCACAGCCAGGTGTTAAGGGTGTAATTGCATAGTGGCTCTGAGACAATGAAGTGAGTTTCTTAATTGTTTATTACATTATTTAAGCAATAGGCCCCATAGAAGCCATGAACCTGTGTCCTGAACTGATACAATGTAATAAGACTGAAACAAGAACATGGGTTCTTTATAGGACCTCACATTTACCATCCTTCTCTAACAGAATCCCTGGTGACAGCTGTGAGTTAATGGGGAGGGTGAGTATTGAAAGATAGATTTATAACTTTAAAGGACAACTCCACCCTCATTAGAACATCTTTTAGAAAGAATGACCTCTATAAAATATGTTGATATATCATACTTTGTCCTATAAATTAATTACTGTATGCCTGCTATGCTTCTGGATGCCTCATGGAAAAAATTTATAAACCTATACTGAGCCTGTGCTGAGCCTGGGCATGCTCAGAAGAGGCAGATAGGGGATTAACATTCAGTCATTGGCTGTGATGTCAACTGTCAAATCCATAACTGACAGTTGCTAACTGGTAGAACCAGGAAGCAGAAACAGGGGAAACAGGACATTGTGCAGGATTTCAGGTTAGACTTATATATTTTACATTACAAACTATTACCGTTTAGGGTTTTGGGGGGTGATTTACTTGTATGTAATTTTTCATTTTAGGGTTGGACTTGCCCTTTTATAATAGAATGATCCAATGGATCTCCTGTTGGTTGGAAATTTAAGGGGGAAGATTGATTCAAGCTCTGCACAACAGTTGTATTTCACTGTGGTGTTTCTACTGAACTATAACACTCTACACAATGTTACAATAAATAGATCAAGAATAGAGATGGACTGGATTGCGGATCTGAACCCAATTCCGCAATGGATTTCCGTGATTCAATGATTTTGCGGGAATTCCGCTTTGCAGATTTTTTTAAGACGCATTAGAAAATTCAAAGAAAATTTCAAGGAATTTTTGAAAATTTTGTAAAATTATACAGTAACCTACTGTAAATAGTTTTGGGACCCGGAAAATTGTCTGGGGAAAAGACAATTAGATTCTTTTTGAAAGAATCTGATTGTAACCAATTCTGATTAGACAAGAATCTGATTGGTTACTATACCAATCAGATTATTTCTAAAATAATCTGATTGTAACTAATACTGATTGGTTACAATTAGATTCTTCCAGAAAACATACCAATCAAATTCTTTCTGAAAGAATCTGACTAACCAATTCTAATTGGTTACAATCAGCTTTTTTTTTTTTTTTTTCTGAAAGAATCTTATTGTTATACCAATAAGATTATTTTCCAATCAGAATTGGTTACAATGGGATTCTTTCAGAAACAAAATGATTGCTTAGTATACCAATCAGATTCATTCCCAATCACAAATGGTTACAATCAGATTCTTTCAGAAAGCATACCAATAATATTATTTCTAAAAGTATCTGATTGTAACCAATTCTGATTAGATACAATCAGATTCTTTCAGAAAGTATCAGATTGCTATACTAACCAATCAGATTCTTTTCCAATCAGAATTGGTTTCAATCAGTTTATTTCAGAAAGAGTCTAATTGGTTCTTTCTCAAAGTATCTGATTGTAACCAATTCTGATTGGATATAATCAGATTCTTTCAAAAAGAATCTGATTGGCATACTAACCAATCAGATTATTTTCTAAACAGAATTTGTTGCATTCAGATTCTTTCAGAAAGATTCTGATTTGTTAGTATACCAATCAGATTCTTTTCCAATTACAATTGATTACAATTAGATTCTTTAAAGGGGCCCATACACGGTGTAATGAAATTGGTCGATGAACTATAGACCAGATTTAAATTGGAAACGATCGTCGTACAATCGGACATAAACGAACAAGATAAAAATGGTTGGGATAGCTGTGTACAATCTGGCATTAATAGGCAGATATGATTGTGCAAGATGTAAATTGTTGCAAAATAGATTGTGCCGCTAGAAAGCAACCAATTCACCATAAATTGGCAGATTTAATCGTTGCCGATTGTGTAATGTGGCGGAAATGACGAACGTACAAAGCACATTTTGGGGCTAAGGTCTCGAATGGTAATGAAGAATGAAGTAATTTGCAGTTGTGTTTGCTGATTTTTCTTTCATTTCTTTCAATATTATTGCTAATGAACCTGTGTGTTCATACATCAATTAATGTGCCTGTTGTTGTCATGTGTACCACAGCACACATTGCCATCATGAACCAAATATACACTCTATGGTCTCACACCTTTGAGTCTGTGAGTTCTGCTTACTCCAGAAAGTTGTTTATTTGACACTCCAGGAACGTTTGTTGGACGATCATCCATAGACATAAACAATTTTGTTGTAGCAGATAAAAATGTTACGTTCTGACCGATCACCTTCACTTTCAATCAGATTTTCTCAATCTAATTGCACCAGATACCATTAACGAAACAATTGATGTACAATTGTGGAGTTCGTACAATGATTGTACAACAAAATTGCATCGTGTATGGGCCCTTTTAGAAAGAATCTGATTGGTTAGTATACCAATCAGTTTCTTTTTGAAAAAATCTGATTATAACCAATTCTGATTTGAAATAATCTGATTATCTGTTCCCCAGACCATTCCCCAGGTCCCAGAGCCACTAACAGTAAGTTACTGTAAAACTTTTACAAAATGTTCGAAAATTCCTTTAAAATTCTAATTTTTCTAAAATTTCGGTAACCCTCGAAAATAGAATGTGTAATCTGGAAAAACAGTTTGATCGTGAGGAAAGTTATTTTTTTTAATGTATGGATGTATGTACGTTTTTCCCAAACCATTTTCCAGGTCCACAGGCGGAACGGATTTTAGCAGTTTCTCCCATCTCTCAAAACCCAGGATTTAAATATCTTCCTGTAGAGATTTATCAAAACAAATCAATAAACAAACAGAAAAATGTGATAGTGTTATATAACAAATATAGGATGGATAATGTCCGTCTTATCTAGATGTTAGGCTGCACTTTATGTATATTTAAAAAAAGATGTGTATATATGTCCCCTCTAATACCTATTGGGGTACACCCAATAGTTTCCCTTCTGCCTCTGTATATTGTGTAAAATATTCATTTAGGGGATGTATATATATATATAAATATATATATATATATATATATAAATAAAACACGAGTAATTATTTACCACTCCTTATCCCTTTTTTTCAACCTCCTTTAACTTAATTGGGGATGTGATCTAACCTTTGTGAATTGATGAAGAACCAATGGCCTCTTAATTTAAATTATTTTAATGCTGTTTATATTTCTTTTTATATTGGGTTGCAGTTCAGCCTCTAAATATCATGTTTGAGACTTAAAAGATATAAAATAGTGTATACACTCAAGGTTTTCATTGAAAAAGACCGGGCAATGGTGGGTACTCAGCTAGTCAGACATATTGCTCACTGGATCAGATGGTCCAACCAATTTGCTCCCTCGCCTTGTACAGAGGTCCCAGATGAAGTTTTATGTGTATGTGTGTATAAGGGTGGTAGGTTAGGCAGAAGCTGCATTGATTGCTATAGCAATAACTATAGGGATTGCTTTAGGAAACGATTTTACTAATTTCACAAAGATCCATCTTTTTGACTGGTTTTGTAGCAAGTATACAAAAATGTAACCAGTGAGGATAGTATAGAGAGTTAAAGGTTGTGTGGGTGTATGTGTATAGCTTTGGGGTCCTTGCTTTATGGAGCCGCTGGAAAAAGCTAAATTTATTGAAGTTCCTATCTCGGATACTTTCCAAATATTTGTCCAGCTTACACAGCTGTGCTCTGTGTTTGTTGCCAGATTCCCAGGGAGAGCTGTGTATAGAAGTGTCACTGTGCTTAAGTATTACATTTCACTCTCCCTTCTAAACAAGCTGCTTGGAGAACAATTAAATAACCTTGTGCCTTATCATAACACTAGAATTTGTACGTAAAGGGGCCGTACTACTGACATATCCCTATTTAATGCTAGCAAACAATGTAGTCTCAGGTACAGTGAAGGGATTTCTTAGAAAATGTTTATTGATTTATTTTGAACATGCATTAATTAGTATATTGATTGAACTGAACTTATTGCCTACACGAGGGGGGTCAACAATATCTTTATTTACTGTACAACAAAGTAACGTGCATGCCTTAACTATAGACTAATCTTTTTACATCTCTCTCATGAACATTGCAGTTACACCAGCTACTGTTGTCCATTGTTTGCTTAAACACATGGGTGGCAAACTCGTGCTTTATATGTAATAGTTTATCTTGTTGCTATGAGCAACAACAGTGACACCAGGCTGTACTTTTTTCCTCTAAAGCTAACTACATCATATTTGGCCACATTAATCAGCTTGGCATTCTTTATTCAAGACCAAAAGTATACGTTATTTCCATAAAAAGCTTTCTCCTATGAAATAAATATAATTCTTTATATGGTAAAAGGCTCTGCAAGAGGCCGAGTCCTAGTCTGGGCAGTTTATATTGTATTTTTTTCTGGTTTCACTTCTGGAAAAGGGTTAAGTTGTCCTTAAGAATTCTTTTGTTCTGAAGTATACAGGGAGTTTTTATTTGTCAGGTTGGAATCCATCCTGTAGACATGGGTTTGGCAGAGGTAAATAGCATTTTGCCTAACAGCTGGCCAGGATCATGTCGGAAAACAAATTTCTGCTATGGTCCACTCCCAGGCAGGGAAGGCCAAGACCGGGGGCCCTATTGACCTCTATGGCAAATATGACACAGTTTGGACTGTAAACAAATAGGATGGAGCTAAAATGGTATTGGGCTATAGGAAAAAACTGGCACACAATAAAGGACACAATAGAGTTAATATCAAACTAATTCAGGAGACTGAGGTCATTTTTTCTCTCTGCTCCATTTCTGTAACTAAGACAAATATTTGTTACAACTTGGATTGGCTTCTGCTTTAAAGAATGGAAGAAATGCAGGGTTTGGGTAATGCGGCTGCTTTATACAAATACTTGGTGAGTTTTCCCTCATTCATTCGAACACTGTCTCATACTTTGAAGGCATTATCATAACGGAATGTCTACACTGGCTCAAAACATTGTTACCAGAGTATTTCAGAATATTATGCAAGTTAGGACTTCACCTATTATCAATAATATTCTACTCAATAAAAGGAGGAAGAAGATATTTAAAGTAATGTGACGCTTCACCCAAAACAACAAAAAAAAAATGTTGCTTGTCAATTACCTGCCTCCAACTCCATCAGGTATATTAAGCACTTTATTAGATATATTGCTAACCAGATATTTAAAGGCACAGTTCAGTGGAAATTATCAATATTTGTTAAATTGTTAGTTTGTGTAATGCCTTCTTAGTTATTCTACATATTCTCTACCATTTTGAAAAATCAGTTGATTTCATATCCTTTGCTATTCCCTGCTGTTGACATTAGTGAGCTGCCATTTCAGGTTCTAACGGTCCTTCATCTTCCCAGGATGCACCACATCCTTGGAATGTTCCTTACAGTACTGATTGACTGTTGGATGGGTCAAACATGCTCAGATCTCTACTGAGCAATTGAATCAACCCAGGCGCTGGGTCAAGGGCAAGACCATAACGGTCTCTAGTAAGGGTCCAGCAAACAGAAAGTCAGTATTTCGGTTGCATTTATTTATACATAGACAAAATGCTGAATTGGCAGATTAAGGTTGAAAAAATACTGCTCTTTTTTCAGAAAAGAATATGTATTTCCACTGAACTTCCCCTTTAAGTATAAATATTGGCTCCATTCTGGCAGTGTAAACCAGCTCCTCTCTCCATGCAGTCAATTAAGGCTTTGACTGCAGATATTACAGCCAATGATTGACTGATGTTTCCCCTGCTGCCTCCTCTGCACATGGTCAAGCTGATAAAAAGCTTATTGAGCAAAGTGAGGAGGCACTGTTTGCTAGAACAGAAGATTTATAATTGCATTTCTGGTTAAAAATGCACATAATAAACTGGTATAAATAGAAGTTGGGTTTGTGAGCAGATAACTGACAAGTCACCAGTTTTTTTGTTTTAAAGGTGGACATGTCCTTTAAAGGAGAACTAAAACTTAAGGGAAGGTTCAACACAAATACAAATGCATTTAAGAAAAAGTATTTTCTAATTTCAATAACCATAATTTGCCTATCCAGTGATATCTTTGTCCATAAATACAGTAAATGCTTCCAAAGTAATGACTTCTTGTTCGCAGTAACTGTTATTGTCTAAGCCCCTGGGTTAATTTAGCTGCTGAGTAGAGATCTGAGTATGACTGGCCCATCCAACAGCCAATCAAAAGAAATTACTGTTAGGAACAATTTAAGAAAGTGTGAATCCTGGGGAAAAGAAGGTCCATTGCAGAACCTGAAATGGCAGCTAATTTCTGACACACAAAGCATTCAAACGACAACACAGCATTCTGACGACATAGCATTCCAAATTAAAGGTACTATTATTATTTATTATTATGGATTTATATAGCGCCAACATCTTCTGTGGCGATTTACAATTGCATAGTCATACATTACATGCAGGGTAATACATGTTATACAAAGTCATACATATTACATACACAGGTAATACATAATATAAGTAAACAGAGTGATGAGTTTCTTACAGCAATACCGTGATACAATAGGAGAGAGGACCCTGACCAAAGAGCTTACAGTCTAGAGGAAATGGGAGTGAGACATAAGGTTTCGGGAGGGAGTTAAAAATCAACAATCCAGGTTTAGTTTTGCTTTAAATAACGTCCCTTCAGATTAGTATTTCAGTTTCAGCTGCTAACAACTGAATAAACTCAATCTATTGTCTTAAGCAAAAATATTGGAGAAAAATAAAATAATAGCTAATATATCTATTACATCTTCTGGTCACCATATGTTAAATAGTAATAATCAAATTTAAAGAGAATTTGTCCTAGCCCAATAGATATATTTATGGTGCGTGGCAATAGGGGGTAGAGGAACCTGACACTGTGAGAGATTAAATGTAGATATGTAGAAAATATGCGAGTTGTATCTCACAGTCTATCAAAGGTGCAGCTGACATAACAGATTTTTCTGACATCATGATATCAATACACACTGCTACATATACTACAGTTCTGCAGCTGCTAGCAAACCTTTAACTTTAATACTCAGCATTTTTTAATTAGTCTACTTATGTATATATATATATATATATATATATATAAAATCACAAGATTGCACTTGTGCTTGTATTCCGCAATCCACTATGACATCCGCTGCTGTTTTAGATTCAGTGGATGTCAAACATTCAGGTCCATGTTTGTTGGAAGCGATTTCCCGCACCCCCACATGGGTCAGAGGTTTAGAATATTGCACAGATTCTCCTGCCAGTCCACCTATGTTGTATGCTTTATAGTGTGCCCTTGCAGACTCTATTATGTGGGTAAAACCACATAACTGTCTTCAGTTCAATTGGTGGTTAATGATGGAGGCTGGGTGAATACTAACATTGGCGAACAATCGGTTGTCAGACATTTCCGCATTGTTAAACATGGGGTATCCTGTTTGAAGTGCATGGCCATTGACCATATTCTGGACAATGGCAAAGGTGGAGATCATTGGTATTGTCCGTTTTTTTGTAGCCATAAGTTGTGGTTTCTGGTCCTCCCCTTAGATAATAGAGAGTCCAGACCCTGTGATTGTTGATGACACTTATGTTGAGAGTATTATGTTAAAGCCAACTGGGTTCCAGACAATCTATCTATTGCCGTATGGGAGGGTTGTAGCTAATGCAGTAGGAGTATTATGTGATTTGAGACTCTCTATACTCTCCAGCGATTAAGGAAATTAAGAAGTTAACCGTCTTCGGTTCAATTGGTGGTTAATGATGGAGGCGGGGTGAATACTAACATTGGCGAACAATCGGTTGTCAGACATTTCCGCATTGTTAAACATAGGGTATCCTGTTTGAAGTGCATGGCCATTGACCATGTTCCGGACAATGGCAAAGGTGGAGATCATTGGTATTGTCCGTTTTTTTGTAGCCATAAGTGGTGGTTTCTGGTCCTCCCCTTGGATAATAGAGAGTCCAGACCCTGTGATTGTTGATGATACTTATGTTGAGAGTATTATGTTAAAGCCAACTGGGTTCCAGACAATCTATCTATTGCCGTATGGGAGGGTTGTAGCTAATACAGTAGGAGTATTATGTGATTTGAGACTCTCTATACTCTCCAGCAATTAAGGAAATTAAGGAGGATAAAAAGGGGGGTTGGAAGGGTGGTGTGGTTGGTAGAGGGGGGATTATTTTTTTAAATTAGATGATGTGTTCCTGTGACGCTTGTTCCTGACAACAGCCACAAGATGGCTGAAAGGCATAGAGCTAGCGTTTCATTTTAATGATGTGAATAAAGGTTTATTTTATTCTGAAGATGAGATATTATATATATATATACTAGCAAAAGTGTGCCCTTTGGTGCACAGTGAGAAATATGTGGGTGTATGTTTAGCTATATGTGGATACAGATGATATAAAATCTTTATAGGTAGGTATTAGAGGGGACATTTATACACATCTTTTGGATTGTACTGGAAGTGTCAGTGCTTTAGAAATACATGTTAAATATACATAAAGTGCAGCCTAACATCTAGATAAGACGGACATTATCCATCCTATATTTGTTATATAACACTATCACATTTTTCTGTTTGTTTATTGATTTGTTTTGATAAATCTCTACAGGAAGATATTTAAATCCTGGGTTTTGAGAGATGGGCGAAACTGCTAAAATCCGTTCCGCCTGTGGACCTGGAAAATGGTTTGGGAAAAACGTACATACATCCATACATTAAAAAAAATAACTTTCCTCACAATTAAACTGTTTTTCCAGATTACACATTCTATTTTCAAGGGTCACCGAAATTTTAGAAAATTAGAATTTTAAAGGAATTTTCGAAAATTTTGTAAAAATGATTCAGTAACTTACTGTAAATGGCTCTGAGACCTGGGAAATGGTCTGGGGAACAGATAATCAGATTATTTCAAATCAGAATTAGTTATAATCAGATTTTTTTCAGAAAGAAACTGATTGGTATACAAACCAATAAGATTCTTTCTGAAAGAATCTAATTGTAACCAATTCTAATTGGAAAATAATCTGATTGGTATACTAACCAAACAGAATCTTTCTGAAAGAATCTGAATGTAACAAATTCTGTTTAGAAAATAATCTAATTGGTTAGTATACCAATCAGATTCTTTCAGAATTCCAGAATTGGTTACAAACAGATACTTTCAGAAAGAGTCTAATTGGTAGACTTTCTGGAAGAATCTGATTGTAACTAATCAGAATTAGTTACAATCAGATTTTTTTTAGAAATATTCTGATTGGTATACTAACCAGTAGAGATGTTCGAAACTGATGAGTTTCGTCCCGTTTTCGAATTTTCGAATTTACATTTAAATTCGAAAATTTGAAAACGGACCCATAGAAGTCTATGGGAGAAAAATTTTTGAAAGTTTCTATCAATTTGAAGGGTGAAATAGTAATAGTAGGTTACTGTAAATAACACAGGGACCTGGGGAATGGTCTGGGGAACCCGTAAATATAAGTAAAATTCATTAAAATCTATCTTTCCTCACAATCGGGCTGTTTTCAAGCTTTCGCTGGCTATTTTCGAGGGTTACCGAAATCGAACATTACTTTCGAGGGTTACCGATATCACAAATTCGAGGGTTACCGAAATCAGCTTATACATTCGAGGGTTGGCGAAATCGGCACATACATTCGAGGCTTACCAAAATCATCTTCTTTCGATTTCGATAATCATCTACTTTCGATTTCGATAATCATCTACTTTCGATTTCAATAATTACCGAATTCTCTATAAAAATCGCAAACTCGGAAAATTCGAGTTTCGAAAAATCCGGGAGTTCCGAAAGTTTCGTCGGGACTTCGAAACCGCCGGATTCGATTCGAAACTGGGTTCTATTAGAACCCAAAGTACATCCCTGCTAACCAGTTAGACTCTTTCTAAAATAAGCTGATTGATACCAATTCTGATTGGAAAAGAATCTGATTGGTTAGTATAGCAATCAGATACTTCCTGAAATAATCTAATTGTATCTAATCAGAATTGGTTACAATCAAATACTTTTTGAAATAATATTATTGGTATGCTTTCTGGAAGAATTTGATTGTAACCAATTTTGATTGGGAAAGAATTGGGAAAGAATTCTTTCTTTAAAAAAATGATTGTAACCAATTAGAATTGGTTAGTCAGATTCTTTCACAAAGAATTTGATTGGTATGCTTTCTGGAAGAATCTAATTGTAACCAATCAGAATTAGCTACAATCAGATTCTTTTAGAAATAATCTGATTGGTATAGTAACCAATCAGATTCTTTTCTAATCAGAATTGGTTACAATCAGATTCTTTCAGAAAGAATCTAATTGTCTTTTTCTGTGTCCCAAAACTATTTACATTAAGGGAATTCCTATGCTCTGTAACTCCCTTCCTCCGTCTGTCCATCACTCACTGTCCCTTAACACTTTCAAACGTAACCTTAAAACCCATCTCTTAATGCTAGCATATGACCTGGCCTAGACATTACCCCTCTTAATACCCAATATGATCCAACCCGCCTTTCACACTCCACTGCCAATCTATTTACAGCCTACCGATTCCTGTCACCTTATGTCTCACCCCCATATCCTCTAGTCTGTAAGCTCTTTGGGCAGGGTCCTCTCTCCTATTGTATCACGGTATTGCTGTATGAAACTCATCACTCTGTTTACTTATATTATGTATTATCTGTGTATGTAATAAGAATGACTTTATATAACATGTATTTCCCTGTATGTAATGTATGACTATGTTATTCTAAAGTGGAAGATGTTGGCGCTATATGAATAATAACTGTATAATTTTTACAAAATTTTCAAAAATTCCTTGAAATTTTCTTTGAATTTTCTAATGCGTCTCAAAAAAATTTGCAAAGCGGAATTCCCGCAAAATCCACGAATCACGGAAATCCGTCGCGTAACTGGGTTCAGATCCGCAATCCTGTCCATCTCTATTCTCGATCTATTTATTGTAACATTGTATAGAGTGTTATAGTTCAGTAGAAACACCAGCTTGGATCAATCTTCCCTGTTAAATTTCCGACCAATAATAGATGAATAGGAGATCCATTGGATCATTCTATAATTAAAGTTATAAATCTCTTTCAATACTCACCCTCCCCATTAACTCACAGCTGTCACCAGGAATTCTGTTAGAGAGGGATCACTATTGGCAAATGTGTTAGAGAGAGATCACTATTGGTAAATGTGAGGTCCTATAAAGAACCCAGACTATCCTGTCATGTTTCAATCTTATTACATTCTATCAGTTCAGGACACAGGTTCATGGCTTCTATGGGGTCTATTGCTTAAATAATGTAATAAACTATTAACAAACTCACTTCATTGTCTCAGAGAAATGGGTATGGACAGAGATGTTTTCCTTTCAGTCCCCCTATTATATATAGCAGGGATAATCAACCAGTAGATCTCTAGATGTTTGAAAACTACAACTCCCAGCATTCCTCTACAAGCACTCTGTAGTTACGGAATTAAAACTACAACTCCCAGCATTCCTCTACAAGCACTCTGTAGTTAGGGAATTCTGGGAGTTGTAGTTTCCAAACATCTGGAGATCTATTGGTTGCCTATCCCTGATATATAGATATCCCTTCCTGTCCATCAAACAGCAGCTCTCCTTTTTGTCTATTGAGAGGGGAGGGGTGGAGTTATGTGAGAGTGAGAAGTGAGAAGTGTTTTACTAAGACTGTCACATGTTTTACAAAGAAAATGACAACTTTACACATTTGTTAATATTGATATAACTATTTAGTGCTTAAACTGTCACATAAAAACTGTCCTTATGTATATTACTTTTACCCACCCCCACAAAACACAAAACCTCCGAAAAACCCATGAATTCTCCATGAAATTATAAATTTATTTATATAATATAATGGATATGAACTCTAAAGTACAAATTTTTTTTCCGAGCACACCTTTTTTCAAAACTATATTGACGTTTCGGTGCTGCGCAGAGCACCTTCCTAAGAATATAATGTGACACACAGTGATTCAGAATTTTTAAAGGAATAACCACACCCCCAGTGCCACCTGTACATATTCATCTTAATTAAAAAAACATTATATTATTAAAAACAATGACATTACAATCTCTATAGAAAAGTGTACTAGTGCTCAAAGTGTGATCAGACTATTCAACATATATTAAAAACAAAATGATGCATTGCTAATACTTACAGTACTTGTTTAGAAAGTGCTATAGTGCTTTTGTATTATAAAACATTATATAATAGTATAAAAATGTAAAAAATTCTGAATCACTGTGTGTCACATTATATTCTGAGGAAGGTGCATTGCGCAGCACCGAAACGTCAATAAAAGTTTAGTCACGGTTGAAAGAAAGTGTGCTCGGAACAAATTTTGTACTTTAGAGTTCAACTACATATTGAGGCCTCTGTGTACCTTAGAAGTACCCTAAACAAAGAAGCTGCAGACATCATTACATATACATAGACTTTGTATATATATGATACCAACACAATCTTCCCAGATTGTCCATCCCAACAGATTTGCCGCCTTAGGTAATGAAGTGGAGGAGGACATCTCGGAATTAGCGTGTATGGAGGGGGCTAGTCCCTTGAGCACCCAGGGGACTGCCATCTCTGATACAAGGGAGGAGGAACGAAGGGTCAGGAATGCAAGGCAGGTGGTAGTGGTAGGGGACTCCATTATAAGGAAGGTAGATAGGGTAATCTGCCGCCAAGACCCTACATGCCGAACTGTGTGTTGCCTGCCTGGTGCTAGGGTTTGGCATGTGGTGGATCGTGTAGACAGATTATTGGGTGGGGCCGGGTGTGACCCGGCGGTCTTGGTTCACATTGGTGCCAATGACAAAGTTAGAGGTGGAGGTCCTTAAACATGATTTCCGAGAACTAGGGGCCAAGATAAAAGCAAGGACCTCCAGGGTAGTGTTTTCAGAAATACTACCGCAGCCACGTGCTAAGCCAGGGAGACAGCGGGAGCTTAGGAGCATTAATGCGTGGCTAAGAGAGTGGTGTAAGGAAGAAGGGTTTGGGTTTATTGAGAACTGAGCAGACTTTGCTGTCGGCTACAGGCTCTTTAGTAGGGATGGGTTGCACCTCACTGATGGTGGTGCAGCTGTTTTTGGGGAGAAGATGGCTAGAGGGTTGGAGGAGATTTTAAACTAGGTTTGGGGGGGAGGGTATTAGCAGTCTCACTGGGATAGATAGTCCAGGAGGAAAGCAGGGTGTAGATAGGCCAGTGGTGGGCGGAAAGGGGGGTGGGGCTAGCATAGGGGATAGGGAGGAATGTGTATTAAAGTGTACAAATAAATTACAGGATCATAATATAAAATGTATGTTTGCAAATGCGAGAAGCCTGGCTGACAAAATGGGTGAATTGGAAATGATGGCATTGAATGAAAAGTATGATGTAATAGGTATAGCAGAAACGTGGTTGAACAGTTCTCACGACTGGGCTGTAAATATAGAAGGATATGCCTTGTTTAGGCAGGACAGAAAAAAAAGGAAAGGGGGAGGAGTATGTGTTTATGTTAAAAAAGAATTGAAGCCAAATTTAAAAGAAGAGATAACTGGTGATATGGATGATAAAGTGGAGGCAATATGGGTGGAATTAGGCAACAGGAAAGGGGGTAATGTCATTGTTGGTGTCTGCTATAAGCCGCCAAATGCTAGCAGAGAGGAGGTGAGTCAACTTCATATGCAGTTGGCAAGGGCTGCAAGTTTGGGGAGTGTGCTCATTATGGGGGACTTCAATTACCGACATTGATTGGTGTGGTGGAACTGCCATCACAGAAAAAGGCGATGAGTTCCTGAATTTGCTGCAGGATAATTTTCTCTCACAGGTGGTTGAGGTTCCTACTAGAAAAGGAGCTCTGTTGGATCTGGTAATATCTAACATTGTGGAGCGCATTATAGATATAAAGGTAACTGGAGGCTTAGGGAATAGTGACCATGAAATAGTGGCATTTGGACTTTGTTATCGAAAGGAAAAGTGCGCTGGGTTAACAAAGACATTTAATTTCAGTAAAGCAAATTTTCCCATGTTAAAAGCAGCTCTTCAGAATGTCAACTGGGATAATGTATTATCAGGTAAAGGTACTGAACAGAAGTGGACTGTGTTCAAGGGGATTTTAAGCCAGTTTACATCTAAATTTATACCCTTGGGAAATAAATGTAAAAAAAATAAATCCGCGCCCATGTGGCTTAATTCTGATGTAAAGAGGCAAATGGTAAGGAAGAAAAAGGCATTTAAAAGCTTTAAGGCCGAGGGAATGGAAAGGGCCTTTAGGGATTATAAAAACTGTGACAAGGAGTGTAAGAAAGCAATCAAACTAGCTAAAATTAATAATGAAGTTAGGATAGCTGAAGAAAGCATCACTAATTTTTTTCCCTCTGTATACACTATAGAAGATCCAAGTACAGATATCATAGAGTATAGTAGCAATAATGGTATACAAGATTCAAGTTCACTTTGGTTAACCGAGGATATGGTACAGAAAGAACTAAATAAGGTTAATATTAATAAATCTCCTGGACTGGATAAAATACATCCTCGGGTACTTAAGGAGCTAAGTTCAGTTTTATCTAGGCCATTGTTTCTTATTTTTGCTGATTCCCTCATGTCCGGTGATGTTATTCCAATATTCAAAAAGGGTAGTCGTTCACAGCCGGGTAATTACAGGCCTGTAAGTTTAACTAATAAGGGAACATGTTCTAGAGTATTTTTCAAGGACTGACATTATAAGTAGTAACCAGCATGGATTTAGGAGGAATAGATCTTGTCAAACTAACTTGCTTGGCTTTTATGAGGAAGTAAGTAGAAATTTAGACTCTGGTATAGCAGTAGATGTAGTTTACTTGGATTTTGCAAAGGCTTTTGATACAGTCCCCCATAGGCGACTAATGAATAAGCTAAGGTCTGTTGGTCTGGGGAGTCACATTTGTACATGGATAGAAAATTGGTTAATGAATAGGATGCAGAGAGTAGTTGTTAATGGGGCTTCATCATTTTGGACTAAAGTGCTAAGTGGGGTGCCACAGGGTTCTGTGTTGGGGCCGCTTCTATTTAATCTATTTATTAATGATTTGGGTATTGACAGCAAGGTTTCTGTGTTTGCTGACGACACAAAACTTTGTTGACCATTAAAAACTTCAGAGGATGTGCAATCGTTGCAAGGGGATCCAGATAGATTATCACATTGGGCTGCTAAGTGGCAGATGAAATTCAATGTTGATAAATGTAAGGTGATGCATTTTGGACTTAAAAATACTTGTGCTACTTATACTATAAATGGCTCTGTGTTAAGTCAATCCCTGTTGGAAAGGGATCTTGGAGTTTTGGTGGATAACAAACTTAAAGGTAGCAAGCAGTGCCAGGCGGGAACAGCCAGAGCCAGCATGGTATTGTCTTGTATAAAGAGAGGTATGGATTCAAGGGAGGAAAATGTAATTCTCCCTCTTTACAAAGCATTGGTAAGGCCTCATTTGGAATATGCAGTGCAATTTTGGAATCCTGTGTACAAAAAGGACATCTTTGAAATGGAAAGGGTTCAGAGAAGGGCAACTAAATTAATAAGGGGATTGGGGGAGCTTGAATATGAAGAGAGACTGGAAAAGTTACAATTATGTACGCTGGAGAAAAGGCGCTTGCGTGGGGATATGATTACTGTGTATAAATACATTAACGGGCCATACAATAAACTATCTGGGGCATTGATCACCAATAGAACATGTCAAAGGACACAAGGACATCCCTTAAGACTTGAAGAAAAAAGGTTTAGGCTTCAAGCTCGGAAAGGGTTTTTTACTGTGAGAACGGTAAAGCTATGGAACTGTCTTCCAGTGGACGTTGTAATGGCAGGTTCATTGGTCAGTTTAAAAAAAAAGCTGGATGAGTTTCTGCAAACAAGAAATGTTGCAAGTTACTGGTATTGATACATAAAGTAGAGTTGATCCAGGGAAATTTCCGATTGCCACTTGGAGTCAGGAAGGAATTTTTTTCCCCCTTCATAAATTTGGTGGGTTTTTTTTGCCTTCCTCTGGATTAACAGTTAGGCAGGAAATGAGGATATTGCTAGATGTGTTGGACTGGATGGACGTATGTCTTTATTCAACCTCAAATACTATACTATACTATACTATACAAAGTGCACAAACATGCAAGTGATGCAGGATCTGTCTGCCTCTCCCTTATGCATATAGCTGTTAAGCTGTAGGGCCAGAGAGAGGCTACTTGCATGCGTTTAGCTGGTAGGTATTAGGATCCTTTCTGAACTTGCTCTCCCTTTCCACTAGCAGCAAGTATCCAGGGGGAGGCTCAAATGGGATAAGTCTGAAAGTTCCCAGGCAATCCCACCACATAATATGATCAAACACACACATATTGTCCCATTTCTATTTAACCTGCCAACTTTTCACATGTTTAAAAACTACAACTCCCAGCATTCTCTGGCTGCACAGAATGCTGGAAAATTTATTTTTCATACATCCTGGAATAAAGCCCTTTTACTGACTTACAGACATTAAAAGCCCATGCTTTAGCGATTCCTACCCAAGGGTTTGAATCAGCACATGTTTGAAAACTGTAACTCCCAGCATTCTCTGTTAGTAGTAAGTTTCTTCCTTATGTACATTGGCTAATAAATGTACTAAGATTCAATACAGTGTAAAGATATAGAGCATGGGTGTTGAACTTTTCACATGTTTAAAAACTATAACTCCCAGGATTCACGGGCTGCACGGAATGCTGGAAAATTAATTTTAATACATCCTGGAATAAAGCCATTTTACTGACTTACAGACATTAAACGTCCACGCTTTAGCGATTCCTACCCAAGGGTTTGCACATGTTTGAAAACTACTACTCCCAGCATTCTCTGTTAGCAGTAAGTTTCTTCTTTATATCCACTTCCTGTCTAGCAAACATAAACTGGATTGTCTTATTTCTTTCTATGGAGAGGGGAGGGGCAGTAAATGTGAGAGTCTGAAGAATTTTCTAATTGGCTAAAACATGTTTTACAAACAGCACATAATTAGGTGTAATATACAGGAACTTCCTTACACTTCCTGTCTTGTCATGTACAGTGCCTAAGAGAATTTTTTGATTTTCTAACAGTGGAAGATCAGAACCTCATTGGATGTTAGTAAAATTCCACTTACTTTTAGTGTCCCGATTCCACTTCCTTTTAGAGACCCTGTAGAAATCCTGGAGGTGTGGCTTAACCTACCATTTTGAGTTTTCCATTCAAACTTAGGGGTGTCAAATAAAGTATACTTTATTAATTGTATATGATATGTTTTGTAATTCAGTAGTAGGTAGTAGTGCTATACTTTGTATAGTGTTATTTCTTATGGTGATTTTAATTAAATAGTGATAATTACACACATACATATAGACCTTTCCTATGTGTAATACAGTTATATACCCCCACCTAATTGGTTGCTCCTCATAACTCAATGCCATCTCCGTAAAAATATAAATTTATTTATATAATGTAAGGGATAAGGGATGTATATATAAAATGCCAAGGAAACACCTCAATTAAAAAGATTATTATTATTATTATTATTAAGGATTTATATAGCGCCAACATCTTCCGTGGAGCTTTACAATTACATAGTCATACATTGCATACAGGGTAATACATGTTATACAAAGTCATACATATTACATACACAGGTATTACATAATATAAGTAAACAGAGTGATGAGTTTCTTACAGCAATACCGTGATACAATAGGAGAGAGGACCCTGCCCAAAGAGCTTTCAGTTTAGAGGATATGGGGGTGGGACCTAAGGTTGCGGGAATCGGTAGGCTGTAAATAGAGTGGCAGTGGAGTGTGAAAGGCGGGTTGGATCATATTGGATCATATCAAAAAGATGTTTTTCTTGTTCTACAAAGCAAAAACTATTGCTATGGGTTTTGCATCTGGTGTTTGTCGCCTTTAATGGAAACAGAGCAGGCCCCACAAAGTAAGAGTTAATCCCACGCTAACCTGATATTACATTGGGAATTGTGGGTTTAACTCATTTATTGCTGTTAGCAGCTAAGAATGACATCTCCCTGAAAATATGTTACTCTGGTTAACCAGGTTCTGAACCCTGTATAGAGATCCCCTGCTTACAACCCTATAAAAACAGACATCATTATTATTTTATTGTGGTAACTTTTCAACAATGTTGACTGTTTTTACATCTTTATACAGGTGTTGTTGGTGTGCGCTTTTATTTTGTTTTGGGTCCAAACACGTTTTAAATAGAGATGGCCGAAACTACATAGTTTCGTTCCGTTTTCGGATTCCCGGATCTCGGGAAAATCCCGAAGATCCGAAAACAGAACGAATTTTCAAAGCTTTTCGAATGTACCGAGCTATTTTTGATAATTTTCTAAATATCTTTGAACATTTGAAAATCCTCGAAAATACGATTGGAGCAAACTTTCAAATTTCCGACCGTATTTTCCAAAATTTTTTAATGTGCGGGGTTATTTTAGAAAACTATCGAAAATAGCCTCAAACGTTTGATCTTCGAAAATACGGTCAGAAACTCAAAAGTGGTCTCAGATCACATTTTCAAGTATTTTCGACTGTACAAAGCTATTTTAGAAAATTATCGAAAATAGCTCTGTACATTCGAAAATCTTCGAAATCCTGACCATCTGTCCAGACTCGGACGGATCTTTCGGATTTCGGAACCGGGGGGGTTTGTGTCGAACCCGGACCCCATCTCTAGTCTTAAATATTGGACTTCATCTTTACTGCTTTAGATTCAATGATACTTGGATCTGGCCCCCAGTTTTAGCATATTTGGACATTGTCTTTCATATGTATCTCATCTTAAAGGGTATGTCCACCCTTCTTTTTGATTTTTATATAGTGTAGGGCTTAGTCCCCCAGCCCCAACCGCTATATTTTTAATGTAAGTAACTTCCCCAAACATTACTTACCTTCCCTCTTTTCTCCGCCGCACTGCCCGGCCCTCTGCTTGCGCGAAAATGCAAGCAGAGGGACGGGACCGTCAGCCGCGTCTGTGATTGGTTGACAGGCAGCCAATCACGGACGCAGCTGCCCGTAGATCTGAACGGAGGAGGAAAGAGGGAAGGTAAGTAGAGATCGAGGAAGTTTCTTACATTAAAAATATAGCGGTTGGGGCTGGGGGACCAAGCCCTACACTATATAATATGGATTTTACACTAGGGGGTGGGAGTCCAAATCAGGAGGGAGAGGGAGGGGGAGGGAGAAGGGCTGCAGTGCGCATGCCAAACTTCTCCCGGAGGGGAGACAGGAGGCAAAGTCCTATATGGACTCTGCTATCCTCCTGGTCGGCAGTTTTTGGGACTTTGGGGGGGGGATTACAGGAGAACCATTTGGAGGTGGGATGTGTGGTAAGGATTTTTATTTACTACAGAGTGGGGCCAGTGGTAGGGGGAATTATAGTTTTAGGGGTGGACATGCCCTTTAAGATGTCTTCCCTCTGATGGTAGCTGGAGAGCAACAAAACTGGCGACTTTCATTCTCACAGCCATTCTTGTTATTGAAGTTTGAAAAATCAGATTCAAACCCTATTGAATTTAAATTTCTCTCATTTTTCAATATCAGTATTATACAGCAATTTAGATTTTTCCTCCTGTGGAATTTTTACATTTTTTTAAATCTAATTTCAATGCTGATTTTCCAATGGAATTTTATATTTTTCAATTTTAATTTTTTTTTTTTAATGAAACATTCAGAGTTTTGAAAATGTAAAAAAAACATCCATCGGATATGCGTTTTTTCAAAAGTGTCTGTTCCCAATTGAGAGCAGGTTTGTTTCAGTAATGGCAGCCAGTTGGACTCACAAATCGGATGTTTATAATCCACTCATTCTTAATCAATAAATAAAAAAATAACAAAAACAATAATAAAAAAAATAAAATATGCAAATGTTTAAATGTCAGTATGAAGATAGGGGATAGAGACCTTTGGTTCTTTTACTAATTATAGCAGACAGAAGCTAATTAGTTAAAAAGGTTAAGGACAATTTAAGTATATTCCCCATTTAAACATCAAAGGATTGACCGCAGTCAGTTGCTGGTGTATATATGAACATTTATTGTACTGGAAGCACTGGCTGGTGGAAACACCTTATCCGTTACTTTAAGTATTGACAAACTTATTGGTATATTGAAAGTAAAGTATCTATATATGTTCTTACTGAAAACAGCAGGTTACATCTGGTATTTTTTTTTAGTTCAAAGTTGACCCAATAACCTGCCTCACTCACTGCTTGCTGATTCCACACGTTTTGTCCCTAAATATGCTGCGTTTCTTTTTAACAACCCTTCCCTTTTCTATTATATTTGGCAAAAAGATCAAAACATTGTTATGGAAGACTGTGGGATACTAGAGCACTTGCTCAGCTAATTGCATTCCTCTATTATCAATAAAACTTTATTCTCATCTGTGAACCTGGACTGGAGCCAGAGGGTATTTCCAAGCCTGGAACAAGCGTTTCTAGTGAGAATCGGTTATTAAAAGAACACTCCATGCTAAACAAAAAAGTTACCCAGCTATGGCGGTTATAATATGCGTCTGCATTGTGTATGCAAGAAACACATTTATGAATGAGTAAACATGAATAGCTACAGGATGCTAATGCAATCTCCCTGTTTATTTTATAATACACTCTTTACAAACTATAAATAAAATTTAAATAAACAAAAATATTCCTATATTCTTGGGGTCATCATTTAACAGTTTTATTTTTAAAATATATTACATATTCATTTTACAAAAAAAAAATTCAAGGGTCATTTAAAATAAATTCTAATTAAAAATATAGATTTTTATGGATATTAACTCGGACATATAAACTATCGTCCAAAACATTTGATACAAGTAAAATATTTTTCTACAGCTGTTCTGCGGTTACTTTACCTTTAAAGTCTAGTCCTCAAATGAAAAACTTATATACAGGTAAATCACCCCCCAAAAACCCTAAACTGTAATAGTTTGAAATCTGACATATATTTCTGCTTCCTGGTTCTTCCAGTTAGCAACTGTCAGTCATGATTTGGCAGTTGACATCTTCTTTCTAAAGAAGATGTCAACTTTCTAAAAGATTTTATTATTAGGGTGGAGTTGTCCTTTAAACCCTTCCTAATTGGACAGTTTTTTGGGGGGGCAGTAGTTTTTTTTTTTTCCCACACATATATGTCTTTTTTTAGGAATTGGTTAGAAAGGCTACTAATGCATTGTTTAAATGTGAAAAGAAAGACAAAGGCAGTATAATAATTTGTATGAAGCTTAAAGGACAACAATACCCAAAAAAACAACATCTCTCACATTACATGTCCACACTTCCAGCAGCGGAAATCGCTTACTCTCATTTAGAGCCATGCTGCACTCCCTTAGATATCACACAGCAAAGATGAGTGCTAACAGCCCACCTCCTAGGCGGCCCATGGCCATCGTTAACATATCACTGGCTAGTGGGAATGTCTGTTACAACCTCTCTCCTCCTCCTCTGCCAGTCAAACAAACTTGAACTGTCCTGTTGCTAGAATACAGCCTACATAATCAAGCTAATCAAGGGTGGGTACAGGAGTGTTTTCTTGCTTGCTAGCTCTGAGTGACAGTTACAGGCATACAGAATCGTTTTGTCCCATTCACAGCATGGCTAAATGAAGGCAGAGAGAAGCTTGAAATCAGGAAAAAATGTATAGGGAGGGCTGTGTACCTTTACTCTTTTTAAAGCAGTTTTAAAAAAATGCATTGAGGCAATAGAGTTATCCTTCAAACCCTTCAGATACCCAAATACAATAATGATTTGTGCAATTTTTTATATTTCTTTCCCATGGTTTTGTATTGTTCATTATTATCTTTACATTTTATATTGATGATTATCTAGGTGGAATCCTCACATAGTCTGCATATACATCCAATTGTGTGGCAATACTGGCCTGAGCAATGGGTCTGGGGCATCCACACTGGTGCATGGGATGGTCACTATTTAATAACTAGCAATGACCATAAATGTTGTAATGTAAGGAGTGATTGTAAAAATGGATTATTTTTCCCTGGTTACATTGCAGTGTGCACACCATCTATACATCCATCTATATATAACAAGGTCCTTTCCAAAATAAAGCAGAAGCTTTCCTGTAGCTGACAAGATATGACTAAGACACCAGAAGATAAACAACCTTATTATGAAAAGAGGCAAAATGTATTATTATCACATAGATCAACAATCCAGAAATAAGAGTGATTAACTGGTACAGACCACCCTCTGAGATTATACGCATTTGGAAAATGTTTCTTTGGGTAAATAGCTAATATGTGATCAAGAATTAGGGGGCTTATAGGGATAAAACCTGATTAGCAATATGGCACACTTGAGTTTTGTGTAAATAATGTCTGGAATTTTACAGAGACCATGACAATGCTACCAACTGCATGGAATCTTTTATCATTTATTTGTTTATTCTGTAAAACAACTTTGCTTTTAGGTGAAAAACATGTTAAAACTAGCAATGTTTCCAATGGGTCCTTAGCGTTGCGTCTCATACAATACAATTATGGACCCATCTTCCAGACCAACAGGCTGATCAATGAGCTGATTGGTTGTCTGCCAGTCACAAGAAAATCGCTGCAGCCAGAAATTTATGGGCATGGCCAATAAAACTTTTGTCCGATTTGGACAAAACTTCCAATGCAATGAAAACTATCGCTTTGGCTGGCTGATTGTATCAGAAACCCAGTCCGTGTGTATCCAGCCATAGGCAGATTGCACTGATGTAAGAAACTTTCTTTAGTAACAGAAGCAAGAGATATTTTACATTAAATAGATAATCAACATATTATACATTATATTGTGCTGAGAAAGTCAGTTCTACTATCTATCTATCTATCATCTATCTATCTATTATCTAGATCAGCTATCTAGCGAGCGAGATCAAGCTAGCGAGCGAGAGCGAGCTAGCGAGGGGAGGGAGCGAGCGAGCGAGCGAGCGACGAGCGAGCGAGCGAGCGCGCGAGCGAGCGAGCGAGCGAGCGAGCGAGCGAGCAGCGAGCGAGCGAGCGAGAGCCGAGGCGAGCGAGCGAGCAGCGAGCGAGCGAGACGAGCGAGAAGACGAGCGAGCGAGCGAGCGAGCGAGCGAGCGAGGAGGAGCGAGCGAGCGAGAATAGCGAGAGCGAGGAGCGAGCAGAGAGAGGAGCGGAGCGAGGAGAGCGGAGGCGAGCAGCGAGCGAGCGAGCGAGCGAGAGCGAGCGAGCGGGGAGGAGCGAGCGAGCAGCGAGCGAGCGACGAGAGCGAGCGAGCGAGCGAGAGCAGCGAGCGAAGCGAGCGAGCGAGCGAGCGAGCGAGCGAGCGAGCATAGCGAGCTAGCTCGAGCGATCTATCTATCTATCTATCTATCTATCTATCTATCATCTATCTATCTACCTATCTATCTATCTATCTATCTATCTATCTATCTATCATCTATCTATCTATCTATCTATCTATCTTTTATGTATCTATCTATCTAGTGCATGCATGTGGCACAAATGGTGTAGCCAGTGTGGAAAATAAGAATACATTCACTCATAAAATCTTGGATCTTGCTGAAAATCTCCCCACCTATTGTTCTTACATAATTCTGGCAGGCAACACCCAACAGTGGATTTAACTGCTTGTCTCCTCAGTATAAACCATGTCTGACACTACTTTTAAGCTTCTTCTAGGGAAGTTTGAAAAGGAGAAATCTGGAGAGCAGACGTAATGTAGAGAATGCTTGATTGAGGACTTTTATAAAAGCGCTCTATTAGCACAGAGATTGGTTAGCCAAGCTGTGCATCATAATGTTGCTGTTTTTTCTTTACATCTTATTGGCACTATTTTTTAAGCTGCAAATTTTTCCTCCATTCATTTTGGCAGTGGAATGTGACAAACTGAGCAGGGCAATTGTTCATATAAAATATGTTATGATAAATAGTCTATCACTTCCCTGGTTAGTATCCCAACCCTCCGGGAGTATTCTGACTTCTGGGGTATCTTTAATATTGAGGAATATCCAAGGAAAAATGTAGAATACTGTAGAAAATGCCATAAATTTTATTTTGTGGCAAAATAACTTTGCTCTTGAAAATTTGCTCTTGGAACTGTGTACTCTATAAAAGTGGCCTCTATTAAAAAGAGCACACTGTGTTTAAAATGTCCCCCGGATTATGCTTTTAGCTGCTGTCTATCCAAAGTTACAGCAGTTTACATGGTGGTGCTTCCTGCTCACAGTTATGGCATCCTCAGCACCAGCAAGCCCCTAGCTTCAGCATGCAATGCCACTTGTATCTTACTGCTGGGACAGAGCATCCCTTAGCTGGAATAGGAGAAAAGAGTTTCTTAAATTAGAAGTATATTCATATTATTAAATATCAAAGAAAACAGGAAACTGTTTACTCAGAAAAACTCCCAGCATTCCACTAGAGACAAAGACCAACTTATCAATGACTGCTTTTAATGCAAATAATATTTAAATATTTATTCATAAAATATAGTAAAAATTGCTTCCAATCTTATACTAAGCATCCAAATGTTAGATTGTGGGGTCCAGCCTCAGTCCATAAAATAAACCTATAGTGAACATTGGTTCCTCTTAACTAGAGCTCCATTTGATCTTGGTCAATCTCAAGGATTTTAGTTAATTTCTAGTTTTTCCTTTATGTAAGACAGAGATTTTACTAATTTCCTATTTCCTTTGAATTGTACAGGCAATTATACTTCCCTAAACCAGCACCCCTCATCTTAAAGTGTCCATGGTGAGGACCTAAATCAGTAGGTCTTCCCATTGGACAAGTGTGGGAGTACTAAATATAAATATATATATATATATATATATATAATTCTCATTTACATATTCAGGTAATGTGCTTTAAGGTTAACTATTGCCAGTAAGATCATTATGTTTTCTGTATACCTTTTATTGATTGAATGACGTTCTCCAACGTTTTCTCCGCCTCTAACTCTGCATACTGCATTGTGGGAGGTCAGATCAATGAAGTCTTTCAGAACTTGTATAATGATAATTAATTATATGCTTATGGACAACTTGTACCGACCATTAATTACATCAACGAGAGCCTGCAATGACAAAGCTATCATTTTTTTTAAAGGGGAATGTGTACGTACAGTTTTCAGTGAATAACGGCTGTAACACATTTATTTCATTACTGTACACAATGGGCAAAGCCCCAGATATATTTAGTAAACTGAAGCACCTGCATGTGAGGCTAAAACTCCCAAAAGGAACAAGACCTACAATACTAATAGAAATCACGATGTAGAAACACAGCATACACAGTTTATTGCTACACTGCAAACCAGTCTGTTGGGGAAGGGGACTGGATATTCCACCCGGACTAGTCCTGGAATCATTATAAAGATGTAGATTTAAGATTTACTGCCTGGATTTATAGGGTTTATTGTTTCAAGTGGTGAAATCTGCCAAGAAAACAAATGGGAAATGGCTGTTTCAATATTTTTAACACAACAACAGGTAATCGGGCAATCTGTTTAGTGAAATGCCTGCAAAGGTTAATGTGAGGACCAAAGATAATGTAACTTAATTTATTCCATGGTAAAACTCAGAAAACACCTAACCCTGATGTGAAGATATGCTAAATATATGAAGTAGGAGGCACATCTCATTATAGCAAACATATTGTCACAAATACAATTTAGTCCAGATGACAGGGTCCTAGTATATGGTATTTACTTTATTGATTAAAGGACAACTCAAGCCTCAGATCAACACTCTTTTTAGAAGGAAGAGCACCTTAATATTAAAGCATTAATCTGTGTCTCACCTCTTATTTTGATATGGTTGTTGGGAAATGTACCTTTCTAACATGGGGTTTGTGTTTTATACCCAGTGATACCCAGTATCACACAGTGTGGTCACTGACCATTATGTTCTTTACACATGCTCAGTCCTAAGATACTGCAGGAACTTGTTACAGTTGGTCACACCCACTAGTAGCATTTAGCCAATCCTTTTACATGCATGTGACTGAGATCAGGGGTGTGGCTAGTCACTGTATATAGAGAACGTTATTTTATCCAGCTTCTCAGGGGGTTACAATTACTTAAATGTCATTTATTGTAGTGGGATTTTACAGTTTATATGTGTATTTAGGGTGGATACTTTCAGATTCTGGAGTGTAAAAGGTTTGGTTTAGTTTTCCTTTAATTACTAAGACTTAGATAGTAGGCACCATTCATTTATTAACCACATTTGTGGGGGCATGCTGTGAGTTGTAGGTAAGAATCAACTAGTGTATAATATTAATTATGTTGATCCAGCAATAATTTCCTATCGTCATTGAGGGGTCAGGAAAAAAACTTCTTATCTCTTGTTGCAAAATATACCTAGGATTGCCAGATCATTATAAACACTAGGGACACCTTTTATTTTTTTGAATGTGTCCCCTTTAGATCAGATGATCTGTCTACCCAGATTACACCATTTATACCATTAAAAAACTATTTCCAGGCCACAAAAATTGCCCCCCAAAAATAAAATGCCCCATGTGTTTATATAAAAGAAGGGAATCATATTTGTATGTATGTGTAATTTTATTTACAAAGTGCCACTTGGGTACGCAGCGCTGTACTAAGAAGTAATTACACCCAAAAGTCTCAAATCATGCTAATAATGCTAGGACAGCAACCAACATGTCTTCTTCGCATCCATCTAACAGGAAAAATCCAGGCTGTCCCTAGGAGTGGTGGTCCTAGCATTACCATTTGTATTTACTTTACTTATTTATGGAGTATAAATAGAATTTACTTGAATTAGATGAGCTGGAAAAAAAACAGGACACCTTGGTTTTTTTTTCAGTAAAAATGCCCTGTAAGTCAGTAGGACTGTGAACCCGCGGGATTCCCTAAGAAGGTTGCTAGGGGGTCCATAAGAGATAGTCCTGGAACCACACAGACATGGGTGAAGGGACCTCATGACGGAATCAGGCAGGGTAGGATAGGGTTTCTAATAAAAGCAGGTAGGTAGTATAGGGACAAGTTAGGAGGTAGGTAGCATAGGGAAGAAGTTAGGAGGTGGCAGAGGTAGTAAGTGGGGCACAGAGGCTGGTACGATGGGGGGAGGGATTAGGAGCCCATATAAAATGTTAACTCTGGACATTTACTGTACCCCAGAAAAAACCTGCATTGAATTTCAGTGACTTTAAAATATAGATATACTGTATTAATTGACCTGTTAGATTTGTGCATTTTGATGAACTGAGAAAGAAAAGAGATGAATAAGAATATATTATACTTTCTATATATGGGGTCACCAAGTATTTAAAATTGTTAGGGTTTCGCAATGATAAAAAGGTTAAGAAACACTAGAGCAGACAGATATTAAAAATAGCTATACAGACTAGCTTATTGCTTGCTGTCTCTAGGTGTGATATATACATCTCTCAGGCGAATTTCCTTTTTTAACATGCAGCAGCAGCCAGCACAGGAATTGTTAATTCAATAAGGACACTCTTTCCACACAGCCAATAATCAAGGTGTAGGTCAGGGGTGGGCAATTCAATTTCCCAGGGGGACACATGAGAAACTTCGATTGTCGTGAAGAGCTGGACCAATAGGTTCAACTCAATTCTCATTATAGAGATTGCAAAACTGGATTTTATTAAAAGATTAAATTAACAGCCCTGGTTTATTGGAATTTTTTTTATTATCCATTGCAATATTTTAAAAGAAGGTGTGTAATATTATAGATCCATTCCATCAGATGCTATCAATCAATTGATCAGGTCATCAATTTTTTTATAAAATAAACTTAATAAAAAGAAATCAATTATCCAGCCTGAGACAATTAATTACTATTTAGAATTTTTTGGGGTACAGAATTAGTATTGAGGGGCCAGTCAGGGGCAGCCAAGGAGCCGAATGTGGCCCCCCGTACTTTGCCCAGGTCTGGTGTAGGTTATGTTATGAAGTGCAGAAAACAGCAAAAATAGGTTGTCAATTTGACATTGTAAAATCTAAAAAAAAAAAAATCTATTATCCCTTTAATAAAAAGTCCCTATGTTTCTGTCTGTAAAGGGAAACTTGCCCATTTTCGACCCTATGTACCTTCTGAATGCAAATGTACAACAGGACAACAATATACAACACTAGACAGAGTCAGGTGACTATTAATAACATCATTTCTGGAGTTGTCCTGCCTGACCTAGAAGATTAGTCAAATGTCTGGTGACAGCAGGAGCCACAGAAGGGTCTCCCAGAAACGCAACTTATCCTGTTCCATCATGTGACAAAGTGAATGTCAGATAAACATCTTCTTGTTAATACCTGACAGCTGAACAAATGTACTGTCTCTGCAGTCTCAGCATGTAGATGGCTAGTTAGGGTCATTAACACAAACGTCTAAAAACATCCTACTATTACCGTACTTAATTCATCTTGATTGTAAGCTATAGGCAGCAGCTATTTTCAGACCACAAAGCAATTTTTCTGTGGCTATAAATTACAAAGGGCATAATTCTGGGTACAATGCTTTTTTTTTAAATGTAGTATGAGGTTAATCCGAGGACCAGTCAGACTGCCACACTGGAGTCAAAACCACATTTTTCCCAAAGTTGATAGGAAGATTTTAAGTTGCGTGAAATGTGTTTCCACCTTCACTGCTTAACTTTGAAAATGTACACAAAGTGGAGCAAACTGCAGTGAGGTATTCCCCAGATACAAAAGGAACAAAGACAAGTCCGTGAAGTTTAACACTTTCATTTTAAATCCAACAGCACCCTCCTAACAGAGAAACCAACAACTAATTTCACCCACATTTACAAAATGCCCCCACACGGGCATCTTACACATGTATCAATCCATATGTATGTATTTATGACCAACAAAGCAAGTAGGTGCAGCACTCCAAAATCTTTATTTACATAGTTCTCATAACAGCAATATTTCAGGACGCTCCAGTCCCTTCATCATTATAATATTATCTGCACACTGGAAGGTCCTAACGTCTAACCTTTTCAATTTCTTTTACTTCAATTACGATTAGCAAACTTTTGCATTTCTCATTCTTACACACTGGATCCATATAACAGGATCCCCCTCAGCCCTTCCCCCTCAACCCTTTGGCTTTTAAAAATGAGGGAAAAGGCCATCCAGTGCTTTATATTAAAGGCATAGGACCTCCCATTAAAGGTGCGTGTCAGGGGTGCTATTACCACACGGAGGTTTGACCAGGCTTCCCAATAAATACATACAATACAAGAATTGTGGAATGTGTATTGATTATCTTTTCTATGTGTGTATAAATGTTTGACCAGATCAGTAGCACTTCCACTAAATGTAGTTGTAAATTAGCCTAATTGGAGTGCTTCCACAATTCTTGTATTGTATGTATTTATTGGGAGGCTTGGTCAAGCCTCCATGTGGTAATAGCACCCCCGACATGCCCCTTTAATGGGAGGTCCTATGCCTTTAATATAAAGCACTGGATGGCCTCTTCCCTCATTTTTAAAAAGACAAAGGGCTGAGGGGGAAAGGAGAGAGCCTGTTATATGGATCCAGTGTGTAAGAATGAGAAATGCAAAAGTTTGCTAATCGTAATTGAAGTAAAAGAAATTGAAAAGGTTAGACGTTAGGACCTTCCAGACTGGGGTTACCTTGATGTGGTTGGAAGGCTTTTCATTCATGTGATCACAGTAATGTATACTAAAACCCCTTTGTTTATAAAGTATGCCAGTGTGCAGATAATATGATATTGTATGGGGCCTAGGAATGTGCATTGATTATCTTTTCTATGTGTGTGTGTGTATATATATATATATATATATATATATATATATATATATATATAGGTTTTTAAAAGTATCCAATAAAATGTCTGTTTTAAACTGTATTTAGGTGTCCACTATCTGTCCGATGGTCTGTAAGTCAATTAGGTGTTACTTTGCCTAATGATCAATCAATTTTGCCTTTGTGTATGCAGCGTGAGTGCTCTTTTTTTCTGAGTTAATATGTATTTTTATTACCCAGATTGTGCACCCATCAAGAGATGTTGCTGCTTAAGGCATGTTTAAGCCATTACTAATATTGTATCGGCGAGATCCAATAACTGCACTCGCGTAACTTACCGTAGCCCCATCCCGCGATACAATAACTGACGTAAACAAGATTACGTCAGTTACTGCATTGCGGGATAGGGCTAAGGTAAGTAGCGGGACTTTAACGCTCCAAAAGCCGTAGCTTTAGGTTTCGCGCTGAAATTTTTTCGGGTTAACGTGGGTTTTAGACGGAAATGGGCTATATTGTATCTCCCCCCTTACGGACGTTTAATATATTAAGCCTTTCCCCTTATCTATGGCCCAATAGCAAAGGGTTGTCAAAAGAATGTCACTCGTAAAGTTTTCTAGAAAATCTGTAAAAAAGGGATCAATTTGCACAAAAGTTTTTAGGCCATCGTTCACTTTTAAGGTCCTCTGTAATTCTTCTAACTTTGTTATTGACATCATTGCTTCTCCCACAGCCAATCATTAGCTTATAATAACTAAATTCTCAGAACAACATGTGGGTGCTGGGAAATTTACCTTTCTAATATTTTGTGTTTTATTTTCTTGGATTTTGCAAAGGCTTTTGATACAGCCCCCCATAGACGACTAATGTATAAGCTAGGGTCTGTTGGTCTGGGGAGTCACATTTGTACATGGATAGAGAATTGGTTAATGAATAGGATGCAGAGAGTACCGTATATACTCGAGTATAAGCCGAGGTTTTTAGGTTTAAAAATCAACCTAAAAACCTTGCCTCGGCTTATACTCGAGTCAAGCAAAAACTTACCTTAATTTCAGATGCAGCCGCGAGTCAGGAAGGAAAGCCGTCCGTTCCCAGTAGTTCTTCGCGGGTGTGCGATGATGTCATCGCGCATGCTGGCGGGATGACGTCATCACGCAGCCGCGAAGAACTACTGGGAACGGCCGGCAATGCGAATGATTAGGTAAGACCATATAATGTGAAGAACTTGTAGGATCAAGAGGAACTTGTAGGATCAAGAGGAGACCATTAAATAACCACCAGGACGGATATGGACCAGTGCGAAGAACAAGAAGAAAGAGTCACATAACCGGGTTCAGAGAAGGGCAACTAAATTAATAAGGGGATTGGGAGAGCTTGAATATAAAGAGAGATTGGATAAGTTACAACTATGTACACTAGAGAAAAGGCACTTGAGTGGGGATATGATTACTGTGTATGCAAAATTAACAGGCCATACAATAAACTATCTGGGGCATTGTTCACCAATGGAACATGCCAGAGGACACGTGGCCATTAGAGATGTCCGAACTTCGCAAAATCCGGTCCGCTCGAGGATCCGCGAATTTTCGGAAAATTCGGGAATCCGCGAGCGGACCCATTAAAATGAAAAATACCTTCGGAAGGCGGAAAATCCGGAAAAATCCGCCGTTCGCGAATGGGATAAATCCGCGGCGGATCCGGGTTCGGATCCGCGAACCGTCCATCCCTAGTGGCCATCCCTTAAAGTGAAACTATAATGTGTATGAAGTGTTTTCAGAAACAGTTAAAATAAAAAGTACCTGAGGCAGGGCCGGATTTCTAACTAGGCACGCGAGGCCCGTGCCTACAGGCGGGGGGAAATAGAGGCACGAGTGGCTCGGTGAGTTGCAGCTCTTTTTCTTCTAAGC
This sequence comes from Hymenochirus boettgeri, assembly GCA_019447015.1. Classification (NCBI taxonomy): domain Eukaryota; kingdom Metazoa; phylum Chordata; class Amphibia; order Anura; family Pipidae; genus Hymenochirus; species Hymenochirus boettgeri. The sequence goes on along the minus strand of CM033473.1, from coordinate 238,039,420 downwards.
CCCCGTTTTCTGATAAGCAAAAACATCCACTATTAGGGCGAATCGCACTGTTGCTCTATTTGGCCCGAAGATCGGAGCTTTGGTGCAGCCGGCCGGGCCCAGCTTCCCTGCACGATTTGGATAAAGGCCGCTTTCTTCCCTCCAGGCGAACATTTCCCCCGCTCAGTGCAGGGAACAGCCAGGTCAGGTGGGGTGGGGGGGACCATGTGCCGGAGCCGCTGAGGGGCATTCCCGGACAGTTTTATTTTACAGCCAGAACTTCCTTCTTTAGGAAACCCCCTGGGAGGGCAGTGCAGGGGCAACATGTGAGTAGTGCGCTGCACTTTGCTGTCATAACGTATAGGCTGACCTGACCTGCAGTTCATTGACAGGAGATAATGAGGGAGAATGGAAAGTCTAGTATCTACTGGTCTGGCAGTGATGTCAACTCGCACCCCCACCCTATTCTGGAACTGTAGCAGCAGCTCCTTATCTCATCATGGCAGATAAATCCCTGGCTAAATCACCGCTTTATTTCTAAGCGGGAAGTTTTGTTGTTAACACAGTTTAACAGAAGTGAAGGAATAGCCCATTGGCAGCTGGCATGTTTTGATTATTTTCATCCAGTTTTTGATATTAGTTACAGGGCCTATAGATTGTTGCTACTTATTTATTTTTCAAATGAAAACATTACAACCCAAGGCCGGGTTTACTATTTTTTACTATTAGTCAACCTCCTCCCACCAATCCAACCCCTTTATAGTCTATTTTCTTCCCCCCAAAAAAGAAAATGGGTGTGGTCTGCATTTAGGGGCTAAGGGCACCAGGCTCTTTGGGCCTACATGCTCCTGAGGTGTAAATCCGTCCCTGACCTGAGGCAAGGAGATAGGATTGGTGCTTTTTACTTACCAATATCCTTTCTATAAGGAGCAGCAGGATGAAGAAAACTGCTTCTGCCAGTCTTCCTGAATGCTTCAGCACTATCTTTAATATAGAATGGCCCAGGGGCATAACCTGGCAGATGCAAACTGTGAGTGCTGTATCTCCTCAACAAAACTATATTGGGAGGTAGGAATAATCAATCCTAACTCCTTGCCCCAGGTGCTTTTCATTTTTAAAAAGTTAATTTTTACAGTATAGTTGTCCTTTAAGACTTTAAGAAAAGAATTATAGGCTTCAAGTTTGGAAAGGGTTTTTCACTGTAAAAATTGTAAAGCTATGGAACGGTCTTCCAGTGGACATTGTTATGGCAGGTTCATTGGGCAGTTTAAAAAAAAAAGCTGGATGAGTTTCTGCAAACAAGGAATGTTACAAGTTACTGGTATTGATACATAAAGTAGAGTTGATCCAGGGAAATTTCCATTTGCCACTTGGAGTCAGGAAGGAATTTTTTTCCCCTTCATAAATTTCTTGGTTTTTTTTTTGTCCTTCCTCTAGATCAACAGTTAGGCAGGTAATGATGGTATTGATAGATGTGTTGGACTGGATGAACGTATGTCTTTATTCAACCTCAAATACTATATACTATTTTCCAGCATTCCAGTAACCCACCATGTGGTCACTGACCATTGTGTTCTCTGCACATGCTCAAGCCCAAATTAGTGCAAGAACTTGTTAGAGCAGGCCTTTAGCCAATCCTGTTAAAGTCCATATTAGGCAGAGGAGCATGTGGTGTGGTCAAACAGTGCACTTGCGCACTGTTGTCTTATCTAGTTTTTTAAGTGATTTCCATTTACTAGAGTGGTCATTTACAGTTTATCGTTGTTCCTGGGGAAATTGCTTTTAGAACATGGACTATAAAAGGTTTAGTTCTCCTTTAACCTTCTAAGTCCACCGCTTTTGAGATTTGGAAAGCTTAACAGTTCTGCCAACTTCCCAGATAGACCAAATGTCCACAGATATATCCTTTCAGGCAGGAGCTGGTCCTCTAAAGTACAGGAACAAAAAGTTACATTATTTGCTTCAGTGAAGAATACATGTATCCCAAATAAAACTGAAGATTTATTAGCACAATGTAGGAGAAGTTAAAAAATCAAATTTTAGAAATTCCACCCCCATGTGGCCATTGGTTATTCTCCATGGGTCACCAATGGAGGTAATTTAAAAACATTACCTTTCTAGAAAAAGCTGGGTACACACATGGCAAACCTCCTGTCTGTCATTTTTCAAAGATAAGGATATACACAGTCCCGATCGTTCTCCCTATACACAGCATATACACAGCATAGGGAGGACGTTTGGGACTGCATGTTTCCCATAACCGCACCCAACTTCCCTATAGGGAGGGCCGCAAGGCCATTGGAACATTTGGTGGGCGCGTGCTTGTTCGGGAAAGACACTACACACACTGACGATAAAGCCCTGATACTGTCAGACCGTTACTGTGTGTACCTAGCTTAACTTATACTTGCATATTAAAGTTTTTCTCCAGATTCACATCTAACATAACTTCTTCCAATAGAGACAGTCCCACTATTGTATGTTGCGTCCCCATGGGGTAGTCTGTCCTTCCCCCTGAATCTCGCTGGTGGCTTGTTGCAGCCATGCACAGAACCTGTCAACATGCTTTTTAGCATAATTTGCACAAAGTACCAGCATTAATCTGCCAGCATGATTCATAGGAAGCATGGACCGCCCCCAGGGGTGCAAAATAAACCAATGGGATTGTCTTTAACAGAAGGAATTTTTTTTCAGGTTGATTTTTTATTTTGGTCTCATCCCTTAATATTAAATGTTGTTTAAGGATATGTTTGAATTTTTAGCAAAAATCTCTTTATAAACAATCCTGAAAAACATCCCTTATAAAGTACATGTTACTGCTACGGCATTTTCTAAATAAACCATAAAACCGCATCAATCCATTTAAAGAAACAACAGATAAATTTATCAACTGAAAAAAATGAAGGAAACATAATATTTCGATCCATGTGTCAGTGCAATTTAAATAGTTTTACTTATCAATAAAGGAGGAAAGAAGTTAATTAGATGAACAGACATATGGGACTGATTATTGACAATGTCCTTGCACAGATTAGAAGAATTCGCTAGACATGTATATGTACTGTTCCCTATAAGCTCCGCACTTGTGATCAAGCACAGAGCTCTGCAGACCTTTGTACACATGTTAATATAGTGCGCTCAAAAGATATATTTGAAATGCAAACAAATTAATTTTATTAACATACATATATATATATATATATTTATATAATATCTGCCCACACAGCTGATAGAAAATGACATAGAACATTAATTCAATGCATCCTGAGCTTACATAGAATTGAAAAGCTAAACACGTACTGCCCACATAAAGGCATGCTGTGATTGACTGTACTAAGTAGCTGTCTCCTGGGTCTTGTGCACTCTTCCTTTTGATGTCTGTGCAGAACAGGGAACATCACGCCGTGCTCCAGATTTTTGCAAAATGTTCTCAGTCACAATCTAAATATACCTCAATAGAAATGTAGAACTAAGGGACTGTCTCTATCAACACGAAATAGAATCAAATAGAAGAGATTTCCAAAGAAAAGGAATAGCACTTGAGTAAAGAATACTTGAGGTAATGGGAAGTTATACCCCCAAACCACCCTCCTCCCATTAAAAGCATCCAGAGGGATAGCTGTAATACTTAACTAAACTTCCCCTTGCCAGTTCAGTCCAGCACTGAACCCTTGAATAGTCTAGGTCAAAGGGAAGATGTTCTTCTTGCAGAATGAGATAATTCCTAACCCTTGGTACTGTAATAGACAGGTAATGGAAGGTGTTAGTGGTGGGGGTTTACTTCCCCTTTAATGCAATTAAAGACAGTAAAAGTACAATTAAAAAAGGACAGAGTGCTACAGGTAGAGTTGTACAGATTGGCAGAGACAGGACTGAGCATGGTTAATTTACAAAAACAGATGGTTTAAAATCTAAATTAATTTAATTGGGGATAGATGGTGACCAGAATACAACTTTTGGCTCATTTTAAATTGGTGCAAAAATTTACCCAGATCGTTAATTTGCCTTAACCAATCAGATGTTATCTTTTTACTGTTCGAGAACAGTTAGAAAACATTTGGTAACATCTGATTGGTTGCACCTCTTATTAAATAAGCGCCAATATAAATTATATTTCATCCTCCATTCATGAAAGTTACAGAATCTCTGTGTGAATTCTACTACTTCCTGTTATAGCCTTTCAGCTCTGTAACTACAAACTCCCATAGACTTTAGTGGGGTCAATGTCACCAGATGTAGAGGATGATTTCTATTAGGTGGGTAATAAAATAACGTTTGACTAATATTGTTCTTTAACAAGGGAGGACTGGGACCTTTTGGCCTGGGGGGAAAATACAACCAAGTGGCCCTTTCACTGTAGAACGCAAAATGTCTGACCATGCACAATTTGCTAAGGTCACACACACTTTGTTTAAGTTATGCCCATTTTTAAGACTACTTTTCCCATTTTACATGGTTGCCTGCAACATTTTCAAGTCTATGAAGTGGTTAAGGTAAGTAATAGGCTAATAAACTGGAGGGCTGTGGGGTAATGATATGGAGGGCTCACAACACTGGCTAAGGATCTGAAGAGCTGACTAATGATCTGGAGGGCTGATGTAATATTGGCTAATGAACTGGAGGTCTGGCTAATAAACTGGAGGGATGACTAACACTGGCTATTGATCTGGAGAGCTGATAACACTGGGAAATGATATGGAGGGCTCACAACACTGGCTAAGGATCTGAAGAGCTGACTAATGATCTGGAGGGCTGATGTAATATTGGCTAATGAACTGGAGGTCTGGCTAATGAACTGGAGGGATGACTAACACTGGTTAATGAACTGGAGAGCTTACAACACTGGGTAATGATCTGGAGGGCTGACAACACTGGCTAATGATCTGGATGGCTGACTAACACTGGCTAATTAACTTGAGGGCTGACTTACAATAAATGGGATTATATACCTGAGACCCACCGAATATTGCTCTGCTCTCAGATTCCTTCATCTCAGATGTGCTGTCTGGACTGTCAGTAAGTAATCTGCTAAACTCAAGACACTGTTGTGCTGCTTCTATTAATCTGACTGTCTGGAAAGGAGTAACTTACTTACAAATAGCTTTTGTGGCAGCCCACATTTTTTCATTGGAGACCAGCCCGGGGGGTATTTGCCCCTCAGCCTACTGGGCCAGTCCTCCCCTGTTCTTTTATAAATTAATTGTATTAGGGGAGAGAAAAGTCATTAAATAGATAAAAATATATGACTCAGTCTGACATAACATATTATTATATTAGCTACAGATCGTTCATTCTGACCAGAATCTAAAGAAATACTCAGCATCAAACTAGATTATTATCCCTTAAAATTACTGAATTTTAGTTCTTCCTATTTTTAGTGTGCAAATAAGCCTCATGGGAGAGGGGGTTTCTGGGTAATTTCAATGAGGCTTATTTAAATGTTAGTTGGGGTTCCATGACAGCTTGTTAACCAGCTGGTGCAACTTTGTACAATAAATGGCAGAGAATTGTGTGAGGAAAAGCAAATTTGCACTAACCATAATGGCACAAGTAAGTTAACACACAATATGGAAATAGGTCAGTTCTGCTTTAGAAACCTAAGATGCATATTGTGTTATTTTGCACATTTTCCTTTAGCAAGGTCATTTTGAAAAGTGATATTCCCAACCAAACAACATCCATATGTTATGTTTCCTATAAACGTAACGTCCCTTAGCAATACAGCATTACCAAACAAAATCATCTCTCACATCCAAACAACTGTATGATATATTATATAATTATATATTCTACTGTATTGTTATTATAAGCTGAGCATTATATGCAGAGCTTTACAATGAATGTATCCATTGGCATAATAAGGGGTGGGTTTACAGGGGAAGTTCAGTGCAAATACATGTACTTTTCAGAAAAAAGAGCAGTATTTCTTCATCCCAATGACCTCAATCTGCCAATTCAGCACTTTATCTGTGTATAAATAAATGCAACTGAAATACTGACTTCCTGTTTGCAGGACCCCTAGCAGAGACCGTTATGGTCTTGACCCATATGGCCCTTGACCCAGCGCCTGGGTTGATTCTGTTGCTCAGTAGAGATCTGAGCGTGTTTGACCCATCCAACAGCCAATCAGTAAAAATTACTGTTAGGAACATTTCAAGGATGTGGGGCAGAAGAAGAAGATGGACTATTAGAACCTGAAATGTCAGCTCAGGGAACAGGAAAGGGTATTAAATCAACTTTTTAATTTACATTTTTCAAAATGGGAGAGAATATGTAGAATAACTAAAAAGGCATTACACAAACTAACAATTTAACAAATATTGATAATTTCCAGTGAACTGTCCCTTTAAGTCGCACTGACTAACTCACAAATGGTTAGCATGACTTTAACCCCTTGCTTGAGGCGGCTGCACAAATATCGCAAGAGACACTCACAGAGGGCTGCATGGCTCCTATTATTTGATGCTAACTAATACAGTAGTTGACATTACGAAAGGGTAATTGGTATCCACTGCTGATTCTCCATTAAGGGAATTTTCCCAGAACAACTGTTACTTATTTAATAAAAGGTGCAAAGTTTTGCCTGTGTTGTTAATCTTCAGCAACCAATCAGACTTTAACATACTAATTATAACTGTAGACCAGTAAAAAGGTATCTGATTGGCTTGTGCACAGGCAAATTTTTGTACCTCTTATTAAATAAGAAATATTAATATAATAATATAATAATATATATGAAAACCAGGGAGAACACACAGCAGTGGCGTCGCTATGTTAAAAGATTCGGGGCACATGTGCCTGATCTTTAAGTGCCCCAAATTTTTTTGCTCCGAACAGTCACCCCTCTAAACGCAGGCGCCCCTAGCACTTTCCTACTGTGCATAATGGTAAATCCAGCTCTGAGTTTCCCTCATCTCATGGCAACTTCGAGTTTCCTGGATGTACGCATGCGCATGCTATTGCATGTGAGTGGTGCACATATCCAGGGATCTTGAACGTGCATCAAGATGGGGGTAACTACAGTAGCTGACCTACAGTCAGTGGTGTATCTATGTTAAAACATTCAGGCCCCAGATATTCGGAAAAGTGCCCTGAATGTTTTAACTGCTTGTGCCTCCTGCAAGTGCCCCGAACCTTCTTCCGGACTTCGCGTGATGACGTCAATCGCACGCCAGCGCGGAGGAATACAGGCAGCCTCCTATGCACTTCCCAGAAAGATAGCGTTAGATAGAGAGTTACATAGATAGATAGATAGATAGATAGATAGATAGAGTTAGATAGATCAAAGATAGATATAGTTAGATAGATAGATAGATAGATAGAGTTAGATAGATAGTTAGAGAGAGTTAGATAGATCAAAGATAGATATAGTTAGATAGATAGATAGATAGATAGATAGATAGATAGATAGATAGAGTTAGATAGTTAGAGAGAGTTAGATAGATCAAAGATAGATATAGTTAGATAGATAGATAGATAAATAGATAAATAGATAATTGAGCAATAGGTAGACAGTTAGATAGATAAACAGGCAGAGTTAGATAGATAGACATGTTTTACATTAACCAATCAGATTTTCCGAAATCTGATTGGTTAATGTAAAGCATGTAAACCAAGCATTAAAAAACTGACCAATCAGAAACGGATTAGGGTTTTCTGCAAACCTATTTAAAGAGGTGCACTCCGCCGCAGTAGATGGCTGAAGAAAGAAGCGGCTGGCAACATCGGCTTCGCTGAGGCCGGGGCGGTGCCAACGGGCTCACTGGCGGCCGCGGTGAGCCTGCGTGGCATCAGCAACCTCAGTGGGGTTGGGGTCGCCAGCCCAAAGATGTCGCAACGGATCAAGACGCTGGCAACATCGGCCTCGTTGAGGTCACCAGCGCCCGCTGGGGGTACCCCTGGCGGCTGCAGGGGTACCTCTCGGGGGTTGGCAGCTTCAGCGGAGCTGGTGTCACCAGGACTGGAAGAAAGAAGACGCCGCCCAAGGGTGGGGGTCCCAGTTCGGGCTGTGGGACCCCCGCCAAAGGCACTTCTCAGTGCCGCAAAGGCCCTTACAAAGGCCGGGGAGGGGGGTCCCGGTTCGAGCTGTGGGACCCCTTAAGCCCCAAAGGCCCTTCTTAGGGCCGTAAGGGCACTTGTAAGTGCCGCAAGGGCCCTGATAGGGCCGGGGAAGGGGGTCCCGGTTTGAGCTGCGGGACCCCTAAGCCCCAAAGGACTCTTGTTAGAGCTGCAAAGGCCCTGATAGGGCTGGGGAGAGGGGTCCCAGCTCAAGCTGCGGGACCCCTTAAGCCCCAAAAGGCCCTTCTCAGGGCCCCCTCTGGAGGGTGCCTCATCCCCTCCCAGCGGGCCCTTCCTTTCCCCTCCCTGCCAGAGGCGGGGCAGGGGGCTTGGAGGGGCTGCTGGGGAGGGGGTGCGCGGCGAGTGGTCATGAATGTCTTTATTCAACTTCAAATACTATACTATACTATGTAACAAAAATGCCAGTTTGCTACCAGAATATAACAAAAATGCCAGTTTGCTACCATTATATAAGGATATTCCCATTAGCTACCAGTATACAGTATAATGAAATTGCTAGTTTGCTACCAGTATATAATTAAAATGACAGTTTGCTACCAGTATGTAATGAAAGTGCCAGTTTGCTACCAGTATAATCGAAGACTGTGCCTCTGTGTGGTCTGTATGTCTCTCTGGTTATCTCCTAACTACCTAGTCGGTGAGGTTTAATTGGGGCAGGAAAGGGGGTGTGGCTTATAGAAATGAGAGTACCCAAAAGTGGCCCTGATCTTCTCAGACCGTAGAGACGCCCCTGACACACAAGGAGCAGCATTTCCGCTAGCCCACTGAGCCGCTATGACTACATGAAACTCTGTTATAACAACATAAAATTAATATAACAAATATCAGGGAGCACTATCGCTTTTGGAAAATCTCCCGTCCCTAGTTCAATATTGGGTTTTGCGACTGTGGGTAAATCCTGTTTGGGATTTACCTATATCACAACTTTTTAATGCCAGTGCAACGTTAAAAAGTCGCAGTGAAAAACCTGATATTGCATTCCTTACCATGGCTGTGCAGGTATCTTTTGAAATACCACCACAAACGGTACAAAAGTCTTCCTAATAGATATTGAATTGGTTAGCGTTACTTTAACCCAGGAAAATGGCTCTGTAGTGGGTAAATGAAGGTTATCGTGTCTCCTGGTCCTAATTGTGCACTAACCTACATTCATTTTCCTTACACAAGACCAGCTGTCCTGTATACACATCTCATGATATGGACATGCATAAGCCCTCTGTACCTATTCATCTGTTTCTCTTCCCCATTCAATTTAATTTTTGTCTTTCTTTGAATAGACACAATTACAGGTAGATCATACAGCCTTGCAGAAGTGTCCTAGGGAGGATTTGAACCTATGAGCATCACTCTACTCCCTCATCTGCTAAATGAGTCCATCAATCATCCCTCCTCTTCTGGTTATACACAGGCAGTGAAAATCTACAATGAACTGAAATGCTACTGGCGATTTGAGCTACTGTAAGATCACATTTGCCTTGCCTGATGTATATGGGTCTAAATGTGACTTTTTTAGGGGGGCATCTGCATTAATCATGGAAATGGGAGCACAATTTGAATTTGGGTTAAAACTCTCTGTGCTTGTGAGTGAGGAGTTAACATTGTCACTAGAGGTCAATCCATTTACAAGGTTCAATGAAAAAGAATGGAGCACTTCATCAAGCTGCTGTCAAGGGTTGGGGTGTTCCCAGTGTTCCTAGTATTTGTTTTCTCTTGTTGCAATTATTGTTTTTTATATCCCAAGGGTAAGACAGTCACTCTGTATGTGAATCATAAAAACTGACAATGTAAGTGCTATAAGGTAATGACTTAATAAGGGTTTTTTCAAATGTAATTCAGCATTTACTATGGGAAACCACAGCCCGTGTACCCACAGCCACAAAAAAACAGTACAGGTAGAAACAGGTCCCCTGCTCTGTCTAAAGCTGGATATACACATTATCAATATAGGGACAATCCCGTCAGTACCAACTATCAACTCCCTGTACTAAAGGGGTGATCATGTATGGTAGTCACAAATGTTCTCCTATACTTTATATATACGTTATATAGGGAAAACAATCGAGACTGTGTGTACTCCCATCTGTCAAAGATGACAAACAGAATCTTGCAGATGTCATGCTATTTATGTGCCCTACGCTGTGCTTCAATTCCTCTGGTGTAACTCTATGGCAGTGCATGAGGTGTGCACCAAAAATGGTGATCACATGTGCGGTGAAAGGAGGAAGTGGGGCCATCTTCATGTCCTTCTATTGGTGTGCGCTGAGCGCTGTGCTAATGCAGCGCACACCAAAATAGCCTAGTCGGGCCTAGCCCAAAGAACACAATACTTGTGTTTGGATCATTAATTTTCTTTCCCTGTTCCTATCATTGAAATTAAAATGCATGCAATCAGGACTAAAATGGTGATTGCATGTGTTTGAAAAACAGACAGGTTAAAACAAACATATGGTGCTAATGCATTAACAAAAGTTTGCCTGTGCTATATATTTGAAGCAGCCAATGAGATGTTAGCTTTTTATTGGTGACCGCAGCTAGAAAACATCTGATTGGTAACTTCCGATTAAAGCTGGCTACACACCATACAATAATTCGGGCTGACCGATCATCATTTTGTGTTTTGGTCGGCTGGGACAAATTGTTGTTTGGTTTTGGACGTGTAGGAAAACCACAGGCGATTGTGCATTTCTCTATGGACCACACGCTCAGTCGCGGCAAACTGGCGACCACGGCCACTATTGCTGCAACCTACAATCCTTCTTTTTGGCTGACCAGTCGGAAGTGCCGAACGGTCGTTCAGGAGGAAGAATTGCAACAGGTGTACTTTTGCACCTTTTATTCTATTAGCCCATTGTAGGGCATGGTAATCTCAGTAACTGGGATGCTGCCGTGGATCGAAAAATGGAAACACCTGCTAGTAAATGCATAATGTGGCATCTGTTTTTATCTGGAGAAGTGTGCTGCTAATGTATATGATTTTCTGTAAGGTGGGGTCTAGGTCTGACAAGTACCAAACCTTGGTAATAGACAGTTGGGGAATTACTCCTAATCTCCAATATGCCACGAGTGAATTGTGTATAGACATCCTTTGCTAAAAACAACATTTCTATTACAATACCAGTAAGGAAAGTCCCCAGAATCTGAGCTGCATGGAAATAGAGCTCCCTCTGCGCAGTGTCTCTTGACATCCTTGGACTGTCTGAGTCGGGATTTGGTGACAGCTTGTTAGTCACACATTGCAGCTCTGTACAAAACCAGCGAGGAGACTGTCAGTAACAGTACAGGTGTATCTGACACCTGAACACACATTCGTATTAATAACTCCACTGAGCATTAAGATAAGATTTGAGAAAACTAGGGAACTGGAAGAATTTCATGATCAGCGCTTGTTTAAAAATATAAAGCTAAATGTCTATAATGGTAAATATTAAAATAAAATGGGTTATTATAGCCATCATGTTCCCATACACACCACCGGCTAACCTGAATGCAAACCCAACACTTTTAACCCACGTGCTCCCCTTTTCCTCTTTCATTCTATTTTCACTATTATATCCTTGGTCTCTACAGTAGACATTGGGAACCAGTGGGCAAAGATCTTTTGCACTACAGACCCTCTCCATGCGCGATCTTGGGAAGTTCAGAGATCTCGTGGAAAAGGCAGAAATGGAAATATATATATATTGCCATATAAAAGGGTGGTAAGAGATACTATATCATCCTCCTCAGATGAGGAGCCTGTTTATAAAAAGAAAAAAGTACACCCTTCCCAGAAGCTTCCCTCAGTCACCTCAGATACCTCTGAGGAAGCCATTAGCCCTGTTAGGGGCCCTAGGATGGGGAAGAAATGTACCCACAAGGTGAACAAATTACACACCCCTAATTACTCTTCCAGAATTCCCCCTGACACTCGTTTGAGCAGAAGTCACAAAGGGAGAGAGGCGTTTGCCTTACACAAAATAGTGTAGATTGACGCATTTTCCACATCTTCAACAGTGGACTGGGAGACAGTATCCAGGTCCTCCGCTTCCTCAGAGAGAGGAAAGATTAGCGAGCTCCAAATGGCTCACGTGGGGCTAGCTGGAAAAGAACCCCCCTCAAAACTTTTCTCACAGCACTGGGACATTTCAAACTCCCCAGAGGTTTTCAACTTCGCCCAGCTAGACAAAGAAGATGAGCTGGTACTGAGAAACTATTTAGGAGTCCCAGACATGCAGGCTCTAACAGCCCCAGAGTTGGACCCCGCCTTTTCGTCCTTTACCAGTGACACCCAGTGATTCTTCCTTAGATAATATGCTGCGCAACACTCAATATAAAATAGCAGACACAGCTGGCCCTCTCCTGTTCATGTTGTCCAAGGCTGAACAGGAGGGAGATATAGACACGGACCATTACTCTCCTCAACTATTACTCTCCTCAAAAAAAGCACTACTTAAAGCAACCAGCAGGGCCACCTTGATTATAGGTCAGACCTTTAACCATATATCAAATATAAGAAGGGCTCGTTACCTCACTTCCGCAGGTATGGCAGATCTTGCCCCTAAGTCTCACGAATTCCCTAACTTAGAAACCAGCGCACTGTTTGGTACAGACTTCATGCAGGAGGTTAAAGTCAGATACAAGGCCAAAAAGTCCTTTAATGACTTCAAAAAACCAAGACGATTCCCTAAGCACAAAAAGCCCTTTCGGCAGGAGGGACGCCAATTTAGAGCCCAAGGGACGTCCCGTGATTTCAACCAGGGCAGCTACAGACGATTCAACCCTAGAGGACAGGGACCAGATCAGCATGCCTCTGTCTCAAGAGCAGCAGTTGCTTGAAAACCATTTGCAGGTAGGTACCCATTCTTCTTGACTGATTCCATCAATAAAGTTTTACCCAACCTGGGAGGCAATATGTTCGGACCAATGGGTCCTCAAAATCATAAAGAAAGGCCTAGCCCTTCCCCTGTTTCAGTTCCCATACCAGTACAGAGTCTCCAGGGCAGGGACACACAAGAGTTTAGACAACACTCTCTCTTTAGCCTTATCACAGGGAAAGATAGAACCCTCCTATCCACTTAAAAGAGGTTGGATAAGCCACGTCTTTCCAATACAAAAACAGCATGGCTCCCTGCGACCGATCCTAAATGTAAAGGCACTGAATCGCTACAGAAAACCCAAGCGTTTCAGACTAGAAAACCTGTTGGACCTTCAGTATCTGTTGCACAGAGACTATTTTATGATAAAGATAGACCTGAGAGTTGCCTTTCACACGATTTATGTTACACCGAATTACAGACATCTGCTTCAATTTTGATGGCAGGGTCAGATATACCATTGGAGCGTGATGGTGCTTGGCCTATCCAACACTCTCTACACATTTACCAGAGTATTAAAACCAGTAATCTAGCACTTCTCATTTATCTAGACGAACTTCTGGTGTTCGCCCCACAAACACAGAGAGACTTGATACTCTCCCCCCTTACTGATCTAGGGTTCACCATAAACACACAAAAATCTGTCCTAACACCCACATAGTCCCTTCAGTTCTTAGGATTTCACGCAACATTTCACAATTCAGGTTCCAGACGAAAAATGGAATCTAATCAAATCTTTTCATCCTTGATAGAGTGGGGTGCATTCACCACATCCAGGGCAATCAGGGGTCGCTGGTCTCACCAGGAGTCCAGCCTCCACATAAATCTCCTGGAACTCAGAGCAGCAAAGTTGGCCATTACCAACCTACTGTCAGAAACATTATCAGGCAAAACTGTTGTAGTTCAGATGGACAATAAAACAGCTGAGGGGGAACAAAATAAAGGTTACTATGTCTAGAAGCGCTAGAAATATGGGAGAAAGTACAACTTCTCAACATCAACCTAGTAGCCCATTACGTACCCGGGCAATCGAACAAGCTAGCTGATGCCCTATCCAGACACCAAATGAACCTCTCAACCCTCTGTCTCAAAGCCAGGATAAATCAAATCTTTGGAGAGCGACAGATAGATCTGTTCGCATTGGAAACGACTGCCGAGACACAAACCTTTGTGGCAAGAGAATGGTCAAAGAACACGTGGAGAGTTGACGCACTAGCCTTTCCGTGGACAGATCTACCTCCCCTCTATGCCTTTCCACCCCCCAAATTAATGCCACAGTTTCTACACAAAATTATGATCTACAAAGTGAGGGACTTAATCCTCATACCCAATACTCATACCCAGTCTGGCCTTCCAAGCCATGGTTCCCCAAAATCCATCCACTAATAGTGGGTCAGAAGTTACTACTGGGCATGACTGTAGACTGCTTCCAAGGTTCCCAGGACCTTTTGTCCAAGCTCCCACAGTTAATGTGGATAGCAGCTTGAGTAATTTCTTCTGCTTCCAACAATTTTCCACCACCTCTAACAGCCTAATTGACCTATCCTTGCATCACAAAACGATTAGTAAATACAAACACCTGATAGCAGAATTTCTAAACTGGTTCACTGGGAGAGAAGCCCAGTTCTAACAACCTAAGGCCTTGTGGGGGGCACTGGAATTTCTCTCCCACAAATTTCACTCCGGCCTAGCCTCTAGTACGCTTAAATCTTATTGTTCAGCCTTAAAGATAGTAATTCCAGACTTGACGTCAAATTCTATAAACCTAAGATTGCTTAAAGGAGCTTCTATTTCTAGACCACCTATTCCCAGATATAAATCCACATGGGACATCAATAAGCTCCTTAGTTACCTAGCTAATTGGGAACTAATGTCTACCCCCCCTGCCCTCTAGGTGTTAAACTAGCATGCCTTGTGGCCTTAGCATTTGCTGCAAGATCAGCAGAGTTAACATTGATCCACATCCAAGAGCTATGGATGTCACTTACTCCAGGGGGTGCTCACATAATTCTCAAAGGGAGAACTAAACCTCCCATATTTTCCAGGAGTTAGTAGAACTAGTAGATATTGAGGAACCTTTACTGTGTATAGTGTCACACATAAAACGCTACTTACAATTATCAAGTGCTAACAGTTGAGACATTTCCCAGCTCTTTATCACACCCAGAAACCCCTTTAGGCCAGCCTGCTCCAAGACAGTCGGGATGGATACTCTCAGCAATGGAGAGCGCAGGGATCGACACTTCAGTATTCCGCCCTCATTCCATTAGGGGCACAGCTGCCACAAATACAGCCTCCAAGGGAGTGCCATTACAATCTATCCTAAGAGCAGCTAGATGGCCATCCCTCCCAGAAAGATCCTGGTGTTGGCTTTAAACAAGTCAATAATAAATTAACAATAAGAAACTAGTTGGAAACTGCTAATCCTATCATGTATAAAGCATAACATTGTTGTTGTGCATAATAAACCCATTTTTTTTTTTTTTTTATTGAAAGCTCGGGAAGCGTGCTTTCTTGTGATCTTCACCACAGTGCAGCAAATGTGCAAGTGGATCGGGATCCATCTGCCTCCCCCTTATGCCCATAGCTGTTAAGCCGTAGGGCTAGGAGGAGGCTACATTGGTCCCATCAGCCGGTAGGCGTCAGGAACCACCATACTTACCCTCCCTTTCTGCTCCCAGCTGCCACCAGGAAGCTTCCAGGGGGGGCTTGAATGGGAAAAACCTGAAGGCCCCAAAAGGGGCCCAGGCAATCCCGCCACAATACGTGAACATACAAACACAAAACAAAAAGTGCACGTGAAAGTGCCAATTAAATAAATAGTGTATACCTAGTGTACAAATTAATAGGGGGTGCGGCCAAATAAGGCCCCAACCTTTCGGTCGGGGGTTTAAAAAATTGTTCTGCCATGGCCAAAGCATGCATAATAAACCCATTGCACAGTATAAACTCATTATATCCATTCTTCTCTCCTTCTAATACCCTTAGCACGTTCAAAGTTCCAGAGACAGCAGAACCAAACTGCACAGAGGGACACTAGGAAATAGACTGGAAATGTCTCTACTTTCATTCTTCTCAACCTTCAGTCTTCAGTTTCCCATGGACTGTTTGAAATAGTGAGTCATTCAGCAACCTTCTCACTTCTGTTGATAAGTTGATCCGTATACCTTATATTGTATCAATACAACACCCCCAGTTGTTACTATAAATGTTAATCTGTTCAAGTAAAGCATTGAAATCCAAAATTGATTCATTTCCATTCTTTTCTGTGAGCAGATTACTTGTCCTTACACGTATATTCATGTATAAACAGTCTATCATATGTAAATACACACACATATAGACAATAAATAAATAGTCCACTACTTTGGACTTTTAGCGGTGAGTGAGTTTTCATTGCACACGCTGCTGCTGATTAAGAACAGGTGTTTATATCCCTGGATTTTGTGAATGGTGGACCTTCAGTTGTTTGTTTCTTGATTATGTTTGAAATTTTGGCGCTACTGATATGGCTGGAGGAGAGAGGTAACAAACATTCCCACCAGCCAATGACAAGTGTTATGTTAACCATGGCCCTGGGCCGTTTAGGAGGCTTTTAGCACTCATCTTGCTGTGTGATATCTAAGGGAAGGCAGCACAGCTGTAAATGTGAGTAAGTGATTTCAGCTGCTGGAAGTGTGGACATGTAATGGGGGTGTTGTTGTTTTTTTTTGGTTTTTGTTGTCCTTTAAGAATTGGAATCAGATTCTCTCAGATTGTTCCCTGAGATTAATGAAAATGTTAATTGACTACAAAAATGATGTGTTAAAGGAAATTAGGAGTTAACTTGCAGAAACTAAAACTTTATTACGTTCGTTTAAAGTAATGAACAATTTAATATGTGTGAACATCTAGTAAAGAGTTGTATTATGAATTTGGAGAAAGAGATTATGGATAGGAAAAAAATCCAAATTCCTCAGAGATAAGAATGATTATGACAATGACAGAGTTTATATTAGAACAGAAGGGAATTAATTTAGAGATCTTCGGATCATTTTAGGTCTATTTTGAAAACTAACAATAAGGATGGTTTGAATCGGAAACATGTTAGCTTTGTTAGTGATAATAGCAATTTTGCTTCAGATGGTTCCCCCCCTTCTTCTCCTTCTCGTTCTTTATCTTGTAGCCCTAAGATGGAGTCAAGGAGAAGACAAGCTGATGAACTTTTTCTCCAACGATCTACACTAAGAAATAAAGAAAATCGTTTTACATCTACCCCAACAAGAAGATTCCAGCAGAGGGAACAGACTATGAGAGACAATAGGGATGATACGTCTAAGGGTGAGGTTTTTTTCTTCCTTCCCCCTAGGCAAAAGATATAATAAGAATGTACATAATCGGAAGAAATATGTGCCATCAAAGAAATCAAATCAGTTTGAGTATGTTTCAAAAAAGTACAAGGGAAGGGGGGGGGGGGGAGAAGAGAGAGAGAGAGAGAGAGAGAGAGAGAGAGAGAGGGAAGGAACCGAACAGGTACGGAAGAGACGACACAGAAAATTTAGGGGAGGTAGGGGGAGATCAATAGGATACAGCCTTTGGAGTCGGAGGAAGTGAGTGTTGATGCGGTGGTGAATTTATCTTGTAAAGTTCTGACTAGAGATCATCTATCCTTGCTATCAAAAGGTTTATCTTTTAGTCCTAATAAGAAATTTGACGGTTTTTACATTCTGGTTGATGTAAATAAATTTGTTAGAAAATTGGTACTTCAAAAACATTTTTTAACTGATACTGATGAGGATTATTCTGTGGTAGAAAATGATGAGAAAAATATTAATCATTTGGTTGGTTTACTCTCTATGAATGAAGCCCCTGGTGAGTGAGTGGGAATTAATGTTTTTTTTAAAAATCTACATTTTATCCTGTGAATTCTAGGAGTCCAAGTTTGGACCAGTTTCAGACTATTGTGGAACGAGAACTAGTTAGCCTTGAACAAAAGGTTTTGGTACAAAAATATAAAAAAAGTAATTTGAGTAAAGGAGAGAAGGAAATGCTGAGTGACCTGAAAAAGGATAAATCTATTATAATCCGTGGGGCTGATAAGGGTGATTGTGTTGTGGTCCTAGATAGTGAGGTTTATAATAAAAAAAACCCTAAGACAGCTTGGGGATGGAGATACATATGAGAAGCTAGAGAAGGACCCGACCCCCCTCTATAGGAGAGATTTGGAAATTTTGATTCAGGTGGGGAATAGTATAGGGATAGTGCCTAAAAGCATGATGGAATATTTAAATCCATGTAATCCTATAACCCCGATATTCCAACATTTACCCAAAATACATAAGGCTACTCGCCCCCCAATAGGATGTCCAATTGTGGCTGGGATTAACACTTTAAATGAAGATCTATCTAACCTTATGGACACTTTATTACAGCCACTAGTGACAAGATTAAAATCATATCTCAGGGATACAAAATATACTCTTCAACTTTTGGGTGAACATGTGGTGGAAGAGAGCCATTCTGTTTCAACTGTGGATGTTGTCTCTCTCTACTCTTGTATTCCACATGATAAGGGTCTACAAGCTATTATCTGGTATTTGTTACAACACAATTTTTTCTCCATTAATTGAGTGTTCTACCGCCAGAGGAGGGGGGCATCCATGGGGGCCAAATTTGCCCTTGTATGCTTGCCTTTACCTCGGCTGGTGGGAGGAGACATATCAAACCCAGCAGCCCCCCCCCCCCCCCCCACAAGCATATTTGCCTTATGTTATTTCTTTTAGAAGATATATAGATGATATCTTGATAATTTTGGGAGGGACAGATTGTGACTTTAATGCATTTGTCAAACTAATGGACAACGTGGACATCTGTATTTTCGGGCAAAAGTGTGGTCTTTTTAGATCTTAAAATTGAACTACAGACCCCTTTTGTTAATACTAGTGTGTAATACTAGGAAACCTTGCTCTGGCAATAGTTTACTTCAAGCAGATTCCCGTTACCCGTGCCATTTGTCTAGGGGTATACCAAATGGCCAGTTCCTACGGGTTCTAGTGAAACTATGTTTCTAGATCAAGCTAGGGAACTTAAGTAAAGGTTTATGGAGAGGGGCTATAGAGCCCAATATCTTGACGTAGCCCTGGATCGAGCCTTGAACAGGAATAGAAGTGAGCTATTAGTATCTGAGGCTACTAGGAATGTGAATAAATAGATTGGCCATCAGGAATCCAACTCAAAGCGGCCAGTTGTTTTTTCTACCACTTTTAGTGATCAGTACTATGACATTATTGATATCATTAAGAGAAATACTCCAGTTCTGTTTGGAGATGATAAGATAACAAAGGTGTTAGACACTAACGGCTATAAGCGTGTCTCACCTAGTCTTTTCCTTAATAGTAAACCAGGGGAGAAAGTTTCCTGGTTGAAACATGTGGGGTGCCATAAGTGCGGGGCCATGAGATGTATTACCTGTTCGGTGATCCAAGCAGGTAATCACTACCAGAGTACAGTCTCAGGCAAAAATTACCGTATTATGAAGTTCATAAACTGTAACTCCAGGTGGGTGGTATATCTATTAAATTGCCAGCACTGTAAAATCCAATATGTAGGATGTACATCTAGGATGCTAAAAGCACTTGTGCGGGAACATGTTAATAACATTAGAAAACAGGATAATAAGAGCCCAGTTAGTAGGCATTTTGTGTTGTGTAATAAAGGTGATATAAATATCACCTTTATTAAAAGATCGGAAGCTTGGCATATTTTTGATTTGGGTACAAGGGTACCAAATGGTTTAAACTTTGACTTTGATATCTGTTGTTTTGCGGATAGCTAGGTTGCTTTACTTACCCCTTTAAGGATACGTTTGGTGAAACATGTATTTTTGGAGTAGGAAAGGTTATAAATACCACCTCCCCTTTAATGTTAACCCCAACACTGCTTAGGAGTAGAGATGTTTGAACTTCGAAAAATCCGGTCTGCGCGAGGATCCGCGGATTTTCGAAAAAATCCGTAAATTCGAAAAATCCGCGAGCGGACCCGTTAAAACATATTAAAATGAAAGTTCGGCAAAATACGCATTAAAAGTGGTCTAAATAGCCTTGGTAATGTACACTTAATCACTCAGGGACCTGGGTAATGTCCTTAGAAACACTTATCAATGCCTATAATACCTAAAAATTACAGTCCGCTAGCGTAAATTTAAAAAAAAACGGTATTTTCGAAAATACGAGGATTTCCGTAAAAACGAGGATTTCCGTAAAAACGAGGATTTCCGTAAAAACAAGGATTTTCTTAAAAACGAGGAACCGGAACCTTCTGTCTGCACAATGGCGAGTTCTGTAAGGCAGATGTATGCCACACAGTACCTCCTGGCCAGGGGGTACGATGATTTCCCCCCTGGCACCTATCATGTGCGGCGCCGAAAGCGCAGGATTATGGAGGGGCTCCAGCGCCGGCTCCTGCGCTGCTTCGGCTACCACTACCACTACTTACTTTTTATTATATTACTGTATTGTAATAAGTAGTAAAATATTTTAATTCACTTCTGACAAAAACATATTTATTGTATATACCTTACCATTAATGCCATTACACACACCACATTGGCCACATTCCCCTATATAGTAGTTTGCACACAACAAGGGAAAGAAGGCAATGGGGGATACTGGGTAACATAATGTCCACTGCGGTTTGCCACCATTGTTGTAGGGCCAGGCAGGCTTGGCCCCACTGGACATACCCCTCACCCCATTGGCTTCTCTCCCTCAGAGTATGCTTCGTGCAAGGGAAAGCGGGTGAACGGGTAAGGCTTTGTAGGAACCACACCACTGAGGCCCACACTTTGTAATATGGAATACTGCTCTAGTGCCAGGCAGGATTGACCCAGAGCTGAAAACATTAGCCACAGAGTAGCTGTTGGGGCTGTATGAGATGGTCAGAGTAGGTGACACCACAAAGGTGCCTCGTGGAGAGAGAAGGAAGAACAAAGTACTGCTCTCAGGCCAAGTAGGATCGACCCAATCTTAGAAAAAATAGCCACAAAGTAGCTGTTGTTGCAGAGCATTTGTTATTTCACAACTTGAATGCAGTAGAGCAAGGTAGGACCATATATGGCCCTGCCAATAAGAAAAATTTGCCATTTGCAAGCTAAGCTGGCATCAGCTAAGCCTCTAGGTGGAAAATGCGGCGGAAGGAGCAGTACGGGTGGCCAGGGGCAGGAGGCCTTCAGTCACGGGCATGAGCATCAGCAATAGGGGTGCTGTACTGAGATGTGATCCACGCCTCATTCATCTTGATGAATGTAAGGCGGTCCACATTCTCAGTGGAGAGACGGTTCCTCCTCTCCGTTACAACAAGGTTAGTCCTTAAAAGGACTGTTGGGTCTCAAGATGTGTGAATACAGGGGTGGTTAACAACAAGTGCTAAACCACCATACTGAAATCCACACACAGAAAGCTCAAAAAAAGCTCAAAAAGCACAAAAAAACTCTCTCTAACTCCTACACTGTCAGGTCTCCACTAAACACACTCCAACACACTGACAAAATGGCGCCTGTGAAGCAGCCTTTTATACCCAGGGGGCTGGCAATAATCTTGTTAGCTGCCATTGGATAATTTGGGACATGTGGCTTGCTCAGTCTTCAAAATAATCCCCAAAATGCAGAAATTCCGCGAATTTACAAGAATTTCTTGTTTTTTCGAAAATTTTCGTAATTACAAGAATTCTTGTAATTACGAGGACCTCCGTTTTTGAAAATACGGAGATCCTCGTAATTTCGAAAATTTTCGAAAAAAAAAAAATCTGCGGTTCGGAAGTTCGGAAGGCGGAAAATCCGCCGTTCGTGGACGGAATAAATCCGCGGCGGATCCGGGTCCGCGAACCGGCCATCTCTACTTAGGAGTGTATATGAGGCAATATGTGATTAATTAGGTACAAAACTAGTACTTGGGTGTATAATGTTACAATGTGTGTTTTAACATATTATGTATATGACTACATGTTCTTATCAATGTATTACCTCTTTGTTGAGGAGTTTAAGTAGTGAGAATGTATTTTGTAACAATTTTAATAATATAATGGTTCTATTGGGAGGGATTGCCTTTTCCTGGGCCACCCATTTGTATATTGCTGATTTTCCATGGTGGGTAAACCAAATCTAGAGGACTCACTCAGCCACACCATTTAACTATTTTCTTTTGTGACATCTGGACTGAATTTTTACTTTTGGATTGTAAAAATTTGGGTTAAGTTCTCCTTTAACTTTGCTGTAAATTAAGACAAGAGTCAACTTTATTTTGGGTAACAAATAGGCCACGGCTTTTATTAATAACGTTAAATAAAATTTAAATAAAATATGCCCTTTTCATTTGCATATCAACACCAATGTACACCCTTGCGGCGTACCATAACCATACTTGTTGTTAACCAACTTAGCCGTAGATCTCAGCTTGAATGCCAACCTCTGTCTTGCCAGAGGGCATGTAACGGCTCCATAAATATATCCAGCAAGGGTGTACCCGCCAGCCGTGACTCCAACAAATTGGTTTTTTTTTCATACAAATAACATACCAGGGTGGGAGAGAGGGGAGTGATGTTCCCATGTCACCGGCTTAAAATGTCTCGCGATAGTAGACCTCCGCGAAACCTGAAGGAGGAGGAGAGGCAGCTGCTGCCTGAAGAAGAAGCCAATTCCCTCCAAGGTCATTCACCCCATCTGCCATGCGCGGCGGGGCTCACAGACATGCACAATCATTAACAATGCCATATTCTTTATTATATATTATAATAATATATTATTAAATTTTCTGTTCGGCCCAATAGGTTGCGATGCGGACAGCGGTACCTCATTGTTATGATGTTTAACTCCTTTTTTGTGACAGCTGTGTAGGTGCCCCATTGTGTTCTCATGGACTGCACTGATACTGATGTCAGTATTAAAAGAAATGGCATTTCATACAAAAACATAACATGTGTTAACACGCGTTCCTAGTTAAATATTTTCTAATATTGCCAGGAAATCTCAAGCAGTTAGACATCTTGAATTATTTCCATTTATGGTCTCAACTCCACACTGTCTAGTGCACACACGTGGGATGTGATATAATGTGCATATATCTAATTAGAAATTCCTATTGGTACCAGGTAATGTCTACAGCCAATAATTTATTAGAAATGCAAATTACTAGAGCTAATTTATATGGTGCTTGGTACCTTTTTTAGTTTTAATTAGCATGTTATCACCTAGGATTGTTATATATAATTAATATCCAATGTACTGTACTCAGATGCTATGTAATGATTTTACACAATGTGCTTTGTCTTAAGACAATATAAAGATAATAATTACTTTAATAGGTTCCTTGTGAATTTAGGGCAGTAGTACATGCACCACATATTAGTGAAATTCCAAACTGCCTGCATTCTCCCATTAACCCTCATGGAAACCATTAACTATGGACCCAAACTCAAACCCAAGTTCGGGTCAAACCTTATGAGTTTGTTCATACTTTCTGAACTCGTTCAGGTTTTTTGAACTCGCAGACTTATTTTTGCTAATTATGGAAAATTTGATAATCATCGAATTGGTAACCCTCGAATGTAACGTTTGGTAACCCTTAAATGTAATGTTCGATTTTGGTAACCCTCGAATGTAGCATTCAGTAACCCTCAAATGTAGTGTTCGATTTAGGGAACCCTTGAATGTATCGTTCGGTAACCCTCAAATATATCGTCTGATTTCGGTAACCCTCGAATGTAGTGTTTGATTTCTGTAAACATAAAAAAGCAAGAGGGGCCGGGCCTTAGTCCAGGAGTGCAGGCTGAAGGACGCTCTCCATCGCACCAAGAACTTCAAGCATGTACAGGAAAAAGCTGCACCTCACTTTCTTCAGAATCAATTAACTTTATTTAGAACATTAGTTAAAAACAGAAACCGGCACACACACAGCACGTCAACTGACGTGTTTCAGGCTCTGTCCTTAGTCATATGTAGTCAACTTTGGTAACCCTCGAATGTATCTTTCAGTAACCCTCGAATTGGCCATAACCCTGGAATGTAGCATGCGGGAACCAGACAATTGCCCAATGGTGGAGAAAGGTAGTGTTTAAACAAGTTTTGGTGATATGTATGTGTTCCCCAGACCATTTCCCAGGTGCTAGAGCCATTTACAGTAAGTAAATGCTATTTTATTGCTATTTTATCCAAACTTTTCAAACTATTTCTCCTCTTTGACTTTAATGGGTTTGTTTTCGAACTACCAAACTTCTGAACTTTTACTGAAGTTCGAAAGTTTCAAAAGCGTCATCTCTAGAAACCACGTGTCACCTGTAATGTAGATGTTTCTGTGAGATCACTGCATTAGCCAATTTTTGTGCAGTGGGAACACAGAATTGGGTACAAGTACCAAGTGCTGCCATTTCTAAATCCCATCTTAGTCCCAATTTACTTAATTTAATTGTTTTTTATGGGATTAGTATTGGCTGTGTCCCTTTAAATAACTGCCATTACAAGCAATTGAATTTAAAGTAGTATTTCTACTATTTGTTTACAGTTTTTATGCCAGCATACAGCTGTTATTCCATGGTAAACCTAACATTAAAAATAAGTAAATCTGATTATAAAACAGTTACATGGCATTCCGTGTTGTGCAGAAAACCTGAAATTGTGCTTTCAGTGTTGGTGTAGTGTGAATTAGGTCCTACTGCAAACATGCCAACATTCTGACTGTACAGGACCAGCAGTAGAAAGAGGAATATCTGCTGTTTTACATTATGCACTTGAGACTGAATAGTGTTGCTCATATGAGCACCATTTTCCAGTCCCCGCAAGCCCCTTGCTGGAGTTAGTATCACATTGCAAGAGACTCCTCCACTGAGGAGAAATTTTCTTCAGCGGTGCTACAGTATCTGATTAGAGATCTTATGCCAGTCAGGCTTTAATTGTCCATACACATCGGATTTTGTGGCCAATTACACAACAGAATCCAACAGAGTCTGTTTGTAATTTGCAAAATGTTGGCACATTTTTAGCACTGAAGAAAGAAACTCTGAATTCATTGCTGTATTCTCAATCATGACATAGATACAATGTGCCCGGACCTACCAAATAATCTAAATGTCAGCTTCTGGAGTATGTTGGTGTCAATATCAGCTGGAAAACTGGAAAGGCTAGGCCCGACTGCTGCAATTTGGATTGTGCACCCTCCAAGTCCAGGGCCTCGTAGTACCTACCTAAAAATCCAACCCCAAGAAGGACCAATGGAAAAAGTCACGACAGGTACTTACAGGTAAAATATACTGTAAGTATTGAGGCAATGCAAAGAAAAAAAATCAATATAAAAATAAAATAACGTGAATGTTCAAACATTAAGAAATCAACCGCTGTCAATCAACACCTGCAATGCTTTTAACCCACATTTGCTGTGACTGATTTTTTTTATTTTATGATTATGATCTTAATTTATTAAGCATTAGAAATGGTCAATGAAAAAAATTGTTCTCTAATGAATTCCCATGAACACAGCTATGCATATCTAGGCTTTCTGCATGACCAGGGTGTGACCTTTCCCGCCATATTGATTGTTTGTGCTCTATGTGACTCTATTCATCTCTGGCCAGTACTGTCTGTTTCTTTTTCTAGTCTTTCTTCCTTTAATGCAGGGGGTGGGCGCAGAGTTGTGGTTTCGCCTTTCCTACTGACCTGGCTAAGGCTATAGGAATTGTATGAGTTATGTTCCCCAGGCTCCCTTAGTCAGTAATCACTAATGAGTTCCATCCTCTCCTCCTGACCCTCACCAAGCTGCCTGAAAGACAAGAGCCAAGAATACAATAAATGGAAGAATCAGCAAGAGGACAGATGAAGATCCAAGTGTAGATTCAAGAAAGGAAAGCAACCCCCAGTGATGCCCCCACACAGACAGACCTGGTTACCCCACGTGTTCACAATAGAGGTTATAATGGATTTAACAGCTGAAAATATATCCCGCTCAATAGGTCGTATTTTCGATCAGATTTTCTTGAGATATTACTTAATGTTTTTTCTGTATTGTAGATCCATGTCCAAAAACTGTAACTACAACTGTCTACAAATTGAGTTTGGCTACATGGTTAGTTACACACTGACGTACCATGCAAAAAAGGGATAGTGTCTACACTGATAGACAACAACCAGCTCACTCAACATCTGTCAACATTTGAAGTTACGAGCATAGCAAGAAGCCCCACTCCTAGATGGCACTGCAGCATGTAACCTATCTTGAAGTGTGCGTCCATGCGGTCCCAAACCACCAATAGCATAGACTCCAAGGAAACAAACAGCACTTCCGGTTCCGGTAAAACCAACTTTATTGCATTAGACACATAACAGAGTCGTTAACAGAAGGTGACGTACTTGTGTATGTTCTGAATCAATAAAGTTGGTTTTACCGGAACCGGAAGTGCTGTTCGTTTCCTTGGAGTCTAAACATTTGAAGTTAATTTAATATAAGAATATATATAATATATAAGAATGTCCCGTAAAAGTTTTATTATTATAGTATAAAAATGCTATTAACTAATTTATC
This sequence comes from Hymenochirus boettgeri, assembly GCA_019447015.1. NCBI lineage: Eukaryota > Metazoa > Chordata > Amphibia > Anura > Pipidae > Hymenochirus > Hymenochirus boettgeri. Next base: position 238,012,968 of record CM033473.1, on the reverse strand, counting down.
TTAACACCACAAGCATTTAAACAGTTTTTACAGCACCTATAATGTACAAAAAACTGTTATTGTCCTATTTACTATAATTGGGGCAAAGCTTTTGTTTGAGGTGAAGTTGTATTGAAATATTTTGTACTTTGTTTCATGAATGGCCATTGTAGTACAGTAAATATGGTAGGCAGTTCTTCACCCCTTTAAATGACCATCGTTTTTGAAAAACAGAGACGTACTAATAGATCATATACGGTATTTTTAATGGTCACTTCTTTTACTGAAAGTCAACTTTATTGGCATTTCATAAATGATGCCCTCTTTGTGAATCCATTGTAAAACCATATTCCTTCAAGCAACCTTCAAGCAATCTTCCCTATACTTTAGTTGAGGAACACTGATGAGGACTTTGTGTGGCCACATCTTTAAAAGATGATAGACATAATCATACAAATTCTGTCTGTCATTTGTTATAGGGCATGTTCACACTACTACTAACTGATAAATTTTGCACTTTATTACCTGCATTACAAACCAGATATAATTATTGCCTCAATTATGGCAGAGTAAGCTGGCTCCTCCCTCCATGCAGTCAATCAAGGCTGTGATTAATGACATCACAACCAATGATTTACTGCTGATTCCTCTGCTGATTCCTCTGCTGCCTCCTCTGCACATGTTCAGAAAGATCTCTGAGCCAAGAGTGGAGGCAGATTCCTTCTCCATAATGGAAAAAACTTATGATTAAATATCTGGTTCCAAATGCATGTAGATAGCTAAAGATAGCAGTTATGGTTGCGGGCAGATGACTGACTTGCCACCAGTTTTACAGAGATGTAGTAATGTGCATTTGGGAGTCCGTGTGACGTTATTCTTATGGCAATTGTCATATTGTCCAGGGAAAGTCAGTGATGTTATATAAGATGGAACAACACATTACATTTGTTCCTGTGACATTTATTTACCCCTTCACCACAACATTCTGGAAGGTCACAGTCCTTTCTCATTATAATTAAATATAGTGTGCCCTGTACAATGTTTGTTTGCTTGTTAAAGACCTGAATGGTCTGCCAGGGATAACAATCACAAAAGACATTTGGTTTAAATAAGCAGAGCTGTAAAACAGAATTTATGACTTTCCATAACAGCCTGTTCAGGAAAAATGCAGTGAGGACAATATTGTGGCTCTTTTCAGTGCTACAACACAGAATCTTTACATTGAGGTCCCAGTAACAGCCCCAATTTACACTACTGGGCCCCATACGGAATCCTGCTCAGGGAAGATGTTCAGCCTGGAACGAGCAAGTGAATGTAACGAACTGTTCTGTGTCTTAACTGAGCACAGTCCTCGCATTGTGTTTGTTCATCGGCCTCAATACTTCTGGGCCTCACAGCACCCACATTGTTACTGTAGGTCTTTCTGTATTGTTATGTCCTGGCCCTGTTCCAGTAAAGGGGAGATAAGCAACCTGTGTCCCTACAGAAAATCAGGAAGAAATGGAGTGTGGCGTTTTGTTGCAAAAGTTTAACATACTAAAAAAAAAAATGTCCTGTTAATGAAAGTGAATGTTACTTTCATGGCCCATTAGCCTATAACCAGGGCCAGACTATCCACCAGCAGATTTCCAACATTACATTTTTATGTAAACTTGGTTTAGCCCTATTGTCCTGCTTTGTACAATAACTTGTTTACTGAGAACTGCTATTGCAAATTCCTCTTTTTAAACGGACACTAACCTAGTAAAATGCTGTGGAATAGAGGGGCTGCGTTCATTTTAGAAATACACGTATCCCCCAAAAGCAGTTTAACACAGCATTCATGACCCTTTAGCACGGCTTTTTAAATGCCAGCATTAAAGCTAACCAAGAATAAATGTTCAATGGAATTTATCCAGAGCCGCAAGCACAATATTAAATGATCGCTCCCCTGCGCTCTCAGTAAACAAACCCGATAATCTCCCTAACAGCTTAAAAAAAAGGAATATTTTGGGATTTATACTCCCATTTTGGATTGAGACTATAGTTTACAGATATTTACACTAGACTTTTATAGACATGAAGTATAATGGGCATTTTAATAAATAACATGCATAGCCTATAAAAACATCATCTTGGGCAACTATATTTCCCAACATTCCCAGACAAATAGTACTAGAAGATCAAAGGCAGCTGGCAGGACAAACAGTGACTGGCAAGTCAAGAATAAAAACAGGAAGCCTATCCCGATACAGAGAATCATGCAATACTTAGTGGAGAGTGCGGCACACTGCGGAAACCAACACACAATGTCAACAGATGTCGAAAAGCAAAATACCTTTGGGCTAGAACCTTATATGTGGCAAAATAATTCCCATCCATGTTCTGGGTGATTCAGGAGTCGTTTCAGGTGACTTTTCCAGGCAAATTTCCATTAACATGTGAAACGTTTCTTTTGATTTTACTTTTCCGAATCTTTTTTGGTTACAGTTAGAATTTCTGCCTGTAGAACATATCTTATCATTCTAATGTGTGAGATTCTATTGTCTACCAACCAGTATATAATTAAATGAATTAAAGGGAAAAGTTTTAAAAAATTAATGAGTTCAAAATATTTTAGGGAAATCTGCTGCTTTTACACAAGGTCCCCCACACACACACGCACAAACACACACACTCACTATCCATTGTGTTAATAGTTCATAATGGGCCGTTCCTTTAAGCTGGGTATCCATGGCTGGTTACTAGGATTCTTTAAAGACAAACAATCCCACCATGTCATTGAACCAAGAGTGTGGTACCTCATGTGAAAAAAGGATAAAAAAGGAAAATAAACTATTGTTTTGGGGGGAATAACTGTTTGCTGAGTTCTTTGTTATAAGATGTATCTATGGAGTTAATGAGACAAGGCCTCAGGTCAAGAAAGCAGTTAGTTATTGTGTAGCACAACATCTGGGATCACTTTGGACTTCTATACAAACAATGCATCTGTGGGATAAATTGATCATTCAGAAAATATTACCAATCTTTATCTTACTGATGTGCACCTAACCAGTAATATAGATCATTGTTTCGAATAAACCAGCATTAGCGGAGTAATGGAATTCTGCTACATTGTTGTAACATTTACTATAATAATATTACTATAATTATCTGAATAAGAAGGCAGAAAATCTAAAGGGGTGAAATGTGTAAAGGGGTGAAATATGGCAATTGTTTTGTTAGATTTTTTTGAGCTCTAAATAACTTAATGAGGATCCATTTTCATGCAGAGTATTTGGACTGTAATTACTTATTACACTATAAAAGTGAATAATTATCTTAGTTTTAGTTTTTCTTTTTAGTTAGTTTTTTTGCCAAAGTTCATTTGTGTTATGTCCCATCTCTGGCAGATATTCAGAACAATTTTTGTACAGTTTGCAATTCTGGTACCGAACAGATGGTACGAGCTGTAAAATTCTAGAGGAAGACATACTGCTTTGGTGAAATATACTGATGGAGTAATAGCATGATGTACAGAAAGCTTTTATAGAGGGACAAGAATATTAAGGACACCTGTTAGATCAGGACAGTTTCTTTCCCAAATTCATATTTCAACATTTATAATATAAGATTAATATTTTCAACATGTAGAATCTGCATTTGCATTTTTGTAATTTGGAGGATATCGGTATGCATGTAGATGTTTGAAAACTACAACGCAAAGCATTCCTTGCCTGAAGCCGTTTTCAAATATATGGAGGGTCACAAGTTTGACATCCATGATATACACCAACAGGGTTAGCATGGATGCTAGTGGCGGCATCATTTTCTAAAACGTAATGCGCTCAAGTGGGTTTGCGGATTTTTGTTTAACTTTAACACTCTGCTGTGCTTAGTCTCCAATGAAACCAGATGTCCCTTCCCTCAAAAACATGCAAAATTCAGACTCTGTAGTTCCTGACCAAATAAGACAAAACTAGACTAACAAAATAAGAGATATCTTAACACAATGCCATATATTGTACAATAGTTCTGCGCATTATGTGAATATTGTATATTGTGCTAAATATTAAAAGCTATTGGTCCATATGTGGGCAAAAATAGTAATAATATTTCAAAAATACATTTGACTACATGCACAAAAGGTTAGTTAGGCGGACTAGAAGGAAGTGTGTCTTTATTCAAACTTACATACTATCAGGGTTATTCAATAAAAGTTCTTATTGTTTAAAATGGTGCTAATTTTGCCGCAACCAATCAGATGTAAGCTTACAAATGTTAGATAAGAGCTGATTGGTTGGGGCAAAATTAGCACCATTTTAAACGATAAGAACTTTTATTGAATCTCCCTGTATGTTACTATGTAATTGTTAGACATGCGTTATGGGTAGGGTATAACGTTGGACTGGATGGACATCTTTATACAACCTCCAATACTATGTTACTATGTAATTGTTAGGCAGGCATTATTGGTAAGGTATAAAGGTTGGACTGGATGGACGAATGTCTCTATTCACTCTCCAATACTATGTTACTAGAGATGGACGAACTTCCAAAAGTTCGGTCCGTTTTTGAACTTTCGAAATATATGGAAAGTTCGAAAGTTTGAAAACAGACCCATTAAAGTCAATGGGAGTCAAATAGTTCTAAAAGTTCAAATGAAATACAATTAAAATATCAATGGCACCTTAATGGGGAACTGTGGTCTCCAAACAAGTTAAGTTTAAATGAAAGGCCAGTTTCCTACCTTTAAAACGAGCCATCAACCACCTCTCTACGTGCTCCACAGCCCAAGATATACAGAAATGACTGACCAGAAAGTTAATGGGTGGGAGGCTGACTTGTGACATTCCTGAGGCTTCTCTTGCACAGTTTCACCAGCGAGCACAGCCTCAGACTCCCTCAGTGTGTGAGGGAGACAGGAAGTCCCACCTCCTCTCTGCTGTGTGAAGTCCTGACAGAGAAGGTAAGGGAATCTACAGCCCTTCGCTTTCACTGTGTGAAAACAGCCTTTTGAGGCAGAGTTCTCACTCTGCCTGAAAAGGCTGATTCCACAGAGTTTTCTGTAGGGGGGGGCTGAGTAACCCACAGCACCCGTGAGTGGGTGGGGCTTATGCACCTGCGGGTGGGTGTGGCTTATGCACCTGTGAATGGGTGTGGCTTAGGCACCCGTGAGTGAGTGGGGCCATGGCACCCACGAGTAGACGGGGCCTCATGGGGCTGTAAGATAATGGGCCAGGGGGGGCCTGCAATTGGAGGGAACATGGTGTTCATGAGTGGGAGGGACCAGGGGATGCTGCAAAGGGGAGGAGGAGACACAGGACAGATTGACTGACAGTTTCAGAGCAGGAAGTGCAGGGGACCTGGTGATGCTGCTGCCATATCACCCACAAAAATGTAAATATCTTCAAAACTATGCAAAATAAACAATGGAAATAAATTGCAAAAATTCTCAGGGGAGCAATTCCTATCAATTTACCTCAATTTACCTAAAGTCATTTTTGGACCACAGTTCCCCTTTAACGTAAATAGCTGTGGGACCTGGGAAATGGTCTGGTCTGTTTGAATATCCAGGACTTTCGAAAAATCTATTTTACTCTCATGCACGCTACTTTTGAGCTCTCCTGTTCCAACATTTGATAAGTATCCCATGAATGACATGAATGGCAGATTCGATAATTTGATATTTACTCGCGTGTTGGTATAATAGACATTTTACTCACGGATTCGATAATTCGATATTTACTCGCGTATAGGTATAATAGACATTTTACTTGCGGATTAGATAATTCGATATTTACTCGTGTATTGGTATAATAGACATTTTACTTGCATATTCGCGGCTCGAACGTTTAAACATTCGATAATTAGCGAAAGTTCAGAAAATATCCGGGTCTGGGATAGTTTGAGAAATCCGAGTCTGTTCGAACTCAAATAGTTCAGCTCGAACTCAGGTTCGAGTTCGAGTTCTAGTCCATGTCTATGTTAGTATATATAAAAAATTGGGGTGTTGAACATACATATTAAAGTGCAACTAGAGACCAAAAAATATAATACATACAAAAAATAGAATTCTAGTGCACAAACAATTCTAGTTGCATATTGTCTTCCTCCATAAGGTTGCAGCTACAAACAGCCTGCTAAACCGTGGATAAATAAAAGAAATTAGTTCAATAAGTTGGCCAAATTATTTTAAGCCCAGTGTAAAGGTGTAAATGTAAGAAAGTCATAAAATGATTTAAATTGTGATATAGTTTGCTTTACTGTGGCCCAAGACACTAATGGTAAAGGGTTTCAGTGCTGGTCCAGTCCAGTTTAGATCAATTAATTCCCTGTGGCTGGAGCTCACTAATTAAAAGGGCAGGTGTAGCCTGCTTTGGGAGGAGAGTTTGATCAGGCAAGGAGCCTGTGGGTCTGCAAGCAGGCAGACCAGTACCTCTGAGTGTCAGAGTTGTAAACCCCAGTAGGAGACTGGGTACAACCAGCTAATTCTCCAGGGAGAGAGACAGAGCTGTGTGAGTACTGGACTGTGAGTGTTCAAACAGTCAGGGACACTTATTTTGTATTAGTAAGGCCAGTGTGGCATAGGATTTGTTATTTTATGGTGTGAGCTAATATCCTAAATAAACCTCACTGAGGTCAGTCTGAAAATCAAACCAAAGACTGTTGCCTGTTTGTGTGTTAAATTGTGCCCAAAGGCTGTCTTTCCTGGGAGACAACGGTCCTTGCTACCTGGAATGTTACACCAGTCACCACGTCAAGGTTTCTTTAACTTGGTCCTAACTTACTGGTACTTGCCTATTTGGCTGCATGAGCTGACAGCTTCTCCTGTGTGACCTATATGCATGAAGCTGACTCTCTAGTTTAAAGTACTTTGTTCAAAAAGCACATGACCTAACTCTGGGTGGAGTACAATTTCCCAGAATGCTTGGTCAAACCTTCAATGTAACACACAATATATAAAAAATCGGGCTGTTGTACATCCATATTAAAGTGCAACTAGAGACCAAAAATATAATACATACAAAAAATAGAATTCTAGCGTACAAACAATTCTAATTGCATTGGCTATATCTCCATTTATCCACGGTTTAGCAGGCTGTTTGTAGCAGCAACCTTATAGAGATATAGCCAATATTAGAATTGTTTGTGCACTAGAATTCTATTTTTGCTATGTACTATGTTACTATATAACTGTTAGACAGACATTATGGGTAGGGTATAAACGTTGGACTAGAAGAACGTATGTCTTTATACAACCCCATTACGATGTAATTATTATGGTTTCATCAGAGAGTCACCCATTTAAAAAGATCAACACAATACATGCAAGTGCTCCAATTTACATTTTAATGGTGCCCACACACTTTCAGGTAAATTTAAACTTAACACGTAGTCAATTTAGATGTAAAAGACACGCTCCTTACTAGACCATGACCCCCCGATGCATTACATTCTGTTAAGTGTGTATTGCATCACGTGATCTTGGAAAAGAGCGCGTATAGTATATGCACTTTTACAACAATCCCTGTGTTTAGTGTACATTCTAAAATAGTAAAAACAGCCACAAAAATACACACACACAAAAAAACTTTACAGTCCAGGACTTTCTGCTTAGGTACTGATCAATGTATCATCCAATGACAGGTAACCTGACTGCTGACATCTTCTGCTTTTTTTTTTTAATTGTGCAACTTTGCCTGTCTATATTCCTGTATTATAATTTCATATAATTAAAGGGCATGTCCACCCTTCTGATGAACTTTTAAGATAATGTACTGCTCTCTCCCCCAGCCCCAACCGCATTACTATGATTCACAGAAAGTGCCCCGATCTTTACTTACCATGCCTCTCTCCTTTGCCGCACTACCCGGCCCGCTGCTTGCCCGGAAATGCAAGCAGGGGGCAGGACCAGCAGCCGCGTTCGTGATTGGCTGAGAGGCAGCCAATTACGGACGCAGCTGCCGGGAGTTCAGACCGGCGAAGCAGAGAGGCATGGTAAGTAAAGATCGGGGCACTTTCTGTGAATAATAGTAATGCGTTTGGGGCTGGGGGAGGGAGCAGTACATTATCTCCAAAGGGTTTGGAGCTAGGGAGAGGGAGACAATATCGGGAGGGGGAGGGAGGGGGAGAATGGCTGCTGTGCGCATGCAAAACTTCTCCCGGAGGGAGACAGGAGGCAGAGTCCTATATGAACTCTGCAGTACTCCTGCTGGACAGTTTTTGGGACTTTGGGGGGGACTACAGGAGAACCATTTGGAGCTGGGATGTGAGGTAAGGATTGTTACACACTACATAGTGGGGCTAGTGGTGGGTTAAATTATAGTTTGGGGGGTGGACATGCCTTTTAAGCTATTCAAGCACCTCGCCTTTAAAGGGCATGCCCACCCTTAAAACTGGTGACTTGTTAATTCTCTGGCTGAAACCCCAACTGATATTTTTACCAGTTTATTACATGCATTTGTAACCAAGATATTAAATCATCAGTTCTTTGTCAAAACGTATTTATAATTTATACATTACAATTTGTGTCGCTTTATAAATAAACATATATATACATATATACATAGATAAATACATACATACAAAACTACAAATTGTTTTAATTGAAAACATAAAGATTCCATGAGCAGTTTACACCGGGTTTAGTAATGTTGTTTCATATTAATTATGATGCAAACTCCGTTGGTTAGAATAATTTGGGTGGGTTGGATCTTGTTTAGCTTAGGAAATTCCTCTTGGATGTTTTCTTTCTTTTTTGTTCCAGACTTAGTTCATACATTTTGTAATTTTTTTGGTAGACAGCCCTCACTAAGCAACATAAATTAAACAAGTTATTTATTTTGTCCCGTACTTGAGAAATTCAGTGAATTTAAAACCTGCCAAATATTTTTCATGGCAGATGTTTAAAAGCGAATTTTGAAAACCTCAGCCAAGTTCAAATTCTAAAAGATCTGACACTTCCACTTATGGAAACAAGCCCCACCCCTAAAACTATTCACAAAGTAGTATATTATTTTAAAAAAATGTGTAGAATTATCCTCCAAATTTTCTGCACCAGACGTTATGCAAAACCTCTGGTCAGCTAATCTGTTAATATATCTTTAGTAACACAAAAAACACTGCCACAGATAAACCACCCTACCACACACACAAATAAACTGATTCCTTAGAACTCATTTATTGTAAATGACCACATTCAATTTTATTGCTAGTATTTAGCACAGAAATGTTGACTTTTGCATTAGGCTTGATGGGAAATCCCTGTGAAAAACTATTCACAAATTAGTATGTTATTTTAAAAATTGTTTAGAATTCTCTTCCAAATTTTCTGGATAATACATGATGCAATCCCTCTAGTAAATTGTTTTTTGCATATGTAGTCTACTCTAGCTTGCATTGTAAGAAAACATTAATGGGCTATTCTTGCCCCACAAAGTACACTGCCATAAATCAACCCCTACCCAAACACATACAGTAAAAGCTATGATGTCTTAGAACTCATTTATTGTAAAATGAATACATTACACTTTATTGGTAATATGCAGCACATATTTTAATTTCCTGTTTCACACTCTACAGCTCCTGACCTCGACATGACTATACCCCCACTAAACTAAACAGACAATAGTATTCGCAGGGAATGATGAAAAGCTTGTTTACTATACAAAGTTGACCAACCCCCCTGGCCTTAGCCAAAAAGATACTTGCTTGAAGAAGCTTATGCAAAATGCGTGCATGTGTCTGGCACCATGACGACCTTGCCACGCACACATGAATCCACTTAACCCATAGATAGCGACTGACAGACATTTACTCTAGCAGCTATGCCAGTGCATCATATTTGATAAGTTCTGCATTTGTCATGATTTCTTAGTAAATTGTAGCATTGTTAATGGGCTCTGTCTGCCTATGGATTTATATTCATGCACAGGTAGATATTTTTGCATATTGATAGAGTGAGCTATTGGTCAGTCACAATCAATATAGTGTTGCAGAGTTGCAGTCAAATTTTTGAGGCACAAATACATTTTTTTTTGCAAATCTAAGCAAAATGTGTTTTCCTTGCAGGGGATTCTGTTTTTATCTGTTTGAAAAGTACCAAGCCATTGATAATCCAGACAGCCCTAGGCTGGGTACACACAGGGCTATTATTTCTCCCGAGCGACCGTTTGCTGCGAGCGAGTTTTCGGCCAGGACAAATGACTGTCGGTTGTGGCAATAGTGGGCGCGTGCGACTGATCGTGCAGTTCCCTATGATTTACCATGATTTACCAACAGAGCCGATCGCCCGTTTATCCGATTTGGTATGTACCCAAGCTTAGCCAAGAACAAAGAATATTTTTCTTTTGTTTAAATGGAACTTAGGGGCATATTAATAAAGGTTTGTTTACCTTTCACCCACTGCTTTAGCCAAATTTTGGACAATTTATAAAGCAGCAATAACCGGCAACAAAAATGAATTACCGTGATTGCTATTTTGTTTATAAAACAAATTAATTGTTAAATTTGTTTGCTTTTCATACAAAAAAAAGAAAAGTAATATTTTCAGTGTATGTTTTAGCTAGCATAGATGTGAGAAACATAATATCATTTTAGTAAAAAAATAAATAAATAAAAGAATGGGGAATCAAACCTGCAACCTCGTGTACTATGTCTTGCTAGAAATAAAAAGCTTCCTACCACTTTCCCATCAGAGCTTCTATAGATAAAGTCAGTACATGCATGCACTTAGATTTTCCTAGAACAATTATGAAAACAAACCAGAAAAAAATCAGTTGACTATTTTGTATTATTTCATAAGTAAGCAACTGGACTTGAACATGTGACCTTGTATGTTATGTGTTTCTAAAACATAGTATTTATGTTATCGTGCCATGAAAGCGACCACAAAAAAATACAGGTACATTCAGAGACTTTAAGATTTGCTAGAAACAGAAGCAGAAAAAAAATCTGGCTATTTTGTATTGTTTTAGGATGTCAGTAATGAATGTTGGCTAGAAAATAAACTACAGGGTAAAAAGCAGCTTTCAAAGTCTTATCAAAGACTTCCATATTGGTGTGGAGATACTGGTGTGTAGACATCTGTTTATAAAATATAGTGAATACTGGGGTCTAGGGGCGTGGCACATTGAAGACTAAATGGGCTTTGAGTTGTACTGGCAACAATATGGAAGCCTTCTTAGTTACAGAATCTATTACTTACATATATTAAATGCAACTTACTAGAGAAGAATCTTACAATGTATAGATGTCCTGGGGAGAAAAAGTTCCATATTAGAATAAAAAAATTCAGTTTAGTTCTCCTTTAACATATAAAGCATTTCTATATGTTATGGGTACACACGGTACCAATCTTACAAACTCTGCCTGTCATCTTTGAAAGATGTGGCTACACACACATTACTGAAAAAGGAGCAGAAGGGATCAACCCTTTATTGGTAATGTGTGCACCTGAAGAAGGGGGTATTCCCCCGAAACGTTGTGACGTGGATATGTGTGGTTCACAATAAAATTTTCTAAAGATTTGGAGAGCGACCCTCAGTTACCTTTTTTCCTGTGAAACTGCTGGTTCCTAAGGGAAGAACCTACAGAGGTGTTTGCACCCACGGTTGGGTAGAGTGCACCTCCACCATTGTTTATCCTGCTAATGTTTGCACCCACTTTTACCTTCCCTTTCTTTTTTATCTTGTCTGGTTATAATAAAAAAACTACATTGTTTTAGACAATCTCATCAGATATAATCAAGTGTCTAGATTCCCATAGCGAGTATGAAAACAGTGCACAGAGATATCCCAGAATCCTTTGTTGGCCAGTACTCTAATGCCTAGAAATTCTGAACTTTATTGTCACCACCTCTGTAAGCGATTTAGTTCCTCTGTAAAGGATACAGCAGCAGTTTAGTATCATGCAGTGTTGTCTCTTTCCTCTTAAAATGATATATTTAGTAAGATATGCCATGGGACTAGAGAGCTGACATTGCACAGTCCAATTTACAACACCCCCTGCTACTGATCTCTATTTTACAATGTCGGTGAAAGCAATTACGTGATACTGCACTTTTTAAAACATTCCCCATTGTTCTCTTTCTAGATACTCATTTTTTTATAAACAGATTTACATTGGTCATATTGGGCAATATTTTATGTTCATTCTACAGTGCACATTGAGATGACTTCATCAACTCATAGAATAAATGAAATCTTTCTTATGCTGGCCATACACTGCGAAATTACCTCCCAGCCTCCCAACGCTCCTGTGACATTTAGACAACTGCCTGGCTCGATCATTTTGCTATTGACGAATGGGCCGGAATGGGGGAATGTCACCA